>CM055903.1:53274873-54017373 GCA_029582155.1 Panopea generosa | reverse complement strand
AATTGGAATAGTAGTTAAAGTAGTAGTTGTAGTAAAAAACTACTAGTAACAGTAGTATTAGTAGAAGTAATAGTAGTAGTAATAATAATAATATAGAAGTAATAAAAGTAGTAGAAGTAGTAATAGTAGTAGTAGTAAAAGTGGTATTAATTGTAGTAGTAATTAGAGTAGTAGTAGTAGAAGTAGTAATAGTAGAAGTAGTAATAGTAGGTGTAATCTTAGAAGTAGTAGTATTAGAAGTAGTAGTAGTAGCAGAAATAGTAGTTGTAGTAGTAATTAACTAGTATAAGTAATAGTAGTATAAGAAGTAGTAGTAATAGTAGTAGTAGTAGTAGTAGAAGAAGTAGTAGTAGTAGTAGTAGTTGTTGTAGTATTAGTAATAGTAGAAGTAGTAGTAATAATATTAATAGTAGTATTAATAGTAGTTGTAGTAATAGTAGTAGACATAGTAGTAGTAGTAGTAGTAGTAAAAGGCTACTACTGATAGTAGTAGTAGTAGTAGTAGTAATAGTAGTAGTAGTAGTAGTAGTAGTAGTAGTAGTAATAGAAGTAGTAGTAGTAATAATAGTAGTAATAGAAGTAATAATAGAAATAGTAGTAGTAGTAGTAGTAGTAGTAGTAGTAGTTTTAGTAGAAGTATTAGTTGTAATAATAGTTGTAGTGTTAGTAAAAGTAGTAGTGTTAGTAGAAGTAGTAGTAGTAGTAGTAGTAGTAGTAGTAGTAGCAGTAGTAGTAGTAGTATTAATGGTATTAGTAATAGTAATAGTAGTAGTAGTAGTAGCAATATAAGTAGTAGTTGTTATTGACTAGTATTAGTAGTAATAGTAGTAGTAGTAGTAGTAGTAGTAGAAGTAGTTGTAGTAGAAACAATATTAGTATTAGTAGTAGTGGTAATTGAATAATGTAAGAAATAGTAGTATCAGTAGTATAAATAATAGTAGTAGTAGTAGTAGTAGCAGTAGTAATAGTAGTAGTAATAATAATAATAATAGAAGAAATAGTAGTAGAAGAAGTAGTAATAGTAGTAGTAGTAATAGTAGTATTAATTGTAGTAGTAGTTATAGTTGTAGTAGTAGTAAAAGACTAGTAGTAGTAGTAGTAGTAGAAATAATAGTTGTAATCGACTAGTAGTAATAGTAGTAGTAGATGTAGTAGTAGTTGCAGTAATAGTAGTAGTAGTAATAATATTAGTAGTAGTAATAATGAACTAGTATAAGTAATAGTAGTATAAGTAGTAGTAGTAATAATAGTAGTAGTAGTAGTAGTAGTAGTAGTAGTAATAGTAGTAGTATTAACAATAATAGTAGAATTAGTAGTAGTAGTAGAAGTAGTAATATAAATAGTATTAGTAGTAGTAGTAGTAATAGAAGTAGTAGTAGAAGAAGTAGTAGTAGTAGTAGTTGTTGTTGTAGTAGAAGTAGTAGTAATATTAGAAGTAGTAATATTAATAATAGTATTAATAGTAGTTGTAGTAATAGTAGTAGTAGTACTAGACAGAGTAGTAGTAGCTGTGGTAGTAGTAGTAGTAGTAGTAGTAGTAGTTGTAAAAGACTAGTAGTAGTAGTAGTAGTAGTAGTAGTAGTAGTAGTAATATAATTAGTAGTAGTAGTAGTAGTAGTAGTAGTAATACATTAGTATTAGTTAATGTAGTATTAGTAAAAGTATTATTATTATTAGAAGTAGTAGTAATAGTAGTAGTAATAACAATAATAATAGTAATATGGTTTATTATACCAAAATCATATCAAATAATTTAGTTAAAATAGAGATATTTATCAACGATAGATATTTGACCTGTAATGGTTTCATTCGATTTTGATAGTGTGAATTATGTTATTATCAGTATCATTTTAGTTTATATCCATGTATCTTAATTTGATTGATAAGCAAGCTTAGAGATAATATATGAAAAGCCCGCGGGTCCGAGTTCTGGGTAGAACCAAGTTTGAGTGCTGTATTTGGGAGCTTCAGATCGAACAAACAACCTCTGTGTCTGGCATAAGGTCATCCTATTAATGGCCCACTTGAGCGCATTTGATTGATTACTTATTTCAGTTGAACTTTACACAACAGACTGATATCTCATATCTCACCTGCTTATTCTCGTACAATTAAGTTTGTATCGTACACCCTCTAATTAATTACTCAGAGTATTCAATTTGACTCGTGCGAAACTGACACAATACATATATAACGTGCACCGAGAGGATTACGCACACAATTACTAATACATATGATATATAAGAATTTTCCTTGGGCTACTTGCCGTTTGATTTAAGATAAATGGTGAAATAATTTTCCTCAAGCTACTTTGCTTCATGATTGGATGGCACATGATTGAACAAATGATTCGTGTTTAAAAAGAATAATCACGTACAATTAACTTCTACATATAAAACCAAATTATAAAGGTTTCGAACTAACGTTCAAACAAACGTTTCGCTCAACACTAAACACTATGCCCTGAACTGTGTTTTAAATAAAACTAGTTCTGCAGCACTCCAAACAAATGCCCAGGACTCTGTTTTAAATAAATAAAACTAGTCCTGCAGCACTCCAAACTCGAAACTCCGAGCTGCAACAAAGTATCAGACTTACGTCTCAAACGCTTGGTCAGGACTCTGTTTTAAATAAATAAAACTAGTCCTGCAGCAATGTTCCAAACCTGTCCCAAAACCTATCTGAGACAAATAATGGCACCCAACAGACTACGACCCGGAGCACTGTTCACAAGTTTCAGAGGGTTCTGCAACTCTGAGTTCAAAACTGCACTTCTGAGAATCCCTCGTTCACTTGTGACACTCGGTCCAAAGTCCCAGTCTGTATTACCAAATAATAATAATTAATTAATTATGCAGTGTCTTCTTGCAGCTCCTTCTCCGTCGAGTTGTAACACCAGATTGACCCGTCGGTTGCTTATACAGCATAAGTCACATGGCCTAGTCACATGACTTCAATCGGGCATCCTTAGTGTTGTACCACCACATAATGCTGTTCGAGATTATGCGATTCCATTGAATTAGCATCCTTAACCAAATTCAATGAGCGTCTACCTGACAATTTATTAACTTCGTTTTCTGTACGTTTATTAATGTAACTTAATAAACAATAAGGAATACTTAGACTATTCACATATATTATTAACCAACAGAAAAGTATAACGGCGCAACAAAATACATCGATGTTATGGATTTCTATACAAGGCGTTTTTTGTCACACATATTTGGATCGATTCAGCCAACAAAGTCCTCAAACATGAATAATGTCTAATTTGTTCTCGTCCAAACACAGCATTGCATAACATGTTGCTTAATAATGTAATAAAGTATGTACCAATGAGCATGTATTTCACAATTACATAACATAACATTGATCATGTATGATTTTATTTTCAGAATATCTAAAGTTTATTATTACATATAGTTTCTTATGTGTTGTCTCATTTGTTCGACATTCAGATGAAAAGAATGCATGTAAACATTACTGAAACAAAAACAGAGAGCACGAAAGACAGAAAATAAAGATCAGAATTTAATGAATCAATCAGATGAATAACACAGCACATGGGTCTTCACATACATAGAATATTAATTGTTTTATATTAAGACAAACAACAGCCCCATACTTTAGCTCCTTTGCTCAGTGCTATTATTATTCCGCGGAATCATAAACCTTTACAGTGTCGCTCAAGAATAAAATACCGCTTATTTAGTTTAAACTTATTAATTTTACTTCGATTGTGGTACAAGGTACTACAATTTAGACAAACCACGCTTGAATGATTCCTGGGTAGAACTAGTACTAAAAATGCTTAATAAATTATGCTTAAAAAGTTGTGAGCTTCAAATTTATCCGTATATGACATGTTATTTAATCAATTTAATCGAATGTTTTATCAAAAGGACTATTATCACCTCTAAGAGTTTACTGGCTCTATTCTATTCCATAACCAGACTTGTTGTTCTAGACCGGAACACTCGCTTAGAAATACATCCAAATCATTACCAGCAGTCAGACACAACTTAGTCTCAGGGTTCATTATTGTATTATTCCCCTCGTCATAGTTCCAAAAAGATTCATCCATATACCAATTAGATGAACTCTTTTTTATTTCTATATACGATGAATTCGTGGTTTTAATTACGTTCAGCAATATACCTTGAAATGATCGGATCTGAAGATCACGTGTGTGTATAAAATATTGATTTATATTAACTTGTTTGTGACACGTGAATATTATTAACTTTAACGTTCCGTTGGAGTTGGCGGTGTCTAAGCACTTTCCGTTATATTTACTTTTTATCACACCTTTCGCTCTTAAGTTTTCTGGAAGGTAAACATTGGATAGTGACTTTATTTTATCAATATAATATTGATAGGGTTTACACTTATTTTCGATACGTATTCTATGTCGTGACTCAAGGTCGCCAGTAGTTAAGTTCTTATCCTTAACGAAATCTCTCAAGAGATCTCGGTATTGCCCGTCCATCCATACCTCGAACATTCTTGCTTTATTCCTGGAATGATAGTCCATTTCCGCTTTTATCTCACCCCATTGTGTATTTCTAAATAAATAAAAAAATATTGGCTGAAGTTATTTCTGTAAGTAATGACATGATTATGATATAATTGTTTCAGTCAAACTTTAGGGTTAGTTGCTTTGTTAATATACTAGCGGGAAAAAAGAAACTATGCATGGGTATAATATGCTATAACTTAGGAGATATAAGAAATCGCAAAAACATTTTCAACGGGGTTTTATCTGACCTTTATTTAACACCAGCTCAATTGATATGGTAATTGCATCAGCAGCGTCTTGGATAAAGATCAGTTTTCAGAAACGTTCTCTAAACAAAGTTCATTTCATCAATATCGTGTATGTCCACCATTGGAATCGATGCATGCTTGACAACGACACCTCAATTATGCGACAAGTATGCTGAAAAATGCCTGTTGAATACCATTTCAGATTCTCACACGCGCACGTGACAGGTCAGGTAACGTCAACGGCTGATTTTGGAGGCGACGTAAGCGACGCTGCATCTCATCCCACACATGTTTCCGGTGACATTGCAGGCCAGGGCAGCACATTCACATTGTTCTGGATCAAGAAGTCGGTGACGACCCGCGCGACGTGCGGGCGAGCGTTTTCCTGTTGCAGCGTGGCGTTACGTTGCTGCACAAATGGAAGGACGTGAGGCCGTATGATTTCGTCACGGTATCTGATGCCTGTAAGTGTGCCGTCCACAACCACAAGAGCTGGTCTGCCACGGGATGAGATGCCACCCCACACCATGACACTACCTCCGCCGAATGGACGTCGTTGATCACACAACTGTCATGGAAACGTTCACCAACACGACGGTACACTCTAGAACGACCGTCGATGCTGTCTAGATGAAACCTGGACTCATCCGTGAAAAGAACACGTGCCCATTCCTGTTGCGCGAAGTGTATGTGTCGTCTACACTAGGCAAAACGTGCTTCACGATGAAGTTGCTGGAGAACAGGACGTATGGCTGGACGTCGTGGACGTATGCCTCGTTCAAACAATCGATTACGTACCGTTCGGGGACTAATTCTTCTGAGGCCAGGAATACTTCTAGCCGTCAAAGTAGCAGTTCTGAGTCGTTCACGGAGATGGACGACCTGGAAGTACGTATTCTGGCGATTAGACGTTACGCGTGGACGTCCTGACCGAGGCCGGTCTCTAGTGGTCCCAAACTGTTGGTACCGTCTCCACAAGGCGTTTACAGTATTTTGGTGCACACCAAATTGTCTGGCAACGTCAATATGACGTACACCAGCTTCAATCATGCCTACGGCGCGGCATATGTCAGTTTCATTCAACCTTGGCATGGCGTATAAAAGACGTTTTTCAAAATTATGCTGGTTTTGTGTCTTACAGGTATCAACACTATGCTTTTACACAGGTTTAGGCGACAAACGTGTTTGCGATTGACTGCTGACCGAAAAAAAACGTGAAAACGAAGACGTTGGCCAAACTATCCGAGCAACTCATGCACTGACCAGTGTAAATGACCAAGAGGGATACACAATTTACCTGTGTAAAGTTTCAAGCTTTAATTTATAAAATTGAGCGATACATGAACATTTTACACATGCACAGTTTCTTTTTTCCGCTAGTATATATATGGAACCAGACATTGAAAGAAACATGACTTGGTCATGGTTATTTTTCTACCACAAATAGTTGGACATTATATCATGGTAATAGTTTACTGGCGCATACTAAAGTGTGCCTTTATCCAATGACAGTATGTTGGTGTTTCATTAAATCCGAGCCCGATTAGCTCAGTCGTTTGCGCGTCTGACTGTCAATCCAGGGGTCGTGAGTTCAAATCTCCGCTCGGCCACAATCTCCGTGATGTTTGATATACGACATTGTTTCTCATAACCATTCGTCTCTCACCGCTGATTTAAGTGGGAAAGTTACTTGCGGAAATGGGGTGTGCTCGAATACTGATTAACCTTCCAGGATTCCAGGAAACAGTGGTTAGGTTAACTGATCGTCTGTTAGCCCTCGATCGCATACAAATGACGCTATATATTCAATCAATCAATCAATCAATCAATCAATCAATCTGAAATGGCACATATTTCTTATTGTAATAACAATTTTTTTTTTTCAATATTGCGGTAGTCCTTTTTTGATATTGCGGTACTCCGCAAAGTTTAAAGTATATTTTAATCCTTAAATTATTGATAAGTGTTTTTTATATATTTATAAATATGTGCCGAATCAATCAAGCTCAATTACTTTACTCTTTAAAGTATGTTTCAAATTATAAGGAACAGTAATGCTATCTTTATTCTTTCGTATAAAACAGCATGCCTGCTAACACAAAACGTGGTGTGACTTTCATTGACGTGTACACTATTGGATGCATTTCTCTTAAAATAGCAAGACAAATGACGCAAGAAAGAGCCCATGCATATTTATGAGAGTTATGTGTAATTCTAAAAACAGTATCATAAATATGCGCTAACGCAAATATATGAGAGAATAGAAAATTGCAATGAAAATAATTGACGTACAGTCTTTGTTATGGTACATTTAGCACACTTCATTCTCGGTGGTTACTCACATATGATAAACTCAAGATACACCTTAAAAGAATGTTTTGTCCCTGTTGTGCAATAGCAGCTAAATATGTATTGTATTCAAAAGTAAAAAAACACGATAAGTTTTTTTTATTTTGTAATTAAAGAGACATTAGGCATTCTTGAAATCGATTTCTCTCATGTCCATACATCAAATGAATATTGGAATATTTACACTTATGAACGTACACGCATATGTAAGTTAGTGTAACAATCTAAAACTTCATATTAAAAAACTATAAATATTTTTTTTATTAATAGCATCTTAATGTGTACATAGGGATCCATCACATGCTATGATAGAGGGCAATTTTTATTATTTTTTTTTTTTTTATTGTTTATATGAAATTCAATTACTTATATGTAAAAATATATATATACACACATAAACCACATATAGAGACAAGGGGAAGAACATGGAGAATTTTAATTTTGACATTGCATTTTCATAATATCCGACTCATAACTACTGAACTACATGAGCAACGAATAATACTAACAGAAAATGTATACTTTTACCACATTAAAATGTATTACAAACTCGTAAATTATGATTTTCTATAAACCGAAACGGTTGTGTTTGCAAGTCGTACACGATCGCGTAAAGCATTGACACGGTCGTGCCCAAGCGTAAACGGCAATAAATAGCGGGATATCTTACTGAAACATATTATAATTAATAAGAATGTTAATAAATACACTAACTGCAAACAATTACCAACCTCGAAAAGCTCTATCGACGAAGAATACGCGTTTTTTTAATAACTGACAAGCATTTCTTCTTATCCATCCATGATCAGATCATAGGCCACATGATCAATTTTTGTATTGGTAATTTTCATTGGCTGGATTGACTGGTTCTCTAAATTAAAAAGACGGTTGCGCTTTATACATTCTCAATCGGTATTCCAGTCATATATACATATGTTCAATAGAAGGAATTTAGATGTAGTTTATATCGTTCATATTAAAATATTTACTTTAACAATATTTGTTTATCATGTTCGGTATTAAATTTTAAATATAAATTTATGTCTATTTTAAAAAAAAATAAATATTGAAATTTATTTGGAGGCATGTCCCTTTAAGTAAACATGGCAACTTTAAAATTACAAAAACATGATATTTTTTTTTATGTCAGACAGAGTGAATCAATATCTAAATAAACTGATGGAAAACAAGGAATACATTAACATCAAAATGAAGTCCTGAAAAGGGGGCGTGGTCAACACAGGGGTACGGTGCCTAGCAATTCGTGAAATTTCAAACTGCAATTTCTTTCTTATTATTCAACCAATTTCAAAAATTCTTTTATCTTTCAGTTTGTCCTAACAAGCTTTTTAATTGGAGATAAGTTATAGTCTGTGATGCTTATCCTTTAAGTTATACAGTTGAATTTGTGGACTAAGATTTAGCAAAGTATTTGTATTTAAAAGACTGGGATTTAGCAAAAGTTGTAATTCATCTGTAAATATTTACCTTTTACATTCTGATCACTTTGATTTTTACTGGCCTTGCCATATGACTGCTGTGATTTCTTTCTAAGTGGCCCTGGTAAAGTTTCACATCCAGTTGAAATTGGACCTTTAGATAAACCACCATTAGACTTTCGCGATATAGTGTTTCGGTATTGTACAACATTGGAGTTGCTACAATCCCCATTGTAGGTCGATATTTGCAGATTGAAGTTATTCTCTATGGGATCAGATTAGTCCTGGAGTTATGTAGACACCACTATTTGATTTATCATCAAAAGCATTCTTTGCATAACTGTATGAATCCAATTAAACATGAATGAATGTATGTCCTCGTGGCACTAAGGAGAAATAAGACTTTTTCTTTTTTCTTCTTTACTAACACTATCTTCCCAAGTTTGAAACCATCTGTCAACCTTTTCAAGCTCCTGTAATCTCTCATCATTAGAATTTCGAACAGGACGCATATCTCTAAATAAACGTACTAACACAGAGTATGTTTTAAAATTTCAATAACTCCAGACAAAACATTTCCCTTTTCTCCAAGGTAGATTTGATAATGTTTCATGACATGAACTATTTCACTGTCAAGTACATCTTCTGCAAGATAATTTGGCATTTTAACTGATTGTCTGGATATATATGTTCCTTAGACAATTTTCTATGTAATTGTAAACATTGTTTAGTATCCCAGTTATAACAATCTACAAACATCTGCCGCCACTAAATCGTATAATTTGAAGGAAGTGTAAACAATCTAGTAGACTTAGCACTTATTTCTGACTGATTTCTGATTTTAATACATTGTTTCTTATCTTTTTTATACATGTGAAACGTCAATCATGAAGATTATGTTATTTAAATTACATGTACTTTATGTAGTGAATACTTGAATACTTTTAGAAATATTTGCTCTCAAGAAACTTCTGTTACACTGAGCCCCATCCATGCAGGTATGTAGAATTTTAAAACCAGTAACAGTTAATTCATTCACAGCTTCCCAAAACAAAAAGTCAAGTCCTGCTGCTTGAATAGAATCTGTGACGAAATGTGTGAAAGGGAAATGAAACCCTATTACTCCAAAAAATAACAATTGGAGTACCTGTGTACCAAACAACTCTTTTTTTTTACCTTTTCGCATTGTATAAAACATATCAGCATCTTCTCCCAAATCAGTAAAGCTATGTTTTGTTATTTGCAAGTCGGCCTGAATAGAAGTTTCGTAAAAAATTATTCCAACACTCCAATTTGTAAGATTTCTACGTTTTGCTTAATTGAACATCCACATAAAATATCCTCATGGAATCCAATGTCCTGTCTTTAACGATTTTTATATAGAATAAGCAATAAAGTTGAAGGAAATATCAAAATTTTACTTTGTCTTAACAAGTCATATGCCTGCGGACTTTTATTGAACAGTTGAAGGCAAATAGATATATATTTCTTAGACCATCTTCTTCCCCTAGGGTCCATTTTGATATTTTTGGCCTGTTCTATGAAAAGTTCTACCATTTCTTCATTTCTTCTGGAATTATTCTTTTTATATCAACAGTTGTACTGCATTTGCTTATCTTATCATTACTACTTTCTTCAGTATGAGTTGGTTTTTATTTTAGAATCAGAAAATGCTGTTGAATGTCATTTTTTGTTCTACAACAGCTGTTAACACTATTAAAAGGTACAATTCGGTTACAGTTGAATGATCGAATAGACCTTATACCCTCTAAATCCTTTGATTTTTCTAATGACTTCAATAGTATGAAAACGTCTGGTTATCACAGACTGCGTTAGTTTAACACAAAGGCAAAGTTCAATTTTCCTCACAATCTCAAAAATGAGTAGCAAATTGTTAAGTTGATATCTGTTACTTATGTGGATTTTACTCAGTTTAATACTTTGTGTGGCAATCACAAGCGACCATGTGCCATCCAAGTGTAACTGGACAGTTTTAACTATAGTATGTCCAATAGAAAAGCTTTCAGTGTTCACATTACATATTATTGAATCATTTAAAATGCTTCTTTGAATGTCACTCGGTATATTATCATTCACATCTTGAATGTTTAAATCTTTACATAATGTTATATCTGGGCTTTTAGGCAGTAGAGATAAACTTCTATAAAATGTCCTCCCATCCTTTCTTACTTTTTTAATGTGTGGACACAAGTGGTTTACATGTTCCACAAACAATCTAATACCTGGCTTATTTGACACTGATATTTGTCCACATTCAATTGCCTCAAAGATGAAACTTTCATAAAATTGGTTCACATCAACTGTGGACTGATCATCTTGTGAGAGTCTTGACAAAATCCTGAAAAAGTAAAACTGAAAGATTTATATCCTGACCAGATAATATGTAAATATGTTCTGAACAAAATAGACAATTGAAGGGTTGTGTTTTTTTTTTTTGCTTTTTTTTGGGGGGGGGGGGGGGGGGGGGGGGAGGGGGGATTATTATTATCAAAATATTCTCCTTAAATTTAAAGAACAATGTATAAACATCAACTTATTTGAAAATTAAAGAAAAAGTCACTTAAAATATGGGTCATCTGATCAGAATATGGGAAGCAAGCTCATTCTCAGAATGATCATAACAGTTACATTCCCCTTTTTTAGTCAATTTTTATCTGGCTATTGACAGTGTGTTGTTTAATTTAATTTGATCATATTGCATTTTATAGTATTTTGTATTACTCCGATTTAAATCTTTAAAAAAATCAAAATATCAGTCTGTTAAACAATGCAGGTAATAAAAAGAAATAAAAAAAAGTGTGTGTGTGTGTGTTTTCTTTTTTAAAGATTTTAACAATTTGTAAGTGTTGTGTTTTGCTAATTGAATTTGAGCCCCAATCACAATTATGAATAAGCATTGTTTTTCCATCATTGAAAGCTGAAAAAAAAAATTAAACGTTCACTCATAAAAATTATAAACCATTTTAACAATGACCTCTTTTTTATTCAAGGCCTGAGGAGGGGGGGGGGGGGGGGGGGGGGGGGGGGGGTCAGCGTGAACATCCAAAAACTACCTCTGTTCCAGATGCTAATGACATTGAATTTTAGTTTTTTGATGATATCATTGATGAAGAGTTTGTTAAAATAACTGAAGCTATATGAAAGGAGGAGGATTATAATGAAGTTACAATTCCAGACGGTTTCTCTTTGGATACAGTTTTACAATCATTTAAATATACCAATGTTTTTACAGAGTCGCAATTAAAAGTGAATAATATATTCGACAACATATGTATGCCTAAACTAAATTTATTTGTAAAAAAGCAATTTTCCAAAATATGGAATTTGTCAAGGAACTTAAAGCAGATAAAAAATCACCAAAAGCCATCCCTAACAGTGTTTTAACAAATTTTTGTAAAAATATTCACGAATATTCAACTAGTGCAGACTACAGATTGCAGTGTTTGGTTATTTTTGAAAGTGGCAGAACTTTTTCTCATAAGCACATGCACATTTGCTTTAACATTTTGTCTTAAATTAGAAAATCTTTAACAAAGGAAAAAGTTGATTTGTTTGAAATGAGTAAAAAGAATATTTGAGAGAGGAAAATAACAAAAGCTTCAAGAGCAAGAATAAGATACGTCTGTGGCTTCTGTATAAATGAAGTAAGAGGAATGTATTTAAAATGCACAAAAAGTCACATGTTTTCACTTCGAAAGAAGGACAGATATTTTATGAAAAAGCATATCAATCATTTAATATTTTAAATAGTTTAAGAGAGGAAGAAACTAATGTAATTGCATCAACAAAAGAGCCAGCTTCTTTAATAGATTTGATAGACAGCAAAATTTACAAAGAGGTTTAACTAATTATTTTTCAGATGAACTTTTCCACTTTTTTTTTTACAGATCTAAGCAATCTGTGTTTGAAAACATTTATAAGTGAAAACATGATAATACATGGTGAAAGTGTATTTAATGAATGTCTCAAAAATTTATGCATATGAACATAGTTCATCTTGTGAAAAAACAAAACAACGACGAAGAAGAAATTCCTTTCATTTTCGACAGGTTTGTTATTTCTGTTGCACAGACAAATGCAGTTTTTGATGACATTGTTAAGACATTTATGATGGTTTTTAAGCCCAGTTTAGAAAAGATGTGAAAAGAGCATATAAAATACTAAAACAATGGCACATTGCAATCAAGTAAAAGTTTCAAAATATAAGACATACACTTAAAAACAAAGTCAGACGAAAAAAAGAGATGCTGAAACTCCTTCAACTAGTACTGACATAACAGACTCCATTTATTCAACTTCAACAGCCAGCGCTGAAATAGTTTTATGTAAGGTGTTCCAACTTGATCACGAGAATGATGATTGGATAAAGTGTGATCAATGTAATGGCTGGTTTCACAGTTTGTGCAGGACTGAAAAATTCAAGATTGTGAAAAAAATACAGTGCTGAGGGAGCAAACTGGAATTGTAAAGAATGCAAAAAGTAATTACTATATATTTTGTTATTAAATAATTAAGTACAAATCTGGATGAATTGTCCTACAGGGAAAGCCACATTCAAACAACACAGCTGCCAACATAGCACACTACATGTTAATAAACAAGGAACCATGTATTTGTACATTCATGCACAAGGTTTTTTTTTTTAGTTTCAATCACTGAAAAGTGATCCATTTAATCACCCCGTAACAGGTCTGTGAGGGTCGGGGTGGGCCATCCCTCAACAAACCGTACAAATATATATATCAGTCAAGTTGTAACATACATTCATATATATACACTGCAAGGAAAAAGAAAGCATACATTTTGGTTATTGAAATTATTTCATTATTGACTAAGTTTATTCATGTGATGGAATAGTGAACTGATTTTTATCTTATTTTTTGTGCTTTGAAATCAATTAAATGTTTGTTTTTTGATTCAACAGTATGATGAATTATAAATATACAAAATTTATATGCAAAACATTTTTAGTTCCTTGACCTGTCGACGTTTATAGGTATGTATACTTTCTTTTTCCTTTCACAGAATACACATATATACATTAATCTTAAAGGGACACACCAGTCTAAACAAATTATAGACTGAAGCTCGAGCTAAAACAAAAATCAAACAGAAATAAAATATAATTTGACACAGCAGATGGTAGTATAAGAAAATTATTTAGTCTAATGACTTCAGGAGATTTTTTCTCTCTTAAGTCTATAGTGGCTAGTTTAAGGTTCAAGGTTAGTGCACACATATACACAAACACAAGGTGAATAAAATTACAAAAAAAAATACAAACAATACAAGAACAATATAAACATAAAGAAGGAACACGATTGGATACCGCCTTTGAACAGTCAATGGCAAAAACACCACTGAGAAGCTTTATCTGGGTTTACAGGTGTCTAACCTCACTCTTACCATCATGTTCCTAAATTACAGGTCAGTGTTTATTAAATAATCCCTTCCATGTGAATCCCTAGCACACGTAACAGTAACCACAGAAACACATTGTCAAATATACATGTAAAAAGGATAAAGGAACCAGTGGAACCAGACCAGTATGTACTCAATGACTTTGCAGAAGCCAGAGCACCAAGATATACTTATGGGTTCAGGGTAAAATCCTTTTTGGTATAAAAACGGCAAAATCATTAATCCAACAGAAATAACAATATCATTGTCAATGTGCTAAATTGCTAATTAACCTAATATTTTCTCTGTGTAAAATCAAAGTGCCGGACTATTTTAACATGCACTACTACTACTGATATTATAGTGAAAGTTGTTTCTTACCAATTAACTAACATTATTTCGGTTCAAAGGAGCATATACGAAATGAATTTCAATTTGTAAGCCAATTAATTGTTGACAGCTTTGAATATAAGCGGCAAATGTAACAGTTTACATTTAACTAGTAACATGCATTCTTACCTGTTTTACAACGATGCCGGGACTAATAAGTCATCCAATCAGATATAGGTTTCATCCGCAGTTAGACGACTGTCACGTGATCTAACATGGAATGAAAATGCAAGAACGCATAGCGAGAAAGACAAAATACGCGTATTCTTCGCCGATAAAGCTTTCCGAGGTTGGTAATTGTTTGCAGTTAGTGTATTTATTAACATTCTTATTAATAATTACCTGTTTCAGCAAGTTCCCACACTATTTATTGCCGTTTACGCTTGGACACGACCGTGTAAATGCTTTACGCGATCGTGTACGACTTGTAAACACAATCGTTTCGGTATATAGAAAATCATAATTTACGAGTTTCTGATACATTTTAATGTGGTAAAAGTATACATTTTCTGTTAGTATTATTCTTTGCTCATGTAGTTCAGTAGTTATGAGTCGGATATTATGAAATTGTGGTGCAATAGCATGGAGTACAAGAACGTTGGGGTCAAAATTGAAATTCTCCATGTTCTTCCCCTTGTCTCTTTATATGGTTTATGTGTGTGTATGTTTTTGCACACATATAAGATATATATTTTTTTATATTTTTTTTATTATTATTATTTAAAATAAAAAGAAGGAAAATTCCCCTCTTTTATAGCATGTGACGGATCCCTATGAATGTGTATTGTTTTTAATATCATTAAAACACGATAATTTTATATCATTATGTGAAACATCATGGAGTTGCACGGCATGTTCAAGTTAAAATCGGTTTAGCTCATGATGGAATTTAAATATTAACACTTATGAACGTATATGCAAATGGAAATATTAATAACCACTGTGACTAACTAAAATTCATATTTAAAAATTATTTATAGTGTTTATAAAATAAGTGCCGTAATATTCTTTAAACAAAATATATTTTCTTATTTTCTTTCGGCATACCGTTAAACAGTGATGCAATTTAAATATATTAAAGAAACGACGTCACAAACAACCACACACGTGTGAAACAGGATAAATTTCAAATATATATCAGAGTTATGCACCATTCCAATTATGAAACGATATTAGAGGCCTGAATATAAAATGGGTTATTCCAATGTCGCAATTAATATTAAACTTACCTATACAGGTGTACAACCTTAGAGCAAGGAACCATCTCAATCCTTCCACCACACAGCCACACCTTCACAGACAATTCAATTTGCTCAGATCCCCATATCATCATCCCGGGGTCAAAACCACCCAACTGCAGAAAGAAGTCTTTACGCATCACAGTCATCATTCCCTGTATTGACCCATACTCGATAGGAGCTACGCTACGGTTTCGTTTCTTCCGGTATTCGTCGCTGTACCAAACCCACATTTGATCGAGAGTTATATGATCAAAGAAAGGAAACTGCGTGTCAAACAAAGGTTCGATCAAATTTGGGTCATCTAAACGAGGTTCCAGATCGTCTGGAAGGATTGCTCCAATGTGTGAACAAAGGAGAGCTTTCGGCTGTTGGATAAGCCTGTAAACAAGCGGTTCAAGCCAACCCTCACCTACTTCCATATGTCCGTCCATGACCACAAAGTAGTCTGCCGATACAGTCTCAATTCCCTTTTGTCTTGCTAGCATCAGACCAAGAGGTACTTTATTTTGTACGAGTTTAAGATTAGGTACTGCTGCTACGTGCACACCAACTACACGTTTAAGTTCTTTATCTTTAGAACCGTCGTCTACTAGAATTATCTCTTTGATAAGTACATCGGGTGTGTTGCCCAGTACGCTGTATGCTGTTCTAAGAAGAATACTGGGCCATTCGTCTCTAAATATTATGACAACACTAACCGGAGGTAGGTGATCCGGATATACCATGTCATTACATTTTTGTGGGCGCATGTCTGGAAATGTCCTATGCAAACTTATTATGTCGCTTATATAGGTATTAAAGCCATGTGTTTTTTTATTAGCTTCAATTATTGCCATTTCCTCGGCTGTGAACTCATTCTTTGGGAATTCAATTTTACTTCCATTCTCTCCAGGTCCATCATTACGTTTAGCGTTGCTTTTATAAATAATTTGTTCGCGGTTAATATACACGAACCTTGTTATATTTTTACCTGGTTGTGCGCGATTTTGTGTGCCATTTTTCAGTAACAAACAATTCATTTCAAATTTTTGCGTGTGTATGATTGAAATGTTCATCGTTGATTTTATGTACAAAATAAACTAACAAAATTGCATATATGAATAAGATTAATTTCAATAAGCTATTTTGACGCTTGCTAAATACGTCTGCCATTGTAACTGGGCTGCCAATTGATAAACTCCTTTCAAAGTACAATAGAACCGCTAGAGAACATTATATAGCAGCAACATACGGCCACTCTGATTGGTCAATTGTTTCAACACAAAAAGGATAACGTCACAGTTGATTAACGTATTAAAATGTTATGCAGTGTAAAACAGGCTTCGAATCCCATTTCAGGTATTGGAGTAGACTAGAACTGAAAACAGATGAAAAGGCGACCTTGGTGATTAAAACTTGTCTTCAAACAGAACAGTTTGTCAATTGATCTGTGTTGTTGAAAAACTACTTGCAACATATCATCGTACATTTTGTGATGCCAATAAAATTGTTTTGTTATAGCATTGAAAATAATAACATTAGATATGATAAAGAATCACTACCGGCTGAAAATGAAGCAATGCACAAATAAGGCATATGCATATTAAGAGGAAGCACGCTATTAAACAGTTTATGGTTATATTAGAAGAGTTTAAATGCAACTTGGTTGAAAACGGGTCTTTTAGAACAGGAAAATAGTCAAATATTTACAAATAATTTGGAGGAAAAAATTGCAAAACTACTCAATGAAATATTTTTCAAAACGGCTAACGGATGTTTTGACGGATACACGAAACAAAAAGCTTGTGTATTTGTTTTAGAGAAGAAAACATACAAAAGGCTTACGGAACTTTTGACAGATACAAGAAACAAAAAGCTTTAGAATTTGTTTTAGAGAAGAAAATATACAAAACGGCTAATGGATCTTTTGACGGATACAAGAAACAAAAACCTTGAAATTTGTTTTAGAGAGAAAAAATACATAACAACTAACGGATCTTTTGACGGATACAAGAAACAAAAGCTTGGGAATTTGTATTAGAGAAGAAAAAACACAAAACGGCTAGCGGATCTTTTGACAGATACAAGAAACAAAAAGCTTGGAAATTTGTTTTAAAGAAGAAAATATACAAAACGGCTAACGGATCTTTTGACGAATACAAGAAACAAAAAGCTTGGGAATTTGTTTTAGAGAAGTAAATATACAAAACGGCTAACGGATCTTTTGACGGATACAAGAAACAAAAAACTTGGGAATTTGTGTTAGAGAAGTAAATATACAAAACGGCTAACGGATCTTTTGACGGATAAAAGAAACAAAAAGCTTGGAAATTTGTTTTAGAGAAGAAAAAGCACAAAACTGTTAACTGATCTTTTGGCGGATACAAGAAACACAAAGCTTTGAAATTTGCTTTAGAGAAGAAAATATACAAAAACGGCTAACGGATCTTTTGACGGATACAAGAAACAAAAAGCTTTGGGAATTTGTTTTATAGAAGAAAACATACAAAACGGTTAACGGATGTTTTGGTGGATACAAGAAACAAAAAGCTTGTGGATTGGGTTTAGAGAAGAAAAAATACAAAGCGGCTAGCGGATCTTTTGACGGATACAAGAAACAAAAAGCTTGGAAATTTGTTTTAGAGAAGAAAACGTCCAAAACGGCTAACGAATCTTTAGTACGGCATACGGGTGTGAAGCTAGATGATTAAGGTCGCTTAATATCTGAAGGATAAATTGTTGTGTACACTATGATTGTCGACATTGGATGCCGAATACTGTTCTTGTAGCGATAATATAAAGTAGCATACATATATTCGACATGTTATACGTTTCATTACTTAAAGTATATATCGTGGTGAAATAACAAATATATTGTAACACGACAACAAATAATATACACACATTGCAAACATGTTTTACACAGTAAAATTAAGATCTTTATAGTTTACACAGCCATGTATTTTGTGACATATTAAAATTACAATTATATAAGTGTTTTTTTTTATCAGATGCATTATATATTTTCTTTCACAACAACAGTATTACTTACTTCCAGTCCCAGTTCCGAGATATTAATGTTATACGTGTATACTACTGTGTAAATATGTTGAGAATCAATAAAAATACGAATGCTACGGTAAACACCAGGTCAAACAGAGCATTTTTTAATGTTTCAAGGGCCACAACTCTGATATTTATTATCTAATTTAGCCAGTTCAAGAACTTGTCCGAGATATCATGGTTATGTAACTACTGTGTAATTTAATAAGAATCAAATGAAAAATGTGAGTGCTAGAGTGCACACATGGTCAAATAGTGTATTTTTAATGTTTCAAGGGCCATAACTCTGACATTATAATACGATTTTGCCAGTTCAAGAATTTGTCCGGGTTTTTATAGTTATATAACCACTATATAAGTTTTGTGAAGTTCCAATGAAAAATGCGGGTGCTGAAGTGCACACAACAAAAAGTTAACGGACGGACAATAGGAGACGGTCGATGGATAACAGACAATCCTCACCTTGACCTTTGTTCAGATAAGCTAAAAAGTGCTTCCACGGGGATTCATCATGGAAAATTATAAGGAAAATAGCACTTTCATTTTTCATTAAATCTTAACCAAACTTACACAGCGGTTATAAAACTACACGATCTCGGACGAATCTGTTACTGTTTAATGCTTAGTTTCGACAAACAACCAATCTTGCTTCTGAGGTCATGCAACAACTGCAATGCAAAAGCAAGCAATGAAACAATTACAGTAATGATCACTGAATATAAAGGTAAATTCAATTAAGTTACTGGTACCGTGTAGTAGAAAGTAAGATACTGTTGGAGATGGCATCATCAGGCCAAGCCCGCATTATCAAAACACCATTGGAACCATGTCATCATTTTTTTCTTGAATGGGGTTTGATATTCTTTTCACATGCTATTAACACATAATATGTTACAAAAAATGATGGCATCCAGTTTTATTGGTGGAGTAATACCTCAGAATAAATCAAGTTGAAGCGCAGTCCTTTAACAAAGAGATGACAAAGTTTTTAGTCTGAGCTGGGGTAAAACCCACAAGCTCAGTGAAGAAGTAAATGATCTTGAGAGGCATTTTAAACCATTTGGATATGGAGATCCTTGCGTAGAGGTTATTAGAACAGAATAATAAACAAACAGTAGAAAACAAAACATGCAAAACTAAGTACCCAAGGATAAAACTAACCGTTCACTTGGAGTTATCCATTTGTGCGCAATTTATAAAAATAATACTGAATACAATATCCGATACAAGAACTCATCACAAATATCCATCCATACTGCTGTCAAACACTGTTGTATTTCCCAGCTTATGATTCCAGTTAATATTTAATGTTCTAAATACAAACTAATTAATGTATTATTATTACTATTAAATCTGATTGTTTCTACCAATCTGTCTGCAGGAAACCAGAAAACACCCACCTCCTCGTTAGATCATATATCAAACTGGATACACCAGACTGGTACCAACCATCTCTTGTCAACGGTTTTGTCTGTCATGTGGTTTATAGTTAATTTGTCTATAATGCCATGTAATTGAAAATGTACAACTTTATTAACTTAACAACGAAGCTGCAATTAATTGCAGCAATTTGATATCTGTAATTATTACGTCACAAGCAGATGTTGCCAGGACCTGGGTCAGTGGAAGGTGAAACAATTAACAATCAAGATCCTGCAGGACACAGAAATAATCAATTCTTAGAGCATGTTTCGGCATGTAGAAACAATAAACAACCCCTGGGGGTCAATTTTAATTATGTGTAAACACATTATCAACTTGCACATTTGCTGGGTTTATAAGCACATTTTAAGCGAAACTTTAAAAAATATTTTCTCTGAAAGTTCAGGGTCTTGACCTTAGATATTTTAAAATTGCATGGATGTCCCCTAAAATATTTTTTGAAGTCAGGTCCCTGGAATCAAATTTGGGGCCGCCACAGAGGTCACTGTTTTACATAGAGTTATATAGAGAAAATGTTGTAGACGCGATAGCACCTTCATTTTTCATTGAATCCTAACCAACCTTCCACTACAGTTATATAACCACAGGATATCGGATGATATCTTGAACCAGCGTGATTCGATCACAAATGCCTCCGCCGCAGGGCTTATACGCACATTTTCAGCGAAACTTTCAAAAGCATTTTCTCTAAAAGTTTAACGCCTAGACCTTTGATATTCTGCATGAAGCATTACTGAGGTCGGGGTCCCTGTGGTCAAATTTAGGGGAAATGTTGTAGATGCGATAGCACCTTCCTTTTTCATTGACTCTTAACCAAACTTACACAGCAGTTAAAAAACTAACCACAATATATCGGCAGATATCTTGAACCAGCGTGATTTGACCACGAGTAGTAGTAATATTAGTAGTAAAAGTATTATTATTATTAGTAGTAGTTGTAGTATTAGTGGTAATAGCAGTAGTAGTAGTAGTTATAGTAGTAGTAGTAGTAAAAGACTAGTATAAGTAATAGTAGTATTTGTAGAAAAAGTAGTAATAGTAAAAGTAATAGTAGTAGTAGTTGTAGTAGTAGTTATAGTAATTGTTGTAGTGGTAGTAATAGTAGTAGTAATAGTAATAGTAGTAATTATAGTAGTAGTAATAGCAGTTATTGTAGAAGAAGTAGTAACAGACTAGTATTAATAATAGTAGTATTAGTATAAGTTGTAGTAATAGTAGTAGTAGTAGTAATAGTAATTGTAGTAGTAGTAGTAGTAGTAGTAACATAGTAGTAGTAGTAGTAGTAGTAATAGTAATAATAGTAATAGTTATTATAGTAGTAGCAGTACTATAAGAAGAAGTAGGAGTAGTAATAGAAGCGGTAATAACAGTAATAGTAGAAGTAGTAGTAATAAACTAATATAAGTAATGGTAGTATTAGTAGAAAAAGTTGTAATAGTAGTAGTAGAAGTAACAGTAATTGTTGTTGTAGTAATAGTAGTAGTAGTTTATGTTGTAGTAGTAGTAGAAGTAGCAGTTGTAAAAGTAACAATAGTAGTAGTAGTAGTAGTTGTAGTAGTAGTAGTAGTAATGGTAGTAGTAACAATATACTAGTAGCAGCAGCAGTAGTAGTAGTAGTAGTTGTAGTAGTAGTAGTAGTACAGTAGTAGTAATAGAAGTAGAAACAGTGGAAGTAGTTGTAATAGTAGTAGTAGTAGTAGTAATATACTAGTAGTAGTAGTAATAGTAGAAGTAATAGTAATATAATTATTATTATTAGTAGAAGTAGTAATAGTAAGAATAGTAGTAGTAGTAGTAGTAGTAGTAGTAGTAGTAGTAGCAGAAGTAGTAGTAGTAGTAGTAGCAGTAGTAGTAAAAGTAGTTGTAGTAGTTGTAGTAGTAGTAGTAGTAGCTGTTGTAGTAATAGACTAGTAGTAGTAATAGTTATAGTAGTATTCATAGTAAAAGTAGTAGTAGTAGTAGTATTAGCAGTAATAATAGTAGTAATAGTAGTAGTAGAAGCAGTAGCAGTAGTAATAGTTTAAGTAGTAGCAGTAGCAGAAGTAGTAGTAATAGTAGTAGTAATAGCAGAAGTAGTAGTTATAGTAGTAGTAGTAGTAGTAATAATAGACTAGTATAAATAATAGTAGAATTAGTAGTAGAAGTAGTAATAAAAGTAGTAGTAGTAGAAGACGTAGTAGTAGTAATAGTAACAGTATTGGTAATAAACTAGAAGTAGTACTAGTAGTAGCAGTAGTAGTAGAAGTAACAGTTGTAATAGTAGTAGTAATAATAATAATAGTAGTAACAGTAACCGTAGTATTATTATTAGTAGTAGTAATAGTAATAGTAATAGAAGTAGTAGTAGTAAAATACTAGTAGTAGAAGTAGTAGTAAAAGTAGTAATAGTAGTAGTAATATAAAGTAGTAGTAGTAGAAGTAGTGCAGTATAAGTAGTTACAATAGTAGTAATAGTTTTAGTAGTAGTAGTAATAGTAGTAGAAATAGCAAAAAAAGAAGAAATACTAGTAGTAGTAGTATTTATAGACTCGTATTAGTAATAGTAGTATGAGTAGTATAAGTATTAGTAGTAGAAATAGTAGTAGTAGTAGTTTTAGTTATAGTAGTAGTAATAGGAGTAATATACTACTACTAGTAGTAGTAATACTACTACTAGTAGTAGTAGTTGTAGTAGTGGTAGTAGAAGTAGTAATAGTAAATAACTAGTATAAATAAAAGTAATAATAGTAGTAGTAGTATTAGTAGTAGTAATAGTAGTAGTAGTAATAGTAGCAAAAGTAGTAGTAGAAGTAGTAGTTGTAGTAGTATTAGTAGCAGTAGTAGTAATAGACTAGTAGTAGTAGTAGTTGTAGTAGTAGTAGTAATAGAAGTAGTAGTAGTAGTAGTAGTAGTAGTAGTAGTAATTGACTACTACTAATAGTAGTAGTAATAGTAGTAGTAATAGTAATAGAAGTATAACTAATAGTTGTAGTAATAGTAGTAGTTGTAGTTGCAGTAGTAGCAGTAGAAATAGACTAGAAGTAGTAGTAGTAATAGTTATACTAGTAGTAATAGTAGTAGTAGAAGAAGTAATAGTAATTGTAATAGTGGTAGTAATAGTAGTAGCAGTTGTTCTTTTAATAGTAGTAGAAGTAGTAGTGGAATAGAAGTAGTAGTATTAGTAGTTACAGTACTAGTAACAGTAAAAGAAGTAATAGTAGAAGTAGTTATAGTAATAATAGTTTTAATAATAGAAGTAGTTGAAATAGTAGTAGTAATAGTAGAAGAAGTAGTAATAGTAGTAGTGGTAGTAGTATTAGTATTAGTAGTAGTAGTAGTAGATGTAGTAATAGACAAGTATAAGTAATAGTAGTATTAGTAGTAGAAGTAGTAGTAGTAGTAGTAGTAGTAGTAGAAGTAATAGTAGTAATTGGAGTAATAGACTAGAAGTAGTAATAGTAGTATTTATAGTAGTAGTATTAGTAATAATGATAATAGACTTATATAAGTAGTAGCTATAATACTAGTAGTAGTTTAAGTAGCAGCCGTAATAGTAGTAGAACGTAGTAGTTGTGAAAGTAACTGTAGTAGCAGTAATAGACTTGTAATAGTAGTAGTAGTAGTATTTGTAGTAATAGTTGTAGTAGAAGTAAGTGTTATAGTAGTAGTAATATACTATTGTAGTAGTAGTAGTAGTAGTAGTAGAAGTAGTAGTAGTAGTAATAGTTATAGTAGTTGTAAAAGTAAATGTAGTAGTAGTACTAATATACTAGTATTAGTCATAGAAGTATAAGTAGTAAAAGTAGTAGTAGTAGTAGTAGCAGTAGTAGTAATAGTAGAAGTAATAGTTATAGTAGTAGTAATAGTAAATGTAGTAGTAGTACTGATATACTACTATTAGTAATAGAAGTATAAGTAGTAGAAGTAGTAATAGTAGTAGTAGTAGTAGAAGTAGTGGTAGTAATAGTAGTAGTAATAGTTATAGTAGTAGTAATAGTAAATGTAGTAGTAGTACTAATATACTAGTATTAGTAATAATAGTAAAAGTAGTAGAAGTAGTAATAGTACTATTATTATTATAATTATTATTATTAATATTATTATTATTAGTATTAGTAGTAGAAGTAGTAGTAGTAGTAGTAGTAGTAGTAAAATACTACTACTTGTAGTAGTTGTAAAAGTAACATTCGTAATAGTAGTAGTAGTAGTAGTAGTAGTAGTAGTAGTAGTAGTAGTATTAGTAGTAGTACTAGACTAATAGAATTAGTAGTACAGTCGAAACTCGTTATTTCGAATTCCGTGGGATCTTAAAAATACTAATAGTAGTAATACGTTACTAATAGAAGTAGTAATAATAATAGTAAAAATAGAAATAGTAGTAGTAGTAGAAGAAGTAAAACCCTAGTGTAAGTAATATTAGTATCAGTAGTAGATGTAGTAGAAGTAGTAGTAGTAGTAGTAGTAGTAGTAGTACTATTAGTAGTAGTAGTAACAGACTAGTATAAGTAATAGTAGTAATAGTAGTAGTAGTCCTAATTGTAGTAAAACTAAACAGTTTTAAACAGTAGTAGAAGTAATAATGGTAGTAGTATTAGTGATAGATTTGTAATAGAAGTAGTAGTAGTAGTAGTAGTAGTAGAAGTAGTAGTAGTAGTAGTAGTAGTAGTAGTAGTAGGAGTTGTTGTAGTAGTAGTTGTAATAGTAGTAGTAAAAGTAGTAGTTATAGTAATAGTAGTAGTAGTAGTTATAATAGTAATAATAGTATTAGTAGTTATAGTAATATTAATAGCAGTAGAAGTAGTTGTCGTAGTAGTAGTAGTAGTAATAGACTAGTATTAGTAATAGAAGTATTATTAGTAGAAGTAATAATAGTAGTAGTAGTATTAGTAGTAGTTGTTGTAGTAGTAGTAGTAGTATTAGTAATAGAAGTAGTTGTTGTAGTAGTAATATACTAGTATTGGTATTAGTATTAGAAATAGCAGTATAAGTAATAGTAGTATTTGTTGTAGTATTAGTAATAGTAGTAGTAGTAATTGATTAGTATTAGTAATAGTAGTAGTAGTTGTAGAAGTAGTAGTAATAGTAATAGTAGTAATAGTAATAGTAGTAGTAGTAGTAGTAATCGTAGTAGTAGTGGAAGTAGTAGTAGTAGTAGTAGTAGTAGTAGTAGTAATAGTAGTAGTAGTAGTAGTAGTAGCAAAAGCAGTAGTAGTTGTTGTAGTAGTAGTAGTAGTAGTAGTATTTGTAATAGTTATAGACTAGTGTTGGTATTATTATTAGTAATAGTAGTATTAGAAATAGTATTAGTAGTAGTTGTAGTAGTAGTAATAATAATAGTAGTTGTAATAGACTAGTAATAGTAGTAGTAGTTGTAAGAGTAGTAGTAATAGTAGGAGTAATAGTAGTAATAGTCTAGTATAAGTAATAGTAGTAGTAGTAGTAGTAGTTGTAGAAGTGGTAGTAGTAGTAGCAGTAGTAGTAGTAGTAGTAGTAGTAGTAGTAGTAATAGACAAGTATTAGTATTGGTATTAGTAATATTAGTATTAGTAATGGTAGTAGTAGAAGTAGTAGTAGTAGTAATAGTAGTAAAAGTAGTAGTATTAATATTATCATATAGTGTTTATGTTTGTGCTATCATGGTGTAACGGATGTGTCGTTCAAATGCTAAGGCTCCTGTTGAACATTTCGACATGTGTTTTTCGTATAATTATATTGTATATTAATCATTGCTTTGATTGATCAAATAAAGGTTATTACTGTTTCAGTCTGCTAATGATTCACTCTGTATAAGCGTTTATTCTGAACATCTGTATATCAACTATAGATATTTGACCTGTAGTGGTTTCATCCGATTTCGATGGTGTGAATTATGTTATTATTAGTATCATTTTAGTTTATATCCATGTATCTAATCTTAATTGATAAGTAAGCTTAGAGATTATATATGAAAAGTCCGAGTCCTGGGTAGAACCAAACCTGAGTGATGTGTTTGGGAGCCTCAGATCGAATAAACAACCTCTGGGTCTGGCATAAGGTCATCCTATTAACGGCCCACTTGAGAGCATTTGATTGATTACTTATTTCAGTTGAGCTTTACACAACAGACTGATATTTCATATCTCATCTGCTTATTCTCGTACAATTAAGTTTGTATCGTACACCCTCTGATTAATTACTTAGAGTATTCAATTTGACTCATGCGAAACAGATACAATACATATTTGGATCGATTCAGCCAACAAAGTCCTCAAACATGAAAAATTTCTAATTTGTTCTCGTCCAAACACAGCATTGCATAACATGTTGCTTAATAATGTAATAATGTATGTACCATTGAGCATGTATTTCGCAATTAAATAACATTACATTGATAATGTATGATTTTATTTTCAGAATATATAAAGTTTAGTATTACATATAGTTTCTTATGTGTCGTCTCATTTGTTCGACATTCAGATGAAAATAATGCATGTAAACATTACTGAAACAAAAACAGAGAGCACGAAAGACAGAAAATAAAGATTAGAATTTATTGAATCAACCTAAAATAACACTGCACATGGATCTTCACATACATAGAATATTAATTGTTTTATATTAAGACAAACAACAGCACCGTACTTTAGCTCCTTTGCTCGGTGCTATTATTATTCCGTGGAATCATAAACCATAACAGTGTTGCTCAAGAATAAAATACCGCTTATTTAGTTTAAACTTATTTATTTTACTTCGATTGTGACACAAGGTACTACAATTTAGACAAACCACGCTTGAATGATTCCTGGGTAGAACTAGTACTAAATATGCTTAATAAATTATGCTTAAAAATGTTGTGAGCTTCAAATTTATCTGTATATGACATGTTGTTTAATCAATTTGATCGAATGTTTTATCAGAAGGACCATCATCACCTCCGAGAGTTCACTGGCTCTATTCTATTCCATAGCCAGACTTGTTGTTCCAGACCGGAACACTCGCTTAGAAATACATCCAAATCATTACCAGCAGTTAGGCACAACTTAGTCTCAGGGTTCATTATTGTATTATTCCCCTCTTCATAGTTCCAAAAAGATTCAGCTTTATACCAATTAGATGAACTCTTTTTTATTTCTATATACGATGAATTCGTGGTTTTAATTACGTTCAGCAATATACCTTGATATGATCGGATCTGAAAGTCACGTGTGTGTATAAAATATTGATTTATACTAACTTGTTTGTGACACGTGTATATGATTAACTTTAACGTTCCGTTGGAGTTGGTGGTGTCTAAGCACTTTCCGTTATATTTACTTTTTATCACACCTTTCGCTCTTAAGTTTTCTGGAAGGTAAACATTGGACAGTGACTTTATTTTATCAATATAATATTGATAGGGTTTACACTTATTGTCGATACGTATTCTATGTCGTGACTCAAGGTCGCCAGTAGTGAAGTTTTTATCCTTAACGAAATCTCTCAAGAGATTTCGGTATTGCCCGTCCATCCATACCTCGAACATTCTTGCTTTATTCCTGGAATGATAGTCCGTTTCTGCTTTTACTTGACTCCATTGTGTATTTCTAAATAAAAAAATCTACAATATTCATTTGCTTTAGTTATTTAAGTAAGTAATGACATGATTATGATATAATTGTTTCAGACAAATTTTAGGCTCAGTTGGTTTGTCAATATATATGGAACCAGATATTGAAAGAAACATGACTTGGTCATGGTTATTTTTCTACCACAAGTAGTTGGACATTATATCATGGTTTTAGTTTACGGGCTCATGGTATGATAACTAAAGTGTGCCTTTGTCCAGTGACAGTATGTTGGTGTTTCATTTAATCCGAGCCCGATTAGCTCAGTCGTAAGCACGTCTGACTGTCAATCCAGGGGTCGTGAGTTCGAATCCCCGCTCGGCCACAATCTCCGTGAAGTTTGATATACGACATTGTGTCTCATAACCGTTCGTCTCTCACCGCTGATTCAAGTGGGAAAGTTATCAGTTACTTGCAGAGATAGGGTGTGCTCGAGTACTGATTATCATTCCAGGATTCCAGGAAACAGTGGTTAGGTTAACTGATCGTATATTAGCTCTCGATGGCATAAAATGACGCTAAATATTCAATCAATCAATCAATCAATCAATCAATCAATCAATCATTAAATCTTCAATGACACATTCTTATTGCAATAACAATTTCTTTTTTTATTTCTTTTTTTAATATTGCGGTATTGCGGTAAAAGTACATTTTAATCCTTAAATTATTGATAAATGTTTTTATTTGTTGGGAACTATGTGCCGATTCAAATAAGCTCAATTACTTTACTCTTTTAAGTATTTTCAAATTATAAGGAACAGAAAATGCTATCTTTATTATTTCATATAAAACAGCATGTCTGTTAACACAAAACATGTAGTGACTTTCATTGGCGTGTACACTATTGAATGCATTTCTCTTAAAATAGCAAGATAAATGACGCAATAAAGAGCCCATGCATATTTATGAGAGTTTGTGTGTATCTAAAAACAGTATCGTAAATATGCGCTAACGCTAATACATGAAAGTATAGAAAATTGCTATGAAAATAATTGACGTACAGTTTTTGCTATGGTAAATTGGCAAACTTCATTCTCGGTGGTAACTCACATATGATACACTAAAGATACACCTAAAATAATGTTCTGTCCCTGTTGTGCAATAGCAGCTAAATATGTATTGTTTTCAATAGTAAAAAAACACGATATTTTTTTTTCATTTTGTAATTAAAGAGACATTAGGCATTCTTGAAATCGATTTCTCTCATGTCCACACACCAATTGAATATTGGAATATTTACACGTATGAGCGTAGACGCATATGTAAGTAAGTGTAACAATCTAAAACTTCATAGTTGAAAACTATAAATAGTTTTTTCATGAATAGCATCTAAACGTGTACATAGGGATCCGTCACATGCTATGATAGAGGGGATTTTTTTAAAAATGTTGTTTTTATGCAATTCAATTACTTTTACGTGTTTAAAAAATATTATACACACATAAACCATATATAGAGACAAGGGGAAGAACATGGAGAATTTCAATTTTGACCCCAACGTTCTTGTACCCCATGCTATCGCGCCACATTTTCATAATATCTGACTCATAACTACTGAACTACATGTGCGAAGAATAATACTAACAGAAAATGTATACTTTTACCATATTAAAATGTATCACAGATTCGTAAATTATGATTTTCTATATACCGAAATGGTTGTGTTTACAAGTCGTACACGATCGCGTAAAGCATTTACACGGTCGTGCCCAAGCGTAAACGGCAATACATAGCGGGATATCTTACTGAAACAGATTATAATTAATAAGAATGTTAGGAAAATACACTAACTGCAAACAATTACCAACCTCGAAAAGCTCTATCGACGAAGAATACGCGTTTTTTTAATAACTGACAAGCATTTCTTCTTATCCATCCATGATCAGATCATAGGCCACATGATCAATTTTTGTATTGGTACTTTTCATTGGCTGGATTGACTGGTTCTCTAAATTAAAAAGACGGTCGCGCTTTATACATTCTCAATCAGTATTCCAGTCAAATATACATGTGTTCAATAGAAGGAATTTAGATGTATTTTATATCGTTCATATTAAAATATCTATTTTAACAATATTTGTTTATCATGTTCGCTATTAAATTTTAAATATAAATTTATGTCTATTTTAAAAATAAATAAATATTGAAATTTATTTGGAGGCATGTCCCTTTAAGTAAGCATGGCAACTTTAAAATTACAAAAACATGATATTTTTTTATGTCAGACAGAGTGAATCAATATCTAAATAAACTGATGGAAAACAAGGAATACATTAACATCAAAATGAAGTCCTGAAAAGGGGGCGTGGTCAACACAGGGGTACGATGCCTAGCAAATCCCTTACCACCCCCTCCTCTCCATCCCCATTATTTTTTTCTTAAAACTATCCAAAACCTCTCTTTATTTACAATTGAAAAAAAACACATATATAAAACATTATTTTTATATATATTTTTTCAATTGTAAATATACACGATATAGTGTTTCGGTATTGTACAACATTGGAGTTGCTACAATCTCCATTGTAGGTCGATCTTTGCTGATTGAAGTTATTCTCTATGGGATCAGATTAGTCCTGGAGTTATGTAGACACCACTATTTGATTTATCATCAAAAGCATTCTTTGCATAACTGTATGAATCCAATTAAACATGAATGAATGTATGTCCTCGTGGCACTAAGGAGACATAAGACTTTTTCTTTTTTCTTCTTTACTAACACTATCCTCCCAAGTTTGAAACCATCTGTCCACCTTTTCAAGCTCCTGTAATCTCTCATCATCAGAATTTTGAACAGGACGCATATCTCTAAATAAACGTACTAACACAGAGTATGTTTTAAAATTTCAATAACTCCAGACAAAACATTTCCGTTTTCTCCAAGGTAGATTTGATAATGTTTCATGACATGAACTATTTCACTGTCAAGTACATCTTCTGCAAGATAATTTGGCATTTTTAACTGATTATCTGGATATATGTGTTCCTTAGACAATTTTCTATGTAATTGTAAACATTGTTTAGTATCTCAGTTATAACAATCTACAAACATCTGCCGCCACTAAATCGTATAATTTGAAGGAAGTGTAAACAATCTAGTAGACTTAGCACTAATTTCTGACTGATTTCTGATTTTAATACATTGTTTCTTATTTTTTTATACATGTGAAACGTCAATCATGAAGATTATGTTATTTAAATTCATGTACTTTATGTAGTGAATACTTGAATACTTTTAGAAATATTTACTCTCAAGAAACTTCTGTTACACTGAGCCCCATCCATGCAGGTATGTAGAATTTTAAAACCAGTAACAGTTAATTCATTCACAGCTTCCCAAAACAAAAAGTCAAGTCCTGCTGCTTGAATAGAATCTGTGACGAAATGTGTGAAAGGGAAATGAAACCCTATTACTCCAAAAAATAACAATTGGAGTACCTGTGTACCAAACAACTCTTTTTTTTTACCTTTTCGCATTGTATAAAACATATCAGCATCTTCTCCCAAATCAGTAAAGCTATGTTTTGTTATTTGCAAGTCGGCCTGAATAGAAGTTTCGTAAAAAATTATTCCAACACTCCAATTTGTAAGATTTCTACGTTTTGCTTAATTGAACATCCACATAAAATATCCTCATGGAATCCAATGTCCTGTCTTTAACGATTTTTATATAGAATAAGCAATAAAGTTGAAGGAAATATCAAAATTTTACTTTGTCTTAACAAGTCATATGCCTGCGGACTTTTATTGAACAGTTGAAGGTAAATAGATATATATTTCTTAGATCATCTTCTTCCCATAGGGTCCTTTTTGATATTTTTGGCCTGTTCTATGAAAAGTTCTACCATTTCTTCATTTCTTCTGGAATTATTCTTTTTATATCAACAGTTGTACTGCATTTGCTTATCTTATCATTACTACTTTCTTCAGTATGAGTTGGTTTTTATTTTAGAATCAGAAAATGCTGTTGAATGTCATTTTTTGTTCTACAACAGCTGTTAACACTATTAAAAGGTACAATTCGGTTACAGTTGAATGATCGAATAGACATTATACCCTCTAAATCCTTTGATTTTTCTAATGATTTCAATAGTATGAAAACGTCTGGTTATCACAGACTGCGTTAGTTTAACACGAAGGCAAAGTTCAATTTTCTTCACAATCTCAAAAATGAGTAGCAAATTGTTAAGTTGATATCTGTTACTTATGTGGATTTTACTCAGTGTAATACTTTTTGTGGCAATCACAAGCGACCATGTGCCATCCAAGTGTAACTGGACAGTTTTAACTATAGTATGTCCAATAGAAAAGCTTTCAGTGTTCACATTACATATTATTGAATCATTTAAAATGCTTCTTTGAATGTCACTCGGTATGTTATCATTCACATCTTGAATGTTTAAATATTTACATAATGTTATATCTGGGCTTTTAGGCAGTAGAGATAAACTTCTATAAAATGTCCTCCCATCCTTTCTTACTTTTTTAATGTGTGGACACAAGTGGTTTACATGTTCCACAAACAATATAATACCTGGCTTATTTGACACTGATATTTGTCCACATTCAATTGCCTCAAAGATGAAACTTTCATAAAATTGGTTCACATCAACTGTGGACTGATCATCTTGTGAGAGTCTTGACAAAATCCTGAAAAAGTAAAACTGAAAGATTTATATCCTGACCAGATAATATGTAAATATGTTCTGAACAAAATAGACAATTGAAGGGTTGTGTTTTTTTGTTGTTGTTGTTTTTGTGTTTTTTTTTTTTTTGGGGGGGGGGGGGATTATTATTATCAAAATATACTCCTTAAATTTAAAGAACAATGTATTAACATCAACTTATTTGAAAATTAAAGAAAAAGTCACTTAAAATATGGGTCATCTGATCAGAATATGGGAAGCAAGCTCATTCTCAGAATGATCATAACAGTTACATTCCCCTTTTTTAGTCAATTCTTATCTGGCTATTGACAGTGTGTTGTTTGATTTAATTTGATCATATTGCATTTTATAGTATTTTGTATTACTCCGATTTAAATCTTTAAAAACATCAAAATATCAGTCTGTTAAACAATGCAGGTAATAAAAAGAAATAAAAAAAGTGTGTGTGTGTGTGTTTTCTTTTTTAAAGATTTTAACAATTTGTAAGTGTTGTGTTTTGCTAATTGAATTTGAGCCCCAATCACAATTATGAATAAGCATTGTTTTTTCATCATTGAAAGCTGAAAAAAAAATTAAACGTTCACTTATAAAAATTATAAACCATTTTAACAATGACCTCTTTTTTATTCAAGGCCTGAGGAGGGGGGTCAGCGTGAACATCCAAAAACTACCTCTGTTCCAGATGCTAATGACATTGAATTTTAGTTTTTTGATGATATCATTGATGAGGAGTTTGATAAAATAACTGAAGCTATATGAAAGGAGGAGGATTATAATGAAGTTACAATTCCAGACGGTTTCTCTTTGGATACAGTTTTACAATCATTTAAATATACCAATGTTTTTACAGAGTCGCAATTAAAAGTGAATAATATATTCGACAACATATGTATGCCTAAACTAAATTTATTTGTAAAAAAGCAATTTTCCAAAATATGGAATTTGTCAAGGAACTTAAAGCAGATAAAAAAAATCACCAAAAGCCATCCCTAACAGTGTTTTAACAAATTTTTGTAAAAATATTCACGAATATTCAACTAGTGCAGACTACAGATTGCAGTGTTTGGTTATTTTTGAAAGTGGCAGAACTTTTTCTCATAAGCACATGCACATTTGCTTTAACATTTTGTCTTAAATTAGAAAATCTTTAACAAAGGAAAAAGTTGATTTGTTTGAAATGAGTAAAAAGAATATTTGAGAGAGGAAAATAACAAAAGCTTCAAGAGCAAGAAAAAGATATGTCTGTGGCTTCTGTATAAATAAAGTAAGAGGAATGTATTTAAAATGCACAAAAAGTCACATGTTTTCACTTCGAAAGAAGGACAGATATTTTATGAAAAAGCACATCAATCATTAAATATTTTAAATAGTTTAAGAGAGGAAGAAACTAATGTAATTGCATCAACAAAAGAGCCAGCTTCTTTAATAGATTTGATAGACAGCAAAATTTACAAAGAGGTTTAACTAATTGTTTTTCAGATGAACTTTTCCACTTTTTTTTTTACAGATCTAAGCAATCTGTGTTTGAAATCATTTATAAGTGAAAACATGATAATATATAGTGAAAGTGTATTTAATGAATGTCTTTCCAAAATTTATGCATATGAACATAGTTCATCTTGTGAAAAAACAAAACAACGACGAAGAAGAAATTCCTTTCATTTTCAGGTTTGTTATTTCTGTTGCACAGACAAATGCAGTTTTTGATGACATTGTTTAGACATTTATTATGGTTTTTAAGCCCAGTTTAGAAAAGATGTGAAAAGAGCATATAAAATACTAAAACAATGGCACATCGCAATCAAGTAAAAGTTTCAAAATGTAAGACATACACTTAAAAACAAAGTCAGACGAAATAAAGAGATGCTGAAACTCCTTCAACTAGTACTGACATAACAGACTCCATTTATTCAACTTCAACAGCCAGTGCTGAAATAGTTTTATGTAAGGTGTTCCAACTTGATCACGAGAATGATGATTGGATAAAGTGTGATCAATGTAATGGCTGGTTTCACAGTTTGTGCAGGACTGAAAAATTCAAGATTGTGAAAAAAATACAGTGCTGAGGGAGCAAACTGGAATTGTAAAGGATGCAAAAAGTAATTATTATATATTTTGTTATTAAACAATTAAGTACAAATCTGGATGAATTGTCCTACAGGGAAAGCCACATTCAAACAACACAGCTGCCAACATAGCACACTACATGTTAATAAACAAGGAACCATGTATTTGTACATTCATGCACAAGGTTAGTGCACACATACACAAACACAAGGTGAATAAAATTACAAAAAAATACAAACAATACAAGAACAATATAAACATAAAGAAGGAACTCGATTGGGTACCGCCTTTGAACAGTCAGTGGCAAAAAGACCACTGAGGAGCTTTATCTGGGATTACAGGTGTCTAACCTCACTCTTTACCATCATGTTTTTAAATTACAGGTCAGTGTTTATTAAATTTTGGTAAAAAAACGGCAAAATCATTAATCCAACAGAAATAACAATAACATTGTCAATGTGCTAAATTGCTAATTAACCTAATATTTTCTCTGTGTAAAATCAAAGTGCCGGACTATTTTAACATGCACTACTACTACTGATATTATAGTGAAAGTTGTTTCTTACCAATTAACTAACATTATTTCGGTTCAAAAGAGCATATACGAAATGAATTTCAATTTGTAAGCCAATTGATTGTTGACAGCTTTAAATATAAGCGGCAATTGTAACACTTTACATTTAACTAGTAACATGCATTCTTACCTGTTTTACAACGATGCCGGGACTAATAAGTCATCCAATCAGAATATAGGTTTCATCCGCAGTTAGACGACTGTCGCGTGATCTAACATGGAATGAAAATGCAAGAACGCATAGCGAGAAAGACAAAATATGCGTATTCTTCGCCGATAGAGCTTTCCGAGGTTGGTAATTGTTTGCAGTTAGTGTATTTATTAACATTCGTATTAATAATTACCTGTTTCAGCAAGTTTTCACACTATTTATTGCCGTTTACGCTTGGACACGACCGTGTAAATGCTTTACGCGATCGTGTACGACTTGTAAACACAACCGTTTCGGTATATAGAAAATCATAATTTACGAGTTTGTGATACATTTTAATGTGGTAAAAGTATACATTTTCTGTTAGTATTATTCTTTGCTCATGTAGTTCAGTAGTTATGAGTCGGATATTATGAAATTGTGGCGCAATAGCATGGAGTACAAGAACGTTGGGGTCAAAATTGAAATTCTCCATGTTCTTCCCCTTGTCTCTTTATATGGTTTATGTGTGTGTATGTTTTTGCACACATATAAGTTCTTTCATAAGAATTTCATCAGATACATATTTTTTTATATTTTTTTATTATTATTATTTAAAATAAAAAGAAGGAAAATTCCCCTCTTTTATAGCATGTGACGGATCCATTAAATATTAACACTTATGAACGTATATGCAAATGGAGTTATTAATATCCACTGTGACTAACTAAAATTCATATTTAAAAATTATTTATAGTGTTTATAAAATAAGTGCCGTAATGTTCTTTAAACAAAATATATTCCTTATTTTCTTTCGCCATATAGTTAAACAGTGATGCAATTTAAATATATTAAAGAAACGACGTCACAAACAACCACACACGTGTGAAACAGGATAAATTTCAAATATATATAAAAGTTATGCACCATTCCAATTATGAAACGATATTAGAGGCCTGAATATAAAATGGGTTATTCCAATGTCGCAATTAATATTAAACTTACCTATAAAGGTGTACAACCTTAGAGCAAGGAATCATCTCAATCCTTCCACCACACAGCCACACCTTCACAGATAATTCAATTTGCTCAGATCCCCATATCATCATCCCGGGGTCAAAACCACCCAACTGCAGAAAGAAATCTTTACGCATCACAGTCATCATTCCCTGTATTGACCCATACTCGATAGGAGCTACGCTGCGGTTTCGTTTCTTCCGGTATTCGTCGCTGTACCAAACCCACATTTGATCGAGAGTTATATGATCAAAGAAAGGAAATTGCGAGTCAAACAAAGGATCGATCAAATTTGGGTCATCCAAACGAGGTTCCAGATCGTCTGGAAGGATTGCTCCAATGTGTGAACAAAGGAGAGCTTTCGGCTGTTGGATAAGCCTGTAAACAAGCGGTTCAAGCCAACCCTCACCTACTTCCATATGTCCGTCCATGACCACAAAGTAGTCTGCCGATACAGTCTCAATTCCTTTTTGTCTTGCTAGCATCAGACCAAGAGGTACTTTATTTTGTACGAGTTTAAGTTTAGGTACTGCTGCTACGTGCACACCAACTACACGTTTAAGTTCTTTATCTTTAGAACCGTCGTCTACTAGAATTAACTCTTTGATAAGTACATAGGGTGTGTTGCCCAGTACGCTGTATGCTGTTCTAAGAAGAATACTGGGCCATTCGTCTCTAAATATTATGACAACACTAACCGGAGGTAGGTGATCCGGATATACCATGTTCTTACATTTTTGTGGGCGCATGTCTGGAAATGTCCTATGCAAACTTATTATGTCGCTTATATAGGTATTAAAGCCATGTGTTTTTTTATTAGCTTCAAGTATTGCCATTTCCTCGGCTGTGAATTCATTCTTTGGGAATTCAATTTTACTTCCATTCTCTCCAGGTCCATCATTACGTTTAGCGTTGGTTTTATAGACAATTTGTGTGCGGTTAATATACACGAACCTTGTTATATTTTTACCTGGTTGTGCGCGATTTTGTGTGCGATTTTTCAGTAACAAACAATTCATTTCAATTCCTGCGAGTGTATGATTGAAATGTTTATCGTGGATTTTATGTACAAAATAAGCTAACAAAAGTGCATATATGAATAAGATTAATTTCAATAAGCTACTTTGACGCTTGCTTAATACGTCTGCCATTGTAACTGGGCTGCCAATTGATAAACTCCTTTCAAAGTACAATAGAACCGCTAGAGACCATTACACAGGAGTAACATACGGCCACTCTGATTGGTCAATTGTTTCACTACAAAATTGATAATGTCAAAGTTTGGTTAACGTGTTAGAATGTTATGCAGTGTAAAAACGGCAGTGAATCCCATGTCAGGTATTGGAGTAGACTAGAACTGAAACCAGATGAAAAGGCGACCTTGGTGATTAAAACTGTCTGAAAAAGACAACAGAACAGTTGTTTTAGCATTGAAAATATTAACATTAGATATGATAAAGAAACACTACTGGCTTAAAATGAAGCAATATACAAAAAAGGCATATGTATATTTAGAGGAGACACGCTATTAAATAGTTTATGGTTATATTAGAAGAGTTTAAATGCAACTTGGTTTAAAACGGGTCTTTTAGAACAGGAAAAAAGTCAAATGTTTACAAATAATTTGGAGGAAAAAATTGCAAAACTACTCAATGAAATACTTTTCAAAACGGCTAGCTGATGTTTTGACGGATATACGAAACAAAAAGCTTGTTTATTTGTTTTAGAGAAGAAAACATACAAAAGGGCTTACGGAACTTTTGACGGATACAAGAAACAAAAGCTTGGGAATTTGTTTTAGAGAAGAAAATATACAAATTGGCTAACGGATCTTTTGACGGATACAAAACCAAAAACCTTGAAAATTTGTTTTAGAGAGAAAAAAATACAAAACGGCTAACGGATCTTTTGACGGATACAAGAAACAAAAGCTTGGCAATTTGAATTAGAGAAGAAAAATCACAAAACGGCTAACGGATCTTCTGACGGATACAAGAAACAAAAGCTTGGGAATTTGTTTTAGAGAAGAAAATATACAAAAACGGCTAATGGATCTTTTGACGGATACAAGAAACAAAAAGCTTGAAAATTTGTTTTAGAGATGAAAATATGCAAAACGGCTAACGGATCTTTTGACGAATACAAGAAACAAAAAGCTTGGGAATTTGTTTTAGAGAAGAAAATATACAAAACGGCTAACGGATCTTTTGACGGATACAAGAAATAAAAAATTTGGGAATTCGTTTTAGAGAAGAAAAAGTACAAAACGGCTAACGGATCTTTTGACGGATACAAGAAATAAAAAACTTGGGAATTCGTTTTAGAGAAGGAAACATACAAAACGGTTTTACGTATTTTTAAACAAAAAGCTTGGAAATTTGCTTTAGAGAAGAAAATATACAAAAACGACTAACGGATCTTTTGACGGATACAATAACAAAAAGCTTGGGAATTTGTTTTAGAGAAGAAAATATACAAAAATCACGGCTAACTGATCTTTTGACGGATACAAGAAACGAAAAGATCGGGAATTTGTTTTAGAAAAGAAAAAATATACAAAAAGGGCTAACGGATCTTTGACGGATACAAGAGCTTGGGAATTTGTTTTAGAGAAGAAAATATACAAAACGGCTAACGGATCTTTTGGCGGATACAAGAAACAAAAAGCTTGGAAATTTGTTTTAGAGAAGAAAATATACAAAATGGCTAACGGATCTTTTGACATATACAAGAAACATAAAGCTTGGGACTTTAATTGAGAGAAGAAAATATACAAAACGGCTAACGGATCTTTTGACGGATACAAGAAACAAAAAGCTTTGGACATTTGTTTTATAGAAGAAAACATACAAAACGGCTGACGGATCTTTTGGTGGATACAAGAAACAAAAAGCTTGTGGATTGGTTTTAGAGAAGAAAAAATACAAAGCGGCTAACAGATCTTTTGACGGATACAAGAAACAAAAAGCTTGTGGATTTGTTTTAGAGAAGAAAACATACAGAACGGCTAACGGATATTTTGTACGGCTTACGGGTGTGAAGCAAGATGATTACCGTCGCTTCATATCTAAAGGATAAACTGTTGTGTACACTATAATTGTCGACATTAGAAGCATGCCAAATACTGTTCTTGTAGTGATAATATAAAGTAGCATACATATATTCCACAAGTTATACGTTTCATTACTTAAAGTATATATCGTGATGAAACAACCAATATATTGTAACACGACAACAAATAATATACACACATTGCGAACATGTTTTACACAGTAAAATTTATATCTTTATAGTTTACACAGCCATGTATTTTGTGGCATATTCAAATTACAAATATATAAAGTTTTTTTCTTTATCAGATGCATTATATTTTTTCTTTCACAACAACAGTATTACTTACTTCCAGTTCCAGTTCCGAGATATTAATGTTATACGTGTATATTACTGTGTAAGTATGGTGAGAATCAATTAAAATACGAATGCTACAGTAAACACAAGGTCAAATAGTGCATTTTTTTAATGTTTCAAGGGTCACAACTCTGACATTTATTATCTGATTTGGCCAGTTCAAGAACTTGTCCGAGATACTATGGTATATACAACTACTGTGTAAGTTTAATAAGAATCAAATGAAAAATGTGAGTGCTAGAGTGCACACATTGTCAAATAGTGCGTTTTTAAGGTTTCAAGGGCAATAACTCTGACATAATAATCCGATTTTGCCAGTTCAAGAATTTGTCCGAGTTTTTTTTATAATAATATAACTATTATATAAGTTTTGTGAAGTTCCAATGAAAAATGCAGGTGCTGGAGTGCACACAACAAAAAGTTAACGAACGGACAATAGGAGACGGTCGATGGATAACAGGAGATCCTCACCTTGACCTTTGCTCAGGTGAGCTAAAAATTCCAAGTGCTTCCACAGGGATTCATGGAAAATTATAGGGAAAATAGCACCTTCATTTTTTATTGAATCTGAACCAAACTTGCACAGCAGTTATAAAACAACAAGATCTCGGACGAATCTGTTACTGTTTAATGCTTAGTTTCGACAAACAATCAATCAATCTTGCTTCTGAGTTCATGCAACAACTGCAATGCAAAAGCAAGCAATAAAACAATTACAGTAATGATCTTTTGATATAAAGGTAAATACAGTTAAGTTGCTGGTACCCTGTAGTAGAAAGTAAGAGACTGATTGTCGGAGATGGCATCATCAGGCCAAGCCCGCATTATCAAAACACCATTGAAACCATGTCAACATTTTTTTCTTGAATGGTGTTTAATATTCTTTTCACATGCTATTTACACATTACATGTTACATAAAATGATGGCATCCAGTTTAATTAGTGGAGAAATACCTCAGAATAAATCAAGCTGAAGCGCAGTCCTTCGACAAAGAATGACAAAATATTTAGTCTGAGCTGCAAGCTCAGTGACAAGAAGTAAATGATCTTGAGAGGCATCTTAAACCATTTAGATATGGAGATCCTTGCATAGACTATAGAATGATAAACAAACAGTACAAAACAAAACATGCAAAACTAAGTACCCAAGGATAAAACTAACCGTTAACTTGGAGTTATCCATTTGTGCGCAATTTATATAAATAATACTGAATACAATATCCGATACAAGAACTCATCCCAAATATCCATCCATACTGCTGTCAAACACTGCTGTATTTCCCAGCTTGTGATTCCAGTAAATATTTAATGTTCTAAATACAAACTAATTAATGTTTTATTATAACTATTAAATCAGATTTTTTCTACCAATCTGTTAGTAGGAAACCAGAAAACACCCACCTCCTCGTTAGATCATATATTAAACCGGATACACAAGACTCGTACCAACTATCTCTTGTCAACCGTTTTGTCTGTCATGTGTTTTATTGTTAATTTATCTATAATGCCATGTAATTGACAATGTACAACTTTATTAAGTTACAACGAAGTCTCAATTAATTGGAGCATTTTGATATCTATAGTTATTACTTCACAAGCAGATGTTGCCAGGCCCTGGGTCAATCGAAGATGAAAAAATCAACAATCAAGATCCCGGAGGTCTCAGAATTAATCAAATTTTAGAGCATGTTTTGGCATGTAGAAACAACCAATTAACCCCTCTGGGGGTCAATTTTAATAATATACACATTATCAACTTGCACATTTGTTGGGTTTTCTCTGAAAGTTCAGGGCCTAGACCTTAAATATTTTAGAATTGCATGGATGTCCCCTAAACTATTTTTTGAAGTCAGGTCCCTAGAATCAAATTTGGGGCCGCCACAGAGGTCACTGTTTTACATAGAGTTGTATAGAGAAAATGTTGTAGACGCGATAGCACCTTCATTTTTCATTGAATCTTAACCAAACATACACAGCACAAGTAGTAGTAATTGCAGTAGAAAAAGTAATAGTAGTAGTAGTAATTATAGTAGTAGTATTAGTATTAGTTGTAGAAGTAGCAGTAGTATTAGAGGTAATAGCAGTAGTTGTAGTAATAGTAGTAGTAGTAATAGACTAGTACTAGTAATAGTAGTATTTGTAGAAAAAGTAGTAATAGTAATAGTAAAAGTAGATGTAATAGTAGTAATAATAATTGTTGTAGTAGTAGTAATAGTAGTAAAAATAGTAGTTATTATAGTAATAGTTATAGCAGTAATAGTAGTAGAAGTAGTAATAGAATAGTATTAGTGATAGTAGTATTATTAGAAGTAGTAGTAAAAGTAGTAGTAATAGTAATTGTAGTAGTAGTAGTAGTAATAGTAGTAGTAGTAGTTATGTAGTAGTAGTAGTAGTAGAAGCAGTAGTAGTACTAGTAATAACAATAATAATAGTAGTTATTATAGTAGTAGTAATGGTATAAGTAGAAGTAGGAGTAGTAATAGTAGTAGTAATAACAGTAATAGTAAAAGTAGTAGTAATAGACTAGTATTAGTAATAGTAGTATTAGTAGAAGAAGTAGTAATAGTAGTAGTAGTAGTAGTAGTAATAGTAATTTTAGTAGTAGTTGTATTAGTAGTAGAAGTAGTAATAATAGTAGAATTAGTAGTAGGAGGAGAAACAGTAATAGTTGTAAAAGCAGTTGTAAAAGAAACAATATTAGTAGTAGTAGTTGTAGTAGTAGTAGTAGTAGTAGTAGTAGTAGTAATAGTAGCAATATACTAGTAGCAGTAGTAGTAGTAGTAACAGAAGTAGGACTAGTAACAGTAGAAGTAGTTGTAATAGTAGAAGTAGTAGTAATATACTAGTAGTAGTAGTATTAGTAGTAGTAGTAACAGAAGTATAAAAAGTAATATTGTTATTATTAGTAGTAGTAATAGTAATAGTGATAGAAGAAGTAGTAGTAGTAGTAGAAGTACTAGTAGTAGTAGTAATGATAATAATAGTAGTAGCTGTTGTAGTAATAGACTTGTAGTAGTAATTGTAATAGTAGTATTAGTAGAAGTAGTAGTAGTAGTAGTAGTAGTAGTAGTAGTAGTAGTAAAAGTATTAGTAGTAGCAGTAGCAGAAGTAGTAGTAATAGTAGTAGTAATGTAATAGTAGTAGTAATAACAGAAGAAATAATAGTAGTAGTAGTAGTAGTAGTAGTAGTAGTAGTAGTAGTAGTAGTAGACTAGTATAAGTAATAGTAGTATCAGTAGTAGAAGTAATAATAAAACAAGTAGTAGTAAAAGTAGTAGTTGTAAAAACCGTAGTTGTAGTAGTAATAATAATTGTAGTAGCAGTAGTAGTAGTAGTAGTAGTAGTAGTCGGAGTAGTAGAAATAGTTGTAGTAGCAGTTGTAAAAGTAACAATAGTAATAGCAGTAGTAGCAATAGACTAGTAGCAGCAGCAGCAGCAGTAGTAGTAGTAGTAGTAGTAACAGTAGAAGTAGTTGTAATAGTAGTAGTAGTAGTAATATACTAGTAGTAGTAGTAGTAGTAGTAGTAACAGAAGTAGAAATAGTAATGTAATTATTATTAGTAGTAGTAGTAGGAAAAGTAAGAGTAGTAGTAATAGTAGTAGTAGTAGTAGTAATAGTAATAGTAGTAGCTGTTGTAGTAATATATTTTAGTAGTAGTAATAGTAGTATTAATAGTAATAATAGTAGTAGTAGTAGTAGTAGAAGAAGTAGTAAAAGTATTAGTAGTAGCAGTAGCAGAAGTAGTAGTAATAGCAGTAGTGATAGCAGAAGTAATAATACTAGTAGTAGTAGTAGTTGTAGTAATAGTATTTTTATTATTAGTATTAGTAGTAATAGACTAGTATAATTAATTGTAGTATTAGTAGTAGAAGTATTAATAAAAGTAGTAGTAGTACAAGTAGTAGTAGTAGTAGTAGTAGAAGCATTAGTTGTAATAGTAGTAGAAGTAATAATTATAGTAGTAATAGTAACAGTAGTATTAGTAGTAGTAGTAGTTATAGTAATAGTTGTAGCAATAAAGAAGTAGCAGTAGTATTAGTAGCAGTTGTAGTAGTAATAGTAGTAGAAGTGGTAAAAGACTAGTAAAATAAGTAGTAATAGTAGTAAAAATAGTAAAAGTAGTAGTAGTAGAAGTAGTTATAGTGCAGTAGAAGCAGTTATAGTAGTAGTAAAAGTGTTAGTAGTAGAAGTCATAGTAGTAGTAATAGCAGAAGTAGTAGTAATACTAGTAGTAGTAGTAGTAATAGAATCATATAAGTGATAGTAGTTTTAGCAGTAAAAGTAGTAGTAGTAGTTATAGTAATAGTAGGAGTAATATGATTAATAGACTACTAGTAGTAGTAGTAATGTACTCGTATTAGTAACAGTAGTACTAAAAGTAAAAGTAGTAGTAGTAGTAACAGTAATAGTAGTAGTAATATGAGTAATAGACTATTAGTAGAAGTAGTAATACTAATAGAAGTAGTAGTAGTAGTAGTAGTAGTAGTAGTTAAAGAAGTAATAGTAATAGACTAGTTTAATTTAAGTAATAGTAGTATTAGCAGTATCAGTAGTAGTAATAGTATTCCTAATAGAAGTACAACTTTATAGTTGTAAAAGTAACAGAAGTAGTAGAAGTTATAGTAGTAGTAATAGTAATAGACTAGTTAAAGTAGTAGCAGTAGTAAGAGTAGCAAAAGAAGTAGTAGTAGTTGTAGTTGCAGTAGTAATAGTAACAGTAGTAGTAATAGTCTAGTAGTAGTAGCAGCAGCAGTATTAGTATTAGTAGTAATAGTAGTAGTAGTAGTAGTAGTTGTTGTTGTAAAAGTAACAGTAGTAGTAGTAGAAGTTGTTGTAATAATAATAGACTAGTAGCAGTAGTAGTAGTAGTAGAAGTAGTAGTAACAGTAGTAGCAGTTGTAGTAGTAGTAATAGTAATAGTAATAGTAGTAGTAGTAGTAGTAGTAGTTGTAGTAGTAGTAGTTGAAATAGTAGTAGTAGTAGTAGTAGTAGTATTAGTAGTAATTGAAGATTATAGTAATAGTAATAAAAATATAAGTAGTAGTTGTAGTAATAGTAGTAGTTGTAGTAGTAGTAGTAGCAGTAGAAATAGACTAGAAGTAGTAGTAGTAATAGTTATAGTAGTAGTTAAAGTAATATTAGTAGTAGTTATAGTAGTAGTAATAGTAGCAACAGTAGAAGTAGTAGTAATTGTAATATTAGTAGTAATAGTAGTAGTATTAACCGTTGTTCTAGTAATAGTAGTAATAGACTAGTAGTAGTAGTAGTAGTAGAAGTAGAAGTAATTATAGTAGTAGAAATAGTTTAAATAGTATTAGTAGGAGAAATATAAGTAGTAATAGCAGAAGAAATAGTAATAGTAGTAGTAGTAACAGTAGTAGTAGTAGTAGTAGTAGTAGGTGTAGTAGTAGTAGTAGTGGTAGTAATAGTAGCAGTAGTAGTAGTAGTAGTAGTAGTAGTAATATTGTAGTAGTAGTAGTAGTAATAGTAGTAGTAATAGACTAGTATTAGTAATAGTAGTATTAGAAGTAGAAGTAGTAGTAGTATTAAAAGAAGTAATAATAGTAATAGGAGTAAAAGACTAGTAGTAGTAGTAGTAGAAGTTATAGTAGTAGTAGTATTTGTAGTAGAAGCAGTAGTAGTAGAAGTTATAGTAGTAATAGTAGTAATAGACTAATAGTAGTAGTAGTAGTAGTTATAGTAGTCGTAGTAGTAATAATAAAAGACTAGTATAAGTAATAGTAGTAATACTAGCAGTAGTATAAGTAGTAGTTGTAATAGTAGTAGAACGTAGTAGTTGTTAAAGTAACAGTTGTAGCAGTTGTAGACTTTTAATAGTAGTAATAGTATTTGTAGTAATATTAGTAGTAGAAGTAAGTGTTATAAAGCAGCAATAGACTAGTAGTAATAGTAGTAGTAGTAGTAGTAGTAGTAGTAGTAATAGTAATAGTTATAGTAGTAGTAATAGTAAATGTAGTAGTAGAACTAATATACTAGTATTAGTAATAGAGGTATAAGTAAAAAAAGTAGCAATAGTAGTAGAAGTAGTATTAGTAGTAAAAGTTGTAAAAGTAACAGTAGTAGTAGTAGTAGTAGTAGTAGTAGTAGTAGTAGTAGTAGAAGTAGTTGTAGTACTAGACTAGTAGCTGTAGTAGTACAATCGAAACTCGTTATTTCAAATTCCGTGGGACCTTAAAAATGCTAAGAGTAGTAATAAACTACTCGTAATAGTAGTAATAATAGTAGTAGTAATAGTAATAGTAGTAGTAGTAATAGTAGTAGTAGTAGTAGTAGAAGCATTAAAAGACTAGTGTTAGTAATATAAGTATAAGTAGTAGAAATATTAGTTGTAGTAGTAGTAGTAGTAGTAGTAGTAATAGTTATAGTAGTAGTAGTAGTAGTTGTAGTAGTAATAGTAACAGACTAGTATAAGTAATAGTAGTAGTTGTAGTTGTAGTAGTAGTAGTCCTAATTGTAGTTAAAGTAACTAGTTGTAAAAGTAACAGTAGACGTAGAAGTAATAATGGTAGTAGTAGTAGTAATAGACTAGTAATAGTAGTAGTTGTTGTAGAAGTAGTAGTAGTAGTAGTAGTAGTAGAAGTTCTAAAAGTGACAGTCGTAGAAGTAGTAGTAAAAGCCTAGTGTTAGTGATATTAGTATTAATAGTAGAAGTAGTATTAGTAGGAGTAGTAGTAGTAGTAATAATAACATACTAGTATAAGTAATAGTATAAATAGTAGTATTAGTGTTAATAGTATTAGTAGTAGTCTTAATTGTAGTAAAATTGACTAGTTGTAAAAGTAACAGTAGCAGTAGAAGTAATAATGGTAGTAGTTGTAGTGATAGACTAGTAGTGGTAGTAGTAGTAGTAGTAGTAGTAGTAGTAGTAGTAGTATTAGTAGTAATAGAAATAGTAGTAGTAGTAGTAGTAATATACCACTAGTAGTAGTAGTTGTAAAAGTAACAGTCGTAGTAGTAGTAGTAGGACTAGACTAAAAGCAGTAGTAGTATAGTCGAAACTCGTTATTTCGAATTTCCTGGGACCTTAAAAATACTAATGGTAGTAATAAACTACTTATAGTAGTAGTAGTAATAGTAGAAGTAATAGTAATAGTAGTAGTAGTAGAAGTAGTAGTAAAAAACTAGTGTTAGTAATATTAGTATTAGTAGAAGTAGTAGTAGTAGTAATAGTAATAGTAACAAATTAGTATAAGTAATAATAGTAAAAGTAGTAGTAGTATAAGTAGTACTTGTAATCTTAATTGTAGTAAAACTAACTAATTGTAAAAGTAACAGTAGTAGTAGAAGTAATAATGGTAGTAGTAGTAGTGATAGACTAGTAATAGTAGTAGTAGTGGTGGTAGTAATAATAGTAGTAGTAATAGTATAAGTAGTAGTGGTAGTAGTAGTATTAGTAGTAGTTGTTATAGTAGTAGTAATAGTCGTAGTAATAGTAATTGTAGTATTTATAGTAGTAATCATAGTATTAGTAGTAATGGTAGTATTAATAGTTGAAGTATTAGTAATTATAGTAGAATTAGTAGTAATAGACTAGTATTAGTAATAGTAGAATAAGTGGTAGTAGTACTAGTAGTAGTAGTAGTAGTAGTAGTAGTAGTAGTACTAGTAGTAGTAGTAGTAGTATAAGTAATAGTAGTTGTAGTAGTAATAGATTAGTATTAGTAATAGTACTAGTAGTAGTAGTAGTAGTAGTAGTAGTAGAAGTTGTAGTAGTAATAGACTAGTATTGGTGTTATTACTATTAATAGTAGTCTTAGAAATAGTATTAGTAGTAGTTGTAGTAGTAGTAATAATAATAGTAGTAGTAATAGACTAGTTAAAGTAGTAGTAGTTGTAAGAGTAGTAGTAATTATTATTAGTAGTAATAGTCTAGTATTAGTAATAGTTGTAGTCGTAGTAGAAGTAGTTGTAGAAGTTGTAGTAGTAGTAGTAGTAGTAGTAGTAATAGACAAGTATTAGTATTGGTATTAGTAATATTAGTATAAGTAATAGTTGTAGTAGTAATAGTAGTAGTAGTAGTAGTAGTAATATTATCATTTAGTGTTTATGTTTGTGCTATCATAGTGTAACTGATATTCCTTTAAATGTTAAGTCACCTGTTGGACATTTGGACATGTGTTTCTTTGTTATTATATTGTATATTAATCATTGCTATGATTGATCAAATAATGGTAATTACTTTTTCTGCTAATAATTCACTCTGTATAAGTGTTTATTCTGAACATCTAGTTGTTTCACGAAAGATATTTAAACCTGTTTGTAATGTACAAGTTATTATCCATATGGGTTATTATACCAAAATCATATCAAATAATTAAGTTAAAATAATGATATATATATATATATATCAACTATAGGTATTTGGTAGCAGTTTCATCCGATTTTGATGGTGTTTATTATGTTATCATCAGTATCATTTTAGTTTATATCCATGTATCTAAACTAATTGATAAGTAAGCTTAGAGATTATATATGAAAAGCCCGCGTCCTCAGTAGAACCAAACCTGAGTGATGTGTTTGGTAGCCTCAGATCGAATAAACAACCTCTGGGTCTGGAATAAGGTCCTATCCTATTAACGGCCCACTTGAGAGCATTTGATTGATTACTTATTTCAGTTGAACTTTACACAACACACTGATATCTCATATCTCATCTGCTTATTCTCGTACAATTATGTTTGTATCGTACACCCTCTGATTATTTACTCTGAGTATTTAATTTGACTCGTGCGAAACAAACACAATACATATTTGGATCGATTCAGCCAATAAAGTCCTCAAACATGAAGAATATCTAATTTGTTCTCATCCAAACACAGCATTGCATAACATGTTGCTTAATAATGTAATAATGTATGTATCAATGAGCATGTATTTTACAATTACATAACATGACATTGATCATGTATGATTTTATTTTCAGAATATCTAAAGTCTATTATAGTTTCTTTTGTGTTGTCTCATTTGTTCGACATTCAGATGAAAAGAATGCATGTAAACATTACTGAAACAAAAAACAGAGAGCACGAAAGACAGAAAATAAAGACAAGAATTTAATGAATCAACCAGATAAATAACACTGCATAAGGGTTTTCAATTACATAGACTTTTGATTGTTTTATATTAAGACAAATAACAGCCCTGTACTTTAGCTCCTTTGCTCAGTGCTATTATTATTCCATGGAATCATAAACCATAACAGTGTTGCTCAAGAATAAAATACCGCTTATTTAGTTTAAACTTATTTATTTTACTTCGATTGTGATACAAGGTACTATAATTTAGACAAACCACGCTTGAATGATTCCTGGGTAGAACTAGTACTAAATATGCTTAATAAATTATGCTTAAAAATGTTGTGAGTTTCAAATTTATCTGTATATGACATGTTATTTAATCAATTTGATCGAATGTTTTATCAGAAGGACCATCATCACCTCTGAGAGTTCACTGGCTCTATTCTATTCCATAGCCAGACTTGTTGTTCCAGACCGGAACACTCGCTTAGAAATACATCTAAATCATTACCAGCAGTTAGGCACAACTTAGTCTCAGGGTTCATTATTGTATTATTCCCCTCGTCATAGTTCCAAAAAGATTCAGCTTTAAACCAATTAGACGAACTCTTTTTTATTTCTATATACGATGAATTCGTGGTTTTAATTACGTTCAGCAATATACCTTGAAATGATCGGATCTGAAGGTCACGTGTGTGTATAAAATATTGATTTATATTAACTTGTTTGTGACACGTGAATATTATTAACTTTAACGTTCCGTTGGAGTTGGCGATGTCTAAGCACTTTCCGTTATATTTACTTTTTATCACACCTTTCGCTCTTAAGTTTTCTGGAAGGTAAACATTGGATAGTGACTTTATTTTATCAATATAATATTGATAGGGTTTACACTTATTGTCGATACGTATTCTATGTCGTGACTCAAGGTCGCCAGTAGTGAAGTTCTTATCCTTAACGAAATCTCTCAAGAGATCTCGGTATTGCCCGTCCATCCATACCTCGAACATTCTTGCTTTATTCCTGGAATGATAGTCCATTTCCGCTTTTATCTCACCCCATTGTGTATTTCTAAATAAATAAAAAAATATTGGCTGAAGTTATTTCTGTAAGTAATGACATGATTATGATATAATTGTTTCAGTCAAACTTTAGGGTTAGTTGCTTTGTTAATATACTAGCGTGAAAAAAGAAACTGTGCATGGGTATAATATGCTATAACTTAGGAGATATCAGAAATCGCAAAAACATTTTCAACGGGGTTTTATCTGACCTTTATTTAACACCAGCTCAATTCATATGGTAATTGCATCAGCAGCGTCTTGGATAAAGATCAGTTTTCAGAAACGTTCTCTAAACAAAGTTCATTTCATCAATATCGTGTATGTCCACCATTGGAATAGATGCATGCTTGACAACGACACCTCATTGATGCGACAAGTGTGCTGAAAAATGCCTGGGGAATACCATTTCAGATTCTCACAAGCGCACGTGACAGGTCAGGTAACGTCAACGGTTGATTTTGGAGGCGACGTAAGCGACTCTGCATCTCATCCCACACGTGTTTCCGATGACATTGTAGGCCAGGGCAGCACATTCACATTGTTCTGGATCAAGAAGTCGGTGACGACCCGCGCGACGTGCGAGTGAGCGTTATCCTGTTGCAGCGTGGCGTTACGTTGCTGCACAAATGAAAGGACGTGAGGCCGTATGATTTCGTCACGGTATCTGATGGCTGTAAGTGTGCCGTCCACAACCACAAGAGCTGGTCTGCCACGGGATGAGATGCAACCCCACACCATGACACTACCTCCGCCGAATGGACGTCGTTGATCACACAACTGTCATGGAAACGTTCACCAACACGACGGTACACTCTAGAACGACCGTCGATGCTGTCGAGATGAAACCTGGACTCATCCGTGAAAAGAACACGTGCCCATTCCTGTTGCGCGAAGTGTATATGTCGTCTACACTAGGCAAAACGTGCTTCACGATGACGTTGCTGGAGAACAGGACGTATGGCTGGACGTCGTGGACGTATGCCTCGTTCAAACAATCGATTACGTACCGTTCGGGGACTAATTCTTCTGAGGCCAGGAATATTTCTAGCCGTCAAAGTAGCAGTTCTGAGTCGTTCACGGAGATGAACGACCTGGAAGTACGTATTCTGGCGATTAGACGTTACGCGTGGACGTCATGACCGACGCCGGTCTCTAGTGGTCCCAAACTGTTGGTACTGTCTCCACAAGGCGTTTACAGTATTTTGGTGCACACCAAATTGTCTGGCAACGTCAGTATGACGTACACCAGCTTCAATCATGCCTACGGCGCGGCATATGTCAGTTTCATTCAACCTTGGCATGGCGTATAAAAGACGTTTTTCAAAATTATGCTGGTTTTGTGTCTTACAGGTATCAACACTATGCTTTTACACAGGTTTAGGCGACAAACGTGTTTGCGATTGACTGCTGACCGAAAAAAAACGTGAAAACGAAGACATTGGCCAGACAGACAAACTATCCGAGCAACTCATGCACTGACCAGTGTAAATGACCAAGAGGGATACACAATTTACCTGTGTAAAGTTTCAAGCTTTAATTTATAAAATTGAGCGATACATGAACATTTTACACATGCACAGTTTCTTTTTTTCCGCTAGTAGATATATGGAACCAGACATTGAAAGAAACATGACTTGGTCATTGTTATTTTTCTACCACAAATAGTTGGACATTATATCATGGTAATAGTTTACTGGGGCATACTAAAGTGTGCCTTTATCCAATGACAGTATGTTGGTGATTCATTAAATCCGAGCCCGATTAGCTCAGTCGTTTGCGCGTCTGACTGTCAATCCAGGGGTCGTGAGTTCGAATCTCCGCTCGGCCACAATCCCCGTGATGTTTGATATACGACATTGTTTCTCATAACCATTCGTCTCTCACCGCTGATTTAAGTGGGAAAGTTACTTGCTGAAATAGGGTGTGCTCGAGTACTGATTAACCTTCCAGGATTCCAGGAAACAGTGGTTAGGTTAACTGATCGTCTGTTAGCCCTCGATCGCATACAAATGACGTTATATATTCAATCAATCAATCAATCAATCAATCAATCAATCAATCAATCAATCAACCAATCAATCTGAAATGGCACATATTTCTTATTGTAATAACAAATTTTTTTTTCAATATTGCGGTAGTCCTTTTTTGATATTGCAAAGTTTAAAGTATATTTTAATCCTTAAATTATTGATAAGTGTTTTTATATATTTATAAATATGTGCCGAATCAATCAAACTCAATTACTTTACTCTTTAAAGTATGTTTCAAATTATAAGGAACAGTAATGCTATCTTTATTCTTTCGTATAAAACAGCATGCTTGCTAACACAAAACGTGGTGTGACTTTCATTGACGTGTACACTATTGGATGCAAATCTCTTAAAATAGCAAGACAAATGACGCAAGAAAGAGCCCATGCATATTTATGAGAGTTATGTGTAATTCTAAAAACAGTATCATAAATATGCGCTAACGCAAATATATGAGAGAATAGAAAATTGCAATGAAAATAATTGACGTACAGTCTTTGTTATGGTACATTTAGCACACTTCATTCTCGGTGGTTACTCACATATGATACACTAAAGATACACCTTAAAAGAATGTTTTGTCCCTGTTGTGCAATAGCAGCTAAATATGTATTGTATTCAAAAGTAAAAAACACGATAAGTTTTTTTTATTTTGTAATTAAAGAGACATTAGGCATTCTTGAAATCGATTTCTCTCATGTCCATACATCAAATGAATATTGGAATATTTACACTTATGAACGTACACGCATATGTAAGTTAGTGTAACAATCTAAAACTTCATATTTAAAAACTATAAATATTTTTTTTATAAATAGCATCTTAATGTGTACATAGGGATCCATCACATGCTATGATAGAGGGGAATTTTTCTTATTTTTTTTTTTATTGTTTTTATGAAATTCAATTACTTATATGTAAAAATATATATATACACACATAAACCACATATAGAGACAAGGGGAAGAACATGGAGAATTTCAATTTTGACATTGCATTTTCATAATATCCGACTCATAACTACTGAACTACATGAGCAACGAATAATACTAACAGAAAATGTAAACTTTTACCACATTAAAATGTATTACAAACTCGTAAATTATGATTTTCTATATACCGAAACGGTTGTGTTTGCAAGTCGTACACGATCGCGTAAAACATTGACACGGTTGGTGCCAAAGCGTAAACGGCAATAAATAGCGAGAGAACTTCCTGAAACAGGTTATAATTAATAAGAATGTTAATAAATACACTAAATGCAAACAATTACCAACCTCGGAAAGCTCTATTGGCGAAGAATACGCGTATTTTTTAATAACTGACAAGCATTTCTTCTTTTCCAGCCATGATCAGATCATATGCCACATGATCAATTTTTGTATTGGCAATTTTCATTGGCTGGGTTGACTAGTTCTCTAAATTAAAAAGACGGTCGCGCTTTATACGTACTCAATCGGTATTCCTTTTAAATATGCATGTGCTCATTTTGTAAACAAAGACACGTGTTAAAAAATGAATACGGATCAGCAAAACGCTGTTGATGTGGCTTTACAAGGCCATAATCTGCTGATTACTGGTGCAGCTGGGACTTAATAGTCTTTTGTGCTATGGCACAATTTTAAAACCATGAAAGATCGCAGTCTTAACGTGCACCTGACTTGCACAACTGGGGTTGCATGTGCAGTATATCCAACTGGCCAGCAGTACACAGGTGTGCGGGGATTTTAGACTGCCGATATGGCAGTTCTGAAATAGTTCAAACAGAAAATTTGATGAATTTGTCAAACGAATCAAAGAGACTGATTTTCTCATTATAGATGAATGCTCTATGCTGAGTCAAAGAAAATTTGCCATTTCAAATTCTGCCTGCCAATTGAAGGATACATCCAAGTTATTTTGGACGAATGCAAGTCATACTTTGTGGTGAATTTTTGCAGCTTCCCCCAGTTGCCAATACTTTGTATCAGGATAATGGTAGTTTTTGTTTCCAGAGCAGTATTTTTTACAAGGTTGTGCCTCATAAAGTTGTTTTATGTAAAATCATGAAACAGTCAGCCGCAGAAACTGATTTCAAACAAGTAATAAAAGAAGTTTCAGAAAAGTCTTCCAAAATTATTAAATCTTTATGAAGACCACTTCCAGAGAGCCAACAAATCAACAAGTATATTCATTCAACTGAAACAACATTCTTGAACTGTCTGGGGTGCTCTACAAGTTTCAGTCTTCAGACACAAAAGAGAATAAATAACTTGATCGCCTGACCTGTCAAAAAGTTTTATGGCTCAAGCTAGGTATGCCTTTTATGTTAATTAGAAGTCTGACGGACAGTCTTTACAACGGCTTACAAGGAATAGTCCATGACATAGATAAAGACGGACCGAGTGTAACCTTTCCAACAAGCACGATAAGAATTCAAAAAGTTGCATTTGATGGTAAATGATTTTTGTTACATATTACTGTGTCCAACATTGTACTTATGACAAATCAGATACTACTTAAAATTGTGAATACTTAAAAGAATATATGTTTTTATATGCAATTAATGCTTTAAAACAATTTTAAATAACAAAAAATAGGACATTTTTAAATGTAATTTTATCATAGTTTTGGCGGAAAACACACCCACACGCTAGCTATGCTAATCTAAAAGGCACTGTATTCATATTAGTTTGATATTTAAAAATAGGTCATTATTAATATTGATTTTATTTTTCAGTGTTCAGTGTTTCTGCAAATGTCAACACGGCTTCCAGAATTAAATACCCTCTAAAACCAGCAGTAGTGCATTTTTGCCATTAAAACATTAAAAAATTATGTAGATCACCGCTCTTAGTCAACCAGTCAATAATTTATCTATACATTTACACTGTAAAATATATCCCCAAATCATGTTTCAGTCTAATAACAAGAAATAGATTTTAATCAACAAAGTGATGTACATTAATTTTACACAATCCGTCATGTTTTTAATAATATCTCATTTTCTTTTGAACAGAATCAATGTTGACTGTCAACAGATAGTTAAACCTGGCCAGCTAGGAGTGGAGCTGTCAGGAGCTACATGTTATGACGGCATACGAGTGATAAATTATGATCCAAAGTATTGTATAAGACAGCCACAAATTATTTCGGACTTTATTTCTGAAGATACGCTACCAGTGAATGATGACATGTCTTGTTGCAGAGGAGATTTAACAAGGTACATGTATAAATCTTCAGGCCAACAGAAAAAATATCACACAGTTGAAATCTGAAAGAAAATAGAAGGAATTTAGCAGTATTGTATATCGTTCACATTAAAATATTTACTTAAACAATATTTTTTTTTATCATGTTCGGTATTAAAATTTATGTCTATTTTAATTTTTTTTAAATATTGAAATTCATTTGGAGGCATGTCCCTTTAAGTAAACATTGCAACTTTAAAATGATCAAAACTTGATATTTTTTATGTCAGACAGAGTGAATCAATATCTAAATAAACTGATGGAAAACAAGGAATAAATTTACATCAAAATGAAGTCCTGAAAAGGGGGCGTGACCAAATCAGTGGTACGGTGCCTAGCAAATACTCCTTCCCTAACCCGCCCTTTCACATCCAGTTGAAGTTGGACCTTTAGATAAACCACCATTAGATTTTCGCGATATTGTGTTCTCTCCATAGTGTTTCGGTATCATACAACATTGGGATTGCTACTAGCCCGATTGTAGGTCGATCTTTGCTAATTGAAGTTATTCTCTATGGGATCAGAGTTGATTAGTCCTGAGTTATGTAGACACCACTATTTGATTTATCATCAAAAAAATATTTTGCATAACTGTATGAATCCAATTAAACATGAATAAATGTATGTCCTCGTGGCATTGAGGAGACATAAGATTTTTTCTTTTTTCTTCTTTGCTAACACTATCCTCCCGAGTTTGAATTCATCTGTCAACCTTTTCAAGCTCCTGTAATCTCTCATCATCAGAATTTCGAACAGGACGCATATCTCTTAATAAACGTACTAAAATGGACGTATGTTCTAAAATTTCAATAACTTCAGACAAAACATTTCCCTTTTCTCCAAGGTAGATTTGATAATAGTTCATGACATTAACCATTTTACTTTCAAGTACATCTTCTGTAAGATAATTGCACACTTTTAACTGGATATATGTGTTCCTTAGACAAGTGTCTATGTAATTGTAAACAATTTTCAGTATCCCAGTAATAACAATCTACAAACATCTGCCACTGAATCGTATAATTTAATGGAAGTGTTAACAATCAAGTAGACTTAGTATTAATTTCTGATTTTAATACATTATTTCTTATTTTATTTAATACATGTGAAGCGTCCATCATGAAAATTATGTTGTTTAAAGTACATGTACTTTATGTAGTGAATGTTTGAATACAATTAGAAATATTTGCTTTGAAAAAACTTCTGTTACACTTAGCTCCATCCATGCAGGTATATAGAATGTTAAAGCCAGAAATAATTAATTTATCCATAGCTTCCCAAAACAAAAAGTTCTGCTGCTTGAATAGAATCTGTGACGAAATAAGCGAAAGGGAAACAAAACCCTGTAACTCCAAGAAATAACATTTTGAGTGCATGTGTACCCAAATATCTGTCTTTTCGCATTGTATAATACATATCAGTATCTTCTCCCAGGTCAGTAAGCCTGTAAACTCAACAACATCACCATTTATTGTTATTTGCAAGTCGGCCTGAATAGACATTTCGTCAAAATTTATTCTACCACTCCAATGTGTAAGATTTCTACGTTTTACTTCATTGAACATCCACATTAAAATATCCTTATGGAATCCAATGTCCTGCCTTAAACGATTTTAATATAGAATAAGCGATGAAGTTGAAGGAAAACCAACATTTTACTTTGTCTTAACAAGTCATATGCCTGCTGGCTTTATTGAACAGTTGAAGGCAAAGAGATATAAATTTCTTAAACCAATTTCTTCCCCTGGGGTCCTTTTTTATATTTTTGGCCTGTTCTATAAAAAGTTCTACCATTTCTCCATTAGCTTCTGGAATTATTCTTTTAACATCATCAACAGTTGCACTGCATTTGCTTATCTTTTCATTACTACTTTCTTCAATATAGGTTGGATTATTTTCTTTAGAATCAGAAGAGCTGTTTAATGTCATTTTTTTGACAAGTTCTACAACAGCTGTTTACACTATTAAAAAGTACAACTCGGTTACAATTTATTGACCGAATAGACCTTATACTCTCTGTATCCTTTGATATTTTTAATGATTTCAACAGTATGAAAACGACTGATTATCACAGACTGCGTAAGTTTAACACAAAGACAAGGTTCAATTTTCTTCACAATCTCAAAAATGAGTAGCAAATTGTTAAGTTGATATCTGTTACTTATGTGAATTTTACTCAGTTTAATACTTTTTGTGGCAATCACAAGCGACCATGTGCCATCCAAGTGTAACTGGACAGTTTTAACTATAGTATGTCCATTAAAAGAGCTTTCAGTGTTCACATAACATATTATTGAATCATCTAAAATGCTTCTTTGAATGACAATCGGTATATTATCATCCACATGTTTAAATCTTGACAGAATGTTATATCTGGGCTTATATGCAGTAGATATCAACCTTTATATAAAGTCCTCCAATCCTTTCTTACTTTTTTTAATGTGTGTTTTTAAATGTTCCACAAATAATTTAAAACCTAGCTTATTTGACACTGATTGTCCACATTCACTTGCCTCAAAGATGAAACTTTCATACAATTGGTTCACATCAACTGTGGACTGATCGTTTTGTTTTTGTGTGTATGGGGTGGAGGGGGGGGGGGGGGGGGGGGAGGTAATTATTATCAAAATATGCTCCTTTAATTTAAAAGAACAATGTTTATACGTCAACATAATTTTAAATTAGAAAAAAAGTCACTTAAAGTATAAGTCATCTGACCAGAACATGGAAATCAAGCTTATTCTAAGAATGATCATAAGAGGTGTTTTTCAAAAAGAAAGAAAAAAGTGTGTGTTTTTTTTAAAGATTTTATCAATTTGTAAGTGTTGTTCTTTGCTTATTGAATTAGAGCCCAATTCACAATTACAAAAAAGCATTGTTTCTGCATAATTGAAATTACAATTCCAGACGGTTTCTCTTTAAATACATTTTTACTATCATTTCAATATACTAATGTTTCTACAGAGTCGCAATTAAAAGAGAATAATATATTGGATAACATATGTATGCCTTAACTCAATTTATTTGTAAAAAAGCAATTTTATAAAATTATGGAATGTGTCAAGGAACTTAAAGTAGATGAAAATTAACCAAAAGCCATCCCTAACAGTGTTTTAACAAATTTTTGTAAAAATATTCATGAATATTCAACTAGTGCAGATTACAAATTCCAGTGTTTGGTTCTTTTTGAAAGTGGCAGTTCCTTTTTCTCATGAGCACATGCACATTTGCTTTAGCATTTTGTCTGAAATTAGAAAATCTGTAACAAAAGAAAAAGTTGATTTGTTTGAAAAAAGTAAAATGTTTGAGAGAGGAAAATAACAAATGCGTCAAGAGCAAGAATTAGATATGTTGGTGGCTTCTGTATAAATGAAGTAAGAGAAAGGTATTTAAAATCCACGAAAAGTCACGTTTTCCACTTTGGAAGAAGGACAGATATTATATGAAGAAGAACATCAATCATTAAATATTTTGAATAGTTTAGAGGAATAAACTAATGTAATTGCATCAACAAAAGAGCCGGATACTTTAATAGATATAGACAGACGCCAAAATTTACAAAGAAGTTTAACTAATATTTCAACTTTTCCACTTTTTTACATATCTAAATAATCTGTGTTTGAATTCATTTATAAGTGAAAACTTTATTATATATTGTGAAAATGTATTTAATGAATGTCTTTCCAAAATTTTAAGGAATGAAAGCATTCATGCTCAGTAAACTGGAATTGTAAAGGATGCAAAAAGTAATTACTATATATTTTGTTATTAAATAATATAGTAAAAAACTGGATGAATTGTCCTACAGGGAAAGCCACATTCAAACAACACAGCTGCCAACATAGCACAATACATGTTAATAAACAAGGAACCATGTATTTGTACATTTATGCACAAGATTAGTGCACACATATACACAAACACAAGGTGAATAGAATTACAAAAAAAAAACTACAAACAAACAAGAACAATACAAACATAAAGAAGGAACACGACTGGATACCGCCTTTGTATTGAACAGTCAATGGGAAAAACACCACTGAGGATCTTTATCTGGGGTTACAGGCGTCTAACCTTTCTCTTAACCATCATGTTCCTAAATTACAGGACAGTGTAAATTAAATAATCCCCTCCATGTGAATCCCTAGCACACGTTACAGTAACCACAGAAACACATTGTAAAAGATATATGTACTTTTGAAAAAGGATAAAGCAACCAGTGGAACCAAACCAATATGTACTCAATGACTTTGCAGAAGCCAGAGCACCAAGAGATACTTATAGGTTCAGGGTAGAATCATTTTTGGTATAAAAACGGCAAAAAACTTAATCCAACAGAAATGACAATAACATTGTCAATGTGCTAAATTGCTAATTAACCTAATATTTTCTCTGTGTAAAATCAAAGTGCCGGACTATTTTAACATGTACTACTACTACTACTACGACTGATATAGTGAAACGTGTTTCTTACCAAATAACTTACATTATCTCGGTTCAAAGGAGCATATATGAAGTGAATTTCAATTTGTAAGCCAATTAATTGTTGACAGTTTTAAATGTAAGCTGCAAAATTTTACTAGTACCCTTACACTCTTATCTTTTTTACAACGATGCCGGGACTAATCAGTCATCCAATCAGAATATAGGTTTCATCCGCAGTAAGAAGACTGTCACGTGATTTAACATAGAATGAAAACGCAAGAACGGATAGCGAGAAATACAAAAAACGCGTATTCTTCGCCGATAGAGCTTACCGAGGTTGGTAATTGTTTGCATTTATTGTATTAATTAACATTCTTATTAATTATAACCTGTTTCAGCAAGTTTTCCCGCTATTAATTGCCGTTTACGCTTGGACACGACCGTGTCAATGCTTAACGCGATCGTGAACGACTTGTAAATACAACCGTTTTGGTATATAGAAAATCATAATTTACGAGTTTGTGATACATTTTAATATGGTAAAAGTATACATTTTCTGTTAGTATTATTCTTTGCTCATGTAGTTCAGTAGTTATTATGAGTCGGATATTATGAAAATGTTGCGCGCTAGCATGGGGTACAAGAACGTTGGAGTCAAAATTGAAATTCTCCATGTTTTTCCCCTTGTCTCTATATATGGTTTATGTATATATACTTTTTCTTACATATAAGTACTTTCATAAGAATTTCATAAAACACCTTGTTTTTAATATTATAGTTGCACGGCATTTTCAAGTTAAAATTGGCTTTTCTCATGATGGAAAGTAGATTAACACTATTAACGTATAAGCATGTGTAGATATTAACATCCACTGTGACTGACTTAAATGAAAAAATATTTATAGTGTTTATAAAATTAGTGCCGTAACATTCTTTAAACAATATATATTTTCTTATTTTCTTTTGCCATACCGTTAAACAATGATGCAATTTGAATATATTAAAGAAACGACGTCACAAACAACATTCCAATTATGAAACGATATTAGTGGACTGAATATAAAATAAGTTATTCCTATGTCGTAATTAATATTTAACTTACCTATACAGGTGTACAACTTTAGAGCAAGGAACCATCTCAATCCTTCCACCACACAGCCACACCTTCACAGACAATTCAATTTGCTCAGATCCCCATATCATCATCCCGGGGTCAAAACCACCCAACTGCAGAAAGAAATCTTTACGCATCACAGTCATCATTCCCTGTATTGACCCATACTCGATAGGAGCTACGCTGTGGTTTCGTTTCTTCCGGTATTCGTCGCTGTACCAAACCCACATTTGATCGAGAGTTATATGATCAAAGAAAGGAAATTGCGAGTCAAACGAAGGTTCGATCAAATTTGGGTCATCTAAACGAGGTTCCAGATCGTCTGGAAGGATTGATCCAATGTGTGAACAAAGGAGAGCGTTCGGCTGTTGGATAAGCCTGTAAACAAGCGGTTCAAGCCAACCCTCACCTACTTCCATATGTCCGTCCATGACCACAAAGTAGTCTGTCGACACAGCTTCAATTCCTTTTAGTCTTGCTAGCATCAGACCCAAAGGTTCTCTATTTTGTACCAATTTGAGCTTAGGTACTGCTGCTACGTGCATACCAACTACACGTTTAAGTTCTTTATCTTTAGAACCGTCGTCTACTAGAATTAACTCTTTGATAAGTGCATCGGGTGTGTTGCCCAGTACGCTGTATGCTGTTCTAAGAAGAATACTGGGCCATTCGTCTCTAAAAATTATGACAACACTAACCGGAGGTAGGTGGTCCGGATATACCATGTCCTTACATTTTTGTGGGCGCATGTCTGGAAATGTCCTATGCAAACTTATTATGTCGCTTATATAGGTATTAAAGCCATGTGTTTTTTTATTAGCTTCAATTATTGCCATTTCCTCGGCTGTGAACTCATTCTTTGGGAATTCAATTTTACTTCCATTCTCTCCAGGTCCATGATTGCGTTTAGCGTTGTTTTTATAGACAATTTGTGTGCGGTTAATATACACGAACCTTGTTATATTTTTACTTGGTTGTGTGCGATTTTGTGTGCGATTTTTCAGCAACAAAAAATTCATTTCATTTTCTGCGAGTGTATGATTGAAATGTTCATCATGGACTTTATGTACAAAATAAGCTAACAAAAGTGCATATATGAATAAGATTAATTTGAATAAGCTATTTCGACGCTTGCTAAATACGTCTGCCATTGTAACTGGGCTGCCAAATGATAAACTCCTTTCAAAGTACAATAGAACCGCTAGAGACCATTACACAGCAGTAACATACGGCCACTCTGATTGGTCAATTGTTTCAATACAAAATGAATCACGTCACAGTTTGATTAACGTAATAGAATGTTATGCATAGTGAAACAGGCAGCGAATCCCATGTCAGGTATTGGAGTAGACTAGAACTGAAACCAGATGAAAAGGCGACCTTGGTGATAAAACTCGTCTGAAAAACACAACAGAACAGTTTGTCATTTGGTCTGTGTTGTTGAAAAACTATTTGCAACATATGATCGTACATTTTGTAATGCCAATAAATTGTTTTGTTTTAGCATTGAAAATAATAACATTAAATATGATAAAGTTTAAAATGAAGCAATATACAAAAAAGGCATATGTATATTTGGAGGAGATCAACTTTTTAACAGTTAATAGCTACATTAGAAGAGTTTAAATGCAACTTGGTTTTCAACGGGTCTTTTAGAATAGGAAAAAAGTCAAATGTTTACAAATAATTTGGAGAAAAAAATTGCAAAACTACTCAATGAAATACTTTTCAAAACGGCTAACGGATGTTTCGACGGATACACGAAACAAAAAGCTTGTGGATTTGTTTTAGAGAAGAAAACATACAAAAGGGCTAAAGGTTCTTTTGAAGGATACAAAAACAAAAAGCTTGGGAATTTGTTTTAGATATGAAAATATACAACACGGCTAACGGATCTTTTGACGGATACAAGAAACAAAAAGCTTGGAAATTTGTTTAAGAGAAGAAAAAATACAAAGCGGCTAACGGATATTTTGACAGATACAAGAAACAAAAAGCTTAGAAATTTGTTTTAGAGAAGAAAATTTACAAAGCGGCTAACGGATCTTTTGACGGATACAACAAACAAAAATCTTGGAAATTTGTTTTAGACAAGAAACGATTCAAAACGGCTAACGGTTCTTTTGACGGATACAAGAAACAAAAAGCTGGGTAATTTGTTTTAGAGAAGAAAATATACAAAAAACGGCTAACGAATCTTTTGACGGATACAAGAAACAAAAAGCTTGGAAATTTGTTTTAGAGAAGAAAAAATACAAAACGGCTAACGGATCTTTTGACGGATACAAGAAACAAAAAGCTTGGAAATTTGTTCAAGAGAAGAAAAAATACAAAACGGCTACCGGATCTTTTGACGGATACAAGAAACAAAAAGCTAGGATTAAGGGAAGAAAAAGTACAAAACGGTTAACGGATCTTTTGACGGATACAAGAAACAAAAGTTTGGAAATTTGTTTTAGAGAAGAAAATATACAAAACGGCTAACGGATATGTTGACGGATACAAGAAACAAAAAGCTTGTTGTTTTTTTTAGAAAAGAAAACATACAAAACGGCTAACGGATCTTTTGGCGAATTCGAAAAACAAAAAGCTTGGGAATTTGGTTTAGAGTAGAAAATATACAAAACGGCTAACGGATCTTATGACGGATACAAGAAACAAAAAGCTTGGATTTTTCTAGAAAAGAAAATATACAAAACGGCTAACGGATCTTTTTGCGAATACAAAAAAAACAAAAAGCTTGGGAATTTGTTTTAGAGAAGAAAATATACAAAAACGGCTAACGGATCATTTGACGGATACAAGAAACAAAAGGCTTTGGAACTTGTTTTAGAGAAGAAAATATACAAAAAGGGCTAACGGATCTTTTAACGGATACAAGAAACAAAAAGCTTGGGAATTTGTTTTAGAGAAGAAAATATAAAAAACGGCTACCGGATCTTTTGTACGGTTACGGGTGTGAAGCAAGATGATTACGGTCACTTCATATCTGAAGGATATACTGTTGTGTACACTATAGTTGTCGACATTGGATGCATGTCAAATACTGTCTTTGTAGTGATAATATAAAGTAGCATACATATATTCCATATGTTATACGTTTCATTACTTGAAGTAAATATCGTGGTGAAATAAAAAATATATTGTAACACGACAACAAATAACATACATAAATTGCGAACATGTTTTACAATGTTAAATTTAAATTTTTATATGTAACACAGCCATGTATTTTGTGGCATATTCAAAATGCAAAGATATATATATATATATATTTTTATCAGATGCATTATACATTTTCTTTCACAACCACAATATTACTTACTTGGCCAGTTCCGAGATATTATTGTTATACATGTATATTACTGTGTAAGTATGGTGAGAATCAATTAAAATATGAGTGCTAGAGTAAACACATGGTCAAATAGTGCATTTTTTAATGTTTCAAGGGCCACAACTCTGATATTTATTATCTAATTTAGCCAGTTATATATTAATATGATGAAAAATGCGGGTGCTAGAGTGCACACATGGTCAAATAATGCGTTTTTTAATGTTTCAAGGGCCATAACTCTGACATTAATAATCCGATTCGACCAGTTCAACAATTTGTCCGAGTTTTTAAGATAATATAACTACTATATAAGTTTTGTGAAGTTCCAATGAAAAATGCAGGTGCTAGAGTGCACAAAACAAAAAAGGTAATGGACGGACGACAGAAGGCGGTCGATGGATAACAGGTGATCCTCACTTTGACCTTTGCTCAGGTGAGCTAAAAATCCCAAGTGCTTCCACAGGGATTCATTGAAAATTATAGGGAAAATAGCACCTTCGTTTTTCATTGAATCTTAACTAAACTTGCACAGCAGTTATATAACTACAAGATCTTGGACGAGTTCTCGGACCAGCGTGATTCGACAACAATGTCTCCGCCACAGGGCTTATAAGCACATTTTAAGCAAAACTATAAAAAGATATTTCCTCTGAAAGTTCGGTGCCTAGACCTTAGATATTTTAGAATTGCATGGATGTCCCCTAAACTATTATTTGATGTCAGGTCCCTGGAATCAAATTTGGGGCCGCCACAGAGGTCACTGTTTTACATAGAGTTGTATAGGGAAAATGTTGTAGACGCGATAGCACCATTTCATTTTTCATTGAATCCTAACCAACCTTCCACTGCAGTCACAGGATCTCGGGTGACATCTTGAACCAGCGTGATTCGATCACAAATGCCTCCGCCGCAGGGCTTATAAGAATATTTTCAGCGGAACTTTAAAAAGCATTTTCTCTGAAAGTTCAAGGCCTAGACCTTAGATATTCTACATGTAGCATTAAATAGAGGTCCGCCTAAACGATTGGATCCCTGGGGTCAAATTTTGGGCCTACACTGGGGGGGGGGGGGGGGGGGGGGGAGGGGGGCACTGTTTTACATAGAGTTATAAAGGGGAAATATTATAGACGCGATTGTATCTTCATTTTTCATTGAATCTTAATCAAACTTGCACAGCAGTTAACTAACCATAATATCTCGGCAGATATCTTGAACCAGCGTGATTTGACCACAAATGTCCCCGCCAGAGGGCTTATAAGCACATTTTAAATAAAATTTTACAAAGCATTTTCTCTGAAAGTTTAAGGCTTAGACTTTAGATATTTACATGTAGCATATGTGGCCAGAAGAGCGATTCGGGTCCTCTTGGGCGTCTTGTTTAGTTTAACTATAAACCAAATTTATGACTGTAAATATAAAGAGATGTCAGTAATTTCAAGAACTTACCACGGATACCTTTGTCCTCAAAGGAATAGTAACGTGTATGTCTTTTTTTTCTTCGACAAGGCGTTATACTTGTATTTCATTTCATACTTGGAAATTTTACACTATTGTGCCTTTATAAGATCTCATCAATCTGATTAACTCTTTATTCTTTGTAATTCCAAGTAACCTGTAACAAAGAGTTAGCTTGCTTAAGATATCTGACAGTATATTCTCTATATGGCCCTTGATTGGGTGTTTATGGAAAGTTTGACTGTTCATATAATTGTTGTAAAGGAAACATTGTTAAACTTGAATATATCTGCCTTGCAATAATAAAACTGTTTCAAATGGTCATTAGTTTAGTTTACAAATACCAATATTTTTTTTATCTCGACTGCGAAATAAACTTGTCTTTTATGAATCACTCTCAAGTTCCTTTTCAGTGTTTAGCTCTATAAGGGCATAAGTCATCGTAATGTGTTCGTCGTCCGTTCGAGAGATATCAGAATTTTGGGAGAGTGAATCACCTGTAAGTTTATCTTACAGTGAACTTATATAAAAACTGTTTCATTCAAATTTTAAAATAATTATTATTTATGTAAATGTTTTGATGTACTTGTTTTATAAGCCATGTACAGTTTTACACGTTGATCTGTTTAGCAAAATCTATTCGCCTTATCATACATGTGATGACAACTTTATTAACTTAGCTGTTCTTGTTTGAAAGCCACCAGCTTTACAATAAATCCAAGCGGCTAGTATCAATTCAAAACTTATGACTAGGGGAGTGTTGCTAAGATTAAAAATACCCGCCAAAAAGTATTGTTTTAATTGGCTACTATAGTCTAGCTACATAGACATTTTTTTAAAGCGCATTAAACTCATTTAAGTTATGAAATTCGAGTTAACGGGTTAATAGTTTACTTAAGTCTCGTTCTTCAGTGTTTGAGCTTTAACATTCACAACGTAGTTCGTAAGTAATGCAGCGGTTTTGGTCGCTAAGTGCGACTCGTTGATTATACAGAAGTGCATAACACTTATGCTTAAAGCCCCAACATCCGATCAGACTATCGGATGTAAATTAGTTACTCTACAGGGCGTGTTTTATCAACTGGGAGTGTAAACTATGGTCTAACAATAGAACAGTAATAATAGCAGACAGCAAAATGTTTGTAAAACAATACTGAAGGTTTACATTATAACTGATACAGGAATGTTGACTCTGGGGTCAATATCACATCCCACTTTAGCATTAGAGACTACAGGTTCTTTAATTAATCATTATCGGGTAATTACTGTTTCATCAACACCATTAAGTGATGTGATAATGTTGTTGATTGATATCATAGTAATTATGTATATGGACATATGTGCCTATTAATTTAAACCACAATTCAAGCATTATAATCAGTCTAACAGATATGCCCAAAATCCCTATATTCAAGTTGGTATAGCCCATTATGAATCATTTAGTACGATTTGGAGGGAAATTAAAATACATAGATATGTTACATGTATGTGCTGATATTTTTTCCACTTTTAGTGACGGAAAATAAGAACTTGCAATTCATTCATACTTGGATATTATATTAATACTGGGGTGTTATTGATAAAAAAGTAATAATCAACAATTTGTTGAATATATTAGGAATTAGACTTGAAACAATGTTGATGTGATTAAAAATTGCAAAAGGTGTTTTTCTCAACACAATACCTCAAATCATACCTTGGATACAAAGTTGAGTGATAGAGACTGTGCTAATAATAAACTTTAATAAATGTTGTTGTTTTATCATGTAGTTGTATAAACTGTACAATTATAAATTGCGGTGGTTATTAACAATGTCACGACCACGCATATCAAAAACAAAATAACAAGTGGAAAAATCATTAAAAAATTGGTTCCTGTTATAACAATGTAATACACGGAGGGAGATAAACCACTTCAACTTCATTAAAGCAGAAATCATGATGAATAAATCAGTTGTAATTAAGAATTGACTGATAAGAAAAAGACCAGAAATGGTTTTTGATTTGGTAATTTTAAGTCACTTTCAAAAGTTCATATATAAGTTCATATATATATATATATATATATATTCATGATATTCCTAGTAAAAACACTATCATTAGTTTGAATCTAAAACTTTCATTTCTGTTTCATGTGATATAATATACATGTAAAATGATCCATCCATGTGTCACCATAATTTTTTTAATAAAGAAGAGGAACAATTGTATAATTCAATTAAATATGGTGATATACAACTGTTGGTAATTAAAAAAAAGATAATAGAAGGAATCATTTATAACTATGGTTAGTCTTGCATGATTTGTAGTTTGTATTTAACTATTATATCTTAAATACAGCCATGTGAGCTACAGCATGCCAGTTTGTTAACAAACATTGGTCACATGACAAATATTGACCAGTTTGTTCCTCCCACAAAATTCAAATTTTTCTGTAACTGATTGTCTGTTGAAAGCAATAAGTAATACATTATTGCAGATTTTATTCTAAAATTTTTAGGAACTGTGAGTAATATTAAAACTATGTTGCATGACAAATTTCATTTTTTTCAATCCATAAATTTATTTTAGATTTGAAAATTACTCTCCCAGATCTGAATGTGTTTTGAAAAATAAGGGAAAACACTCCCATCGCCATTACCTTCCGTTTATACCCAGGTTGGGTCTTTAAGCAGGACTTCTAACTAACTTCTTATCATTTAAACTTCAAACAGGAACAATTGCAACTTCTGACAAGTATGTTAATTAGCAGTGACTATGCAATTTTGTGTTATATTATTATAGGTCTCACTTACCAATTACCTGCCCTTAGTGACTGTAGCAAGAGTATTGCTCACAAAATATGATTAGAGCTGTGTAAATCGGTGTGGCATTAATTTTGTTGAAAATACTTAAATGGTAATATATCTTTGTACATATAAGAACATTGGAACATTTTCATTAGTTCTGCAATGTTTGGATGACATTGGATACTGTTGGATGAAGATATAACCGTTTAAAGATACGTAGTGATACAATGCCAGAAATGGGCAGAATTGTCAAAAATGAAGGGTCGTCGACATCAACATTTTGTGAGAAAGCAACCTGGTCAACCGCATGTTTTTTTCCTGCATATTCTGACTATCAGATGGCATTCTATGTAAACAAGATATTTTTATAACCATTGGCAATGTGTTCAGTGTTCCTGAAGTGCCTGTCTCTATATGTGGAACTGTACAAAATTAATTGGTGTTCGAGACGTTTAGTGCATAGCTGCGGAAATTCAATGTATTTTCTTCAACTACAAGTGTTTCTCCTGTTATACTTATATGATTATATGGAAGTGTATAATATTATACTGTTATTTACTCAACGGATGTTTATGTTGTATTATTACGTTAAACGAAAATACAAATTGAAATACAATGGCTGCACTTTACATCAAGTGTTTATCTTCAACCATTGCTGTCTGCACGAACATTTCATAAACTACAGTTTTCTTCAAAACGTATTTATCAGATAAAACGATCCTTTGAAAACACAAAGAAGCCAGGAAAGAAACTAGAAAAAATGTTTTGCTGACATACAAACTATTATATAGCTTATAAGCCAGAGTTAGATAATGTTTATTCCCCTCGTTTTGTATACCTGGCAAATTTAAAAACAATGATATTTTCATTTGTTATGTTTCCTTACAAATCCTTGTACCTTTTATTAACGTAAACGCAATAAAATATATATGCATATTTATACACATACACTTACTTACGTGCTATTCACTTATCCAAATATAAACATTTTAATGGTCAAACCATAGTTGGTACTTGGATGTTTAATATACGTTAAAGATTGACAATACCAATCAATCTCTTGTTCACTGTTTCAAAATATTCACAATACTTCTACTTTATCATTAACACAAAATTGATGTGATCATTTTTTATAGTATATGTTATTTTTTTTCTATGGTTGCCTAATGTATTATTCATACTTAATATCAATATCAATATCCGATTAAAGCCTTTACCACACATCTGGCATTAATTTACTTAAGATTAGAGACATATGTCACCGACCTGTTGCCGGGAACGTTTTGCGAAATAACGGGAAAATGTCCACCATTTTATTTAGAAGATTTATTTATTTTTACCAATATGGCGACGATGAAATAATTCTGATTCGGTGAGTTGTAAGTAAATCATGTTACACATTTAGAAATAAGAAAGTGACACAATCATTTTTAAATGAGTGTGTGTGTGTGTAATTCAAACAGCGTATTGTGCAAAATGTTATATGACAATGTAGGCCTTCGTGCTTCATTCACTTCGTATTGCGTTATATTTGTTTTGTTTCGGTTCACTTTTCTTTCTCTAGAGTCTCCCCACATACAAGTTCTATGTGTTGTCTTCCTTTACAACCATTCTCAAATATTCATGTGACAATATTGCGCACCATAAATCTATCTAAATAATCGCACGAGAGGTTGTTTACCCAGAGACATATAGGTTTACTCTTTTTTATTTATTGTTTCCTGAGATAATGGACAACAGATCAAATATACAAATCCAAATGTCACATTGTATACGAAACATGTAAGTAGAGAAATGAATGTCCTCAATCTCGGTTGGGGAGAATTCGTCCTGTTAACAAACGATCACTGGTTCAAGTCCCCGAATCGCTTTATATTTTACTCGTCATGTTACATTAAAATTGAATTTAAATACTGTATAATTTTATAAATGCAATTATTTTTTTTGTAAAATATGTCATCTCTTACCTTTATATTTGAATTTGTACCTGCAGTATGCTATTTCATCATTTAAAGGGAGTGTATCCGGATAAAGCGCCATAAATGTTTAAAAAAATAAAAGATTTATCAAAATGGATAAAAAGCATCTCATTATCATAAATAAATATAAACCGAATAGTTTAGTATGTCAAATCCATCAAAATGTGACAAATTCGATATGTAAATTGGAGTGGTAAACTTGAAACAATCGTCATTCTGACTCTTTCCAAGAAACAATTTTTGTTAATCTGTTAAATGGATCGAATTGAAATTAAAATAACATCACGTGACTCATTTAATATGTCACAAAATATGTTGCCATTTTAAGTAGGAAATCAATTTAAGGCTAACCTAGGGGCGGAGCCCAAGTTAGGAAAGCCGTTTCCAATATATTATTTTAGTATGTTTAAATAGATATTTTTTGGCAATACAGTGAGTCAGTGAATATATGGTATATTGGTAAAAAATGTTTATAGCCAATTTTAAAATGTTGAAAAATCCTGAGTATATTTGCTATAAGTGCATAATGACAGATAACGGATAAAATTTTAAACTATCCTGCTATATTCCCTTTAAAATCTGTTTTTGTTATTTGATCTTATGTAATACATGTTTATTTTTGATGCAGGTTGTCCAGCTTGCCACTACATTATGAAGCTTGAGAAATCTCAGTGTCATGAATAAGAAAGAAACCTGCCACCACAGTTGTGTTTCATGGTTGTTGTTAAAACCAGTACTACTGACAGGTATAAACTATGCTTCTTATTTAAATGGAATTTATATTATTACATTTTAAATGTGATTCAAATTTGAAGTTTTTCTTTATATGTTCAGTGGTATTGATAGATATTGCGTACCTATGTTAGTTTGAGATAAATTGAACAAAATTAACTTGTGAATCTCAATCATGTACAATGTATTTCCTATGTGATATTTGTACAGTATGTTACTAAAAGAACAAATATGTCTAAATTTCATCAATACATTTAGCTTAGCTTTTTTAATAATTTCCTTTAGTTTGATTATGAAGAGAACTCGGAACTTCTATTTAAACCGTTCTTAAGTCCGAATATGATTGTTGTTCTTTAAGAGGTATAGGGTCGAGCATTGGATCAGTTTAACCCAAAACCTCTGACTTGAGCAAACTACACAATATCCACTACGCTACTGCCTAGCCTACACACAATGATAAAAACACGTTTAAGATTTAGTGGCACTGTATCAATATATCATAAGAAAGTACGATAAATAGAGGATCTTACCTGAGTGTTCATTTATTATTGAATTTATTAAACAAGTTATGATAAATATATGATGCAAGGCTTTGAACTCATATAGTAACATTCATTTTTCAATATTAACTTCTATATTAAAAAAGTGTAGAAGCCCTTAGTTACCAAGTGATCTTAGTCGCTGTCATTTAAGACTACTTATCTGTCATGCCTGAGACAATGGGTTTGAATCTAGCTTGGTCCCAAAACCTCATGTAAGAAAGTTTGCCAGTTATTTGCAAAAGGAGAATAAATTTATTGGTCTATTCACTGCCTTCTCTAATAAAACTGAATATGCCATATATATTACCTGCCATTAATGGAAAATGGCATAAAACCCCATTCAAAAAGAATTAGAGCTGAGCCTGGTTAGCTCAATTAGTTGAGTGTCTGTCTATCAATCTAAAGGTGTTGAGTTTGAATCCTCGGAAATAATGGTTAGGTTAACTGATCATATGTTTATAAGAATTACCTAGTTATTGTTATGGTATACAGGATTAGAAAAATATTCCAAAGCACAGTTCTGTTTGCCAGTTTCTTTAAATATTAATTTTTTTATTTTATCTGAATATGGTTGAATTCCTGAGCTGGTGAGATAATCCACAGCTCAGGAATTCAACCATATTTGGATTACAAAGGTGCATGTTGATGAAGATCTGACAGTTGAAGATCCATGTTGGGGTGATTCGAAAGAGCAAGGAAAGGAATATCAAATATATTGGAACTTGGGTAAACAGTTTATATTTCAGAATTTTTACTGTATTACAGATTAGATAATAACTTGTGGTAGTGCTGGCCAATATCCATATGCTTTGATATATACATGAACTTTCATTAATCTTCTCAAGAACTGAATACCAAAATATGTTCATATTTGGTATAAATGATTCCTATGAAAAGGGCTTTCAAGTTTTTGCAAATAAAAAAACTAGGGCCCATTGGTGCACATGAAGCGGGCTTGTTTTACATAGCAATACTATGGGAAAACAGAAATTTCTATTTTTCTCATATTTTAGGTAGTAATTCAATTATTTTGATGTCTGGATTTTTGTTGTTTCTCTCATTTTTTTTAGATATTAATTACTTTTGATTATATTGATATATTGATCCTTTGTTCAGTCTTAACAATTGAGACTGGTTCCTTTAAAGGTTATGTAATATTCACAAGTGGGCAGCAGAGGCCCATAAAAGGATAAAACTGAGAAATTCAAAACATCTTTCCAAAAAATGATTAGTCATATTTATTCATATTTGGTTTAAATGATCCCTATTAATAGGGATTTTGACATTACTTAAATAAAGCTGCTATGGTTTACAGGAGCCCAGTAAAGAGAGTTTGATTTGTATTTGGGAGCACTTTGCGGAAACAGGAAATTCTCTTTTTTATTGAATTTTAGTTATCATTTTAGTAATCTTGAGGTTGAACTTAATGTTAAGTCATTACAGTAGTTCTAATAAAAGGAATTTAATATTCAAAAGAGGTCAGCAAGGCCAAACAAAAAGGATATACATGTTAAGTCATTACAGTAGTTCTTATAAAAGGGATTTAATATTCAAAAGAGGTCAGCAAGGCCAAAATAAAAAGGATATAAATGTTAAGTCATTACAGTATTTCTAACAAAAGGGATTTAATATTCAAAAGAGGTCCGCAGGGGATATAATTTTTAAAGTTCAGAAATAGTGTTCAGAATTTCTTCATGACTTTTAAATAGGAGTGCTTATATGTGAAAACAGTGTTTCTCTTTTTATTCGAAGAATTACGACGGCTATTCTACTCGTCCAAGCGTCGCAGTTAGCTTCACACAAGCCATCACAGTCATCAAACCTATTACAATCACTAGGTTAGATAACTCATACTTGAAAATAGTGCAAATTATGGCCCTTGCTTAACTTAGAAATGCTGGTTAAAGTTTCCTTGCAAGTGCCATCAACCTCATATCTCACCACTCATTCTATGTATTTTATTGAAACTTAACCCAAAACTTCTAAGTCATCACATCTACCACAATAACTAAGTTAGATAACTCTTGCTTAAATATAATGCAAATGATGGCCCTTATTTGACTTAGAAATTCTGGTAAAAGTTTTGCATGCAAGTACCATCAAGTCCATATCTCAGCATCCACTCAACGTATTTGAAAGAAACTTTATGTAAACTTTAATTTGCGGTTAAGAAGTCAAAGTGGGATAGCTCTTTTTTTGCAAATTATGACGCTCGTTTGACTTAGAAACTATGGTTAACGTTTATTTCTCAGCAGTCACTGCTGCATGTTTTGATTGAAACGTCATATAAGGTTTTGCAGTTAAAAGAGTCCTCTAAGATAAGTGAGACAACTCTTTTTTACTTGAATTTGTCACCAGTCTTAATCAAGTTTATAGTTTTGTGACAGATGATTTTAATAGTCAAAGGCACTGTGTTATGAATTGCTCTTATTATCTTTTTAAGTGATTTTTTTTATTATATTGAGATGTGAAATATTACGTAGTCGATACAGTTGAGATTAGGTCCTTTATTATAGTACAGGGAATTTATTATCCAAAAAGGGTACAATTATGAAATTTACAAAATTTTTATCTCTACCAAACGCCAGAAGGGCTTATGTCATGGTTAATTGTCCGTCCGTTCGTCCTCCCGTTAATCTTTTTTTTTAGATGCGATAGCACCTTCATTTTTCAGTGAATCTTGACACAACTTGCACAGCAGTTATATAACCACAAAATCTCGAACGAATTATTGAACCAGCGTGATTTGACCTCAAATGTTCCCGCCATAGGGCGTATAAGCACATTTTAAGTATAATTAAAAAAACCCAGTTTATCTGAAAGTTCAAGGCCTAACCTTAGATATTTTACATGTACATGTAGCATATGTTGTCATTAGAGCGATTCAAGTCCTCTTGGGCCTCTTGTTTGTCTTTCACACATCTGACCATCAATGATTTCCTTAAACATCTTCTCTGAAACATCTGACTCCATTATATTAATTAATGACTGATATAGTTATCATTTATCAATAAAATCAACTTGTGCATGTAATCATCTTGAAAGACTACAAATGAACACATGCAAACTTCATTTGAATTGACATAATCTTATTTTGTTTAGCGAAATATCTTAATCTGATTGTTTTACTTTTAACCATTTATAGTCTGGTGTAATTAATGCCAACGTTGGTGTTAAACATGATTGACTTGTCATTTAACTGTTTGTATATGCTGTAAGTTGTATTTGTTTCTTGTAATGTTTATAGTCATATGTAAAATAAATAATTAAAAGTACAAAATATATTGCTTTTCCGTCACCCTTTAGCTGATATGAGCAAAAGGCACAATGTAAGCATTTCTGTTCCCCCTGTCCAGTCTATCTGCTTAATATATCACAGAATCGACACCAGACTTACATAGTTATGTAACCATAATATTGCAAAATTTCATGGATTTTGTAAACTGTCTCGATATAACTGAAAATTGACGAATGCTTCGATACACACCAAACAACAACAAATGACAATGAGGCGTTATGTTGTATATCAATCTTCATGGAGACTGGCCGGATGGGGATTCAAACTCACGACCCAGAGTTAGATATTCAGACTTACTACCGACTGAGCAGCTAACAGGGTTATGCTTCCTTAGTAAACTTAAAAAAAACGTTTTTGAGACTAAAATTTTGCACATTCTCTATAATTCTCGGTTGTTCATTTTGTTTTACGACCTTGATTCTCCTACTTCTGGATTTGTGGGAAAGAAGTTAGTGACTTGCAGAGATAAGATGCTTACGGTATTGGCAGTGACTTGGAATGGTCACTGGTATTGGTTAACAGTTTTGTAAATCTTCGAAACGATGATTAAATGCGTTGAACGCCGTTACATCAGTAAGATACTGTTGACGAAAATTGTATAATCATCACTTACAATTAACTTGGTTTAGAATAAAATAATTATTAGACTTAGACTACAATAAAAAATGCTGCTTTTTGACTTGTGGCGTCATTTGTTAGTGTATCTTTTTTAACTGTATGTTAATTTGCTGTTTTTTTGTAAATGTAGAGTGAACCTGGAATTTTCCTTCCTGTTGGCGTCGAATAATCTATAATGTGTTGGTACGCCGTAAAACTCTATTCATATATGCATTGATTAATGAAATAGTATGTGACATCATTGCATTGTTTACTGAAATAGTGTGTGCTAACATACATTATTAAGCTTAAAACATTGATATTTTTTATTCATTATATAATGGTACACGTTATTTATCGCTTACTTGCGATGAATGTGCACTACAATCATTCATATTTGGCGAAATCATTATCATTAGACATATGATGGGAAATCGGCGAAGTGTTCCGAATGTCTGCACTATTCTCTTCGTTTTTATAGATTTTACTAGTACAGCGTAAGGCACTGGGTATACAAGACGCAAGTTTTATTATTAAATTCAATATAATAAAATGTATTTGAAGCAAATATTTTAAAGGAGATAGTTTCAGAATTGTATATAATTTCTAAATGCACTGTTATTTATCACAAAATGTTTGTTATTGAACATTAAATAAATATATAACGGGCATTTTTAGAATTAAGCCATGTAAACCCAAAGTATGCCCAACCAGTCACATGAAGAAACATATTTTTTAACTGTTTTATGTTTATTTGAAAACATTATATGTTTAAATCACTGAATAAAGAATCTTGAATCTTTGAAAACTTGTTTTTGCACGTAAGTTAATAACAATAGGGTAATGTATAATATGTGATTTTTTTTAAATTCACAACTTTATTAGAAATTAAAAAAAACATGGATTTTTTTTACATCAATCCATTATTTCTTAATGCCTATTTCAATGTGAAATTATTGTACCCACGACGGTCACAAAAATGAATTTCGGCGATTTCCTTAAATTTTGATTATTGATTCAGGATAGTTCACCGAAGGTTAAGCCATTATAAAAATCGTCATTTTTTTTAAATATCTCGTGAAAACTACGACTTTATTCGATCCAAAAGATCAAGCCTTGATATAGTCACTTTCAATGTAAATATTGGCGGGATGGAAATTTTGTGTACAATCCATCGCAATTAATATTAATTGAATAATTTTATTTTCAAAAAAGTTACAACATTTATTTCAGAGCGCAGCGATTTTTCAATAATCGCTCTATTTGCAATTCTTAAGTGTAATAGAGATGAATCTTTTTTTCGGCCAAAAAAAAGAGGAGATGTTGATTTACCTAGTGGTTATTTTCGGATATTTTCTCGCTATAAGGACCGATTTTTTAAATAATTTTGTCTAAAAGTGAAATTTTAGGTGTAAATTGTGGACTTGAGATCGATTAACTCGGTGTATACCAATGTTAAATATGCTTCTCGAAAAGGAATTTATAGTATTAAGAGAATATCTATCTTATCTGTTATTTGAGGAAAACGAGAAATTGACCGATCTTTCAGTTAAAACTATTATTTTCACGAATTTTAGCAGGCATGTGTTTTTCACAAATTTTCTGTCAAAATTTGAAATTTATCACGTGATTTTGACATTATCTCTCCGCGAGTCGCTGGCGTTCCTACTGTTGATCACGAACACGAGTGTTTTAGATGGCTATGGCACACTCCTTTGATTTAAAAAATAGCACTTCAGTCATAGGTGATAAAAAACACCGTTTATTATACTGGGTTCAGTATTTTTAAGAATAGTTGATTTTTATACATTATCCTATATATATATATATCAAGGCAAACATGATAGCCCTTGGAAGCCATCTTGAACATTTTAAAAAGAAACCATAGAGTTGAAAAAGAGACAGGAACCGGAGGATCGAGTACATGAAAGCAAATCATTTCCATAAAAGGGTCCTCTGTGGCCGACTTGTTTAATGCTGCGTGTCATGATCATTACCCTCTCAGGTCGTAGGTTCGAGTCTCGCTTCGTCCAAAAACTTTATGTAAAGAAGTTTGCCAGTTATTCGTAGAAGGACTGTGGTTCAACAAAGATTCTTTCTGAGGTCTTCCTCCAACAATAAACTCGATATGTCATATAAAACCTATACATGTGTTAAAAATGGCGACAAATTAAAAAAAAAACACAAAAAAACAACACAGCATTGTTGTTTAATCAAAGTATAAAACTATTGTGATACTGATATAACGATATACGATGATATTTAATTACGACTGCTATACGCATAAGAAATCTATATCTAAACAAAAACAATGCAAGTGAGGTCAATGGTTTATGAGACCTCTATTGGTTCGTGCAACGAAATAACAGCATAATTATATCTCTATACGATAAAAAGAACACGGCAAGACACTAGTATTGGAGTGTTGGTAAATTAGTAATACTTTTACCTCCCGTAACTACAGAAAACTAACATTCAAATTCATAATTAATTCTCCCTTAATTAGTCTGTTGATTAATGCCTCAGTACAAAGACTGTTCTTAATTGCCTCTCGTACCATTTCTTTATTTGCTTTGTTAGGCTTTGTAAAATGGCTCTTGGCCAAGAAGAGAGCTAAGGACCTTTAAAAATCATTTAGTTCCTGCCCGGTCCATAAGCTTTATGTGAGAAAGTTTGCCAGTTACTTGCGAAAGGAGAATTGTGGCTCTACTCAGATTCATTCTGAGGTTTCCGTCCTCAAATAAAACCTGATAGTCTTAGTTTAAACATATTTTATTTTCATAAATATACAACTGGGTCGAGTCGCAAGTTCTTACAACATTATTTACATCGATTCCCTAAATACAATAATACATAGAATTAATGCAAGGTTAACATTGTATTAAAAAGTTATACCTTTATAATCAAAACCAATGCTTAAACAACTTGATATGCCGTATATGACCTGTCATGTGTTGAAAATGGCGTTAAAGGCATAGAACCACCGTTGGAAAAAGGAAGTGCTTCCGTGCGATAGTCGCATAATGGCGGTTATAAATAATCCTCGTTTCTTCTTCTTTAAAAATGCAATTTCCTTATTTTATTGCTATTTTTTTATTTGAATGGCATATTGATGTATTTTGAACATTTTGAAAGCATTGTCATGTTTGAATTGTGAATTTAGAAAAAGAAAATGATGCTTGGAAATTGGGATATGAATACATGATTTCGGAAGTTAACTTTCACTTTGTCAACAGAGTACACACTGAGCAGGAATAAAAATCTCTTATATGACACATGACCCCTACTTTTCTCATCATATTTTGGTAGTGCAGAGGTTGACAAACAGTAAAATGTAAGTTTTACTTCTTTCATTTGGGTCTCTCTATGACTGACAAGCCTTCAAACTTTTATTATTTACTATAAAATAAAGAACAAAAGTCAATGGCGGGATTACTCCTAAACAAAGAAAACAACGTTACGGGTATTAAGGCATTCTCGGTGAACGAACAGCAGTTTCTTTATTAGTGCATTGCCGTAATTGATTAGTGTCACTTGTAATCCAATATATTAAACAGTCGTGTGATCCTTTAACTCTGGCAAAATAATTTGGAAAATATGAAGAAAAAGAACAATATGAATGGAAATTGGTATATTTAGATATTGCTCTTCAGTAAAAATATGTTTTGTTTAAAACATTGCCGTGAAATAAATAAGAAATAACCACAATGCTGACTGAAATGAAAAATATATTTTTTGATATAAAAAAAAATATTATAAGCAAATGATAATATATCAAAATACAACAAAAGTTAAATGATATAAAATAAATGCCTGCTTGTTTTATTTTTAATTCTAAAAGCAGGCATTTATTTTATTATATCTTTTAACTTTTGTTGTATTTTGATATATTTCTCAGAAAGGTTACCATATTGGTATCACTCAAAATGAAATTTGAATTGTGTTGTTATATAGTAGTATAGTTTTTATTTCAATATCCAATAAGCACGCAGGCCAATCTGGTACATGATATATACAAACAATATGACAATGGTTTAGTAAGGATATTTAACAGTTACACTATTAGTTTTATATTATGAATCGTATCGAATATATTTAGATTAAAGCAACGTTGAAAGTAAAGGTGAAAGGAGAAGGTGGTACACTGTTTTGCATATGCAACACATTTATACTATTCAAAAGTCATGTCAGAAAAACTAAAATGATATAAACAAATATAAGTCAACATAACCGTACCTAGTTATACTATAAATAGAATATAAATATAAGCAAAACAAAAACAAGATGTGTATCAGACATATATGGCTATGTTTCTGATTTGAAAAACTTTTAATTTAAAAGGGTCTTTTACTGTACTGTTATTTTCTGAATTAAACAAATTGATTAACTTAGGCATATTGTTTTTTTTCCAATAATTTTTATTTATCTTTATTGATTTATCTTTTTAAAAGATGGCTTAACAACATACACTAAAACGATGGCTAAACACCATACACTCAAATGATGGCTAAACATCATACACTTAAATGATGGCTAAACACCATACACTCAAACGATGGCTAAACACCATACACTCAAACGATGGCTAAACACCATACACTCAAACGATGGCTAAACACCATACACTCAAACGATGGCTAAACACCATACACTAAAATGATGGCTAAACATCATACACTCAAACGATGGCTTAACACCATACACTCAAACGATGGCTAAACACCATACACTCAAACGATGGCTAAACACCATACACTCAAATGATGGCTAAACACCATACAATCAAATGATGGCTAAACACCATACACTCAAATGATGGCTTAACATCATACACTCAAACGATGGTTAAACACCATACAATCAAATGATGGCTAAACACAATACACTCAAACGATGGCTAAACATCTCAAATGATGGTTAAACACCATACACTCAAACGATGGCTAAACATACACTCAAATGATGGCTAAACACCATACACTCAAACGATGGTTAAACATCATACAATCAAGTGATGGCTAAACACCATACACTCAAACGATGGCTAAACACCATACACTCAAACGATGGCTAAACACCATACACTCAAACGATGGCTAAACACCATACACCCAAATGATGGCTAAACATCATACACTACATTTTTATGTCCATTTATTCCACTATTATTATACTTTAATAATATAGTATAGTTCTAATCAAATAACAAATTATTTTTTTATCTCAGTCTTTCTCCAGTTTTAAAAGGGGGCAGATATTTGTTGTTACACTTATCTAGATATGATTGTTTTTCTAATGGGAAATACATCGTAAAATAAGTTGACTAAGTTTAATATGTTAAACAATGTTCTCCATGTTGGGTCTTGTAGTAGTAATACACCTATATAATTAAACAAGAGGGCCAAGATGGCCCTATATCGCTCACCTGAGTGACCTTGAGTCACCCAACTTAGTTAGATTATATAATACATGTACACTCAAAATTCCAAAAAAACAAGATGGGCGAGTAGTTAGAATTTTGATTTGTTTTGAAGATGTTACAGATGCGTAGAAGAGTTGTGCGATAACAATAGTATCCTTGTGCGTATACCTGAATATCAGATATCGAAAGAAAATTTTCACTATATATCCATATAAAGAAAACTAGCCTCCCCTCCTGGCGACTATGTTTTTCGACGATCGCAATGGCTGGAACAAATTTGGTAGAGGTTCACCCATGGTAAATGTCAGTGAAATAACATCGAAATCAGATCAGTAGAAGGCTTTTGAAGTTTTTATTATAGCTGCCTATATAGTAAACTAGCACTTCACTGTGGCGGTCATGTTTATTAACCAATCACAATGGCTTGAACATACTTGGTAAAGGGTCACCCAAGGAACATTTCTGCGAAATTGTTTTAAAATCGATCCGTAGGTTTCTGACAAGAAGTTTTTTTAAGTTTTTAATATAGCTTATTTAGTAAACTAACCCCATCCCTGGCCGCCATGTTTTTTGACGAACCAGGATTGCTTGAACAAACTTGGTAGAGTGTCCTCCAAGGAACATTTCTGTGAAATTATTTTAAAATCGAGCCAGAAGTATCTGATAAGAAGATTTTTTAGGTTTTTACCAATTAAACTTGACCCGCTCCCTGGCGGCCATTTTTTTTGACGAATCAAGATGGCTTGAACAAACTTGGTAGAGGGTCACCAAAGAAACATATCTGCGGAGTTATATCAAATTGGCCCAGTGATTTCAGAGGAGAAGTTGTAAGAAGCTAAAAGTTAACGACGGACGACAGACGACGGACGCCAGGCGATCACAAAAGCACACCTGTGAGCCTTCGGCTCAGGTGAGCTAAAAGGTGTCATATGCCAGTGTCCAGACTCTGTGGGTGACCTAACATTGTTATTATCAAAGATTATTTGACATATTATCATTATCAAGATAAAAAAAGTTAGAAGTTCATGCACTGTGCTTTAAAAGTATCAGTCTTTTCGTTTTTTTATTGCTAATTCTATGTGTGGTAAAAGTATATATTCAGGTCTGTTTCAAAGCATTCAAAGCAACTGTTTAATGTTGCCGAGATGCCCTTTGGGCTTCACGAACATTAGACTAACCAAATGTTTTTTCACCACCCGATGAAAACTCAAAATTCGGCTTTTAATACTTATATTTACATTATATTCTCCAGTTATTTTAGATAAAACTATTATGTTATTTTTGTAATTTTGATATTAAAAAAAGCAAAGTATACGTATTAAACCGCAAAGCCAATGTCATGAATGTAACAGCGACGTTGTCAACATACTGAATAAGTGCACGCATTTGTGGGACAACTTACGGCAAACGTCAAGTGAAACAAACGGCAACGTGACGTCTCACCAGCAAAACAAAATCGTACAACCAATGAAATGCAAACTGGTCCTTTAAGCTCCGCCTAGCTGTAAGTGTTTATCATTTTGATATGAAATGCAGTAAATCTATATAGTTCATTTAGGACGATTGCAGTGGGAATGTTAATATTAAATATTAATCGTCTAATCCATGTTACTTTTAAAGCTGCTATGGATGCATTAATGTTTATCATCTTAATGAGGCCTCGCCTATACATTTTATATCTGAAAGAAACCAATGTAACTTGAAGAAATCGCTGTGATTTTCTACAACACCTGTTATGTAACAGGACCAAATTTTATATTAAATCTGTGTGAAGTCCTCCACTTTACCATTATATTAAGATAAAGGATTTATTAATGTATCAGTGATTTTACCTGTAATATTACCGCCAAAAAGGTCATGTGACTTAAATTGTAAGGAATAAAGATCAGTTGAGACCAGATAGCTAAAGAGAAAGTCAGACATCTTGAAATTATGCTAGTATTATTTGTTTAACAATATCTAAACGGTTAGTTTAGTATAATTATGTTTTATTAAATTGTTTTGGACAGTTTTATGTCATTTGTTATTTTAAATTGTGTGAAATATTGTATTTCTGAATTACATTGAAGTTTGAATTGGTTGCAAAATAGCAGTATTTTCTAACCCCAATTTTCTATCTCTTATGCACATTGTTTGGCTATGACTGGAAGAAATAACCAACAGCACTGTGGAATGGAAAAATAAAGAAATACACTTAATCCCACAAATTGGTATGTGTTATATTAATTAATGTACTATGTAATTAGAAAGCAATATTGTTCTGTTTTAAATATATTAATAGTTTATATGGTTTCAGTTATTACAACCAAGTTCATATATGTTTAATGTAAACATATAAATCATATGTGTAAAGTAATTAATATTATTTTGTCATGCTATGTATAATATTGTATGATTATATGATTGTATGATATGTAATTTTCATAAAAAAAGAATATTTGTAATAAATGTATATTTTCAGAGTGTTCACTCCAGTAATAAAAGATGTAAAACCAACCAAACTTGTTTTGGAAATTATTTACAACCGGGAAGTAACCCGAAGTTACAGTAACTATCTATAAATAAGTGTTTAAAAAGGTCGTCAATAAACAATTGTATTCGTATTTGGTTATTTGTGCCCAATATTGTCCTTAACAGTCGTGTCAATTATTGTTTTTATCCACACGACGGTCGTGCATACTATTAATCTTATTCGCACGACGGTAAAGCCAATATTGTTTCTTATTGGCAGGACAGGTGCTCCACGCGGGAAATAAGTCACGACAGATAGTTACGGGCGGTAAGTATATATTCGGGCATTTTCCAGCATTTTCAAGATTAGGTTGACCCCCTTCATAGGTCGAATAATTATAACGCGATTGTGGTTGCTTGTTCTGTCATGTTTCCTTTCTCTTTGCACAGTGTTTCCTACCTCTATTCAATTCTTCTCTCGAGGCTGTCTCGAGCTTCCATCCGGGTGTTAACAAGCTGGTAATAAAGTAATTTGGACATGTTTGAGAGGGACATAATACATTTAATGGATTTTTACAGGCATCTGAATAACTTTCGAAAGTTGAGGCTTTCTCTACACTGTTATATAATGAACTAATCAGATTTTTTTTGCATATTGAGTCAAACGCTTTTTCAAAATCTATCAAAAGTAGTAAACCTTTAAAGTTATTTTGTTCTGCACAATGCATAGTATCATATACTAAATTAGTATTTTCACCTAAATACCTGCCAGAAATAAAACCTGTCTGAACTTTATGTATTTATTTATGTAAAGTTTATTTAATTGGGTTGCTATAACACCTGAGGCTATTTTATAGATATACTTAAATAAAGAAACAGGTCTATAATTTTTCATACTATATTTAGATTGATTTTCTTTAGTGATAAATGATATAATACCTTCTTTTTGTGTTATGGATAACTAACTCTCTTCTTTAAACCAAAATTAATTGACCTAACAATAAAATGACTTAATTGTTTCCAAAACACTTTAAAGAAATCTGCATTGAATCCTGAGATGTCAGGTGAACAGTTATTAGCACTGACTTTTAGAGATGTTGATGCCTGTTGATGCCTGTTCATAACTGATTAGTACTTCGAGCAAATTGCTTTCTTCTGTACTAAGTTCAGAAATATCATAATTAATACTTATTTATTAATACACGTTTTTCGCAGATCGGAATAAAGCATACATTCAATAATAAAATGATATTCATCCTCTAATTTATTACATACTCTGCACTTCCGTTTGTCAAATGGTGTTCTACTGGGACGTGTCCAATGACCTGTCTCCACTTCTAAGCGATGTGAAGAGACACTTAATTAGCAAAATCTTTAATGACTTATCAAGTTTGATACTATTTAAATAAGGCTGAAATCTAAAATTAATAATATGATTGTAAAACACAGCACGTGTTGCCAATTTTGGATAAATTGATCAAATATTCGTTGTTTTACTTTTAAATAAATAGTTCCGGTGATCCGGCACCTTAGTGTAGCCACACATCATTAAAGCCTAAAGTTGATAGAATATTTTTCAATAAAGAAACCCAAGACGTTTTATTCCAATACACTTCTTAATCAGTTAAAAGCATATTATAAACCATTTCCATGTATTTTGAATCGTTTGCATTCACCATTTAATCAATATTTAATAATGTTTACATATCGTTCACAAATAAGAGATAGTCTGCCAAATTCACCATAAACAAAATCATTCTAAGTTGTTTTTTTTACACCTATTATTTTTCTAAAAAACTGTAACTGTACTCTTTCAACAGATAAGCCGTTATTAAATCTCCAGACTTCGCTCCCGTAATTCAAAATCGGTATATTTAACTTGTCGAAAAGATATATTCTGTGCTTGGTCGATTTGAATGTAAATTTGTATAATATCTAGTATTCATTTCAAAAATAGCTTTTTGTGCTTGACCTGATAGAGTGTTAACAATTTCAGCAAAAGAACCACAGACTGTAAAGACCTTATCTAAGTAGGTATATTTATTAACAATATCAACGACAACATTATTACACGTAAGAGATGAATTGCTCGGCAAGTTGCCACCTTTTTTTAAAAAAAATAATGACTTTTGTTTTTGTTGTTATTAATTTTTAAGCTTCAATTTATTAAAATATGAAGCCAATAAATTTAAACCTTGTTGTAATTCACCTGCTGATTCAGAAAATAAATCGATATCCTCAGCATATAAGAGCATGAACTTTTTGAACGTATTGGTGTCAAGACCATTTAAGCAACTACGGGTAAATTCCTTTTCTATGTCATTAATAAATAAAGAAAACAATAATGGCAATAAGCACTCCCATTGCCTCACGCCAAGCGCACAATAAAAATCATCACTTAAATAAGTACAATACTATACATTGATCTAATAATATTTAATATTTTACCCCTTATTCCTTAATCAATTTATACCACAAATTGTCTCGTACTATGTAATTAAACGCTTTAGTAAAGTCAATGAATGCACAATTTAATTTTTACCTTGATTTTTTTTAATTAGGTTTAACGCCATTGTCAACACATTTCAGGTTATATAAAGCATATCCAGATTTACAGGTGGAGGAAGACCTCAGACTGAATGAGACTGAGTAGAACCACCGTCCTTCTGCAAGTAACTGGAAACTTTCTCACATAAAGTTTTTGGAGCGAGCAGGACTCGAACCTACGGCCTTAGCGATGAAAAGTAACTGATCTTGAGACGGCGCCCTAGACCACTCGGCCACGGAGGACCTTCTTACATTGATTAAGAATATGAGTAATCTACCCATGTAAAACAAAAATATTATGAATAGTACTCATTTTTGATCTCTATATAAATACCGTACTTTTCTGCCCATTCAGAAAGTCTATTATCTAAAATACATTTGAATAATTTACCTAAGCAACTTAATTCGTTGTTCCGGGATGATTATCAACTACACCTGTATTGCCCTTTTTATGCAAAGGTATAATATGTCCCTCTGACCAACAATCAGGAAAATAACCAATATCGAATATTCTATTAAATAGTGTAACTAATGTTGAAAGTAAAATCAGTTTACTGTGGATAAAAATATAATTTATTATGCAATCGGGACCACCTGATTTGTTCGACTTTAATTGCTCTATAGCCTTTAATATATCATTGCTCGTTAATGCCAAATTTAATTCCTCAAATAAAACTTTCCGCTCGTTATTTTCATATATTTCAATATAATGTTAAATGCGTCATCTGAGAGAAAAAAAAATTGATTGTTTTATATCTAAAGCCTCTTTTAACATGTTCAAATATAATTTTGCGTTCTTAAAAGAGCATTTATATTTGTAAGTTTATTTGTTTGTTTGCAATCAAATTGTGTTCTGCATTTCCTTAACAACAGCTAATATTTCGATCTGGCCATAACTAAGTTAGTTCTGTATATATCACGTTTATTTTGTCGACATCGATTAAGCATTCTAATAAAATAATAGTTAGCATAATTACATTTTCATTATACAATGGATTTACCTTGTTATTATCAAACGTACGATTTTTCTTGTTTACTTATTGTATATTATATAGTATATGTTTAGTTAAGATCCCTCCATACATCATGAATTAGATATGCTATATTACCATTGATGGTTAACAGGTTTTCACAGTTTTGATAATTGTCCATCTGCCTTATAAATTCAAAAGGCGTCAGTAAACCTCCAACAAGAACTAACCAAACGAATTTATCGGACTTATTTTATTCCTTGTTTCCTAATAGCAATGAATATGATAAATGTAGCCTTGAAGGCAATGGTCAAATGCATAAGATATCTGATAAAAATAATTTGCTGGTTGAATACTTAACAATTTAAAGAGTGACATATCTAGTAGGAACATTTCGTATATAGTACGAAACATACTTCTGCTACATAGTTCAATTTTGCTCTTTGTTTTATATTTTGTGACCCCAATAGAAAGCCAATCCATGTTATTGAACAAATTTTTATTTGTTTTGACTAGAAGATGCTTCAGAACTCAAACAGAATAAAAAAAATCATAAATGAATGGAAATAATAAATATTATCCGTTTTCCTATGATATGCCTATGTAAACCTCAAAGTCCTCTTGCAGGGTCCTTATAAATACAAATCCAATGATTTCTACAAATGTTAAACCTTTACTCATAAGAATGGTCTATGTTAACTATAAACAAATTAACTGGTTGTTGAGAAAGGGATTTTTGAAAATTTTCTGTTTTTACCTTTTTATTACTCACCCTGGTTCCTTAAGGAAAATCAGTTCTCCTTATTGAACCAAATCTTATTTACTGTGAGTAGATGATGTTTCAGAACTCAAACTGAATAATAATTTTGCTCAAACGGATGAAGAAAATGAGAATTTTCTGTTTTTCAATAGTAACATTATGTATTCTAAATGAAAAAAAGGCAAAATTAGTTACTTTTTAAAAAATATATATTAATGTTTAGGGTCATTTTTAACTATAGGGGCAGCATTTGTACAAATCTTATAGAACTATTGTTTATAATTATTACTACATACATATTTTCAAAATCTGTTGGGCGATTCATGAGAAGAAGATTTCTTTTTAAGTTTTGACTATTTTTAGTTACGGCAGCCATCTAAAATTTCCGATCAAAAATAAATATTCTGTATAGGTTCCTATGCAATAGAAACATTCATGTGAAGTTTGAGTTTAATTGGCCTAGTGGTTTTAGAGAAATTGCTACTAACGGACGACAGACGACGGACAACGCGTCATCGCATAAACCCAACTGACCTTTGGCCAGTAGAATTAAAAACGCATAGTTTTCCACAATGTGAATGTTTTGATACTGAAACGTCTGAACACAACGAACATAGACTTTCCATTCCGGATAAGAGAAAATTAAGGTTTCTGAATAGACAAAGTACATAAATTGCCGTCTAGAAACGGAGTTTGTGGATTGGATAATGAAGAATGTGCATTTGGACTTGGCCAAAAAGGTTTAGCTTTATTTCAGTCATATATATGACACGCCTTATGACAAAGATAATTTTAGAAGTAATATGAAGGAAAACAATATAACATGGTTATAAAATAAATGTTTTATCATTTGTCTAACAATGTATCAGTGGTACATTTTAATGACTTACTTTTAATGTTGTTGTTTTAACACGTTGTTTCAAAAAATAAAACAAACTTTGTACTAAATTATACATGAAAATATGTTCACTATATATACTACTTTATACAGACGTGTTATATGTATATTGTTTTATCAACTTAAAAGTCCGGCTTTTAAAGGGAACCCGGCATGAGCACTCATGTGCATGAATCAACCTACATGTATTTGAATTATATTCATATGGAGGTTTTAATTCACACGTATTACTACCGAAAACTGTTTATGTTAACCCTTTACTCCATAGATACGCGTTTCCCCACACCAAACAGAGAAGGCCTTTGAAAACAGTGCAGGAAGAGTTCAGATTGTAACGAGCAATCTGAACACTTCCTGCACTGTTTTCCACTCTGTCAGTTAATATAAACATAATTCACCCACTATTTCAAAAGCCTTTTATAGTAAGTGTCCAAAGGTTTCTATATTAGAGGTGTCCAAAGGCGTCTTTATGAAGTAAAGGGTTAAGAAAGTAGCTATGTCTAAACTAGTGGTGGTGTGGAACTTTTCTCTCGCCGCATCAAATTAGTTATTGTTGTTGTTGTTGTTATTGTTGCATGGTGTTTAGTGCAACTTATAACAATTTTTCAGTTATATCACGACAGTTTCTACTTGAGAAAATGTTCTAACCGCCGCCACACTGAAGTATCACGCCGCAGACACACAGACACTTTGGTATAACCTGGCCGGAGATCGAACCCCGGACCTTCCGAATGCATGGCGGATGCTCTACCACGTATGAGAAGTAAGATAGCTATCAGAAAGTTAGTCTCTTTACAAAATAGAAACGATAGAAATGTCTGCGAACCAACTGGAATCATATTGAATCCTTTTCAACAACATTAAAGGGACACACGGCAATGTTCAAATGAGATTTAACTTATGTTAACGAATCCGATAATATTTACGCTATAACCGTATTAATATATGAAGATATCACCCTCGAAATATTACTTTAGAAACTTAGTTCTTTTTATTTGTAAATATGAAAACAACAGGATTTTTAATCATAGTGATTAAAACTAATTTGGTTAAAATAAATTTAGCACATTTTGTCAAAATTGGCAACAATCTGCAAAAATGAGTGCCTTCGAAGCATATGTCAGAGTTATATCCCTTTGCAATATAGAAATGAAATGTAGGATTTAAATCCATAATAAGTTATTCCAGTTTAATTTCCAATTTTCATCATATAGATATACAACATTTGTTGTAATTTTCGTGTGTCCCTTGAAATATCCGTATTTAGAATATATACATATACAAGCACTAGATACAAGGATACAAGAATGAATGTAAAAGTTTCTTAAATGTCGCAAAATGCAGAATAGTTACTAGAAAAGAACATCTTAGCAATGAGTCATATACACTTGTAATGGAACAGTCCTTATAGTGATGAATCTTCTGAACACGGTTTGCCATGACAGTAGTTATGTTTCAAGTTATTTTATAAATTAAATTAGCGTATGAAAGAAAACAATATAATACTTGCTGGTTGTGTGTTTTATTATTGTTTTGTCGTACCATTCGTTATGCTGATCTTGCAGCTATCGCTTCAGATAGACATGTGAATATACCACCTCTTACCAGAGGCGTAGCTGTCTTTAGGCACTGGCGGCACGTGCCTACACGTTTTATTTTTCTGAGAAAACGAAAAATAAATGCCAAAAATACAATAAAAATGGGGGGTAGGGAGTTAACTACAAAAAATCATGGAATATGATCCAGATATTTCTATTTAACATTTTATGAATTTATTTGGTTATAAATCAAGGTTAATATTAAGGATAACCAGGCCCCTAAAACATAAGAAATGTACGTCAAAATAAGCACCTACGGCAGTCTAGCTGCCCCCTCCCAAAGTTTGGATGACAATGGGAACTGTTTGAAAAAGCTATAGCAGTTTAAAGATGCGTAGTGATACACTGCAACAAATGGGCAGAATTGTCAAAAATGAAGGGGTGCCATCAAACCATCAACATTGTGAAAAAGCAACCTGGTCAACCCCATGTTTTTTTTTCATCTATGGAAACAAGGCACTATTAGCACCATTGTTAATGTATCCAGTGTTCCAGAAGTGCATGTCTCTCTATATGTAAAACAGTACAAAATAAACTATTGCGTGAGACGTAAAATTCATCAGCCATTTCTTTATCTGTTCAAGTATATTATCATAACTATAGTACAGTTAAACCTGTGTCAGCAGTCACCTCTATTAAGCAGCCACTTGTCTAAAGCAGCCATATTTGCTATTTCCCATTTCTATGTTTTCAGAGCAAATTAACCTGTATTAAGAAACAACCTGCCTTAAAAGGCCACTTTTGCTCATTCTCTTGACTGGCTGCTTAAGACAAGTTTGACTGTATATGTTGAATGGGTTCATGCTGTGTTAGTGGATTTTGTGTCCTCTGAATGCTACTTCAATTTGTTTTGCATTTTTGGTAACAGCTGTGATGGTTTGATGATCATGATCGTTTCGTTATAATATGTAATCGATTACTTGTGTATATCACAGCTGGTCTTCAGTCAATTTAATCGGATTATATCAGATTTATCATCACCTACGAGAATGCACTGTTTCAAGTCTATTCCAATGCCAAACTTGTTCCTCTAAACCAGCACATTCGCTTAGAAATACATTCTCACTATTACTGACAGTTAAACACAAACGAGTATCAACGTTCATTATTGTATTATTTTCTTCATCATAGTTCCAAAAGGATTCGGTTCTAATCCAATTAGATGGATTCTTTCTCACCTCTATTTCAGCTGAATTTGCAGTTTTTATTACATGAAGTAAGAACCCTTGATGTGATCGGATCTGCAGATCATGTGTATGTATAAAATATTGATTCCTGGTAATTTGTTCGTGGCACATATATGAGATTAACTTGACCGTTTCATTGACGTTCGCAATGTCTAAACAACGTCCGTTATAATTACTTTCTATTGCACCTCTAGCTCGTAAGTTTTCTGGTAAATAAACATTGGAGAAAGACTTAATTTTATCAATATAATATTGATAGGGTTTACACTTATTGTCGATACGTATTCTATGTCGCGACTCCAGGTCGCCAGTAGTGAAGTTCTTATCCTTCACGAAATCTCTCAAGAGATCTTGATATTGTCCGTCCATCCATACTTCAAACGTTCTTGCTTTATTCCTAGAATGGAAGTCCGATTTAGGATTTTTAGGATCTACTCCACCCCATGGAGTTATTCTAAAAGGAAAAAAGAAATATATTAAAATATATGGAAACTTATTTTGAAAAAGCACGGCCTGGTTAGTGTCATGTTTCTACCTTAAGTTATTAAAAATTATATCATGGATATGGTGGTAGTTGTTACAAGCAGCATGGTGTTTTTATTAAATATTTGCCTTTGTTTAAGCTCTCAAAATTTTGATGTTCAACTAACTAGCTTTGTATCATAAAACAGATAGAAATGAAGAGATCGACAAAGATTTGAGAATTTGCATAATCTTCAAAAACAAGAATGTTTTAAGGTATTTTAATGCTCAGTTTATGATTAATCCGATTTCTTTATCATACCTAGATATTAATTTGTTTTACATAGTTATGACATCAACGTTTAATAATTAGCATTGTAATATATACATATATATAATATCATGGTTTTAAATTACGAGCATCACTATTACAAGAATAAGTTATGTATTGTGTAATTAATACACAATTTGATTTGTTTTTTTCTCTGTTGTATATATGTGTATGTATGTGTCAGTGTGCTTAAATTGCAAATATGAGTAAAAGCATAGTGTAAAAATCGTCAGCTTTATTGTATGTAATATTTAATTTTTCCATTCTTACTATCATATTTGTATATAAAGCATTTTCATTGGAAAACATTTTTTTTTAAAGATTTTTATTTTTCGATACAACCACTAGCGCAAGACTATTTTTTACGTTTGTCGTGTAAACAAAGAAGATAAAAATGGCGTGCACATCGGTTACATACTTATTCTTATAATAATATATGACAAAAAAGTTATATTTTCTTTAGTTTATTGTTTTATTGGTTTCCTTTGTTCAGTGGTTTTAACCGGCCGCCACATTTAGAACATACGTTGAAGTGTACGTGTCATAAAATGTTCATATTTAAGATGTAATGGTATAATATCTTGATTATCTTGACCATTGGACACCATCATCGTTTCTCGAACGTTAATGCTAGCCGTTGACAAAAAAATGCCCACAGACCAATGTATTCGACAATTAAAACATGTAGTTGAAGTTCAGAAACAGACGATCGTTAGACAATGTAAAAACACAACCTTGCACGTTTGAAACGTTTCAAATAAATTCGGATTCTCCACCAATTCATGAGCGTGGATTTATATGACCTTCATAAATGTTAACACATTTAAACATTTGTATACAGTAGACAAAACGTAAACAATGACGTCAGCTTCTTACACTGTGTAGGCACTTCTTTGAATTATCAATTGTTTATATGTCCAAATCGGGAGATAAAAGCGGGTGTTTAATATTTTAACCTAAAAATATTTCGTCATTTCGCAATAAACCAACCATTTTTGCAGAGTTCAGCTGATAATTAAAACAATAACCGTTACAATTATATTGGACATTAGATCTAGTGAATTTAATGCCAACCAAGACAGGGCGATGTATTCCTACGCGTTTACTTTGCAGCGGATAGTTTAGTCCATTCAATTAAGGAGTATGAGCAAATTAAATACATATATCATCATCAGATTTGGAATTATAAAGATAAAATTTATTTTTTCTGTTTTTATGCATGTGTAAAGAATGTCGAATCACGCCCAAATCTGACATAAAGTCATTCTGTATACATGCATAAAAAACAGTCAAATGAATTTAATCCTATATTAAAGGTTTTGAAATTGAAACGCTTTCTGATGAATGATTGTGAAGAATAACTCGCTTCATTTCTGTATAATGTACGTTTTTGTATTATGGACCGGTCACCTACATTATTAAATAATACGAGTATTTGGTATATGTGTTGTATTATCTTAAGCACTTTTGTTTAGGTTACTGTGTATCATTTACATTCGTGAAATCCTTCGTTGAACCTGTTTATATAATTTTGTTGTTCATTTCCAACAAACATATACCCATTAACGTATATTTTTAGCTTCGGATATAATTTTGGATAAAGTCAGCCTTGCAGAGATATGCGATTTCCCGACTAACGGTTCCAACATATTTTACAGTAATATTGGCTCTGGATCAATTCAAAAGAGCCATAGTGATTCTTAATTATAAATATAAATAATGTTTTTTATATGTTGAACCTTCATGAGATAACGAGCACATATTTCATAAGGTTTTCGTAATTTGCACGTGGTACATGTAAGTTCATATCTCATGAAGAATCAACAATTATAATTCATTCCGTAAATTTAAAATTTTCAATAGATTTAAAAATTAGCTAGCCGTTTCAAAATTTGAATTTTATTTTCGATTGCTTAACTGGTTTAGAGTCACATGTTTAATATTTATTTCCTAGACTTTTTCTGACAATGGTGGGTGGCGGCATGTGCAACATATATCCCTATATATACTGTGTCTTTCATATCCTATGCATACCCACAAACGGCAATTTTTAGTTTTCGGTATATTTTGCGGTGATAGCATTTTTTCCCAAAAAATTTGTCATATATTATGACTTCAGAAAAGTCACAAATATGCATGGATTCAACATAGCTTAATAAACAAGAGAGCATGACATTTTCTGTTCCGCCAACCTCCGTTATTAATTAAAAAGTAGTATTTTTAGAATGCAGGTGCTTGATAAATAATTATTATAGTAAATGTGTATAAGCAATGTGAATATAAGGAATTCATTTAATGACCTTTGGTAGCCCTGAAATGGCCATGAGAGTGATATGCATTGGACGTTCATGAATAGATACATTCTAATACAACGAATATTGGCGTTTCCCTCTTAAATCGATCTAAATTATGAAAATCAAAGTTGGTATTCGGTTATACACACTTTTCTTAACTTAACATGATCAAGACAAATTTTGAGTTGGGCTTATCGCCACTTTCAACGCATTTCAGGTTATATATGGCATATCCAGTTTTATTGGTTGAGGAAGACCTCAGAATGAATCTGAGTACAACCACCCTCCTTCCGCAAGCATCAGCCAAACTTTCTCACATAAAGTTTTGGAACAAGCGGGGCTTTACGTTAATGATCTTAAGACGGCGTCTTAGACCACTTGGTCACGGAAGACATTTTGGAAACGGTTTGAAGGGGTTATAATCAATATCGCGAGATATAGTTTTTGTCAAATCTTATACAAGGATCTGTCCCTTGGATTTGACTGATTGAATTAATATTTAGCTTAATTTTTATGTCATTGAGGGCTAACAAACGATAAGTTAACCTAACCACTGTTTCCTAGGTTCCTGAAAGGTTAACCAATACTCAAGCACATCCCATCTCCGCAAGTAACTGATAACTTTCTCACTTGAATCAGCATTGAAAGACGAATGGTTATGAGACACAATGTCGTATATCAATCATCGCGGAGACTATTGCCGGGCGGGGATTCGAACACACGACCCCTAGATTGATAGTCAGACGCGTTACCAATTAAGTTAATCTAATTTACTTTAATAAAGAGACGATTGTTAATGTTTACAATTTGGGTAAATACTCTTCTTTTTAATCTCATGATATTATTAAATATAATACTAATTATTCAAGTTCTTGTCTTTGTTTTTTTTTGAAAGGTAAATTAGTTTTGTACGAGTATGTATTGTGGTGAAAATCACATTGAACGAGACGCCGTAGGCGCCGAGTCCAATATGTTTTTCACAATCCAATATATTCCCATATTGTACAAAACACTCTTAAATGATCTCTATATTCTATACTTCAAAAGAATGTATCGAAGAGTGAAGAAAAATCGAGATCCTTTTAAATAATACAACCATGAGACGGCATATGATATTCCGATTTTCTCAAAGTCTCGATCGTCATACGGAACATTTGACAGTTGTTTGTTTTTATCGTTGAAATTTCTATTAAATTTATTTCCCTTTTTATAATTGCCAGCTTGAATTTTGAACTGTACAATATAAAAGTTATTGGATCCAGTAAACTTCTTCGTATTGTATAGTCACGTGGTAACAACTGGGGTAGATGATACACTTACAGGTATAGAATAAAGTGTTATATTTCATTATTTGAAATCCATGTTGTATATATATAACACTGTTACTAGTATCTGTAATGTGTTTTCTTTGTTTGTAATGTAATACTTACTTACATTAAAGACAGAGTATAGCCTTACATATTTACATATGCAATTAAAATTTATAGCAACACATAAATTAAAGATGAAAAAAAAAACTGTGCATTTTTTTATATAAAGTGAGAACAAGATTGATGTACTATATGTCTATTTAAAGTGCTGCTTCAAATCATTTATATTTTATGTTTCTATTACAAAGAATATATAGACGAGACAGATAATGTGTCTATATAATATTATAGTATTGACAGTTTTGTTTCTGTAGTAAAGAAAACAAAACCGGGAAAAAAAGAAAGGAGAGAGAGAGAGAGAGAGAGAGAGGAGGAAAACAACCACCACAAACAAGACAAAACTATCACCATTATTTCAAATAATTTACTGAAAATAATTTATTGTAAGTAATGTTGGTTTTACTTGATTTTATAACTGACATAAAGGCAGCTTCTCTGATCAACTGTACTTAATTGTTAAATAAGTATGTTTTGAAATATACTTTAGTTACAACATTTATTACTTCTGTTTTGAAAGACGAAAAAGGTTTTCAAACGTTACATTTGTAACCTAACTGTCATATCTATATTATTCTCCTTCAAACAGTTATTAAATTCTTGTCATAAATGATGGACACTTAGGCGCAAAAAGACCATTAACTATTTCATTATACATTGTTTTGATATTTAATAATAATTTATACGTTCAAGTAACTTTAAACTTACCTATACATGTGTAACACTTTTGAGCAAGGAATCATCTCAATTCTTCCGCCACACAGCCACACCTTCACAGATAACTCCATTTGTTCAGATCCCCATATCTGCATACCTGGATCAAAACCACCCAACTGTAGAAAGAAATCTTTACGCATCACCGCCATCATACCCTGAATGGTGCCGTATTCAATCGGGGCGACGCTGTGGTTTCGTTGTTTCCGGAAATCATCGCTAAAATAGGCCCACATTTGATCAAGATTGATATGATCAAAGAAAGGAAACTGGGAGTCAAACGTAGGTTCGGTCGATTTTGGGTCATCTAAATGAGGTTCAAAATCGTCTTGAAGGATTGCTCCAATGTGTGAGCAAAGGAGAGCGTTTGGCTGTTGGATAAGCCTGTAAACAAGCGGTTCAAGCCAACCCTCACCTACTTCCATATGTCCGTCCATGACCACAAAGTAGTCTGCCGATACAGCCTCAATTCCTTTTTGTCTTGCTAGCATCAGACCAAGAGGTACTTTATTTTGTACGAGTTTAAGTTTAGGTACTGCTGCTACGTGCACATCAACTTGACGTTTAAGTTCTTTATCTTTAGAACCGTCGTCTACAAGAATTATCTCTTTGATAAGTTCATCGGGTGTGTTGCCCAGCACGCTGTATGCTGTTCTAAGAAGAATACTGGGCCATTCGTCTCTAAATATTATGACAACACTAACCGGAGGTAGGTGATCAGGATATACCATGTCCTTACATTTTTGTGGGCGCATGTCTGGTATCTTCCTATGCAAACTTATTATGTCGCTTATATAGGTATTAAATCCATGTTTCTTTTTGTTAGCTTGGAGTAATTTTAATTCCTCGGCTGTGAACTCATTCTCAGAGATTTCAACTTTACTACCATTCTCCCCAGGTCCATATTGTCGTTTGACGTTGGTTTTATAGATAAGTTGAGTGCGATTAATATACATAAATCTTGTTACATTTTTCACTTGTGAGAGATTTGTTTTCACCAACAAATATTGCATTTCACTTTCTGCTAGGATCTGATTGAAGTGCTCATCGTGGACTTTATGTACAAAATAAGCCAAAAGAAGTACATATATAAATATCAGTAATTTGAACAAGTTACGCAGGCCAAATACGCGTGCCATTGTAACTAGTCCAGCAGTTTGTTTCTTTCCTTAAATTTACAGAAGAACTCAGAACTTGGTAATAAACCATTAAAATCGCAAATGCATTTGTGTTTGTTTCCTAGTGCTGCTACAAAATTTATTGATTTGATTTGACACAAAATTACCGTTACAGGTTAAATACGCTTTTGCATCTAAGGTAATACTAGTACTTTAGTTTTTTCTATAGCGTTAGGAATGAACCAATTGTCATAGATCAAGTATATCAAACTGTCACCATTTTTTGTGATTTAGTTACCTTGGGAACGACATCAGTTAACATATAATCGTTGTCGAAAACTGTTTTATCAGATTAATCATTCCATGAGTACTTCCAGCCCAGTTGTCGATGTTAGATGAATACGCGACATTGGCAATACGCTTGTTGGGGCTTAAGGTCAGTTGATTAACCTTAAAAAAAGACAATACAACAGTTGGTGATAAGCTTCTTACAGTACAAGATCAAACAATCAATATCGTTATTCTTTTTACTAGCATTGGAAAAAGGAAAAACATAAATATGTCAAAGTAAATGATAATATAATTAACCTGGTCATATATCCACATGAAATGATTTACTATATTGCGTATAAAAAAAATTGGGCAGACAATTTACCAACTATTTTTATGTTATTTTGGAGGAGACAAAATTCAACTTTATAAGGTCACCTTTAAAACAAATTGTTTTTTACTTTGTTTGGAAGGAGTGGTGATCAAAGTTTCTGACCGACAAATGTGTTGTTGGTAGCTCAGAAGCGTCACACACACCCTGTTTTATTTTAGGTCAAACGATTTGAAGTGCAACTTTTATCAATAATTTTAGTTGGGACTAGTTGTTGTTGTTGTTGCTGTTGTTGTTCTTTTTTCTTTGTTTTCTTTTTCTTCTTTTTCTGGATCAACTGTGATGGAATTTATATCCCACGATTGTGTTTTATCATTATATAAATATATATGGAGATAATTTTTGTGAATAACCAAGACATAAATGTACAGACCAGACTACGGCGAACGCACCTAGCTACAATGCAAACCATAGACACAATATCAAGGTCTCTGCCAAACCAATAAATTTGTTGTCGACCATGACTTATATACTATGGATTTACATGCAACACATCTGTTTACATACACGAAGTGATAGCTTTATATGAGTAGGACCAAGTTAAGGATTCGTGACCACTCACATGCTTTATAAAGGACATATTTATAAACCCGTACATCAACATACAGAATTCAAATAATATATAATGAAATATCATATATATACATATATGTTGTTTAACATATGTTACAAAACAGAAATTAAAAACATATTAACATTATATGTTACAAAAGAAATCAAATATAAGTAGACATTCATACAAGATATTTACAAGATGGGGAATTACCAGGTTATGTGAAAGATTGTAAAAGGTAAAAAAGTATAGTGACTTAAATTAATTATAATCTAGTCACTTAAAAGTACGTCTTAATTGATGTTCGTTCTTATAACTGTTCGAAGAGCAATATATTTTTAAACATTATTTCTTAAGTTAAAATCATTAAATCGAGACAAGTTTTAACTTTTAACAAGAAGTTTAACTTATTATAAATTAATTTAAAAAAAGCTTTGAGATAAGAACATTTCGCTTACCTGAAATATATATCCCTAGATTGTTTTATCATTGAATACCAGTTTCGGTATTCAGATCAGTTTATATACACAATCGACCAGGATATAAAACAGGAAACTATCTGTTTTTAATTAGCTGTGATTTCAATTTTACCTTCGCCTTATTCCTTAGAGAACAAATAACTAATTACACATTTCATGCACTTCCGTGTAATAAAAATGATCTTAATATGTAATGCTACCATCTTATAATATATTACATTAAAATAAATACTTACAACTCCACGAATATGAATATTATATATAAAATTTCAATACTAATTTATTGAAATGATACAATAAAACATAAAAATGAATATGTACAATTTAACAAAATAAATAATTTGTGAAAATAAACACATCGAATCGTTTCAAAGATGGGATATACAAAACTGCGTACGGATACATTTGATTTTTTTGAGACACAGTATCTAAAACAGCGTATGCATCTGCGGTATCTTAAAATCACGCTGCAATATATCAATAACTTATAATAATGATAACGCGAACTCATCATAATTCCACAACTTTAAATAGTGAAATAACAAATAATAAGTCACTGAGAACTCCCTATAACATAAATAAAACACCTTAACACAGAAATATTGTAGAGAAAAGAAACAATATACAGGAACATTATGTAACTGCGACCATGTACGGAAGAAAAGAAATAGTTCCCTTGCATTCCGTACGGTGTTAAATTTTGTATAATTGTAATGCAAACAAATAAATGTAAGTCAAATGCACTAACATTCAAAGTTCGAAGTATTATAACTAATCCACTTACACGTTAAGTTATGAAGCATTTATTTTCTCTGACATATCCAAATAATTAATTTAAAGACGTTGCACACAAAAGTAAACAGAAAAATTGGAAATAAATGTGTGTGTGTGTGTGTGTCTGTCTGTGTGTGTGTCTTTGTGTTTGTGTGTGTGTGTGTGTGTGTGTGTGTGTGTGTGTTATAAAACAACCTATGGGAGAAAGTTTATCGATAACACATATGTATAATAATATGTATAATTCGACCATACCTTGAGGGTACAGAATAAGGAATATTTTATTTGTCTTTAGCATGTATGGCAGCGAATCATCAACACATTAAACAGATAAATAATATTGTTATATTTTCTTCAAAATGGTATTTATAATATGTGCCCTTAATTAATTCATGAGCTTGTAAGAAGGTGTTACAGCGTTAAGATTTACTTACATGTTCTTTACGTATGTTACTAGAGTTTCATCACCGCCAATGGTAATCCTTTCATGTTTTATTATGGTTAAATATAACAATATTCGGTGGTTTAAACCTTTACAAAATAATCCAGTTTTCTGTTATACAAAACTGCACATGCTTCTTAGTATTTGTTATTGACATGCCATGCACATACGTTGTTCATGTAGACGATATTAATATCTGATTTACGCTATTATGTAAATTTCATATTTCTTACTTCGGATTAGGACCATCTGTGACCGCCACAACGACAAATACGTCGTTCAACTTAGGTATCTAAGAGGTTCTAAGCTGTTAAGCAGTCCACGTACACTAATGTTTAACTTTTTTTCTTTGTTTTATTTTCAGTTACGATATATCTGGTACCAATTTGTACTTAAAATTTTATATGTACAAAATTATAAAATGTACATATGTATTTATATCAAAGGTTTTTTAGTCGACCTTCATGCCAAATGCACAACCCTGCTTATGTCGGCCTGATCAAGCTATGTAGTCTTGGTCACCACCAAAATAATCACTATGTATGGGAGGGATGTCCGAGCGATAGTACTATAAAGCCCGATGATATCATTATTAAGTCTGATGATAGTCATTCAATATCCGATTTTAAAAGTTTTATAATGTTCGCTTGAAGCGTTATAATGCTTGGCGAAAGTCTGACAATGCCCAATGTAGCCATTTTATGCCCGGTGATATCAAACAAGACCCGATGATAGTCTTAAAATGTCCGATGATAACATCTAAACGCCTGGTTATTACATTACATAGCCCAGTGATTACATCCCAAAGACCGGTGATAAACTCACAAAGCCCACTAATTGCACCACAAAGCCCGATTTTAGCATCACAAGACTCGATGATATCCTCGAAAGTCCCAGCGATAATCTCTCAAGGTCCGGTGATAACATCACAAAATCCGGTGATAACATCACAAGACCAGGTGGTTTCCTAACAATGGCGGCTAATTATATCTCAAGGCCCGGTGATGCACCATAAAGCCTGGTGATAGCATGACAAAGTCCACTTACGTCCTAGCTACACAGGGCCTGTTGGTTACATAACAGACACAGGTGATATCTTTACAAGATATGGCAACATGAGTTTTATCCACAAAGTTTGTTAATATATGTTTGTTCACAAAAGGTATCCAGCATTCTAACATAAACTTCGCGACAAAGCGAGATATTCTAGTCATATAAAATATACAATTTTACGCCTTGTACTAGTTTACTATAAAAGCAAATGGTCAGGCATCGGACTAAATGCACATGTGCATACTTACATGCCTATAAGAATAACAAACCGTTAGGATTACCTTCTTATTGTCCTTTTTGTTGTTATACCATATACAAGACTGGTATTTCCCAAACCATCACATAAAAGGTTCGATAGGGTCCGGTCACAAGAAATACTAACAACAAAGGTGAGTTGACTTCATTGTTTCCGTATTTTTCTTAACTTTAAAAAAGTAATTGAAAAATCGGGGAATGATGTACGATATATTTTTGAATAAACTGTTCATGTTCTTTTCAGAAACGAAGCAGGACCGTGGCGAATTTTGTAATTTTTGGGCATGATTTTATTACCAGTTGCTCCAAGGAGTGTAACTTAAATTGGTTTTAAATTGCTTATTGCATTAGGCCGAGAAGGTCTGTTATCAAATAACAGGACATCACTTCATTTTCGAGCGCAAATGGATTTTGTACACAGTGTAATAGTTGGTTCGGAAATGTGTGTGATGGTTCTGTGAGGCATATTGCATTGAAACCCGCTCGTTTTAAAACATTTTCATTTTTCGCAATTTATATCATCTTAAGATAAAAGAATTTGCAAAGATAAAACTCATTTTCGTTATCATATCAATATCCTCAACATACAGAAAGGTATCTTCGGTAGGCACTGTTGCTGCCTCTAGTTCAATACAAAAACTATATATACTATTAGCCGACGTATAATATGTTTCATTGTCCCTGTATTCTGAAACATATTTCGATTTGGTTTAATATCCCAATAGAGTGTCCATGACCTTTTTAAGATTTAACTAAATATGTTTTAATTCTAAGAATCGGTGCGATTGGAGACACAGTTTTTGCTTTCTTCAGTAATGCCGATTGAAATGATGTCAAACATTTGTATGGGAAATGCATTTTCCTCTTGAGTTTTGCTGGCGTATTGGTTTTCACCTGAGCATAACTTGAATGAAAGTTTAGCTTCGAGTCCTTGCAGTCGTATACTTCTTTTCTGTAAGATAAAATATATTTTTGTGTTTGCCAACTGCAATCTGAAATTGATATACGTTTCAAGTTATTAAGGCAAACAATAAACACACTTATAAATCACGACCAATTGGTATTCGAATGTAAACAAGGTGAAACTATTTACATGTATTATGCTCAAAGTGAAAAATATTTATCAGAAATGCTCGACCAGTCAAAGTTTGGCCAAAACTATACAGGTTATAATTGTGAACAATAATTTCATTTTTGCTGAAGTCGTCGTTGTACTGACCACAAGGGCTTTATTGGTTTATTTCAATTAACTTATTTCACAATTCGCCTTCATGGAGATATAAAGCTACATCATAAAAACAGTCCACATTAACTATCACCTGCTTTTTTTGCCTTTTTTTTAGATCATGTGTTAAATGTGAATTCACCATAAGAATGAGTTTTACTTTTGCCAATTCATAAGTTTTAAATTGTATACATGGGAAAATATAAAAACTGTTTAAAACGAGCGGGGTTTTAATGCAACCGAACCATAACATGCCTCACAGAACCATCACACACATTTCCGAACCATAACACCGTGACAAATCCATTTACTCTCGAAAATGAAGTATATGTAGTGTTACTAGTATTTAATACACGATCTTCTCGGGCATATACAAAAGACACTTTATAGCCAATTTAAGTTACAATTCTTTGAACAACTGGTAATAAAATCACTTGGGAACCACTCGTCTTGCCAAAACTAATATTCGCCACGGTTGTTTCGTTTCCAAGAGTGATAACAGACAAACGAACCATCGCATACATCTGAAAAGAACCCATATGCCTAAAAGGGTATTTATGAATATATCGTACAACATTTCCCGATTTTTCAATTGTTTTCTTTAACACAAAAAAATACGGAAACATTGAAGATGACTTCGCCTTTGTTGTCAATATTTTTTGTGACCGCACCATCACCGGAAATGCTACTGAACATTTAATTGCATCACATTTATGTGATGGTTTGGGAGATTACTAGTCGTGATGTGTGTAATATCACAAAATTCGGTGATATCCGATGATATCCTCTCAAAGTCGGGCGAAATTCTCACAAACTCGACGATAGTCTGAAAGGCCCGGTGATAACAAGGTCTAGAGATAACATCCCAAGACACGGTGATTACATTGAAAAGTAAGGTGACAAACTCACAAGGCCCGGTGATTGCATCAGAAATCCTGATGATAACCCCACAAGACTCGGGGATATCCTCACAAACACAGATATATTTTGAAAGGCCCGTTGATAGCATCAATCGGCCGGTGATATTCTCTCAAAGCACTGCGATAGTCTCGCAAGATCCGGTGATTACATCACAAAACCCGGTGATAACCTCACAAGGCCCGGTGATACCCTTACAATGTCGAGTGATTACCTCACAAGGCCCGGTGACTGTTCCACATGACATTGTCTACATTCCATGGCTAGGTGATAACATCGTACAGCCTGGTGATACTGTCACAAGGCCTGGCGATAGTTTACGAGATCTTGAACCAACGTGATTCGACCACACATATGCCCCCGCCACAGGGCACATTTTAAGGAAAACTCTTTAAGTTCAAGCCATAAATCTTAGATATTTTACATGTAGCTCAAATGGCCTAAGGCCAACAGCTCTTATGGTAAATTGTTTGTCGTCCGTCCTCTGCCGTCCATTTGTTAATATTTTTCTTGTAAACGCGATAGCACCCCTATTTTTCAACGAATCTTTACAAAACTTGCACAGTAGATATATAATCACAAGATCTCGGGGGAGTTCTTGGCTATCATAAATGCCCCGCCACAGGGCTTATAAGCACATTTAAAGGGAAACTGTAAAACACATTTTCTTTTCAAGACATAGACCTTAGATATTTACCTCTGGCATTGTATGGAGGTCACCTAAAAGGGTTGTTGAAGTCAGATTCCCGGGGATAAATTTGAGCCGCAAATCGCCATTTTTCAACAACTTTTAACCAAACTTGCAAAGTTGTTAAGTAAACACAAGATCTCCGACGACTTTTTGAATAAGCGTGATTCAGCCACAACTGCCACCGCGACAAGGCTTATAAGCATAGTTTAAGCAGAACTTTTTCTCTGAAAGTACAAATCATAGAACTAAGATATTGCATTTGTAGCACTGTGTAGAGTTCCCCTTAAAAGGTTGATAGCACCCAAATTTGGGGCTCATTTGGCAAGAGTCTAGCAGGGCTAGTGCCATTGTAAATTATCTGTCTGTTTGTTAACATTTTTCTTGTAGATTCAGGTGATACATGGTGCTGATCATGGCTGTAAGGCTCATGCCTATTTCAAACCAATCTTGATTATTTTTATACCTGTCGTGTTACTCTAGACATACCTTTATCATAAACACTACTAAATCATGAGGCTGTACATTACTCTGGAGACGGGAGGTCTATGTATCACCGCTGATACATGGTGCTTAATATGACTGTAAGGCTTATGGCTATTTCGAAACAAATTTTGATGCTGTCTAAACCTGTCTTATTGCTGTAGACATAAGTACCGCATCAAACTACTAAATTATGAAGCTGTGCTTTATTCTGGAGACGGGAGGTCTATGTATCACCGCTGATTCATGGTGCTAAATATGACTGAAAGGATCATGGCTATTTCAAACCAATTTTGATTCTGTCTAAACCTGCCTTGTTGCTCTAGACATAAGTACCGAATCAAACTGCTAAATTATGAAGCTGTGATTTATTCTGGAGACGGGAGGTCTATGTATCACCGCTGATACATGGTGCTTAATATGACTGTAAGGCTCATGGCTATTTCAACCAAATGTTGATGCTGTCTAAACCTACCTTGTTGCTCTTGACATAAGTACCGCATCAAACTACTAAATTATGAAGCTGTGGTTTATTCTGGAGACGGGAGGTCTATGTATCATCGCTGATACATGGTGCTAAATATGACTGTAAGGCTCATGGCTATTTCAAATCAATTTTGATGCTGTCTAAACCTGCCTTGTTGCTGTAGACATAAGTACCGCATCAAACTACTAAATTATGAAGCTGTGCTTTATTCTGGAGACGGGAGGTCTATGTATCACCGCTGATTCATGGTGCTAAATATGACTGAAAGGCTCATGGCTATTTCAAACCAATTTTGATTCTGTCTAACCCTGCCTTGTTGCTCTAGACATAAGTACCGAATCAAACTGCTAAATTATGAAGCTGTGATTTATTCTGGAGACGGGAGGTCTATGTATCACCGCTGATACATGGTGCTTAATATGACTGTAAGGCTCATGGCTATTTCAACCAAATGTTGATGCTGTCTAAACCTACCTTGTTGCTCTTGACATAAGTACCGCATCAAACTACTAAATTATGAAGCTGTGGTTTATTCTGGAGACAGGATGTCTATGTATCACCGCTGATACATGGTGCTTAATATGACTGAAAGGCTCATGGCTATTTCAAATCAATTTTGATGCTGTCTAAACCTGCCTTGTTGCTGTAGACATAAGTACCGCATCAAACTACTAAAGTATGAAGCTGTGATTTATTCTGGAAACGGGAGGTCTATGTATCACCGCTAATACATGGTGCTAAATATGACTGAAAGGCCCATGGCTATTTCAAACCAATTTTGATGCTGTCTAAACCTGCCTTATTGCTCTAAGCATAAAAACCGTATCAAACTACTAAATTATAAAGCTGTTTTATTCTGGAGATGGGAGGTCTATGTATCACTGCTGATACATGGTGCTTAATATGATTGAATGGCTCATGGCTATTTCGAACCAATTTTGATGCTGTTTAAACTTACCTTGTTGCTCTTGACATGAGTACCGAATCAAACTTCTAAATTATGAAGCTGTGCTTTATTCTGGAGACGGGAGGTCTATGTATCACCGCTGATACATGGTGCTAAATATGACTGAAAGGCTCATGGCTATTTCAAACCAATTTTGATGCTGTCTAAACCTGCCTTGTTGCTCTTGACATAAGTACCGCATCAAACTACTAAATTATGAAGCTGTGATTTATTCTGGAGACGGAAAGTCTATGTATCACCACTGATACATGGTGCTAAATATGACTGTAAGGCGTTTGGCTATTTTAAACCAATTTTGATGCTGTCTAAACCTGCCTTATTGCTCTAGACATAAGTACCGCATCAAACTACTAAATTATGAAGCTGTGCTTTATTCTGGAGACGGGAGGTCTATGTAACACCGCTTATACATGGTGCTAAATATGACTGTAAGGCGTATGACTATTTCAAACCAAATTTGATGATGTGTAAACCTCCCTTGTTGCTCTCAACATAATTACCACATCAAACTACTAAATTATGAAGCTGTGCTTTATTCTGAAGACGGGATGTTTATATAACACCGCTGATACATGGTGCTAAATATGACTGTAAGGCTCATGGATATTTCAAACCAATTTTGATGCTGTCTAAACCTGCCTTGTTGCTCTTGACATGAGTACCGCATCAAACTTCTAAATTATGAAGCTGTGATTTATTCTGGAGACGGAAAGTCTATGTATCACCGCTTATACATGGTGCTAAATATGACTGAAAGGCTCATGGATATTTCAAACAAAAGTTGATGCTGTCTAAACCTACCTTGATGCTCTAGACATAAGTACCTTATCGAACTACTAAATTATAAAGCTGTGGTTTATTCTGGAGACGGGAGGTCTATGTATCACCACTGATTCATGATGCTTAATATGACTGTCAGGCACATGGCTATTTCAAACCAATTTTGATGCTGTCTAAACCTGCCTTATTGCTCTAAACATAAAAACCGTATCAAACTACTAAATTATGAAGCTTTGTTTTATTCTGGAGACGGGAGGTCTATGTATCACCGCTGATACATGGTACTAAATATGACTGTAAAGCTCATGGCTATCTCAAACCATTTTTGATGATGTCTAAACCTGCCTTGTTGCTCTAGACATAATTACCACATCAAACTACTAAATTATGAAGCTGTGCTTTATTCTGGTGATGGGAGGTCTATGTATCACCGCTGATATATGGTGCTAAATATGACTGTAAAGCTCATGGCTATTTCAAACCATTTTTGATGCTTTCTAAACCTGTCTTATTGCTCTAAACATAAAAACCGTATCAAACTACTAAATTATGAAGCTTTGCTTTATTCTGGAGATGGGAGGTCTATGTATCACCGCTGATTCATGGTGCTAAATATGACTGTAAGGCTCATGGCTATCTCAAACCAATTTTGTTGATGTCTAAACCTGCGTTGTTGCTCTAGACATAATTACCGCATCAAACTGCTACATAATGAAGCTTTGCTTTATTTTGGAGACGGGAGGTCTATGTATCAACAGTGACACATGGTGCTAAATGTGACTGTAAGGCTCATGGCTATCTCATTTTTGATGATGTCTTAACCTGCCATGTTGCTCTAGACATAAGTACCTCATCAAACATACAAAATTAGGAAGAAGTACTTTACTCTGGAGCTGGGAGGTATATGTATCAACATTGATAAAGAACAGAACATCATGTATTTCTAAATATAGTCCATTGTACAACATAATTTGAAAGAGGTCATTATGATGTGATCAAACACTTCAGAATAATATTATTACAAATACACATTAGATAACGGTTTTATTTGATTTACAATTGATTTCTATCAATGACCATATACTTGATTTTCAGCTTAAACGCTTTGTATATATAAACAGACAGGTTTCATATAATTTGTTTGCTGTCAGCTTGTGAAATTGTAATAGCTTTTAACATACTTGGGTTGATATTATAGTAACTTTTAAATATATAGGTCTTAAGTCCTTATATAAACAAAATAAACTCCGCATGTACTACATGAGCTATCTAGGCAATGTGTGCTTGGTTGCTTCCATCTACCATTTTTTACTTCAAGCCTATGTGAAGAAACCCTTAGTCTGGTCTGCAAATCGAAATTTGTGTATGTTTATCTTTAATAAATATGGTTGTAGTGTAAAGGAAGAGAAATGACTATAAATAATTGCTCTGTTTCAGTAATTTAACCATGCATTACAACATTGGATACAATTATCTGTTATTTGTCATAACCACCAGTGTTAATACTGTAATTCAGTAATTTGTTCGACGACGCAATTGATGCCAAGCTCTTAAATCCATGTCTTCAGGATTAATATTTTTATTTAACATTTGACTATTTTTTTAGTTACTCGAACATTAGTTGTCAAATTGATAATATTCCTAACAATCCCGTAACCACAACTACTAAATCCTCTTTCATACTCTGTCCTTATTTCAAATTATTGGTAGTAAATTTGCTTTCAAGGTCTGAAAAATTACTTACGCATACACAGGAACAATTCTATCAAGTCTGGCAACAAATATATAAAACAATTTAAAATAGTAAAATATAATAATAACTTTTCATTTCCATTGTGTCTACACCAGTGACTGTAATCGCATGTAATTGGAGGAGATATCTAGCAACTTGTGAATATAGGTACACGTGGTACACGTGGTTCACGTGTCAAAGTTGTCAAAATGTATGTCGGAATACTATGATGATATACATAATCAGGGAAAAGTTACACCGCAAAACCCTTTATATATCAGCAAAGCGAGAAAGACCACAAAAGAAGCACAAAGGACCACTTCATACAACAAAGCTGTCAATAAGGACTACAAAAGACCACAAAAGTGGGACAAAGGACCCCTAAATATAACAAATCTGTCACTAAGGACTTCCAAGGACCACAAAATGGGCACTTAGGACAACTAAAGTCCACAAAAGAGGCATGAAGGACCATTTATTATGACAAACATGTCACTATGGACTTTCAAGGACCAGAAAAGAGGCACTGAGAAGTACTAAAGACCATGAAAAAGGCACAAAGGACCACTGAATACAACAAAGATGTCAATAAGGACTACAAAGGCTTTCCACAGACCACAAATATGGCACTTAGGACTACTAAAGGCCACAAAAGAGGCCCAAAGGACCACTAAATATGACAAAGCTGTACTAAGGACTTCCAAGGACCACAAAAGAGGCACTTAGGACTACAAAAAAACACAAAAGAGGCACAAAGGACCACTCAATACAACAAAGCTGTCAATAAGGACTACAAAAGACCACAAAAACGGCACTCAGGACTGAAAAGGATCACAAAAGAGGCACAAATGTCCACTTATTACAACAAAGCTGCCACTTAGGACTTCTAAGGACCACAAGAGGAACTAAGGACTAATAAAGACCACAAAAAAGGCACAAAGAACCACTTAATACAACAAAGCTGTCACTAAGGACTTCCATGAACCACAACCGGCACTCAGTACTAATAAAGACCATGAAAGAGGCACAAAGGACCACTAAATACAACAAAGCTGTCACTAAACACTTCCAAAGACCACAAGAGGTACTCAGGACTAATAAAGACCTCAAAAAGGCACAAAGGACCACTAAATGCAACAAAGCTGTCACTAAGGATATTCAAGGACCGCAAAAAAGAGGTACTTAGGACTACTAAAGACCACAAAAAGAGGCACAAAGTACCAATAAATACATCAAAGCTACCACATATGACTGCCAAGGACCACAAGAGGTACTTAAGACTACAAAGGCCACACAAGAGGCACAAAGGACCACTAAATATGATAAAGCTGTCACTCAGGACTTCTAATGTCTACAAAAGAGGCATTTAGGACTACTAAAGACCACAAAAATGCACAAAGGACCACTACATACAATAAAGCTGTCTCTAAGGACTTTCAACAACTACAAAAGACACACTTAGGACTACTAAAGACCACAAAAGAGGCACAAAGGACCATTTAATACAACAAAGTTGCCACTAAAGACTTCCAAGGACCACAACAGGCACTTAGGACTTCTAAAGGCCACAAAAGAGGAACAAGGGATCACTTAATACAACAAAGCTGTTACTAAGGACTTCCATGGACCACAAGAGGCACTCACGACTTAAGACCACAAAAGACCACCAAATACAAAATAGCTGTCACTAAATACCGTCAAGGACCACAAGATGCATTCAAGACTAATAAAGACCACAAAAAAGGCACAAAGGACCACTTAATACCACTTAATACAACAAAGCTGTCACAAAGGACTTCCATGGACCACAAGAGGCACTCAGGACTACCACTAAATACAAAAAAAGCTGTCACTAAAGACTTCCAAAGACCACAAAAGAGGCACTTAGGATTACTAAAGACCAAAAAACGAGGCACAAAGGACCACTAATAATAACAAAGCTACCACTAAGGAGATTCAAGGACCAAAATAGAGGCACTTAGGACTACTAAAGATCACAAAAGATGCACAAAGGACCACTAAACACAACAAAGCTGTCACTAAGGACCTTTAAGGACCACAAAAGACGCACTTATGATTATAAAATCATGAAGGATGCACCAAGGACTCCTAAAGACCATTAAGGAGGATACTACAGGACCTGGTGTATATTTTCAGACAAGTTTGATATATAAACATTAATCATAATATCAGTAACAAGATAAACATAATTATGAACTATGAAACTAGTGAAGTTTCATTCATATCCAATGAATGAGTGGTTGCATAGATATCTGACCTGATAAAAACCTTTAACCTTAAAAATTAAATCCAAAAAGGGCCATAACTCTACCAAAATGCAACCACCAGTTATGGTACTTGTCTGTGTGTGTTCCATCCATGATGGTGAACACACATGTGAAATTTCATTGATATCCAATGAGTGGTTGCATAGACATCTAACCTGATAAAAAACTTTAACCTGAAAAATGAATTCCAAAAAGGGCCTTAACTCTGCCAAAATGCAATCCAGAGTTATAGTTCTTATCTCTGTGTGTTCCATTGATGATGGTGAACACACATGCGAAGTTTCATTAATATCCAATTTGTGGTTGCATAGATATCTTCAACTTAAACGCAACTAAGCGCAAAAGTTTATCCTGGGTGTCTAAGTCCAAAAAGGCCCATAACTCTGCCAATATGCAATCCAGAGTTATGGTTCTTATCTCTGTGTGCTCCATTGATGATGGTGAACACACATGCGAAGTTTCATTTATATTCAATGAGAGGTTGCATAGATATGTTAAACTTAAACGCAAAAGTTTAACCTGGTTGTCTACAGACGACGCTGATGATGCCAACGCCGGGGTCATGGCAATAGATCTCCTTGGACATTCGTCCTAGAGAGCTAAAATATGAAGCTGTAAGTTGACCAGAAACAAGATTTTTTTCAAATTAAAGCCATTGCAATGGTATCACTTCATTAACTGTCATACAGAAATATACATAAAATTATAAAAACAACACAAAAACATATGAATAGCTTAAATTTTATTTCTAAAGTTGATGCTATTAAATATTGACTTATTAACAGTTCAACAGAGTCACAATGTAATTACAGCATAATCATAAGCTTTACTAAACTGAGTAGTCACATTCTACTTGCATCATATTTCCTTAAAAGACTATTCCATTTTATTTCTGTATTACATAATCATGGTGTGTGTTAAGTGAGCATGTATACATTTGTGCTAAAATTTTCAACGTTGGTTGGTTAAGAAAGAAATATACATAGTGTTTATCTCATCAAGTACACAGTCATGGATTTTTAACCAACATGAGTTTGTACAACTTGGTAAGAGTGCCAGGATCCCCACCAGGACTCGAACCTGGAGTTCTTTTCATACAGAAAAGTGTGCTAGCTTACACTATAGAGATGTACCCCAGCACCACAAACCAAGTGTACATTAACCTATATATCTATATATGAATGTGGTAAATAAATGTAATCAGTGTGAACATCTGATCAAAGGGGATTATTAATACCATGAAGGGGTTTAAGGTTAAGGCCTTGGACTGCAAACATATGGGTTGCAGGTTTGATATCTCATCCCTCCAACTAAAAACAAGAGAGCTCTATATCGCTCACCTGACTGACCTTGAGTCACCCAACTTAAGTAGACAATACATTATAATACATGTACACTCAAAATTCAGGAAAAACTAGATGGGTAAGAATTTTGATTGTTTTGAAGATGTAACAGATGTGTAAAAGAGTTCAAACTTGGTAGAAGTTCACCCATGGTAAATGTCAGTGAAATTTCATTGAAACCAGGTCAGTAGATTCTGACAAGAAGGCTTTTGAAGTTTTTACTATAGCTGCCTATATATTAAACTAGCACCTCACTGTGGTGGTCATGTTTTTTAACAAATCACAACGGCTGGAACAAACTTAGTAAAGGGTCATCACATTTCTGCGAAATTGTTTTAAAATTGATCTGGTGGTTTCTGACAAGAAGATTTTTATTATAGCTTTTATAGTAAATTAACCCACTCCCCTGGCCACCATTTTTTTTTAATGAATCACTACGGTTTGAACAAACTTGGTGAAGGGTCCTCCAAGAACATTTCTGTGAAATCGAGCCAGTAGTTTCTGACAAGATTTTTTAAGTTTTTACTAATTAACCCCCCCCCCCCCCCACCCCCTGGTGTCCATGTTTTTTGACAAATCAAGATGGCTTGAACAAACTTGGTAGAGGGTCACCCAAGGAACATTTATATTAAAAATTGGCCCAGTGGTTTCGGACAAGAAGATTTTTACTTATATAGTAAACTAACACCACCATCTGGCCATGTTTTTTGACGAATCACTACGGTTTGAACAAACTTGGTGAAGAGTCCTCCAATGAACATTTCTGTGAAATTGTTTTTAAATTGAGCAAGTAGTTTCTGCATGAAGATTTTTTAAGTTTTTTCTAATTAAACTTCCTCCGCCCCTTGGGGGGCCGTGTTTTATGATGAATCAAGATGGCTGGAACAAACTTAGTAAAGGGTCACCCAAGGAACATTTCTGTGAAGTTATATCAAAATTGGCCCTGTAGTTTCAGAACACAAGTTGTTAGAAGCTAAAAGTTAATGACGGACGACAGATGACGGACACCAGGCGATCACAAAAGCTCAGGTGAGCTAATAATCATCATCATGAAGAGGATTTCAACTACCCGGCCATCCTTTTGCAATTATATGTTTCTGCAAACAAACACAAACACTTTACTTTTACTTGGATATGAAGTATCCATTTTGTAACCATCTGTGTTTATAAAATCCATCTTTGCATGGCAAAGTTATAGGCTGGATCAGTCTTTAAAAGCTTATTATAACAATCCTTAAACAATATTTTTATTTTTCTCACAATTCAACCAGACACCTATGTTAAACAAATCCACAATCTTATACCTTCATCTGGAAAGGATCCGCAAAGATAAGAAATGTAGTTGTTACAAAATATTATTCAGAAGGAGGGTTAAAAATGATTAATAAGACAACTTCGATGAAATGTTGGCAACATTTGACATATTATTTTCTTGATACAAATTATATATTATCTTGAGGTAAACCCTGAAAAGTTGTTTAATTCAATAAAATTAGCTGCTTAAAATTTTGTCTTATATTCAAATTTCATCTGTAAGTTATCAAACAATAAAGAGTTAAATGACCCCTTTGTTGTCCTTGGTAGCCCCTTTGTGGTCCTTAGTAGTCTTCTCATATTTGATATTCTATTGCTTTAGTCAGCAACAATGGCTAAACTGAGCTGCGTATACAATCTTTTGTGGGTCAATCATTATGTGATGACAATTCAAGCAGATTGAGCATTATTTTATGCCATCAAGGGCTAGCAGACGACCAGTTAACCTAACAACCATTTCCTGGGATCCTAAAGTTTAACCAGTATTCGAGCACTGTCTCTTTCCTCTGAGGAGTTCAAGTTTGTATTTTTTGTTGTGTATTATATTATATTTAATGGTCACTGTTTAATAACACAATAACAAGCCAAGGATAGTACAAGAATTGTTGATTAATAAAAAAACGCTTCCATTGCCTAGTGGTTAAGACATCCGCCTCGAAAGCATGAGGTTGAAGGTTTGAATCCTGGTGTAAGCACTTTTTTTTGATGTGGTCAGTTGCTCAGCCAGATGCTAGTTAAATTGAGGGGTTACTGAATGACTAACAGCCTGACGCCTGGCAAGGATTATAAGCTTTCAGGGAATAACTATGTACAGCATTTTGAAACTGTTCAATTGTGGTGAATTTAATAAACAAACACTTTACTTTTAATTCATGATTGGATAACTTGGAGAAAATAAGAGATAAAACTTTACTACTGATTCATGGTCTGATATTCCTTATCAATAAACATTTACACATTACCAAACTTGATATAGCTGGCACACAACAGGCAACAAATGTACAAATGATCAATAATAATAATGATTATGATAATAATAATTATAATTATAGCAATAATAAAAATGATATAATAAAAATAATAATAATTATGATAATAATAATAAAACAAGAAATATCACACATAAGTGTTGCATGCCCCCCAAATGGTCGTTGAAAAATAACAATATAATTATGTTATAATAGGTAGCAATGTATCCATGAATATAAAGAGTAATGGACTGATGTTTCAGATGAGACATGCAATTTCATGTTTATTACATTAAAGGGTGACCTTGACCTTTGTGTAACCTTGACATCTGATGTAATAGTCTAGTTATTAATAGTTAAATGCTGCTGAAACATCATCATGACATGCTTATCACTAAGTCTTGTGTCAAACTATTTTAAAATCCCTAAATGTAAGACAAAGTTACAGATCAATTGTTGATAAATTGAGCCAAGTGTTTTTGAAATCAATCCATGTATGATAAAGTTAAAGGACAGACTTGAAATCTCAAACAGATTCAAAGTGTTGTCATACATACTAAAAGTGTGACCTTGACCTTTGAGGTATGGGTCTAAGTTTTACTTATGACACGTCGTCATGTCATCTTGATAAATTCAGCCAAGTTAAAGGCCAAGTCACAGACCAGACACACAATATCAAACATATTGAAAGTGTGACCTTGATCTTTGAGGAAAGGTTCTTGGTCTTACATGCAACACTTAATTATGTCATGTTGATCAACTGAGCAAAGTGTTTTTAAAATTTATTCATAGATGACAGACCGGACAAGAAATGTCAAAATGACAAAGTGTTGTCAAACAAAGTTAAATTGTGACCTTGACCTTTGAAGTGGAAGTTTGGGTATTTAGTGCAACACGTCGTCATGTTATGTTGATCATTTATAACAAGTATTTATAAAAATCCATCTATACATAATGAAGTTGCAGGCCGGACATGAAATCTCACAGACTCAAAGTGTGACCTTGACCTTTGAGGTAAGGGTGTGGGTCTTACTCGCGACATGTCGTCATGTTATGTTGATCAATTGTAGCAAGTATCATTAAAATCCTTCTATGCATGACAAAGTTTAAAGGCCAGACACAAAATCTCACAGACTCAAAGTGTTGTTAAACAAACTCAAATTGTGACCTTGACCTTTGAGGTAAGGGTGTGGGTCTTACTCGCGACACGTCGTCATGTTATGTTGATCATTTGTAGCAAGTATTTATAAAATCCATATATGCATGACAAAATTACAGGCCAGACACGAAATCTCACACAAACTCAAAGTGTTGTCGAACAAACTCAAATAGTGACCTTGACTTTTAAGGTACGGGTGTGGGTCTTACTTGCGACACGTCGTCATGTTATGTTGATCATTTGTAACAAGTATCATCTAAATCCATCTATGCATGACAAAGTAACAGGCTGGACACGAAATCTCACACAGACTCAAAGTGTATTCAAACAAACTCAAATTGTGACCTTGATCTTAGCGGTACGGGTGTGGGTCTTACTCGCGACAAGTTGTCATGTTATGTTGATCATTTGTAGCAAGTATCAACAAAATCCATCTATACATGACAAAGATACAGGCCAGACACGAAATACCGGACGGAAGGATGGACGGACCCTGCGATTACTATATGCCACCCCAAAAATTTTTTTTTTTGGGGGGGGGGGGGATAAATTTGTTATGTTTTTATTTGATGAGAGAACTCATTTGAACAAGTATATCTTCCATGAGGCCCTCTAACATATATACATTAATGTGCTAAATTACAAAGTCACATAAAAAAGAAGCTAGTATATCATACATATGATTATAAGTTATTCATAGATTTTAGGTACAAGAATATGAATAATAAATGTACTTTTGTAAATATATCACTGTGATATAGCAAGTACTAAATGTTACGAGGCTGGGCTCTGGAAATAATGCTTTAACCCACCATTAATACAAATGTTCTTCTAAATAATTCATGATTTGGTCAGGGAGTATAATTATACACTGAAAGGAAAAAGAAAGTATACATTTTGGTTTTTAAAATTATTTCATTATTGGCTAAGTTTATTCATGTGATGGAAAATGAACTGATTTTTTTTTATTGTTTTGCTTTGAAATGAATTAAATGTTTGTTTTTTGATTCAACAATATGATGAAATATAAATATACAAAATTTATATGCAATATATTTATTGTTTCTTGACCTGTCGACATTTATAGGTATGTATACTTTCTTTTTCCTTTCACTGTACATTTAGGCTAGGTGAAGATCCTTAAATTTCTTATCCCTAATACACCACAGAGCAATTAAATTGTGCTTATAAGCCCATGTTGGTGATCAATGTGATAGCCTCAAATTTGGCCTCAGGTACCTGGCTTCCACAAACATGACTAATTGATTGATTGAATATTTAGTGTAATTTTTATGCAATCTAGTGCTAACAGACAATAAGTAAACCTAACCACTGTTTCCTGGGATCCTGGAAGGTTAACCAGTACTCGAGCACACCCCATCTCCACAAGTAACTGATAACTTTCTCACTTGAATCTGCAGTGAGAGACGAATGATAATGAGACGTAACGTCATATACAAATCATCACAGAGACTGTGGCCGGTTGGGGATTCAAACTCACTACACCTGGATTGATAGTCAGACGCGTAACCAATTAAGCTAATTGGGCTCGGCTCCACAAACATTTCAGATCTGGATACTTCATGTAAAATATCTAGGGGCTGAACCTAGTAGTTTCAGAGAATGATTTATCTTTTTATGTTTCCCTTTAATATTCTTTTCAAGCCGTGTGACAGGGGCATTTGTGGTCGTATCTGTGTCTTATATAACTCAGCTGTGCAAGTTTGTTTACGGTTCAATGAAAAATGGGTTACTGTTGCATATACATGAACAATACATATTTATCAGAGACAGTCAATTATTGTCCAAAATTATTATTCTTGTAGAAACGTATTATTTTACAATTCGTAACATTGTTAAATCCCAAAATAAGTATATGCTCTGCTTGATTTTAAAAACTAAAATTTACAAAATTCTTGAACTGTGAAATGTAAACGTTTGTCAAACCAGTCAAGATGCAATGAAATCACAGTTTCATGTTGTAATTTCTCTAACATTTCTATTAAAACAAATTGCACTATAATAAATACTCTGTCTTTATGAATAGTTGTGTCTGACCCAATGTTTAGTAACCGGAATTGTTGTAAGTATATAAAGATTGATTTTTTTAAATATAAAAACATGAAACTAAGCACTACACCATGTGCAGCTTTGTTGTGGCTGAATTACTGTAAAGGTAAACAAAACAAATCCATACATAACTACTGAAAGTTCTGTTAAAATAATTGGATGACCTTATTATAGAAATCACAGATGATGTGGAATTCAAAACGTTTCACTCTCAAAACAATCAGTGTGCAGTCTGTTTGGGTGTGGGTGGGAGTTTGTGCATGTGGTTGGATGTCAGACTGTGGCATGCTTCTATCAATATAAGCAGTTTAAAACCATACCCTTAACAGGATCATAACTTCATTATCAGTCAAAATCAAATATCTGTAACAGATTAATTACAACCAAAAATTAACAATAGAAACATAATCGGGGAAAAAAAAGAAAAAAATTATATCTGAGTAATCCAAACATATTGACCCATTTAACAAATATCCTAATGAGTGAGCTCTAACCAAACAGTGACCCAATTATTTCAGCTCTTTTAAGTACCAAGAGCCACACAGAGTAACATATTTCATCTTTTATTTCATTGGTTAAAATAACTTTAAACAAACCCCAACAACAGCAGCCTTGAAAGTTTGAAACCCAAACATTCCCAGCAGCATCCTTAACAGGTTAATATCTTGAAATCACAAAATGTCCTTACAGTAAAAATCAAATACCTTTAAAAGGTTAAAACCTGGAAATAGCAAAAATTAGCATCCTTATCAGGTTAAAACCCAAGAATCACACCAGCATCCTTAACAGGTTAAACACGAGAATCACACCAGTATCCTTAACAGGTAAAAACCTGAGAATCACAACAGCAACCTTAACAGGTTAAAACCTGAGAAGAATCACAACAGAATCATAACAGGTTAAAACTCGAGAATCACACTACCATCCTCAACAGGTTAAAAACCCAAGAATTACAACAGCAACTTTAACAGATTAAAAAGCCTGAGAATCACAACAGCATCCTTAACCGGTTAAAACACGAGAATCACACCAGCATCTTTAACTGGTTAAAACCAGAGAATCACAACAGCATCCTTAACAGGTTAAAACCCAAGAAGCACAACAGAATCACAACAGCATCCTTAACAGGTTAAAACCAGAGAATAACACCAGCATCCTTAAAAGGTTAAAACCCGAGAATCAACAGCATCCTTAACTGGTTAAAACCCGAGAATAAATCACAACAGCATCCTTAACAGGTTAAAACCTCAGAATATGAAAGTATTTCTTTGATAAATAAATTAAAAATTTATTCTCATGGCCTTCGACGCATTTACAACAGCTAATATCTCTCTTAAAAGAAAAAATGCTACAAATGTCTTATAAAAATAAAAAAAATATGAAAATGGATTAAAAGCATCATATTATCATAAACAAATAAAAGAGGAGGTTTGGCATGTCAAAACCAAAACATGACATAATCGATATTTTAAATTGAAGTGATAAACAAAATCTTCATTCTAAAATCAGACAGCAATTAAATACTGCTTGACGACCTTCACCTTGTTATACAGATTATTTCTAAGATGAATGACTGATTGATCGAATATTTAGCATCATTTTTATGCCGTCAAGAGCTAACAGATGATCAATTAGCCTAACCACTGTTTGCTGTGATCCTAAAAGGTTAACCAATACTCGAGCACATCCCATTTCCGCAAGTTACTGATAAAATCCCCGCTGGAATCAACGGTGAGAGAGGAATGATAATGAGACACAATGTCACATATTGATCATCACGGAGACTAGTTGTTGCCAGGTAGTGATTCCAACTCACAACTCTATTCTAGTTTGGACCAAACCTGCCTCAACTGATGACCTAAGGACTGCAGGATGTTTGTTTGTATATTTAGCCTCATTTTTACATCTAATTTACACAATTTCTATAAAATGTGCCATAGCTCACCATATATATGAAGTATGCAAACATGGTCTTTCACAGAGCAAACTGCTACCTATAATGGGAAAGACCAATTCAAAACTGTTTGCGTAAATATCTCAGATAAACAAAACACAAAAAATGCAAAACATTTACCTATATTTATGTAACTTAACAAAATACAGTTCCTATGAAACTGTTTGTTTGCTTGCATATTTAGCATGATTTCTATGCCATCGAGGGCTGTCTGCAGGAGAAAATATTTTCTGGATAGCTTCTAAGGGAATTTGAGTCGGGGAAATCTATAGAAGACTGTCTGCCGGAGCAACATATATTTGGGATAGCTTTTAAGGGAAAACTTTGTCCAGGAAACGTCAGGGAATTCTATAGTAGACTGTCTGCAAGAGCAAAATATTTTTGGGATAGCTTCTAAGGTAAAAAAACTTAGTCCAGGAAATGTCATGGAATTCTGTTTCTGACTGTCTGTGGGATCCTGGATGGAAGTTGTTGTTGGAGACATAAATATGAAAGGAAATTGAGACTTTTAAGGCAAAACACATTATTGCTGTAGGTTTTAAAAGTTTTTATTTTTTTTTTTATGATTGATTTATGAAAGATTTAATAACACTATTATAGAAACTGTGTATGAAACTGTATATGAATAAATGAAATGTTCATGAAACTAAAATTGCAGATATACTCATGGTAACCATAGTAACATAAATCAAGTAGACACCATATTAATTAATTGTCTTTACATAAAATAAATATACAAAAAACAAACATGTTGGTAAACATGTTGGTAAACATGCCATAGTGATGCTTTTAGTAAATGTTGACTTCTTAAACTGGAATGAAGATAACTGACTCCATAATTAGAACTTAATACATGTATATCAACAGAAAAGAAACTTCACTTAGACTCCAGAGAAAAACAGAAAATACAATATTTTATTCAATAAAAAGACATTACCCAGTATCAACAAAAAATGCCAAATACGGTTTACAAAAAAAACTTTCGGGATTACAATAATGAATTAGCAGTATCCACAAATAGATTATACCAAAATACTTACCAAAATGACTTAAATAATTAAAACTTTTGAGATTTACAAAATAATTACATTGATTGAGAAAATATTTAGTATTTTAATGACATAACCTTATCAACAACATGAGGGTCGTCCCAGAAATTCATAGACCAATTTTTTGTACATTAACATACAGAATGATGAAAAACAATTTTTATCTCTTCTTTTGTTTTCTTTTTTTAGAGCTCTATTTTTTTATTTTTTTTGCCCTTTTATTTTTTAAGAGCTTTTTCTTTTTCTTTTTTTAGAGCTTTTATTCTTATTTTTATATTCTTTTCTTCTCTTTTTTGTGCTCTTTTCTTTTTTTTTTTTTGATTCTTTCAATTATTTTTTAGAGCTTTTTTTTCAGAGCATTATTTTTTTAAATACATGTTATTAAAACAACAATTCTCTTTTCAAATATTTATATATGTTTGTGAATGGATGTATTTGTATGTTTGCATGTATGTTTGTTTTTATGTATGTGTGTGTGTCTGTGTGTACTTGCATGCATGTATATATGTATGTTTTTGTGTATGTGTGTGTACTTGTCAGTATGTATACATGTATGATTTTGTGTATGTGTGTGTTAACAGGTATTAAATTGTGATGTCCAGATTGACAGCCTTTAAATAATTCAACAGTGTTTTTTTCTTTTATATTTCCATTTCATCAATTCTCATATTATGTTGTTGTCACATACTGTAGATCTTGTACTCTGTTATTGTCGTATGATGTAAATCTCATACAATGTTGATCTCATACGTTGTTCTCATATGATGTAAATCAAATACAATGTTGATCTCATACGTTGTTCTCATAATGATGTAAATCTCATACAATGTTAATCTCATACAACGTTGTTTTCATATGATGTAAATATCATACAATGTTGATCTCATATGATGTAATTCTCATACAATGTTTATCTCATAGGTTGTTTTCATATGATGTAAATATCATACAATGTTGATCTCATACGTTGTTTTCATATGATGTTGATCTCATACAATGTTGATCTCATACAACATTGTTTTCATATGATGTAAATCTCATACAATGTTGATCTCATACGTTGTTCTCATATGATGTAAATCTCATACAATGTTGATCTCATACGTTGTTTTCATATGATGTAAATCTCATACAATGTTGATCTCATACAACGTTGTTTTCATATGATGTAAATCTCAAACAATGTTGATCTCATACAACATTGTTTTCATATGATGTAAAACTCATTCAATGTTGTTGACATATAATGAAGATCTTTTACAAAGTTGATTTTATACAATACTGACGATGTTTGATGTAGAACACATCCAATGTTGGTCTCATAAAATGTTATTTCTCATACATATTTGTCTCCCTCATGTAATATGTAGCTGAAATTTCATGCCGACTCTGCTATCCAGATTAATTTTCATTTAAACTTCCATTTACTTTTACAACTTCTTAAGCAGGAATGTCTTAAATAGCCTGAAAAATAAGAAATAATGTATAAGCTTGGTGATAATAAAGATAATATCATAAAATACTAATAAAATGCTAAACAAGAAAATATCGGTGGAACCGATGGATGCTCCCCCAAGTGAGCGTTTTACTCTGTACCATATGGTAATGATATTGAATGGGGGAAGTAACTGTGAGAGTTCTAAAGAGGTCAATACATTATTTTTTATTTCGTGATATAATACATTGTACAACAAATTTTTAAAGAGCTCATTATGACCTGTGATCAAACATTTCAGCAAATTGTTATTACAAATATACATTCAATGATAGATATAATTACTGATTTCTTTATAAAGATTCAGTTGTTATCCTAGCAAGTTTCATAAAATTCCAACCAGAGGTTGTAGAGAAATAGAGCAAAGAAGAATTTGGTCACAGACAGAATGAAAGGGCAATAACTCCGTGAAAAATCACCGAACTGGAGCACAAACATAGCAAGTTTCATAAAATTTCAACCTGAGGTTGTAGAGAAATAAGCGTGGACAATAATTTTGGTCACAGACTCAATGAAAGGGCTACAACTCCGTGAAAAATCATCGAACTGGAACACAAAGACAATTATGCGCATCTCCACTTGGTAGTGATGCATCCTAGCAAGTTTCATAAAATTCCACCATGGGGTTGTAGAGAAATAGCACGGACAAGAATTTGGTCACAGACAGAATCAAAGGGCCATAACTCCATGAAAGATCATCAAACCAGAACACAAAGACAATTTGCGCATCTGCACTTGGTAACGATGCATGCTAGCAAGTTTCATAAAATTCCAACATGGGGTTGTAGAGAAATAGCGTGGACAAGAATTTGGTCAGACAGAATCAAAGGGCCATAACTCTGTGAAAAATCATCAAACCTGAACATAAAGACAATATGCACATCTGCATTTGGTAATGATGCATCCAAGCAAGTTTCATAAAATTCCAAATAGCCCAGACAAGAAGTTGGGGACGCACGGACAAAGCGGCGACTATATGCTTCCCCCTTTGGGGGAGCATAATAAATGCGTAAAAATAGGACATGGATCCTTATATTGTACCAGATGGACAAGCCAAAACAAAGGTTCAACTATATACAGGCATGCTCTATAACGCTAATTATGTCGGACCGGTGAGTTTTATGTATTTTGTTCTTCAAAATTTATAAAACAATTACAGGAACATATAATTGGTTTGATTGATCCCTTACAAAAGTAGAGTTGTCCAACAATGTTTAAAGGAGTTATCTTTAAATACTTGTGTTTCAAAAGATACTGTTACTTCTTTGTTGCATTTATATAATTAGATGATGAATGTTATGTTCTTACTTTTTTCTATTATAAGCTCTTGTTGTCATTTTTTTCCTGGACTGTGACGAACATTGTCAATCTGAAAAAATATGAAACAATGTTGTGGTGACATTTTCATCAGACTTTAAAAGCTTTGTTTAAATCAACTTGTAAAACAGCAATGGAGTTACAATTTTAGAAAAATTCTTTGTTTTTATACATTTCCCTACATCTATACTTCCATACAAGGGCAACAGGGTATGACAAATTACAATCTGCAAAAATCAATTTAAAGAGTTGTGGAAGTCCTGTTTCATTGAAACAGTGGAAGCATTTTATATTTCCTCATATAAGTCAACACTGGTATCAAGTACATTAGAACCTATTTTACAATAAAACAAACTTTTACAAATTAGGCAAATCACCCTCAAAGTCTACCTGGGCAGAACCAGTACTAAGCATATGTGGATAAAGTGTGTTGCTCAAGGACACTCAAGACACATAGCCGTGTCGGAGGACCGAACCCCCGATGCTCTACAACTGAACCATTTCCTGAGCCAACAATGATGCCAAGTTTATGTACATCACTACATAAAATCATATGTGGTTTTACAAGTATTCAGTCTGTAGATTTAATTATTTTTAAACTTATTTCTTTTACTTCGATTGTGAAACAAGTTTTACAACTTAAGCAAATCACGCTCGAAGATTCCTGAGTAGAACCAGTACTAAGCATATGCGGAAGTGTCTTGCTCAAGGACACCCAGACACATAGCCTGGCGGAGGATCAAGCTCATGACCCTCCGATCGTGGGTTCGGTGCTCTACCACTGGACCATGCGCTCCAGATTTAAAAAGAATACCATGTTACATACCTTTGTATCCACTTTGTGTCTTCAGTCATCAGGATTGAAGATCATGCAAGCACTCCTGCTTTGGAGACATTCGTTGTATGTAAATCACTTTCTTTGTACGTTTGTGCTGTAGACCACTTTGTATGTGGCCACATTTTGTAGGTAAACCACACTTTTATAAGCTGATCACATTTTTGTTTTGAATGGATATCATTTCCTTGCATATAGATCCATTTCTTGTATGTGAATCAATTTCATGTATGGATATTACTTTATTGCATGGCGATCAATTTATTGCAGGAGATGAGATCATTTTCTTGTATTAAGATAATTTTTCATGTGTAGATCACTTTCCTGCATGTCAGACCACTTCCTTTATGAGTATCACAACTTATTGTTTCAATAGTTATTGAATATTTTCAGTATCATTTCATATTGTCCACTTGTCTAAGATAGCATAAACTAAACATATTAAGCTAAAATACAATTTTAATCTTTTAACATATTTAAGTCAAGGAAGAAAACAGACAAGACCAGGGCTAAAGAAATTGCTTCCATATCATATTGCATATGGCTGATTTTTATGAAAATCTTGAAGTGAAAATTAGCCTTAAATAAAATAAATTATATACTGATATACAACATTATGGAATTTCTTGAGCCCAGGACAAGTCAATACATCAACAAACATGGAACAGAAATATTACATTGTAACAAAACAAAAAAACATCAACAAACATGGTACAGAAATATTACATTGTAACAAAACAATACATCAACAAACATGGTACAGAAATATTACATTGTAACAAAACAAAAAAACATCAACAAACATGGTACAGAAATATTACATTGTAACAAAACAATACATCAACAAACATGGTACAGAAATATTACATTGTAACAAAACAAAAATACATCAACAAACATGGTACAGAAATATTACATTGTTATATAACCACAATACATATCCCCTACCAGTTTAAAAGTACTTACCAAAAAAAAAGAAGACAAATAAGCTAGAAATGGCAAATGAATTAATGGGTTGAATGCCATTTTCAGCATACAGCAAATTATATACATGACATCCAGTTTTAACTGGTGAAGGTAACCCTCAGAATAAATCTGAGTAAAAACACTGTTCGGATCTCACATGAAATGTTTCGGTCTGAGCTGGGCTCGAACCCTAAACCTTAGTGACATTATATTAGACTTCTTGTCCACAGTGAATTTTCTTTCAGCATATTGACCCAACGTTACTTACTGAATTTGATTTGTCAAAAAGAAAACAAACATGCATGCTTCCAGTTTAGTCATATTTAATCTTTCTAATTGCTTAATTAAAGAAAACCAAATGGGCTCCTGTCAGCCATATTTGATCAAATGAAAGAAAAACTGTACCACAAGTCATTTAGGACACAATGGCCCAATGTTGCAGCATTGATGGCTTAAGATTGAGTTCCACCAAAATGGTTATCAGTCAGCCATTATTAATGTCGGGATTAGTTTTCTACTTTTAAATTGGACAACAGTATTCACAGCAGATAGGCTGGAGTGAATGAATGATAACAAAAGGTACACTGGTAGAGAATTTACATTTTTTTTCTTTCTTTTTCTTTTTTTTTTTTTTAAAAACATAAACATCATTTTTTCAACAACATTATGATAATAATTATGGTCTTAAAACTTCTGGGACATCAAGGATCACCCTCATCTTTACAGAACATTAGTTTATATTTTCCTCTATAGTTGGCTGTGTATGATTATTTTACCATAAAAAAACAACAAATCGTACAATCAAATCAGTACAACAGATAAACAATTCAACATATGATATACTATACCTACCGATAATAAGTATAATACATATACCTATGTGTATTGATAAAAATTATTCTTATCCTTTATTCTGAGTTAACATTATGATTCTCTGGAGTTACATTGAAGTAAAATGACCTTCAAACACAACTATTGCTGTCATTTGCTTAACCTCTTTGAAAAAAAACACCATAGACAGTGACCTTGACCTATGTCCCAGTGACCTGAAACTCTGTGTTAAAGACCAAATGCAGTTTCATCAAACGCAATATAATGATTTAATTCATGGCAGAACCTTGACCTTGTTGACCTTCCAGCATAGTCACTGCTGTCTGGTGAATAAACAGTCTGGTTATTGACCTTTTCCCAATTATCGACTGCAGTTTCAAACATTTGTAATACTGAACTTATTTCACAAAATTTCAATATCAGTTTCATATAACAATAATTGTATATTATCTATTTTTGTAATCGGAATGATGTTTAAATCATTTTGAAACAAAGAATTTTTTTTTGGAGATGCTTGAAAACTATCAACACTGATATTTTGCCATAGAATTAACCATGAAGTTTTAAAGTATTCTACTACTATTTCAGATTTTATTCAACAGGCAACTTGGCATCTTTGTGACATTCATATTTATGAGTTCCGTCATACTGTTTGTAACAAGGTGCATGGTGCTTCTGCTAAAGGGTGTAAAATGGAAATTTTCCATTTTTAACTTAAATTCTGGTACAAATTGTTTAATAATGCAGAAAGCATTATGAGTCATCCAATTTTAGATGACTGATAGCTAATGGTCAGTCTGGATAAAAATAAATGAGAAATCTGGAAAGAGAATCAAAATAAAAAGACTGATTTAACTGCCTTTTTAGGTCAATGAAAACACCCCAGGGCCTGTCATGATTTTTTTGATTCAAAGAGTGGGGTCTGGTGATAGGTAAGTGACAACAGCACATCTCACTGTCAATCAAGGATAAGTTTCAGTTTTTGCCCGGCCTCAAGCTCCATTATGATTGATTTATAACATTATGATTGATTTACAACATTATGATTGATTTACAACATTGTGTCTCATTATTATTTGTCTCCCATTGCTGATTCAAGTGGGAAAACTATCAGTTACTTGCGGAGATGAGTGTACTTCGAGTCCTGATTAACCTACCAGGATCCCAGGAAAGAGTGGTTATGTTAACTGATCATCTGTTAGCACTCAATGGCATAGAAATCATGCTAAATATTCAAACAAAAATGTTCCACAGGAGCTGTATTTGTTCACTTAAATAAATTATACATAAATGTTTTCCTATTTTTGTTTTTGTTTTTTGTTTATCTGAGATGATGCAAACCGTTTTGGATTGGTCAATGTGTTTTTTACTATGTACAGCACATTCTAGACAATACAATCATAGTATTCAGTTTTATTAGTGAAGGGTAACCTCAAGATGCATACATTATATAAGAACAGGCTTACACCAGGTCCATTTCCAACACATTTCCACCTAGTTTCACCTGCATTCTTGCATACATTACATTCAGTTTTATTGACAAAAGATCTAAGATGCATACAGTCATGTGAGCAGAGCCAGTGTTATAATATAGTAATAGAATATAGTATTAAAGTTGAGATACCTCATTGGAAAAATTTAACCTACCATGAGGCCTTCAAATAACAACTTGCTTTGTGAAAATCTTTGATCCAAACTGGATCTGAACCCATGATTTAAATTGTGAGATGCAGTGATGTAGAGTGCTGTCAGCCAGCTGTATCAAACCCACAACCTCGGACTTGAGCAGCCACAACTCTATTCATTGTGTCAATGTAATTCAATTTGTATAAAATTACCATTTTAATATGCAAAATGGTCCTAGCATCATCATAGTATGGAAAAAACAAATTTGTACAAGTCAGTTTTTTTAATAGTTAGTTTTAGTCTACACTAATTGAACATTTAGATTTCAATTTTATATACGTTATACAGATTTACACGTAGTATAAATTGTTTCAGTTTAGAAAAAAGTATTTAGATGATGATGCTGTGTGGAAATTAGGCATATCCCATGTGGGCCGTCTCACTCCTTTCGGGTAATTCGGACTGATTCGGTACCAGTCTAATTGGCCACCAGGGAACCAGTCTGTTGATGGGAAGAATCCGTCATTACCTTATCTACTCTACAACTAAAAGGACACCTCCTCCGAGATCGGCTCCATCTTACATATAGCATAGGCCAAGGTGCTAGCTACATTGGAGATCTTGGTAAGTCCATACTTAGTTAATGGGGTAATCTCCATATTGGCAACGAGGATAATTTGGAAAGCGGTGTATTTTTCAAACTTTCGTGGAAACTCACGGCTGAAAAAATTCAGCCATTTTGTATCGTACCAATACCAAGGTCCGATTTCAACTTGGCAAGAGTTCTACAGCTGTCACAATGCAAGGTTTGCTGGTTGCATAACATAATTAATACTCTTATTTACATTATTGGACAAGGTTGGACAATAAAAGAGTAAATTGCAACTTACAATTCGTTCCAAAGTCGGAACCTTGGTAAACCGGAAACGGGGTCGAACAATAAAAACAAGAAGCGGGAACTTTGAAATTCTTTTTCAAATTACCCGTAATTCTGCAACAATTTCTACAATGAATAGCAGATAGGAAATTATTTCCAATAATTCTGCAACAATTTCTACAAAGAATAGGAAATTATAGGAAAGATAATCATTGTTTCTTTGCTTTTTCAGTTCGAAAAAACAGCTGTAAAAACAATCCTCCCGACAAATTTAGAGCCAGGTGGCATAAATTTGATCGAGCCATAATTTAGAGCCAGGTGGCCTAAATTCTAACAGAATACTCATTGTAGAGCCCAGTGGCCTTCAAAGTGAGAATTGGATACAGCCATTCAAAGAGGTGATCGGCAAACAAATACAAGTAAGTGTAAGGAATTTCTCATTATTACTGCCAGGGTTGTAGAATAATAAATAAAATTCCTCATCACAAGCTAAAACTGTGTTTTGCTAGGATTGTAAAACAGGTTATCAGCTGAAATTTCAATTTGATTTGCAGAATACAATACCACAAGTGTTGTATCCCAATTGTAGATATTGTATCAAAGGATTGGAATATCCAAATTCTAATATACTGCCATGGTAGCAGTACTATAGTTTTGCGGTCAATCAATATTGCCAGGGTTGTAATATTAAAATCATATAGTGTTACATATGACTGATTGTCCAATCCTTTGCCAACATATTGATTAGTATTGCCACAAGAAAAATTGCATTATACTACGCTTTTGGTATATTAAGTGTTTAAGCATATTTAAAAGATGTCTTCACACCTAATCAACATCAATTTCTGTGGGGAAGAAGAATTATTAACTATCCCCAAAGTAGGCAAAAAGATAGCCAACTCCATCATCAGATTGAGAGAAATGGAAGGAAACATAACAGTGTACATGCTTAAATCCATTCCAAAATTAAAAGTGACAAAGCAAGTCATCAGTGCAATAAATTTTAAACCAAATATTGACTTGAATTTTTCTGATACAGACACGTTAAATATACCAAAGGGTTATAGTGAAAATAAGGCAAGGGGATATAAAGCAAACCCACAGGGAAAATTGCCCTCTTCAGATTCACTGGAGACCCCACAAAGGCAAGAACACCACTCCCCATACCTACAAAAGCGAATGGATGATTCTGCATTTGTAAAATCAATGTCTAGAATGATAGACAACAAGGCCGAAATATTCGGCAGGCATGCCATGTCTGCAAGGCAGGTCACCCAGGAGGGTGAAGAAGATCATTCCCCCCACTACGGTGGACCACCCTTTCCAAGGAGTGAAGGGCCCCACCGAGCAATGTATCAGCATAGTCATTTTCCAAGGAGAGAAAAGGCATACTATGATAATTCGGTGTGGGAAGGACATGATTGGGCGGACTCGGATGAATAACTCCATACCACCCAGTTTGAAAGAAAAACAGACAAAATGGGGTTCAAACCATATGCCATCCCAAAAACCCTTGTATTTGATGGCAAATCCAGCTGGGCAGTGTTCAAACAAAAATTTACGCGCTATGCAGCAGCTTCCTCATGGACTGAGAAGCAATGCAGAGATGCAATGGCATGGACACTAACAGGAAAGGCAGAAGATTTTTATGCCATCTGTATAGAAACTAATGCTGACATGTCTTTCCAAGAAATGCTCAAAAAAGCTGGAGAAGTGATTTGGGGCCAAGGAGCTACCCGAAGCAGCTTTGGCAAAGTTACAACATTGCCTTCAAGAATCGGATGAAACTTTGGAAGAGTGGGGTGATCGTGTGCGAAAATTTGCAAACCGAGCCTTTAGGGGTTTACCAGAAGAACACATTGTTCGCCAATGTATATTGAAATTTTGCCAGGGTTGTAAAAACCAGAAGGCAAGACAAAATGTGTGAATCCAAAAGCCTCAGACTATGGATGAAGCAATGGATGCACTTAACTGGTATAAATATGTCCAATCAGCACCCTATGGGAAGGTAGCGGTCAAACCCAAAACAGAAAAAACACCAAAGGTTTATCAGATATGTGAATCTGATTCTGATGAAGATGATCCGACAGTTTATAATGTCCGATCAGGGCGACCAAACAAACAATACCCAAATAGACAGAGAAACACGTGGTCACCTCAGGGAAAAAGAATGGCAGCATTGGAGAAGGATATGGCGGCAGTTAAAAGTGACCTCACAAATCTGAAATCTCGACTCCTAACAATGGCAATAGATTTACAGTCAATACTGGCAGAAGTGAAGAAAAATAATGGCCAATCCTCAACCTCAACCCCCAGAAAACGGTCACTGTCCCCAAAATTACCCAATGCAAGGTCTTCCTCTCCTGAAGATATGACCAACAAACTTTGTTTCTTTTGTGGTAAGCCTGGACATTTCAAAAAGGAGTGTTTGAAACTCTGTGGCTCCAAACATGTGTCTTTTCAATCAGAACATGTAGGGGTCGGAAAGATAGGCCACAAACCGACCCAAGCATTAAATAATGGCCATGTCATGAACCAAACAAGTATGGAACTCAAGGAATGCCATACAGGTTTAGTTAAATCAATAAAGTCAAGCCAATCACTTATGGGACTCACAGAAGACCATGAAGGCTTGAAACTAGACCAATCGCAAAAGGAGGAAATGGTAGAGGTGGTCGTTAATCGTGTTAATTCCACGTCACTGTTTGCAGTCCCAATGGAAGAAGCGGGATGTAAAGTCAATGCGGTGGTCAATACTGCAGCTGAAGTCACAATAATTTCAGACAATCATTAACTAATAAACCCGCTACATTAAAGAAAATACGCATGCAAACAGCAGGACGGGAAATGACTATGCAGGGTTTTATAGTGGGACCAGTGTCATTAACACTGGGACCCATTACCTATGCAGAAAATCTACATGTAGCTCCAATAGAAGATGATATGCTCTTAGGTTTCGATTTCCTTTTTAAGTACGGTGCAAACCTCAACATGAAGGAAAATTGTCTAACTATTGGAGATTCCAATATTCCTATGAAGATTTGAAATACAAAAGACAGTCCTAAAGTCGCCAAAGTCATTGTATCTAAACGAAAAGTAATACCCCCAAATTCGGTAACACGAATTTTATGTATGCTTAACAGCAAAATGCCAGATTATGTTGTGGAACCAAACCAAGACTTGAAAGTAATGATCCCACGGTCGGCTCATTTGGGGAATACATCCCCAGTCATTTGTGTTGCCAACATATCTGATAAATATCTGGTGATAAAAAAGGGGAAAGAAATTGCCACAGCACATGAGGCTGAGGAAGTTGAAGAAGATACAATCACCCAGGACGAGAATGTGTCTACAGTTAAAACTGTTTCTCAGGGTTTGAAACAAGAGAGGGGTGTTTCTCATGGTCTGAAACACTCACAAAATCACGGAACCCAGGGAGGAAAACATCCAGATGTTTCAGTGCCGGAACATATCAAAGACATGTTACAGGCCTCACGAGAGAATTTGTCTGAAGGCCACCCTGGAAAGGACCCGGGATTATAACTCAAAAAATTACCCCATATCTATATAGAGTCCAGTTAAAAAATGCAGTATTGGTTACCAACCATGATCGATTAAAACCGTGCAGAGATCGTAATTTACCATCCCGGATTAAACACTTTAAAGTGGGAGATCACCAACCCTTGGACTCGAATGACAATAATATCTATTGTTCATGCCAGAAACCTTGGGGGGGGGGGGGGGGTCAGTTCATGATTCAGTGCGATCACTGCTTAGAGTGGTATCATGGTGCATGTATAACTCCTTCAGATTCCCTAAACATAAACAAATATCGATGCCATTTATGTAAGATTCTAGTTGCATAACAGGGGTAAAATGTATAACATACAATCTCTTACAGGAATGTATCACCGGGAACCTGAAAGGAAGGAAGACTTCAGGGATAGTGTAAGTCATCACACTGCCTCAGGCCAATTAATGGAGACCGGTGATCTTTTTATTGGGTTATTCATGTGCAGGGGCTTAAATCAGGAAGAAGCCAAGGTCTTAACGCTCGGCCAGGTAACAATAGCTAAAAGGCTAAAATCCAATCAGTGGTTGAAGAGAGCAGCCAGGGAAGCTACCTCTATTCTCCCCGACAGCTGGATATCCGAGAATATATGGAGAATCCATACCAAAAAGGTGAAAGTTGTCAGGGATAAAGTTAGCCCTGTTAGAGATTTTAAATTGGATGCTAACCCCAACATGGAACGGCAAGCGGAAATTCTAACTACAACCACTACACCGAATGAGCGCGCCATTTTGGCACCTAAGACGAAGTTAGTGGTGGATGGGACTTCTTTCAGAGATGCAGTAGTCAGGGTCAAGGAAAGTGGAACCATGGAGATCCTTTCCAAAACAGGACCCGAAACTATGCACAAGCTCCCCGGAACTTCTATGAGAGAGGTGGTCAGAAAAGGTCTACTATAACTGCCCACACCTCTCAAAGTAGTCTGGATACGCCACCCCCATTACATGTCAAAGCAGCCACGGATGCAGCTTCATGTAAATTACCGGTCATTCAACCCAAGAAAAATAGACCCAAAGAATCAGACTCGTTCATTAATTTGAAAGTTTGCATTCGATCTTCACCGGGAAGGAGAGGGACTGATACCGCTGCAGTTTCTAGTTCTTCCCCTGACGGTTCCTCTACACTTTCATGGCAACGACAAGATGGTAAGTCACGAACCAGAATAGTTGAACCAACCAGGAAGAAGAGAAAATTGCAGGTGTCAGCACCTAAGACCACCCACCCAAAGGGTAAGGGTAACAGAAGAATAGTCACAAATGCCCCCATGGAGGGGTCGATGATCTTCTGGAACTCTAACAGAAAAATACATAGCCAACCTGGAGATTCACTGAACCCAGTTTCTCCAATATCAGTGCAGTCTGTTACCATGGAGGAACAAACTCGCACTGAGGAGAATCAAAAGTTACCAGTAGATTCTCAGGAGGAAGTACAAACCAGGGGGAAGAAAAGGAAAAGGCGGCCCCATATCTGCACCATCCCCGGTTGTAACATGGAGACGAGCTTTGTCTCCTGGAACAACATATCCCGGCTATTTTTGACGAACAATTGTTGCCAACAACAGCTCTATGCCAACAGCATATAGTAGCGTTGACAGCTTTTGCCAGAAATATGCTGGGACCACAAGCTACCCTGAGCGATGTAGTCAGCTAAATTGGCTACAGCGGGTTGATTTTCCCAGGATGGGAAATCACCCAACCGCAAAGGGAATCTATGATACAGATGTGCATATCACAGAAATGGCCAGTTCCAGCTACATTCTCGTTGGACCCGCCTACCTCACCTGCGGTTCTTATTCACTGGCGATGTTTGTTAGCCATTGCAAATTGCATGTCCAAAGAAAGATTGGATACGCTCAAAGCAACTCTCATCGCTGTGGATAACCGTCCCCCCTCTGGTCAGACACGTTCCCACGGTCGGAACCACCTGTGCAGAAGCCCAACCAGTCAATGATGTTCCCAGGGTTGGAACGTCAAGAACATGAAAACACTGTAGGTAAAGCTGGGCTACCTGTCCTGTATGGATTCGACAGTCATTTCCATCTGGATAGGACATGAAAGAAGTTGGGACTGTCAACATCTTCTTCGTTGAAATAAGTCTTCGAAGCCATGGAGCTTGATGACCAAAAATATGGGTACCACCTGAAGCTCGCAGGCTACACCATAGATTTCTGTGACCCTGAATCCTACCCGGACAGGGAGGAGGGGCGGAAACTAACTGCGGACGGGGCTTCAGTAGTAGTGGGGGCCCATCCCAAGATGTTGCCCGTACCCCAACAACTTGCTTTACAGAAATTTTTGGGTATGCCCAAAGTTGTGGGGCTGGGAGAAATTGGGCTAGATCATTCTGTCCACCCAGACAGATGTTTTTTTCAAAAAGAGCAGTTAAAGACACTGCTTCGATACTTGAACCCACACCAGGTCCTCATTCTCCATTGCCGGGGCATGGCTTCAGATCCGACAGGTTTTGAGGTCTATATGAGGTTTCTTCCAGTCAAAGAATCCACTAACATTGTTTCACAGGATCCATGGAGACGGTGAACCGATGGACAGAGGCATTTCCCAACACAATGTTTGGTTTTACGGGCGTAGCCAAAACCTTCAATATCAGGCAGGCTGAAGCACTCAAGAGAATTCCGTTTGACAAGCTGTTGGAAACGGATGGACCTTACTTCCCTGTCTGCGCAGAGTTCTTAATAAGTGCCCCGCATTTATTGGGCTTTGTAGCCGAGATCATAGGTTCGATCTTAGATAAACCCATGGAGGTTATCTTAGAGAAAACTGCGGTCAACACTACAATGTTTTATTGCCACAAATAAACTCTTGTGAATGGTATGATGTAGCTTAAATAGTCAATTCAGTGAAAGGAGAACCAGGGTGTTCCTTTAGACACTAGATGGAGCCCTGTGTTCCATCTAGAAGGTTAAATATATAGGAATAAAGGGATCCAAGAAGACCCCAGTGTCAGACTTAACGGAAGACATGCTTCCATTAAGTGCCTTGTAAACAGATAAGGAATATGGAAACAGGGGATTTTTATAAGTATGTTTTTACTGAGTTAAATGAAGGATCCAGGGAGATCCAAAGTAAATAGAACCAAGGAGTTCTTTACATCATTTAACTATTTTATGTGCTAAAACAGATATAGGAGGCTTTTAAATAATTGACTCATGGAGCCAAAAAGCTCCATCAGTGTTTTTACGTGTTCATATAGCAATATGATGTTTTTAAAAACAGTTAAATTATGAACCCAGGGAGTTTCATAATGTAGACATACTAATATATATATATTATATATATATAAATATATATATGGCGAATGAAGTTTTTAATCAGTTTTAAAAAAATGAAGCCATGGAGTTTCATATATCCTACTCGGGGAGGCATACATATAATACTCATATGTCAGAGATTATATGTTCCATAAAAGGGGTTCTTTACAAGGCAATTGGTCAACCTAGTACAACCAAGAGAAATGGGGGTAGGGGGACTTTATATATAAAATGGGGAGGAGTGTGGTGAAATCAGGCATATCCCATGTGGGCCGTCTCACTCCTTTCGGGTTATTCGGACGGATTCGGTACCAGTCTAATTGGCCACCGGGGAACCAGTCTGTTGATGGGAAGAATCCGTCATTACCTTATCTACTCTACAACTAAAAGGACACCTCCTCCGAGATCGGCTCCATCTTACATATAGCATAGGCCAAGGTGCTAGCTACATTGGAGATCTTGGTAAGTCCATATTTAGTTAATGGGGTAATCACCATAATGCAAAGGTGTCAAGCAGTATTTAAGTGTTGTCTATTTTTGGAATGGGGATTTCATTTTTAAATTTACCACTCAAATTTATATTTTAATTTTGTCACGTTTTGGTGGATATGACATACCAAACAATTCTGAATTTATTTATTAATGATAATAATATGCTTAGTATCCATTTAAATAAAAAAAAATTTTAAGACATTTTTAGCATTGTTTCCTGATCTTAGTTCCTTTCAAATGAACATATTTTGACATTTAGCTGATTTGATCAGGTAATTTCCAGACATTAAATGCAAAAATTTGGCAACAATACTACAATGTAAGGCAAGTTATGATTTATAGAAAATCGAGAGCTAATGGTCGATGGACACAGTAACAGGGTAAAACAAGAAATCAAACTAAAAATATGTAACAGGTTAAAACCAGAAATTGGTAACATTTTAAAATCAGTTCAGAAAACAGAAATAAATAGCAGAATAAAATTAGAAATCCATAACAGGTCAAAATCAGAAATACATAACAGGTTAAAACCAGAAATCCATAACAGGTTAAAACCAGAACTACATAATGGTAACAGTAAGTGCAGAAATGCATCCGGTAACAAATTAAAATCAGACATCTTTAAAACAGCAACTAAATAAACCAAACCCGAGTTAAACAAAAAACTTTAACCTAGGGTTTTAGAGCCCAAAGTATGTAAATTTTGGTAAGTTAGTTATATACACTGTTTGTATAACATGATATGAATGTGTTTATGAAGTTTAGTCACCGTAACACGAGTTATTTGTTCAGAAACAGAGAAAAAGCTGAGCTAAACATAAAACTTTAACTTTAAAAATTATATACATAATCACTCTTAATGTCTTTACCGGAAAACCAAGTACCAAGCAGATGACGAAAATATCGCTGAATCAGTGAATGATTCAACTCCTGGTCCTGCTAGAGAATTGAACCTGGAACTTAGAAACCAACCCTGGATCTGATACTCCATCACCATATCACACAAAAACTAAGTACCAAGCTGACAAGGGTTATGTGATTTGCTGCAGGATACAACTCTTTGGGTCTGATGGAGAATTGAACCCGGAACTTAGAAACCAACCCCAGGTCTGATACTCCATCACCATATCACACAAAAACAAAGTACCAAGCTGACAAGGAACATGTGATTTGCTGCAGGATACAACTCCTTGGGTCTGATGGAGAATTGAACCCGGAACTTAGAAACCAACCCCGGGTCTGATACTTAATCATTACAGGTATACCCCTCCATGAAAAATGCAATGGATTGAAATTGAAGTACTAAATATTGGAATCAAAGCATTATAGAACTGAAAAAAAATTAAAGCCCTGTTTAAACATTCTAAAATTGAATAAATGCCCCCTCACCTGAGCAGAATGTTTTATAGCATTGTTAAATTTAAAATTCTTGGGCCCAAATAAACTGCTTGCCACACCCCTTTTGCAAATATTTTGTTGTGTTTATTCAGGGGATATGGTATACAGTATTCACTTGTATAAATGCTCCCCGTTATGTAAAGCCTAAATGTAATTGCTTGTGAGACACAATAGTAATTGTAAAACTCTACCCAAATATGGGACTTGAACCTACAATCTTAGCAGTAACAGGTAAGTGATCTTGATATGATGCCTTGAAATAACTAACGTGAAATAATTGTAATATATACATTTGTACATAAATTGTAATAGAAATATGAATATTAACTGTAATGTGAAATATACTATATACGTAATGTACATTGAGTGAAATATACTATATACGTAATGTACATTGTGTGGAATATACTATATACGTAATGTACATTGTGTGGAATATACTATATACGTAATGTACATTGTGTGGAATATACTATATACGTAATGTACATTGTGTGGAATATACTATATACGTAATGTACATTGTGTGAAATATACTATACGTAATGTACATTGAGTGAAATATACTATATACGTAATGTACATTGTGTGGAATATACTATATACGTAATGTATATTGTGTGGAATATACTATATACGTAATGTACATTGAGTGAAATATACTATATACGTAATGTACATTGTGTGAAATATACTATATACGTAATGTACATAATGTACATTGTGTGGAATATACTATATACGTAATGTACATTGTGTGAAATATACTATATACGTAATGTACATTGTGTGAAATATACTATATACGTAATGTACATTGTGTGGAATATACTATATACGTAATGTACATTGTGTGAAATATACTATATACGTAATGTACATTGTGTGGAATATACTATATACGTAATGTAGATTGTGTGGAATATACTATATACGTAATGTACATTGAGTGAAATATACTATATACGTAATGTACATTGTGTGAAATATACTATATATGTAATGTACATTGTGTGGAATATACTATATACGTAATGTACATTGTGTGAAATATACTATATACGTAATGTACATTGAGTGAAATATACTATATACGTAATGTATATTGTGTGGAATATACTATATACGTAATGTACATTGAGTGAAATATACTATAAAATTATATATAATGTACATTGTGTGAAATATACTATATACGTAATGTACATTGTGTGGAATATACTATATACGTAATGTACATTGTGTGAAATATACTATAAACGTAATGTATATTGTGTGAAATATACTATATACGTAATGTACATTGTGTGGAATATACTATATACGTAATGTACAATGTGTGGAATATACTATATATGTAATGTATATTGTGTGGAATATACTATATATGTAATGTACATTGTGTGGAATATATTATATACGTAATGTATATTGTGCGAAATATACTATATACATAATGTATATTGTGTGGAATATACTATATACATAATGTACACTGTGTGAAATATACTATAAAAATTATGTAATGTACATTGTGTGGAATTTACTATATACGTAATGTACATTGTGTGAAATATACTATATATATAAAATGTTCATTGTGTGAAATATACTATATACATAATGTACATTGTGTGAAATATACTATATATATGTAATGTACATTGTGTGAAATATACTATATATATAATGTACATTGTGTGGAATATACTATATATGTAATGTACATTGTGTAAAATATACTATATATATAAAATGTACATTGTGTGAAATATACTATATACATAATGTACATTTTGTGAAATATACTATATATATACATAATGTACATTGTGTGGAATATACTATATATGTAATGTACATTGTGTAAAATATACTATATATATAAAATGTACATTGTGTGAAATATACTATATACATAATGTACATTTTGTGAAATATACTATATATATACATAATGTACATTTTGTGAAATATACTATTTACATAATGTACATTGAAATTTAAATGATATATATATATATATATATATATATACATACATTATAATATGTACACTATAATTTAAATAAAGTTTATACATTATGTACATCTTAAATGAAATAATGAAATGAAACAATTTAATATTTATACTAATACATAATGTACCTCGTAACTGAAATAAAATATACATACATTAATATGTACACAAGAATTGAAATAAACTTTATACAATATGTACATCTTAAATGAAGTATGTTAATGAATTGAATCAATAAGAAATTTTAAAATTTCATGAATTTAAAACACTTAAAACACAGATTCAATTAACTCTGTATGACCAGCTATAATTCTCTATTAACAACTCTTCAATTCCTGTTTTGAACCTTTGCAGTGTTATTTAGATGATGATTGATAGTCAAACATTATGTACATATGGCTGGTCAGACTTCTGCAAAAGGTATATCATATTTTTGACCAGCAAGCTAAATAATGTTAAATGAGCGAACCACAAAGCATTAAGATAAAACATAAATAGAACATAAGAACAATGAAAACAAAGGGCAACAATCTTTAAACATGAAAATATGATAACCTCCCACCCCCACCTCTTTGCAAAAAATTTGGCAGAGCATGTAGTTGCTTAGTGAGGCATAAGGCACATCTCTTAGGATGATTTTCTATATTTCCTCATCCAAGATGGATGATATCCAAATATTTAACAAGCTGTTCATCCACACCTTATTTAATCAGGCTAGTAGTTGCCACTTTGTTCTCTTTATGTCCTCCATCTTGTCATAACTTAAAAACACACACATGACAATTCTTGGAAATGTGAACACCATCTGTCTTATAAAGCACAGGAAGATGGTGTGCAGAACACAAGGGCATAACTCTGCAATTTGTTCAACACACGTTTACCATTCCAATATTCTGTCATTTGGAATTCCTCAGTCTGATTCATTGAATGACATTCAATGTGCCCCTTCACTCAAATATTGCATCTAAACACCATTAAGCAAGCCTATTTCATATGAAACTAAACTTACACCTTCCTTCCCTCTAATTGTTACCTCTGTTATAAGAACTATATAACCATGGCCAAGCTGATTTTCAACATCACTTGTATTTAAAAATAAGATTGATAATTTTGCAATTTTTATTACTGCTAAGTAAGATAAAGGTTAGCTGAACTGTACATCGATTCTCAAGATTATATATACATCTTTACATGAACTTTACATGGATTAACAACAACTGTATAGGTGTCTACATGGTTTTAACATGAATTTACAAGAACTATATATATATATATATATATATATATATATGGTGTCTACATGAACTTTACATGGATTAACAACAACTATATAGGTGTCTACATGGTTTTAACATGAATTTATAAGAACTATATATATATATATATATATATATATATATATATATATATATATAGGTGTCTACATGAACTTTACATGGATTAACAAAAACTATTTATGGGTCTACATTAACTCTACTTGGATTCTCAAGAGCTATATAGATGTTTACATAAACTTTACATGGATTCACAAGAACTATATACATGTTTACATGGCATTTACATGGATTCACAATAACTATATAGGTGTCTACATTCGCTTTACATGGATTCACAATAACTATATAGGTGTCTACATGACATTTACATGGATTCACAAGAACTATATAGGTATCTATATTATGCAAATGCCTGTCAACATTTTGTTGGAATATTAATAAACAAAAGTTGATTGTTGGAAGTAACGTGAAAAAACATAATTTTATACATTGTGAACTGAATCCAACATATATATTTATCTAGAGTTTAGATGTTGTATTTTGTTAATTCAAGTGTGCAAGTGTGTGTTGTTATGCAGTAAATACAGAAATATCATTTGTTTCTACATAAATTAGCTTGTATATGACTTTTTGTGTAAACAATTAGCTATGATCAATTTTCTACATATTATAGATTAATTTGTAACGCAGCATGTTTGAAAAAATGTTCTTTTTACAATTATTATAATGTTCAATGAAACAGGTTATGTTCACATAAAAATCATAAACATCAGCATCTGTTTAAGCGGGTTTTTATATTCAAGTAACATTGAATGACCTCCATGACTAAAAGAAGACAAAACAATATAAAACTTTTTAGAGTAATTTGAAGCTCATAAAACACTGTATCTATTGATAAATAAATGTAAAAAAAAGTTTATAAAATTTTAGATTTGCATTCAGTTGAAAGTTGTATCATGGAATCTCATTGAATGCTAAAAACCAGAAATGAAAACAGAAATCCATATCAAGTTAAAACCAGAAATGAAAACAGAAATCCATATCGGGTTAAAACCAGAAATTAACCAGAAATCCATATCGGGTTAAAACCAGAAATTAACCAGAAATCCATATCGGGTTAAAACCAGAAATTAAAACAGAAATACAAATCAGGTTAAAACCATATATTAAAACAGAAACCCATATTAGGTTGAATGCAGGTTGAACTATGTTGAATGCCAAGTGGTGTTGCTCGTTATGCCACAACTATATAAAGAATGGTGAAACATGTAAATGATCCCTGTTTTCCAGTTGTCTGTCTGTCCGGCCAAGGTCAAATTGGTATCTGATCAATAGCTTAATTCTAAAAGGGTCTATTTATTTATTTATATTTTGTGTATAGCTGTATAAGGGTTTATCAAATTCAGTCATATTCTACAAGAGTTATGTCCCTTGTTCAACTTAATTTTCTGTAAAATAAAGTTTTCCCTCTTGAAAGTATCTAAGTAGCTGTATAATTATAAAGTACAGGTCAAGTTAAATATTAAACAATAGCAATCAAATTGTATAAGAGTTATAGCCCCTTTTTGTCCAGAACTTTGCGAAAAGCAGGAGTTAATAATTTGGGTCCATCTGTCTGTCCATCCATCACACTTTGGTTTCCATGCACTAAATTAAGAATGCCTGAATCAAATCTTTTGATATTTTATTACAATCTTTAATAATGGCCAAACACAGGCTAAGTTCAATTTTCGGGGTTGTGGCATTTAGCGTTCTACAGTTATATTATGACCCTTTAATTTGTGAAAAATCATATTTTTAGGGGTTTTCTTGCAATAACTTAAGAATGCCTAAAACAAATCTTTTGAAATTTTTATACAATGTTTATGATGACAAAACACAGTTTAAGTTTGAGTTCGGGGTTGTGGCATTTGTTGTTCTACAGTTATGCCCCTTTAAATTGTAAAAAATCGTATTTTTGGGGGGTTTCCGTGCAATAAATTAAATATGCCTGAATCAGATCTTTTGAAAAATTGTTAAATTTAACTAATATAAAGCTGGATCATGCATGTCCTATGGATGCACGTATAGTTCTATACCTGAATGGTAATAAGCAAACTTTTTGTCTTTTTCCCCCATTCCCCCCTAGGTGACCTATTTCAACTGCCTTTCGTAGATGGCATGGGAAGGACCATCCCGTTACAACATACAGAGCAAATGTAGAGACTATATTTATTAAAAATACAGAGTAAAAAAAAAAAAATGTGTAAAACAGTATTCTCTCCACCCTGATAAATTAAAATTAGTTCTCCGTATATTTATGTAGAAATATGAATAATTAATTCATGCATGCATGTTATTTTATTGGGCATATGCATTGTCAATTCCGTGGTCAAGAAATTTTATTGCATATGGGCCCTTCTCAGCTATTTGGAAATAGTAATGGCCGTCACTTTTTAAATTGTATTTTCTATTATAAATAAGATTAATAAAAAACTATGTTTTAAATTTGTTGTTTGTTAATTCCTCAGATAGAAAAAACAATATCTTGACTCAATTCTCAGAAAATGGACCAAATTTGTATTTGAAACTTGAAATGTCAAGGAATATCCGTCATCCATTTTGGCTGGGAAATGAGTGGACTTCAATTATGGCCAAATTTTCACTGTTTAATCCATTTGACATCAATATGTCATTTGCTAATACTTAAATGAAATAATACTTGAAACTATTCATTATAACTATTAAATGAATATGTTACAAGTGACAAGAAAAACTTGTTAGAAATTGATGCATACGCCTATTACGGCATCCGTCAAAACAAGAAGAGTTGTCGTCATTAAAAAATATATATTAATCGTGTTGTGATGATCAAAGAACATCCGCATATTTGGAAAACATATTTCCATCGTATATTTTAAAATAACACACCTTGCATATAACAATGACAAAGCTTTTAATTCAAATTTATGTTCGGGAATTGAAATGTCCGTCAATTCCGTAATTGGCGTATGTTGGGTCGCGAATCTACTAGAACGATATAGGGGACTTTTTTATCGGGAGTTAAAATTTGCCTGAGACCGTTTTATGTGTACTACGTCATCGATACCAGTGCAGTTTTTACGGAAAACAAAATTATGGAGGTAAGTTTGATGTCGGTCAATTGGTCAGCCAAGTAATGGGCGTCACGGAAAAATTAAATCATTATTTTATCATCCAAACACAATACTTGTGTATAATTCGAAGTAACGATAGCAGTGTAAATGGATTAGAGAGACGACACAAGGACACACGAGAGTATTCTCCTTACTTTCTGGTGTATTTTAGAGAAGTCGTGTGATCGGCAATTACAGTTTGACAGAACTTGTTTGTACGGATATTTTTATTGACACAAATTTGTCAAAGAAGTAATTGCCGTTCATGCTTTATTCATATTTTTTATTTCTGATGCTGACTCGGTTGAATAAGACTTTTTAATGATATTGATTTGGATGTAGCTGTTAGCCTCATACAATTTAAGTGTGTGCAGAACAGCTAAGAGAAAGCATTGGGATTTTTTATTCGGAAATTATGCTTTGACGGTGTATGCGTGATGGACTAAATCTGTCAAGAATAACTGGCAAACAACAACTGAAATAAAAAACACAAAGATGTCTTTGAGTAAATCACTACTCCATATTATACATTGTTTACATTCTGTTTACAAAGTAGCAATTTATTTAGTTAATTCTGTGAACTGTTTTATGAGAAATAAATTTTTAAGTTGGCAATTATATTGACATATTTTTTTTTAGTATTTTGTCAAGAATAATGTCCGTCATAAAAAAATATGTCAATCATAATTTCCATCACATGCATGAGTCTTTTTATGTGTATTTTCACTTAAAATTGAAAGTTACCTTTAAAAACTTTAAGAAAATATAAAATTTATTCATATTGTTTGGAGCAAGAGACTTACTTCCAACCGTCCCAAACTAAATTATCAAATGGTAGGTTGGCAGTTATTTTGACCAGAATGTCTTGTCAAAAGTAATTTCCAAATATAGAAATGTTGTCAAAAGTAATTTCCATATACAGAAATGTATTTTTTGATTTGATTTTTAAAGCAAGCATCAGAGTTATCTTCCAAGTTATTGTTTTTTATTGAAATATTATTTATTAATAGAGTTTATAGTTAAAAATTGGCCTAGCATAAATAATAACAATGTTTGTACTGTTTTCGTGATGGAAATTATGTTTGACATGGTTTAAAAATAGTGCATTATGTCCAAAACATCCAATACTGTTACAGAATAGTTTAAATATAAACAAAAGAGTTTTGTCAAAAATGTTAAACCCTGTTCTCCTTAGACACTTCTCCCTACCCCAGGGCCCAATCTGCACTAGCATTTGTATTCAAACTTGTGGAGAATGCTGCCATCCCAACCACCAGTGCAGAAGGTTTTTGAAATCGGTATAGGACCAGTTTTAATCATAGTAACAAGAAATCATCACAGGCCCTACACTGTTTTTTCCTCTATCACAATAAGTAAATAAAACATGAAAATTGCATATACTTTTTATGTTGGACTTTGAAGATGGAAAATACCATTTTAAATGCCAGTTATTCGGTAAAAGGTACAACCTAAGAAACAAAAGCTAAATAGTACATTTATTTTGCAGAATATCCATGGTCTCCGTGCACGTAAAGCAAAGGAACAAAAGCCAAGTAACAGTAAAAATTTGACACTTACTACTGCTGAAAGAGCAAAAAGGTAAAATAATTAAATCAATTAAATCAGTGGACTATTATATAATAATATGAGCTGTCTTGCAAGAAAAAAATATGGTCAGACATTTATGATTTGCGCACAACCAGTGTGGTCAATATTGTTTTGTTTTTTTCAGTGAATGTTTTTATTTATTAAAGTTTTAAAACAGTATTTGTAAACAGCATAGAGGATGAGGCTGTGCAGAAACCTAGTCTGATCTGGGTCAACATTGATCACAAAAATCTGAATTTTTCTCGAGATAAAGATCTATACTATTAGTTCTTTATAAAGTGAAAACATAGCTTTTGCTTGGAGTGTTGCATTTAAATATTAAAAAAATTGAATTGAATTGAAGTAATTAAAATAATACACAGTGTTACAAGTACAATTAAATTCTTTTTAGTTGTTTAATAAGAATCAAGCTTTCACATACACATATTAACACCTTACACATATATAGTAATAGGGGTATGTCTTATATTTAAAATATACATCTGATGTCATCAGGTATCGCGAACAAAGGAAGAATGACCCTGTCTTCAAAGAAAAAGAAAGGCTGAGAAAGAAGATTGCTTGGCACCAAAGAACGGAAAAACAGAAAGAGAGAGATAAAGAACACAATAGGAAGAATCAGGAAAGGTAAAATAATCATAACTGTGGTGTAATTGAATATATATTAGGCATAATATAAATCGAGCAGAAAGGGACATTGTAGCATAAATTTGTCAAGAGTAGACCAATTTAAGCCTGCGCATACATGCAGTCGGATCACTTTTTCCATTCCGTCTTTAAAGGTCTCAAAAAGTTTCAGACAAACAGCATAGATCCTGATCAAACTGCAAAGATGCACAGCTTAATCATGATCTACGCTGATCACAAACATGATATGGTGCCATTTTACTTTTTTCAGATACCGTGAACGACAGAAAATCATGGGCGTTGAAGCTAAAAGAAACCCATCTAAAGTTTTGACAAGGAGTGAAAGGGAAAAGGAAAGGGAGTATTGGCCGAGAAAGCAGAAAGAATCAAGAGCAAACAAACACCCACAAAAAATAAGAAGAAAAAAGGAAAAAGACAGAGAGAGAAAGAAGAAGCAGAGGTTGATTGTTAAAGTTAAAGCAATAGAAAAGCAGGGTGGGGAGTGTACAAATGATAAAAAAAAGCTGAGACGAGCCATTTTTGAAAGCGTTAAAGAGCATACAATATCAAGGAAAAGACTTGCAAAAAAACTGGCCTTTTGGAAAAAGTTTCGTTCAAACAAAATTGCAAGCACATACCTGGGTATAAGTCAGTCTTACTTTTGCAAGCTGTCAAAGCAAGATGAAAACCAACCAAGGAAAAGCAGAAAAGATAAAACATCAGTTGAAACTCAAACAAAAATCGAAAAAAATTTCAGACAAGGAGATATTTCAACAAACCTACCAGACACTAAAAGGATAAAAGTAGATATGGAAGAGAGAAGAGTACTAGATAGAACAATTAAACAAACCTACAGGGAGTTCAAAGAGAGTTATCCAACTGAAATCAGCATATCAACATTCGCTAAATTAAAGCCAAAGAATGTGGAGACAACTAAAAGAAGGAAATGGAATGCTTGTCTCTGTGAGATCTGCACCAACGTTGAGCTAAAAATCAGGAGTCTTTCACATTTAGCTGCAAAATGTCAGAGCGATGTAAAAATAGAGAACAAACATGAAGCATTGGACAAAACAATGTGTGCAAGAGAACCAAATGAGAAATGGCATAGAAAACAATGCATCAAAAGACAGTGTGATGTTTGTGGTATTGATGGGCTTGTAGCTTTCTATAATCCGCTCATGGCAATAGCTGAAAACAGAAACATTAAATACACAAAGTGGGAACGAGTAACAAAGACAAGGAATGGAAAGCAAGTTGCACAGATCATGCCTAAAGTCTACGAAAAGAGTGCCACTTCAGTTATTCTGGACCTTGCCAACGAGTTGGAAAAACTGGCTGAACATTTGTTTGTAGCAGCTTGGCAGCAAGACCAGTTCTCACGACTTTTGAAGACAGTACCGTCCAACTGGGTTGTACTAAACATGGATTTCTCAGAGAATTACTCTTGTTTGAACCAAAATGAAGTCCAAAGTGCCCACTGGGGCCATAACACTGTTACCATTCACCCAACAGTGGCCTTTTACCGATGCCCAGAAGAGAATTGTGATGATGTCATTCAGGAGGCTCTCATATTTGTGTCGGATGATGGGCAGCATGATGCGCATGCTGTTGCTGAATTTGTGTCTATTGCCAATGAACACTTACAGCATGTGAGAGGCCTGCATATCGAAAAGGAGATACAGATGACTGATGGGTGCTCTGCTCAGTATAAATCAAAGACACCTTTTACTGATGTTTCATTCAGTACCGAGGATTATGGGTTTACAGTTGAAAGGCATTATTACGGATCGCGTCATGGTAAAGGACCTTCAGATGGTGCAGGAGCTGTGGTGAAATCTGGAGCGAAGAGGTCAGTAATGGGGATGAATTGCATTATTAACAGTGCGGAAGATTTGTTTACTTTTGGAAAAGAGAGACTTGAAAGTACAGAAAAAAAAGATGACCATACACATCACAAAAGGACATTCTTCCTGGTTAACGCCATTGATAGAGACCGTCCAAATAGGAGTGAAACGAAAACTCTACCTGGAACACGAAAGTTACAGTGTATTAAATCTACAGGACTAAATTTTACACTCTTCACAAGAAACTTGTCCTGTTTCTGTGTTGCATGTGTGAATCATAAAGAGGATGAATGTGAGAATTTAGAGAAAGTTGAACAGTGGGTTCTTCAGAAATTACAGCGCAATGGTGTGGGAGCTGAAACAAATCAAGTAAGAGGTCATGGACACAGAAATGCTAGGGGGGGAGTGGGAAGAAGAAGAGGAGCAAGAACTAGGGGAGGAGAAAGAGGAGCAAGAACTAGGGGTGAAGAAAGAGGAGCAAGAACTAGGGGAGGAATAAGAACTAGAGGAGGAGAAAGAGGAGCAAGAACTAGGAGATGGGGAAGAGAAGAATTAACAATTAGGGGAGGAGAAAGAGGAGCAAGAACTAGGAGGGAAAGAAGAGGACCAACAACTAGGGGACGAGTAAGAGGGGCAAGAACTAGGAGAGAAAGAAGACAAGATACATCCGAAGATGGTGAGTATACATTTCAGACTGTTGACATCTCTGTTACCAATACATGCAGTAATTTTTTTCATGATGCAACATCAGATTAAAAAGATTTTTTGACAATGTTATAATAACTCGACTAGCTTCTATTGATCAAAGGCTTTTCTTTTCAACAGCTCTGTTTGTCACACATATTGCTGCTGTAGCTAAGTAATCATAAACAAAGTTAAATGACAATTATTTTTGATAGTATATTTTTCTCTCTTAAGATTCTGATGTTTCGGACCAAGAATCCCTAGCTGATGTAATAGATCCCGTGTCACCAAAGAAGTAAGTTGTATTTAAGCACAGACTTCATTAAACTCAGAATCATATTGATTAACCCTTCTTCATATACAACCATTTAAATATAGATTTCCAATAAAGAGCGCCTTTAAAAATCAGTGTAGAACCAGTTCTGAGGTTTTGCACTGCTTTCTTCTCTATCAGAATAGATAGCGAAATAGCATTCATTCATGAAAATTGACTATTTTATGATTGAGTTTTGAACCTTCGATTCCAGACTACAGCAAGTGCGCCTAGCTACAATGCAAATATAGATACAATATCAGGGAATCTACCATACCAATAAATTTGATGTCAGCGATGACTTATAATATGGTTTTACATGCAACACATCTGAACTGGACGGACACTAATATATGGAGTTAAATTTGGATTCTTCTGGCATTTCTATAAAATAGACAAACATCAAAGTATTTACAGTATGTTAAGCCAAATAATATAAGTGGTGCTGTGAGAAAATGAACCTTATTGCATTTTCAAGAAGAGCATGCTTAGATCAGACTGCATCAGCAAATTATGGAGCATTGAAATTCAGATCTCTTTCCAAATCATCCATAACAGAAAATATAAAAAGATCAGACTGCAAAACACGGTCTGGTCTTGGTCTATATTGGTTGCAAATGCAATATTTTCTTAGAGCCTGGTTCATATATTAGTTACTAAATATTACTGATGTTTTGTAGCATATCGTATATATGGGAAATTATTATATTCCAGAATACCCAAGATGCAGAACGACTTCAATGATTGCAGCAGCGATGACAGTATAATGGAGATGCAGAATGCTATTAATGATTGCAGCAGTGATGATAATGTAATGGAGATGCAGAATGATATTAATGATTACAGAAGCGATGATAATGTAATGGAGATGCAGAATGATATTAATGATTGCAGAAGCGATGATAATGTAATGGAGATGCAGAATGATAGTAATAATTGCAGCAGCGATGATAATGTAAAGGAGATGCAGAATGACTTTGAAGACTGCAGCAGTGATGACAATGTAATGGAAATATCGGGCCTTTCTGAAATTTTACAAACACTGAATGAGGTAAAACATAGATGTTATCTTTTTAAGGAAGATATTTTAATTCCCTCATATATTAGCCTTTCTTTTCTTGCCTCTAATATAAAAAGAGATTTTGAACACAGGTTCCAATTGTGCAGAATGCACAATAGGAACAAAGTTTGGCAGATTTCTAATCTGGCAGAAAACATTAGTGAAATTTACCATAATAGTATAGAGATTTAGATCTATAAGATAATGTTTTCAGGGAAATTGGTGAAGAAGAAACTATATCACTAACATATAATTGATAAACATCCATTATATTTATATATAACTTTGACATGAAGGGTTATTGACAAAATTGTTTTGTGGTGTAAATATGCAACCTTGTGCTTTATTCTACAGGAATCTGAAGGGGAATTGTCACCAAAATTCCCTTATTTCATGTCCCTTGACCACATCGACCTCCCGACTGACCAGTCTAATGGACCTGCAATTGAGGATTCAATCTTGATGAACCCGTCTCCAGTTGTGACTGATGACACACCCACTACTGTACTATCACAGTCACCTGATCATCAAGATGACCTAAGGTCAGTATCTACACCATTGTATTTCTATAAAGCAGGCTTTCAATAGAACTTACTTAACAGCAATAAATACTGGTTCATTTTAGTAACACATGCAAGTCCAACATTGGCAAAATTTGGTTCCAGCAGTGGTAAGTACATAAAAATACATTCAATGTTTTATACATTCTTTGCATGATGGGTATAACTTAGAATTTTAGAATTTCACCAGAATTTGTTAACTTCAGATCCATTGACCACACCAAACTCTTAACCGGCCAGTCTAACCTCACTGAGATTGACCCACTGTCGACTGACCAGTCTAATGGACCAGCGATTGAAGATCCAGTCTCAAACAGGTCTCCAGCTGTGACTGATGACCTATCTGCAACTGATGACCCACCCGCTACTGTACTATCACAGTCACCTGATCATCAAGTTGACCAGAGGTCAGTATTTATACACCACTGTATTTCATTAAAGCAGGCTTCAAATAGAACTTGCTTAACAGAAATAAATTCTGGTTCATTTAAGTAACACATGACTTGTGTGCTACTGCAGTCAACCATGTAAAAAATCCATGTTGCTTGGTTCTCTTATAAACCCACCTTATGATAGCTGTCCTTGTACCTTGATGTTTTATAAAAATTGGTATGTTTAGTGTCTGAATGTATTTAAATGATACTGACCATGATTGGTAAGTAAAACGATATTTCTTAGCAAAAAACATTAATAAGTTATATTTCACAAATAAACTGTATACCTTTAGGTATAATGTTGGGATTAACGTTGAAATCCAACATGGGCAAAATTTGGTTCCAGCAGTGGTAAGTATATAAAAAGGCATTCATTGTTCTGTGTTAAAGTTCTCTTTTATTCTTTGCATGATGGCTATGACTTGGAATTTCAGTAGAATTTCATTTCAACACAATTTTATAAAAAGTTATTGATATTATTTCATGAAAAAATATAACATGTACCATTATATCGAGTTTGTTAGATTTTTATCCATGTTTGGATTTACTGTTATTGTTTTTTACTGTTGTTTATGTATGCATAATTATGTTTAGAATACTTTATTATGTAAGCAAGCTTAGAAGATTTTCATCTTAATATGTGAAGTCTAAGTTAATTTTTAAGCTGATGTTTGTTAAATTTACTTTTCAAGGGTGTGCTGTTGTGCTTCTATCACTTTCATACATACTACTTCACAATACAGTATATTTTACTACATATAATGGTACAGCACAATACACAGGATAAATCTTTGCTATGCAGTGTGTTCTGATCAAACTGTACTGATACTCTTTTGTGAAAAGAGTTCAATTTTCTTGTAATAATTTATAAATTATACTTTATAAACAATATGCAATATATTTTTCAGGTTGTCTCACCACCTGATAATGATCTGGCCGACACCCGCGGGATATGGGTGCAGTTTTATAGCAAGTCCCGGCCAGGCTGGATTTTGGATCAAAAACTGTTTTTTGTATCCCACTTTGATATTGTGCGCAGTCTTGAGCAACCAGCATTGTTACAGATCGGCTCGAGACTTTATTATAAATTTTTTTTGTAGTGTCCATAATAATATAAAGACTCATTAAACTTCCTAAACATTTTTTTTTTAGTTTTAATTGTTGTCAGTTTTACTCTTTGCAATAATGACAAACTGTTTTACTCTTTGCAATAATGACAAACTGATGTTAAAAATTAAAAAGTAATGCCATCTTAACATAACTCATAATAATTATTTGAATTAATTATAGAGTTTGTGCCCTTTATTGTGTTTTACCTTAAGTGCAAATCATTCAGATTGGATGTATGTATACATGTTTCAATAAAAATCATTAAAAAAATGTTTGCCTTAATTGTGTATTTAATTAGATGAGTAAAACTTTAGAATAGTCCACTTCAATGCATATGGAGTCAGAGGTAAAGTTAATTTCTTTACCACCTGATAAAAGTTGTTTTAGTGTTCAGGGGTATTCAAATAATATTATTTATTACAAATGATATTGAAGTAATAGGCGTCACTTTTTTTGGTTGTCAAAATGTCAACAGTAATTTCCGTACATAAAAGTATCCATATAATTATTAACTGTCAATTTAACTCTAAAATATAATATGAAAGACATTTGAAGAAATCTGATTAACTTGTCCATGACAAGATTTTCTATGGGAAAGAGGATCTGCTTAAAGGAAAAAAAGAAATGCAGCCAGGAATAAAAGTAATAGGCGTCACTTTTTTTAACTGTACTACAGAAAAAAAAAAGAAACTTTTCCTTAATGGAAATTGTTTCCAGTGTATGAAAATCTGATAAATGAATTACTTAACAGTTACTTAATAGTGATTTTGGCAGGAAAAAACTGTTTAAAATGAAAATTTGATTTGTCAAGATAACGGGCGTCACTTTGTGGTGTCTTTACTGAAAACACTAAAAAGTTGAAAAATTAGCCCTACGCTATCTTTTTATTATCAGTTTAAGCATTTATGATGTATCTATAAGTGTCATGAATTGAAATTAAGTGGTTTTATCCATATCTAAAATTTGAAAGAAAATTTCCTAATAGCTGAGAAGGGCCCATATAATGTAAAGAGGGTTTACATAAAAATGTTCTGTAAAATCTGACATTTTTTTAAATTAAGCTATTATATTATTATTTTTTGAATAATTAATGTAGGAATCTCAAATGATTTTTCCAGTTGCTTCTTGAGTGTTAAGTTTTATGCTTTACAGTTTTTGGATTAATTTAATATGAAATGTAATATTTAGTTTCAAGTATTATCTCAAGTTTTTTATTGTGCAGAAATTTTAGAGACCCTCCATGGCCAAGTGGTCAAAGGCACCATCTCAAAATTGTACGCAAATTTGAAAATTAATTGATCCCTTTGGGTGTCCAACTTTCAAAACATAATAACAAAATTATGGCAATACAAGGGGAAGAAGGGCAAACCCATTTACAGTTCTACCAACTGAAGACTAGATTAGTTTATGGGATTATGTTTCAGTGTCAGTGTCTTCCCAACATCTTTTCCCTGCCATGTCGACATCTCCTTGATCAACCAAAAACTCACACCACCCAGTAGCACCATCCATACATTCTCTTGTGGAATGCTCCTTCCGTCCCTATGTTTCAATGCTCTCTCTCTCTTTCACACACGCAAACCTTACCCCCACCCCACACACACTTCGTACCCCCACCCCACACACACTTCGTACCACCACCACCAGAGAGAGAGAGAGAGAGAGAGAGAGAGAGAGAGAGAGAGAGAGCATACACACACATCACCACCACCATCACAGAGAGAGAGAGCTCACATATACGCAATCTTACACACATCACCACCACCATCACAGAGAGAGAGAGCTCACATATACGCAATCTTACACACACCACCACCACCATCACACAGAGAGAGCTCACATATACACAATCTTACACACATCACCACCACCATCACAGAGAGAGAGCTCACACACATCACCACCACCATCACAGAGAGAGCTCACATATACACAATCTTACACACACCACCACCACCATCACACAGAGAGAGCTCACATATACACAATCTTACACACATCACCACCACCATCACAGAGAGAGAGCTCACACACATCACCACCACCATCACAGAGAGAGAGCTCACATATACACAATCATACACACATCACTACCACCATCACAGAGAGAGAGCTCACATATACACAATCTTACACACACCACCAAAACCATCACAGAGAGAAAGCTCACATATACACAATCATACACACACCACCACCACCATCACAGAGAGAGAGAGAGAGCTCACATATACACAATCATACACACACCACCACCACCATCAAAGAGAAAGAGCTCACATATACATAATCTTACACACACCACCACCACCATCACAGAGAGAGAGCTCACATATACACAATCTTCAAACATCACCACCACCATCACAGAGAGAGAGAGAGAGCTCACATATACACAATCTTACACACACCACCACAACCATCACAGAGAGAAAGCTCACATATACACAATCATACACACACCACCACCACCATCACAGAGAGAGAGAGCTCACATATACACAATCATACACACACCACCACCACCATCACAGAGAAAGAGCTCACATATACACAATCTTACACACACCACCACCACCATCACAGAGAGAGAGAGAGAGCTCACATATAAACAATCTTACACACATCACCACCACCATCACATAGAGAGAGAGCTCACATATACACAATCTTACACACATCACCACCATCACAGAGAGAAAGCTCACATATACACAATCTTACACATATCACCACTACCATCACAGAGAGAGAGAGCTCACATATACACAATCATACACACATCAACACCACCATCACAGAAAGAGAGAGAGCTCACATATACACAATCATACACACATCACCACTACCATCACAGAGAGAAAGCTCACATATATACAATCTTACACACACCACCACTACCATCACAGAGAGAGAGAGAGAGAGCTCACATATACACAATCTTACACACATTACCACAACCATCATAGAGAGAGAGAGCTCACATATACACAATCTTACACACACCACCACCACCATCACAGAGAGAGAGAGAGAGCTCACATTTACACAATCTTACACACACCACCACCACCATCACAGAGAGAGAGCACACATATACACAGTCATACACACACCACCACCACCATCACAGAGAGAGAGCACACATATACACAATCATACACAAACCACCATCACCATCACCATCACAGAAAGAGAGAGAGAGAGCTCACATATACACAATCTTACACACCACCACCATCACAGAGAGAGAGAGCTCACATACACAATCTTACACACACCACCACCACCATCACAGAGAGAGAGAGAGAGAGAGCTCACATATACACAATCTTACACACACCACCACCACCATCACAGAGAGAGAGAGAGCTCACATATACACAATCATACACACACCACCACCACCATCAGAGAGAGAGAGCTCACATATACACAATCTTACACACATTACCACAACCATCATAGAGAGAGAGCTCACATATACACAATCTTACACACACCACCACCACCATCACAGACAGCTCACATATACACAATCATACACACACCACCACAACCATCACAGAGAGAGAGCTCACATATACCCAATCTTACACACATCACCACCACCATCACAGAGAGAGAGCTCACATATACACAATCTTACACACACCACCACCACTGTCACAGAGAGAGAGAGAGAGCTCACATATACACAATCTTACACACACCACCACTACCATCACAGAGAGAGAGTGAGAGCTCTCACACACCTCTTAACACATCACAACCACCATCACAGAGAGAGAGAGCTCATGTACACACAATCTTACACACACCACCACGAGAGAGAGAGAGAGAGAGAGAGAGAGAGAGAGGGAGGGATGGACACACGTTCATGATACAGCAGCTTACACACAGTTCACAATACAGCAGCATACGCACACATTCACGATACAGTAGCTTACACACATTCACGATACAGTAGCTTACACACATTCACGATACAGTAGCTTACACACATTCACGATACAGCAGCATAAACTCACATTCATGATACAGCAGCATACATTGATGCAATAACATTGGAGAAGGGGCTAGTACAAGTTTGATGAGTTTCAATGGAAGTTGGTGAAAAGGTATATAGCAGGCAGGAGGTTACAATACAATACAGCGTTAACACAATACAATACAATATAATACAATACATTATACAATACAATACAAATGTAATACAATACAAATGTAATACAATACAATACAATACATTATACAATACAAATGTTATACAATACAATATGATACGACCCCACACGACACAGATAAAATGAAATATAAGAGGCCTTTTGATGAACAGACATGCACACTTGATCCATTCAGCATTGCAACTTTTTCTGATATCCATGTTTTTAAAGATATGATATTGCCCAGATACCATGTCCTTATTTTGTAATAGCAACATTAATCAGAGAAGGTGCAACATTGAATTTATCATTTGTCTATTTCTGTCCGCAAAAATAATATTATATTAAAAACAAAATGAACAAATATGAAATAGTTGACATTAATTACAAAGAAATAAACTATAAAAATACAACTGTAATAAATACAATACATTATACGATACGATACGATACAATTTGATATGATACAATTCAATATGATAAGATACGATACAATACAGATACAATACAGATAGAATAAAATATCAGAGGTTGTTTTGATGAACAGACATGCACACTTGATCCATCCATTCAGCATTGCAACTTTTTCTGATATCCATGTTTTTAAAGATATGATATTGCCCAGATACCATGTCCTTTTTTTGTAATAGCAACATTAATCAGAAAAGGTGCAACATTGAATTTATCATTTGTCTATTTCTGACCACCAAAATAATATTATATTAAAAACAAAATGAATAAATATGAAATAGTTGACATTAATGACAAAGAAATAAACTATAAATACAATAAAATATTTCTAAAAACATAAAAAAATAAGTTGATAAAAATAACAAGTGATCGATAGCAGTAGAGTGGGATTGTGGGGAGGGGAGGGAAGTTCATGTGAACACAATGCAAAATGCATGCATTGAATAAGCATGCATTAATAAACATTGGACATCAGGCAAGACAGAGAGCCCTGGGTGTGGGCTGGCCATGTCAAGTTGAGATGCATGGAGGGGTGCTGGGAGACCCAAACACCAAAACACATCCCATAAACCAGTCGGGTCTTCAACCAGTAGACCTGTAAAATGGTTTGTCCCTCTTTTCCCTGGATGCCATTATTTTGTTATCAATTATGAATCAAAAGTTGGACACTTTAAAGTGGCATAACCAGTATCTGTGGATATTTCTATTATAAAGTTCTAACAACTTGTTAATGAATGGCAAACATTTTCCTGAATTCTCATGGCCTTCAAAGTACAATCAAACCTGTGTTAGTGGTCACCTCTATTAAGCAACCACTATTCTTAAACAGCCACATTTTCTATTTACCATGTTTATAATTTAAGTAAAGAGCAACCTGTATTAAGCAGCCACCTGCCTTAAGCGGTCATTTTTGCAGGTTCAACTGTATTTATATATATAGCCATCTATTATACCTCTGTTAAACATGAATAAATGGTGTTTTAAATCTGAATTTAATGATGAGTAACTCTAATATACAAATTAGCTGCTTCACTGATAAAGGCCAGGTCTAATACAAATATTGGTGGTAGTAGTGAGTTTTAATACATGTTTTTTGCACCAGACATTATCTAAATAGTCGCAATTTATACTAAATTGTACAATTATACCAATTATCTAATGAATTAAAAGGGTAGAAAATACTGGTTATGACACTTTATGGGGAAACTATTTACAACAATAAATTAATAAAAATAAGTTAGTGTTTATTATGTGATTAAATACCCGCGGTATATTTGTACCTTTCAATCGCTCGGTTGCTTGATCATGTGATCACTCGATAATAACAAAGTTTGCATATTGCTAATGTGTTTGGCGCGTGTCAGCATTTAATGAATCACTTGGATTATTACAAACTGTTGATTCTCAATGCTGGCATGAATCAATCACTAAAACTATCCTTTAAACCATCATGAGGTAAAGGTTATAACAGTTTGTTCTTATCCAGGCTAATTAATGTGTAGAAGATGAGCGATTATCAAATAAAAAACATGGCAATGATAAATTGTTTGGTTGTCTCTTTGCCCAGATATTCAAATCTTATATCATGACATTACGATGAGAGGTAAGTGATCTTGAGATGGTTCCTAATAGACCGGACCCTTAGTAAAAACAATCAAGTATAAACTTGTATAATAAATCAGTTATTACATGAATAAATAATCTTATTTGAATTGTCTTCAATTGAGGCTTTTCCTTCAAAATTAATGCTTATTACCGTATTTACCCTATGTTTTGGGACACCCTTATTTTTCAAGAAAATAATTATTTTTTTGATAATAAGAATTGGGACACATGAGAATTTTTTAAAAAATCTGATAATTTTTCGTCCCTAAGTTTTGGGACACCTATATTTTTATTTTTTTTTGGACATTGTTATCTCCGAAAAATGCGAAGTTTTATAAATTTTAATCCCAAAATATCCATGAAAAACATTTCCTGTACATCGTAATTTTCTATTTCTGATAATAATTAAAGATTAGGTAAAATAGTTATTGCTCTCTTTATTATTTAAAGTCTATAATTTGCCATACCTGTAACTAAATAATTCCTTTGTTAATCCCGAATTATACATGAAAAAAAAAACATTGCCTCGGGCATCGTTCCTTTGCTTGTAAACGTGTGATTAAACAATCAGGTGGTGCATAGCCTGCTTACACAATTCCCCAATTAACTGACCTATTTATATCTAAACACCGATTTTATGACGCTGTTTTGTTGTATGATTGACAACTGTTTACACGACATCACAACAAACTGATATTAATTTATCTTTAAACACATGTTCGTTTCGTCGAAGTGAAATAACACGCGACGTTAAAGTGATGCAAGAAACTGTCAGAGTTGACGTCATCGCATATTGGCAAAAGGTCAAAATTAAATTGTGTCGGTGGAAAAAGAAATAGATATAAGCGTGTAATGTACATACAATTCTTTAAATTTAATGGGTATAGAGGCTGTAAGCAATGTATTGATGTTTTATGCATAATAAAATATATTACACGAAAATTTATCGGCATTATTTTTTTTTTACCAAATATGACTTGATATAGAATTGTATAAATGCCGGTAGAGAATGCATCACTCGTGTCCATAAGATTAGTACTTATTACCAATTGTAAACCAATCGAGATTGAAAATTTAGACTGGCTCACATTTATTTATTATACTTTACCGATACCGCAATGGTAATTTTTGTGGAATCAGTCTGACTTTGTTCTATTGTGTATCCGTGACATGTTCGTATGATGAAATTGACATGATGCCGTGTGTATTTTATTTATGACTGGGGTATATGTAGTTCCAGTATAGATTATAGATAATTTATTGACCCTCTGGCGTGTATTATGTTTGCGGTAAAATGTAGCGAAGTGAATGCATAACTCAAACTTGTAGTTAAAACATATTGTTACAAATGAAAAGCGAGGGATTTTCCAAAATACTTTGTTTTATTTTAGATGATTAATTGGGTCATTTTTGTGCCGATAAAAATTATGAAAATAAGTTGGTTCTTTTTTTTGGGAAATCTCTCGCTTGTCAATGGTTAAAATATGTGTTGGGGTGCATTTATGCGCGAGTCATCAAAAGAAGCGCGAGTAAGTTCGGGACGTATAAAGGCAGCACGATTTCAACCAATTATATCGTCAAAAAGACAACTGTTCTCTGATTGGAAAATGTTATTTTTTTAACCACACCCAGTTTCAAACAAACAATTACCTTTAATTATTTTCTATTTCAATATAAAAAATCTTTGTAATAATCTTAACTATAGTGCCCCTTTATTTAATTCTCAAACTGTGTCAGACTGACGCACATGTATCCGTACTTCAAAGCACATGGGCACGCTACATCGAGACTGAAGTTTTGCAAAGTATAAAAGGAAATTACAATACAATTTACGGATAAGGGTGTTTTGTATTTATACAAATTGAAAACAAACGATTATGGTTTGTGTCAATTGGATTAAAAAACAATGGATTAAAGAAAACAAATGAAAACACAAACGTAGGTTTGGTAATTGAATTATTTATTTATGTAATTAGTGTACATACCTAATTGCTATGTAACTGTTTGTAGTTATATCTGTGATATTTTATTGAATGCTACATTAAAAAGTACGCTTACCGCTATCTATACGGAACATAGAAATACCGAAATTACCGTATTCACCCTATGTATTGGGACAGTAAATAAAATTAATATTTTTTAAATAATAAGTATTGGGACAGCAAAAAAATTAATTATTTGTTGCTGTCCCAATACATAGGGTAAATTTGGTAATTCAATTTTTGTGACATGTGCCGAGTTTGACCACTTGAAACAGGAGGTTAGGTACCTTAAGAGGAAACTCAATGAGCTGAGATATAAAGATGACTTTTCAACAACAGAAACTCCAGAAAGGCCTCACTGTGAAACAGATGTAAAAAAAATTTAAAGCCAGTCATAACTATAGATGTAGAACAAGTTTCTCAAGATATGTCGGAACCACAAGATACATGTACTGGTCATTTATTTAACAATTAGCTGTCGATGAATGAGCTGACTGAGGGCATCATGCATAAAGATGATACTTATGATTGTGTAAAAACAATATTATTGCTGCTTTTTCCTATGGAATATATCATATCCCATTCAGTGACGGGACAAGCAGCCAACTTAACAAAAGCTGCAAAGCCAAAATTTGATGGACGGTTATTTGGGGCCTTTGAAAAAGTTATCCGAGCGAAGTTCCCGACAATTAAGAAAACTGAATTTACAACAAAAATTGCATCTGTGCAAAAATTTTGTAAAAAGAAATTATAAAATGGAATATAAATAAGATGGCCCTATATCGCTCACCTGACTGACCTTGAGTCACCCAACTTAAGTAGATTATATGATAAATATACAAAAAAATCCTTTATAACATTAATAAATGTCCAGCATAAAACAATTACATAAGACCACCACACATGTCTATAGGAATAAATAATTCAAATATTTGGTAAATTATATAGTTTTGTGAATCTGTCCATCTGTTAAAGAAAATATGTGATATTATATCTGTTTTTCGTCATGCATTTATGTGATTGCATTTCCGAAAAACTGAAAATCACTATTTTGTTAACCCTATGCCTCATAGAGACGACTTTCCACGCCTGTATCGAAAGCCTCTCAGAGACAACTTTCCACGCCTCTATCGACAGCCTCTCAGAGATGACTTTCCACGCCTCTATCGATAGCCTCATGATCACGACAATTAATGCCCGTGTATTTCAATCCCAAAAATAACACACATAAACTTAATTTTTCGCGACAGGAAGTTTACATTTGTGTAAAATAACATTTCCCCAAGTAAAATTACCCATGACATCATAGTGTTACTATTTAAAGTTTTTATAAAAATAGCGTCTAATCGAACATATGTGTCATGCGTGATCAAGCGAGGTCATCGCCCAGTTGCATTATGTAAACTGCTGGAATTTTCCATGATTTGCGCGGGAATCTAAAAATAAATCAGGGTCAAATAATCACCAAGCGGTTAATTGTTAAACTTTACATCCTATGTGACCTTCGATCTTTGACACGAGGATTGATTTGATTACACGCGAGCCGACATTTCGGCACACTTTTGAAGCTGTTATGTTTTCACAGCTGACACACGTTCGGGTGTATTATGTTGTGGATTGATATATCACGGTGCCTTACTGAACTACACAAGGGGTAATAAAACCCTTAGGATCGGTAAGTTTTTTTTATCTATTTGCCAATTAGAAAGATTAAAAAAGTGTCACGCTGTGTTTTTAAAGATTAAAAATGTTCAATTTGGTATTTAATGAGATGATTTAAAATGCACTTTCAGTTCGTTTTTGAACACCAGACCGTTACGTCTAATTGCTATAATTAATTTTAATTGCATTACGTATTTAGTATGGCTGACCGTATCTTTGATAGTGACTCCGATGAGTCTGATTTCTCAGGGTTTTCCGAGTCTGATCTGGATCTGAGTTTGAATGAGTCTTCTGATGAAGGGGCAAATTCAGACGATGAAGGCCAAGATTGGACAGATAACTTCACAAACTTGAGGGTGTGTGTTTTTTATTATTCAATCACTCATTTTTTTTAATCAGTATGACATTTAAATACATACAGTTAAATTAACTGTATGACATAATAATCATTAAAAAAATATTGATACTTTCTAAAATATGCGGATAGACTGAAATTATTTTATTAGTAATTATTTTATTTCCACAAAAGTAAAAATGAAACTTATAAATATAGTTTCAATGGCTATATATCTACGCATTCATCTTTTATATTTATATATGAATGACATACAAAAGATACATTTATATTTTTAAGTTGATGTTTAAATGTAGATCTAGAGCTACATGTTTTAAATATTAGATGTGAAAAATATCCGATATTTTTTTAAATTATTTAAAATAATTTTAGGTAAAGTCATAAAAAAATCTAAATCTACAAGTTGATTTTTCATTTGTTGATATGAAATAAATATCAAATTTGTATGCCAGCTAGATATGCATGTTTGATTTTGGTTATCCAAAAATGTAAAAATCAATTTGTAGATATAGATTACTTTTTTTTAATTATTAGACCTAAACATGATTTTGATAATCTAAAAAAAGTATTGGGTATTTTTTCATATTCAGTTTGGATTCTTTTATCAAGATTAGATTAATCTACATGTTTCACTAATCTACATACTTTATAGGCCAACTAGATCAGCATATTTATTTTTGAGTTGGAAATGTTCATAAAAAAAAAAAAATAGTTATGTTTTTTACTGTTGTTTATGCTGGAGTTTGTAAACTTTCAATAAGACATTACTGGGAGAAAATAAAGCAGCATCTTGTAAAGCATATGTGGTGGGCCTCATGGGAGATTGATATTTTCAGATGAGTTCTCTCTTTCATGATTTTTTATCAGTATTATTATGTATTTATTTACATTCTTTCATTTAATCTTTTCAGTTTGAGGAGTTCGCTGAGACGGGAGGGCCCAACCTGCCTGATGGCTTCGACACAGCGACAGCGACGCCTCTGCAATACTTCTGGCTAGTATTTCCGGAAGCTCTTCTGGCCTCCATCGTCACCTGTACAAACGACTACGCCACATGGAAGATGATGGAACCCGGCGCCAATGTAGACTTGACCTGGTTCGACACCACTCTCTCGGAGATGCGGGCTTTCATTGCTATGAACATTTAGATGGGAATCAACCACCTTCCAGAGACAGAGATGTTCTGGTCGTCCAACGATCTTATTGGGAATGCTGGGGTGGCCAACGTCATGACATGTAATCGATTCCAGAAACTACTCCAGTATCTCCATGTGGCAGACAGAGCTTTGGAACCAGGTCATGGGCAGCCAGGATATGACCGCCTCTTCAAGGTCCGACCGGTGATCGACTGTCTAACAACGTTTGCCCGCGTATAAACCCTGTCACGAGAGGTCTCCCTGGATGAAGCCATGATCGCATTCACCGGACGGCTTTCTTTTTGCCAGTATATGCCAGCGAAGCCGATCAAGAGAGGCATCAAAGTCTGGATGCTCTGCGACGCGAACTCCGCCTTCCTGTCAAGGTTCGACGTATACCTGGGAAGGCAGAATGATCAAACGGAATATGGCCTTGGGTACAATGTTATAACACGATTGTCTCACCACCTGCAGCATACCCACAGATGGCTGTTTTTTGACAACTTTTTCACTGGAGTCCCCCTGATGGAGAAGTTGCTGGAGAGAGGCCTGTACGCTTGCGGAACTGTCCGGGTGAACAGAAAAGGATTTCCTGCACAGCTGAAGAAACCAGCAGGGGGGATTTCAAAGTGCTCCAGAAGGGAACATCAAACCTGACAGCCACTGTGTGGAAAGACAAGCGCCTGGTTCACCATCTGTCTACACTCAGTAATCCACAAGAGGTGATGGAAACCCAGAGACGTGTAAGACAGAATGTTCTTGAACTCCACCAGCCACACAGTGTGAATGCATACAACAAGTTCATGGGTGGGGTCGACGTCCATGATCAACTGCGCGGGAAGTACGACGTTGGGCGGAAGGGAAAGAAGTCGTGGCGGTATCTCTTCTGGTTCCTGCTAAATAGTGCCATCATCAACGCGTTCATACTTTACAAGATGTCATCTACAAGAACCACGAAGAAGAAGAGATACCGACATGTAGACTTCCGCCTCGAACTCATCGCGCAGTTGATTGGTGGCTTCAACAAGAGGAAGCGAGCCACCGCAGAGCATCAGGGGAGGGAAGGATTGGTTGAAGCGGCAAACAGAGATTGACATGTAAATAGTCGGCTGCCGGGCAACAAACGCGCTTGCAAATACCACAGCCGTCAACTCAACCAACGGAAGGAGACGTTGTATGGCTGTGGTATTTGTAACGTCCACCTGTGTAAAGATGGCTGCCATGGACGTTACCACAATCTTTAAATTGAAATGTTCAAGTGTTAAATATAACAGTGAAAAATAACAGTGAAATATTTAGACCAGTGTTGATGGAAACATAATGAGAAAAAAAAATACAATTATTATTATTTAGGCCAGTGTACACACAAAATGTGTAAAAAGTGATACAATTCAATACTCTTTCAGTGTTATACAAATGTGTAAAAATATGAAATTCACAAAAGTGTTAAAAATGGATATAAATATCATTGTTTATAACTGTGTGTGAAGAGTTATATAATTATTAGTGTTTGAAAGTGATGCATATTTATTATTTAGGCCAGTGTACACACAAAATGTGTAAAAATTTATACAATTCAATACTCCTTCAGTGTTATACATATGTGTAAAAATATGAAATTCACAAAAGTGTTAAAAATGGATATAATTATCATTGTTTATAACTGTGTGTGAAGAGACTGGTTTGAAAATTATATAATTATTAGTGTTTGAAAGTGATGCATAATTATTATTTAGGCCAGTGTGTAAATACTAAACAGTATGTGAAAAATTTGATACATTTACTATGTGAAATGATAATATAGTAATTATTTAGACCTTGGAAAATTCAAATAAGACTCAGCAATGTTTTTTTTTATAAAATAGTCATACTTGTTATACCATTGACAATAAAGAAATACCAACAAACATAGACATTCAGTAACTGAAATAAGTGTCAATCCATATAGTGTTGAAATGTTGAAAATTATAATGAACAGACTGTGTTTTCCAGCAATAACTTCAATTATTCATTCATTATATCTATAATTATTAATGATGGTGCATTATATTTATTGTATATATTTGTAAATACACATTGTTTTACTGTTATAAATACATTTATTTGTTATGTATTAAATATCATCTAAATATCATGCTGAAATATAAAAATAAATATATAGTAATATTTCTGCATAATTTTGTCTTCCTCTTACTTTTTGTTACTATATTTCATTTGATACTTGCCTTACAATTCTAAGCTTTACACTGTTAAAAAGAGAATTCATTTCTCCACAAAGTTTATAATATTGTACACAAAAAGCATAAAATGAAGTCTTTATATTGAAAAACGATGTTAAAGTAGGCAAGTATCAAATGATCTCCATTTCCCAATAACCTCTATTGGTATGGTGTAATTTGAGTGTATCAGTACCTACAGGTAATCAGTCACTAAGATAACAGTACACTGTATTGGGTTTCAGGCTGATTATTATGATACCTTTATGAGGCAAAGGGTTAATAATGTTTTGATTGTACCCAGTTTTTTCCGTACATGTTATGTTATTCTGTTTTAATTACACCATCGATTCTGTTTGGCCTAATAATGAAATGAACATTATTTTGAAATCTTTCTCAAAGTCTGTCCTTTGTAAATGGAATAATAATTTGTTTTTGTTTTTTGCTGGTAAAGATGCCAAGTTAAATTTTCCTGCAGCAGTATCTTGATATTGCATCTTATTTGTAACACATTAAGTTGATGATGACATATTCTTATTTTACTGCCATTACTATTCAAACTACAAAGTTGTAATTACATTTGAAGAAAATGGTCAATGTGGGTTATTAACTGCCTTGCATCATCACTGCTTGTATTTAATACAATTTTACAAATTGTGAGGGGTGGGTATGTATACTGGTTTCATCACATGTCAGTTTCATCTGTCTGTGGGACTGGTAAAAAAAAAAAGTTTTTTGATCAGTAACTTCTGAAGATTTAATGAATATTTCATGTGTAGCTGTATAATTTTAACATACAGGTCAAGTTCAATATTTGTCAATGTTGGTCAACTTTTACAGGTTAGTTTTAAATACAACTGGCAAGGCGTTTTTACTCTGCGTAAATATTTAGTATAGTTTATAGTGAGCATGATGACCTCACTTCAAATTTATTCACTAATATGTTTGTCAGTTATATCTCCCAATGTGTTTCAGGTTGTATATTAATTTTGAAATATAGCTGTTATTATGTTGTAAAGAAGTTTGTTTGCAATTTAAAGGGAATATATCGGGGGCCCTAAAATGGGGATGGTGGGTGTATTTACAGTAGAACTTAAATTGCTCAAACATGATGGGACTGGAATAAATAGTTTCGAGTTAAAGTAAGGGAGCCAAGTATTGTTAATCATTATATCATACATGTACATGAACGCATACATGTGATATCTCACGGTGTGTGACAAAATCTCACAGTTTTTTTACCAATTCACGGTCTCACGGGTCGTGATAAAAATCAAAAGAAGTAGAGAAATTGACAGCAATTTTCCGAGTTTTACAGTAACCTCCGCCTTATAGCATGTTTATTCTTATTGGTTTTGGGGAACAAATCCGAGTAAACTGAATGACGCGCACCTGGTAAACATGTGTCCGCAACAATATGCCTTGGGGCAGTAGGTGTTAATTGATTATGTAATTAAATGATTACAACTGGAAGATAATCTTTATAAGTGATATACCGAGTTGCAAATTCGGTAATAATCCTTTGATCGTTATCTCAATTAACTAAAATTAAAAAGTGTCCTGCTGAGAATAGAGGATCAAGTTGAATAAAAACAGTATATATAGGACGAGAATGAAAACAATCGGCCAGTTCGTTTTAGAACATCAAAATTTTCATTGCGACCGTGTTATTAGAAATTTTTGATTTAAATATTCAAAATTATGGCTGATTTTCGCCGTCTTTTAGATAGCGACTCTGACGAGTCTGATTTTTCTGGGTTTTCGGACTTTGATATTGATTCATCTGATGATAGCTCTCTCTCCGGAGACGAGGATCAGACTCATGAATGGACGCGCAATTATTCTGATTTGAGGGTGTGTGTTTTTATGAAACTTTTTGTAAATAACGATTTATAATTTTTTTGTAAATATGTAACTAGTTCAAACAGGCAAAACAAACGCGTTACAAATTGTCCGTTATTTATGTATTTTCACTTTCTGGTGGAATCAATAGAAACAAAATAAATAACAGAATAAATAAAACTTTTAATCAGTTTGAAATACAGATGGTATGGCAAAAACATGCCACTCGTTTATTGACTTTGCTAGATTGAATAAATAATTTAAATTATCAGTACTAAGATAAACTTTAATTTTAAATATGTTAATTTTAAATAACAATTTTAGCAGCTCTGGACTCTGCATAGTGTAAATCGAATCAGGTCGAGGGTTTTTTGTCTTTACAATACAAGTATGGGTGGCAAGGTCAGGGGTGGTGTTTTTTTTTTAAAAAATCCGGACTCTGCAACTGTAAGTTCAGTAGTAGGGTGGATAGATTTATGGGGTTGGTTGGTGGGAAACAGATTTTCAACTTTATTTTTTTATAAACAAAGTTTTACAACTCTGGATTTTGCATAATGTAAATTAGTGGGGTGGGGGTATAAGGCTAGAAAAAATAGACTCTTCCAATATAAATCAGGAGTGGGGTGGTAATAATTATAATAATAAATGGATAGGGGTGGGTGTAACTGGATTTTGTATAATTTAATTTGGGGGGGGGGGGGTAGATTATATATAGAAATAGGAAAATAGGTTTGAAAAAATAAATGATTAACCAGGATCCTGCATTATGTAAATCGGATATGTGTGGGAGTAGGGGTATAAGGCTGGAATAAAAAAAATGGTCAATGTTAATAAAAAATAAATAAGTAACAATTTTAGACTCTTCAACATGCAAATCAGGGGTGGGGTGGTAAGGTAATAATTTGAAAATAATGATATTTTGGCAGTGGGGGGGGGGGGGGGGGGGTAACCTGGATTCTGCATAATGCAAATTGGATGGGGTGGGGATGGAAAAAAGTTTTGAACAAAAATTGATTTTTTAAAAATAGGTTTGAAATAAAAACAAAACATGGATTTCTGCATAATGTAAATCAAATGGGGGGGGGGGGGGGGGGGGGGGGGGGGTGGGGGGGGGGGGGGTGTAAGACTGGGATCAACAATGGACTATGCAAAATATAAAAGCAAGGGGTGTGGTGGTATACTGGGGTTCGATTACTGGAAGCTATTCAAATTAAAAGTAATGCTTCCAGTTGATGTTGAAAGAATGATAAGACATAACTTTCTATTTCTTATGGTGTTTTTCCTTTACATTTTCAGATGAATGATTTCACAGAAGAAGGTGGGGCCAATTTGCCAGACGGTTTTGATCCAGTCCATGCCACTCCACTTGACTACTTCTGGCTGTTGTTCCCCCTGAATCTGGTTGTTGACCTGGTCAGATACACGAATGACTACGCAGCCTGGACCACAAGTCAGCCTGGGGCAGCTGCAAACGACAACTGGATCGACGTCACCGTTCCTGAGATGCGAGCCTTCCTTGGGATGAACATACTCATGGGTATCAACCAACTTCCAGAAGCAGACATGTTTTGGTCAACAAATCCATTCCTGGGCAACTCCGGCATAACCAACACCATGACCTGTAACCGGTTCCAGAAGATCCTTCAGTACTTCCATGCTACAGACAGGGCATCTGAACCGAGACGGGACCATCCAGAGTATGACAGACTTGTCAAGGTGCGACCAGTTATCAGCTGCCTTTCCGAGACATTCGCCAAGATGTTCACGCTGAATAAAGAAGTCTCAATCGACGAAGCCATGATAGGTTTTACGGGTCGTCTCGCCTTTCGTCAGTATATGCCTGCCAAGCCGATCAAGCGGGGGATAAAGATCTGGATGCTGTGCGACGCCAGAACCGCCTTCTTGTCCCGATTTGACGTGTACCTTGGCAGACAGAACAACCAAACGGAGCACGGACTGGGGTACAACGTTATCATGCGTCTGTCTGACCACCTTCAGCACACACACCGGTGGATCTTTTTTGACAATTTTTTCTCCGGTGTGGAACTGATGGAGGACCTCCTTGAACGTGGACTATATGCCTGCGGCACTGTTCGAGTTAACAGAAAGGGATTCCCTGAAGAACTAAAGAAGCCAAGAGAAATAAAACAACGCGGGGAATTTAAGATTCTACAAAAGGGAAATACAAATCTCACAGCCACTGTATGGAAAGATAAACGGTTGGTGCACCACCTGTCGACATTGAGCAGCCCAACTGACGTGATGGACACGCAGAGACGAGTTGGTCGGGACGTTGTTCCATTACAGCAACCTAACAGCTGCCATGTTTACAACAAGTTTATGGGAGGCGTTGATGTCCACGACCAGTACAGGGCCAAGTATGATGTGGGAAGGAAATCTAAGAAGCCGTGGAGGTACATCTTCTGGTTCCTGTTGAACTCGTCCATCATCAACGCTTTCATTTTATATCAACAAACCTCAACTAGAGCAACAAAGAAGAGGCGATTCAGACATATCGACTTCAGGTTAGAGCTCATCTCAGAACTTGTTGGGGGATTTAGAAAGAGAAAACGCTCCGCAGGAGAAGCTCGCGACGTTCTCATCGGGATTCAGCTGAATGTGGACGGGCATGTTAGCTGCCGAATGCCGAATGCAAGGAAGGTCTGTAAGTACCACTCTTGGTATTTGAAAGAGAGGAAGGACACAACATTTGGGTGCCAAATATGCAATGTGCACTTGTGCAGGGAAGGTTGCCATGCTGCATACCACAATCGGTTAGCGAACCAGTGAAGAAATAGTTATAAAAAGTTAAATCAAATTGAACAAAAAATTAAAAAGTGAAAGTTTTAAATTTAATTTAGGAAATGTTGTCACAATCAAATCAAACAAAAAGTTAAAAAGTGAAAGTTACAATGATAAAGTAAAAGTTTTAAATTTAATTTAGGAAGTGTTATATCAAAATCAAATTGAACAAAAAGTTAAAAAGTGAAAGTTACGATGATAAAGTGAAAGTTTGTAATTTAATTTAGGAAGTGTTATATCAAAAAAAGAGAAAGTTACAATGATAAAGTGAAAGTTTGTAATTTAATTTAGGAAGAGTTATATCAAAATCAAATTGAACAAAAAGTTAAAAAGTGAAAGTTACGATGATAAAGTGAAAGTTTGTAATTTAATTTAGGAAGTGTTATATCAAAAAAAGAGAAAGTTACAATGATAAAGTGAAAGTTTGTAATTTAATTTAGGAAGTGTTATATCAAAATCAAATTGAACAAAAAGTGAAAGTTACAATGATAAAGTGAAAGTTTGTAATTTAATTTAGGAAGTGTTATATCAATATCAAATTGAACAAAAAGTTAAAAAGTGAAAGTTACAATGATAAAGTGAAAGTTTGTAATTTAATTTAGGAAGTGTTATATCAAAAAAAGAGAAAGTTACAATGATAAAGTGAAAGTTTGTAATTTAATTTAGGAAGTATTATCTCAATATTCATTTATATATTCAATTTATAGAAAGATGAACTGTGATAAACTTTATTTACCTTGTTTTTCCTAAAATGGACTAGCTCTACCTAAAATGGACTACAAAATGGGAATTGTCATCTGTGGTATATGTGATTTCACTATAACAGAAATCAATTTAATCATACATTATAGTTTAAATTTGAAATTGAAATAATCAACTCATCCTTTTTTTAATGTTTACAAAAGTGTTACAAATTATAATTATATTTATAGCATTCTTGTGATATGGACTGATAGAAGTAAAAACCTGTTGTGATTCTTGTGTGTGGATTGTAATATAATTTTATATACTTCTGCTATATAATGTTTTGTTATGAATGTTAATTTATTTATTAAGTTATACACTGTTTATTTACATGAAATAGTCATAAATATATATGGTATATTACCATAAATAAATATATTTTTGCAGAAAAAAATGTTTTTCCTTACTTCACAAACCTATATGTTGTTACACAATTGTCCTATATTTGAAAAATTTACATCACCAGAAAGAGAAATTAATTCTCCAAAAACTTCACATATACACCATAACTATAAAATCAGTATTTCACACTGTTAAAAGGAGTTTATAAACAGAGGTGTCAAACTTGAGCATTTTCCCAATAAGCTGTATGGAGATAATGTATGCAGTCTTATCAGTTACCTATTGGGTATTGATTATCAGATACTGGTCAACTGTATTGACCAGTGATAGCTGATAAGGTAAAACCTATATGGAGCAAAGGGTTAAAGGAATCCATTTGTCTCAGCAGATCATATAGAAAACGAGTGTTTGGTAGATGGAGGATTTGCAAACAATCGTTGGTGAGTAAACAGATACTGAGATAGAAGAGATCAGTATTGTATTTTAATAATTGATTATTAACCCATTGAATTGTTGTTTGATGTTCGTAGGTCAGTCTTTGAAGTTTTGTTTTCTATCTTTAAAGCAATATATACATTACATTTACTCAGATGATTTATTTATGTGCTACCAGGTTGTTGTTTGAAAGATTATTAAACGTTTGTCATTCCATGAGGTGTTCTTTGATCCCTGGAGTGCTTGTGTCCAGAGACTAGACATAAGGTGTCTGTCTGTTTTGGAAGGTGAGTGTATATATATTTTAGGTGAATGCACAAGAGCAGGATGAAAAACATTCATATTGAAGTGGATGCTGGAAATGCTTAAACATGGAAAAAATGAAAATTAAAATAATATAAATTATTTCTATTTAATATTACAAATGATTATGAATAAAAATAATTAATATCCGACAACGCCTGTAATATATCATGTCACTTCCAAAAGCTTAGGTGAAACCACAAGTTATAAAATTGCAGATAAAAACAAAGATTTATTTTATGATAATTTATATTTTTCAGATATGAAGCTGTGCTAATGATCCCAGACCAGTAATGTCTACCAACCAGGTTGAGGAAGAGACTGAAGAATACACCATTTCCCCAACAACAGAACTACCAGTTTTGAATAGTGAAATTATTCAATCTTTCCAGTGTCAAAATCAATAATCAGTTAAAAGTATCAAACTGAACAAGACTAAGACTGTGTCATATTAAAACTGCAGAGAAAGAGAGTGTGCAATGAATTATAAAAAGAAGTCCTTCTTTACAGGACCTTGGTGTTTGAATTAAACTCAAAGAATGGAAATGAAATGCAATAGAAACAATGTGGAAATAAGTAGAAAAATGACATAAATCATGGAAATAAAATATGATATAAATAAAGAAAATATTTGTTCTTGAAACTTCTTTTCCTGTTAGATGTTGTAAGTTACTTAATTATACACTGCCTTAATTTTAAACATCATTATGATGCTCATAATTAAATCAATTTATCCACATATGAACATTTTTATAAGAATGATTGATTGAATTTCGCGCGCTAAAATATACATTAAAAAACTCACAGTTTTAGGTATAAATTCACAGAAAATAATTACTAAATTCATAGGTTGGGGTCTTGAAAATATCACATGTATGTGAACGAGTAATACTTCACATGTATAAACATCAAAACAGGATTTTGGCCGAGACCAGATAAATGGTTTGAGCTTTATGTGGTGTTCTGTCCAACAGCATTCTCGAACAATATCACTTTAATGTGAGTGGCACTGACCTTCAATAGTTGAAATGAGAGCACTCTGATATTTTCAGTGTTGGCTGACTACCTGGATATACTTGTGCCCACAGGTCAAATATTTATCGAAGAGCAGCATAATGATAAATTTGCAATTTTAAAAAAAAACTAGACTTATTGTATGTTATATCTATAGATGTATCACCTGTGTTATACGGCAGAGCATAAATAAGTGTTCACGTTGTTCATCACCTTAATCTGTCTGACAACATTAATCAAAACACATGGCGAGTTGTGTCCAATGCTCTTTTGATATATGATTTCCTTGACATTGGACACATGAAGGTATCAATGTTGTTTCACAATCAAAATACTCTCATAGATGTCACACATCCTCTGATCATTTTACTTAATGAAAGAGGATGTAGTTGAGCAGGGTTCTTGGTCAGACCCTGGTTCAGTCTTAACTGACCATGGTTCAACCTTAGTCAGACGATGGTTTAACCTTGACTGACCATGGTTCAACCTTATTCAGACCATGGTTAAACCTTAACTGACCATGGCTGAACCTTAGTCAGACCATGGTTTAACCATAGTCAGACCATGGTTTAACCTTGGCTGACCATGGTTCAACCTTGACTGACCCTGGTTCAACCATAGTCAGACCATGGTCAGCCCATGGTTACGTTATCACTGAGTCCCATTTAACAAAAATGTCAAACCATGGTTAGACCAGGGTCAAACCATGGTCTACAGACCATGTTTAACTATGGTCAACCATGGATAAACCATGGTTGACTAAGGTCCATTTCATAGGGGCAGTTTCCTGCTGCACATAGTCTATTTTTAAAATAAGAAAAATAAGACTGTCACCTGAATATGATTTTGACTTTAGCTGGATTTACTTCAAGAATATGCATGAACTCCGACACTATTTACCAAGAAACGTGACATGAAAACTCGTAGTAATGAATTTAAAGTATTGTGAGTTAATACCAATATCTTATAAAGGAGAATTGATTTTCTTCAACAAGTTATCAATAATGGCTCTAAGTTTCATTTTCTTTCCATGCCATTTAAAACAAAAACCTCTGAATGTATAGTGCCAAGCTAGATAATAACAAGTGCTAATTTTAAGCACATTCTGACACTGGTCACTAACTCTTTTTTTAGTATATAATACTAAGAGAGAGTTTGTGACCAGTGTCTGTGATTTAAAGTGGTTGGTACAATATGGCCTACTTTTAATTGCATTTTCAACTGACATTCTGCAACTTTCAGTTTGTTTGAATATTTAAGGTAATTTTTATGCTATTGAGGACTAACAGACAATCAGTTAACTTAACTACTTGTTCTTTGGATCCTGAAAAGTTAACCAGTACTCGATCACACCCATCTCTGCAAGTAACTGATAACTTTCTCATTTGAATCAGTGGTGAGAGACTAATGACAATGAGATGCATTGTTGCATATCAATCAAAATGGGGACTGTGGTCGAATCCAAAGCTTTCAGGGCTCCCGTTTGCCCATTTTTGGGGCCATTATTCTGCCCCATTACCAATGGCAAATAGTATCTTTTTTCCCCCAATCAAAAGTAACAAAATTCCCAACTTCAAAAAGCAAAGAAACCAAAAGAAATATTGGGTAGGAAAAGATTTTTTGATATTATAATTTTAATGAAGTCTTCTTCAAGAACATCGCAGTTTTTATACATTAAATACACATGACACAGTTATTTTACATATATTGAAGGAACCTGTGCTATGTAATTTTCCCAATTTCTTTAAAAATAACACTAATTTTCTCAAAGTCAGGGGCCCTGACCCCATTCCCAAAAGTTCAAGCAAGAGCCCTGGCTTTGGAGTTATAATATTAGTCTTGGGTTCCTAAATAAAATGTAAACAGTCCTTAGCAATAAATGACCTGACACGGGCTGTCAATCAAACAAGCTGATAATTCAATCAGTAATCGTTCTTGTTTCCAGGGCTGCCATATTTATTAGACAACTGAACAGTCTCTAAGTAAACACTACATTGTATTACATTGTATTTGCTCGGCCAAACAATGCCACGTTGCCAATGTGCGAAGCAGTAGTTGCTCTCGTATCAGATCAGTCAATTCATTTAATATACTAAAATGTTTAATGGCATTTAGACAAAACAATACTGTATATTCCCTTATTACCGCCGCCCCCCCCCCCCCCCCCCCCCCCCCCCCCCCTCTAATAAATGCCCCCCATCAATTTTTCTGGAAAATTAAAAAATAAAACGTATATGCGAGTTGAGTGCATATTCGCCCATCTTTCCCAAATCGATTATTTTGTTACACAGACAACAACTAGCAGAGTGTTTATCACCTTTGAACTCTCTAACCCATTGTTTATATCTTTGGTCACTTAACCACTTTTGGTTGAATATACACTTCCCCATATTTGCCGTTTAAAACTAGTAAAAATGCCATCTGTCGATTAAAACATTACTAAAGTCTTTCCGATGCGGTTAGTCTGTGTACGCTGAAAGCTCATTGTTCTACGTTGATAAGAGCAAGCGTCCAAGTAATTTAAAGTGAAGATTACACTGACCATAAATTCGGATATTCCAGTACGCGGACTAGTAGTTTCATACAGATTTCATCCTATGTCGATTATTTCATTCACTCTCAAATAATTCTGAACCACTTTTTCGGGGATTTAAACCGGATTTAAGGTTTTTTCCTGGGCTTTATTGGTTTTATTGTATTTTTAACTGTTGTTAAATTTGCTTTTTTTTATCTTTAATAAACGCCCCTCACCTTGTAAAATGTAACGCCCCCAGGGGCATTATTAAGGGAATATACAGTATATATATTGTGATATATCGTTAAGCCGCTCTCAGTTTAAATGTATCTTTGTGTTTAACATTAAGGTTACCTTTGACCTTTAGTTCCTACTTTTATGTTTGTAAATTATCAATTATTATTATTATTGATTGCTTTTATTTTATCATAATTCTTAAATTGCATGTAATCAAAAAAGGCAACCACTTATATCTTTATTTTTGTGTGTTCTGCAACAGAATAATAATTATTACATTAATTTCATATTTATAAGTTGTTTTTTTCTGAAGCAAGAATATTTGTTCTCATACAATATTTTCTTACTTTCTCCCAAAAGCATTGTTGACATTATGACCTTTATCACTATATACATTACATTTTTCACCTGTAATATTCATGTATGTATGGGGATTGGACCTTGGGTATATGGGGAGGGTTAATATAGGTGGGCTAGCCCTGGGGAATGTATGGGGATGGTTATTATATAGGATTAAATTAACATGAACATTACAGGTAAAACAGTATTGAATACATGAATTAAATTTTTGTAAAAAGCAACTGTAACAAACAGTATATGTCTTCAATGTTATTTATGATGTCTAAAGTTTCTAAACATATTCTTAAATTAAAATACTTTATGTACATTCCTTTTTTGTTTACTTTAGAATGGTTGTGAACATTTTATTGGCTTCATTTAATTGATACCGTTAAGACAGGTATATATGTACTCAACTATGAATTGATTGCACAAGAAACAGTAATTACCCGCTTTACCTATACCTCGCAATGATGAACTTGCCCAATTATCAACTAACTTTAAATCGATTACTACCAAAATGTACAACTTTATCATTCACTTGTGTCTATATAAATATTTACATAATATGTGCTGGTAGATTTAGTTAATTTTATTAATGCATTGTGTTTCTTTTTCCTATCTAAATTATTGTTATTATTAATTTTTAGTATTCCCTCCACATTTACGTTTTTACTTCACATTTAAAATTCCCATTTGTTTTCTATTTATTTCACATTTTATATCATATTAAAACTTTTATTAATTTAAAAATATATTTCTATTATAATTGAACTTTTTCTACACATATTTTTTATTAATTTGTTATTCCTGTAATTATTTATTATCTACTTATAATTGAATCCTATTATTATTTGATTATTCTTATTAATATTTGCTTATTTTTCAGAATCATTAATTGCTTATTCCTATTATTATGTTTATTCCTATTATCATTTGCTTATTCCTATTTTTATATGTTTATTCCTATTATCATTTGCTTATTCGCATTTTTATTTGCTTATTCCTATTATTGGCTTATATTCTTCATAATTATTAATTGCTTATTCCTATTATTATGTTTATTCCTATCTTTATTTACTTATTCCTATTTTTATTTGATTATTCCTATTATTTGCTTAAATTATTCTTGTATCCTATTATTCTTTGTTATTCCAATTATCAGTTGTTGTTTTTTCTGTAATTATTTGCTTTTTCCTATTATGATTAGTGCATCTGACTATCAATCCAGGAGTAGTGTGAGTTTGAATCCCCAACCGACCAGTCTCCATGATGATTTATATATGACATTACGTCTCATTATCATTCGTCTCTCACCGCTGATTCAATTGAGAAAGTTATGAATTCCTTGCAGAGATGGGTTGTGCTCGGGTACTGGTTAGCCTTCTAGGATTCATGGAAACAGTGGTTAGGTTAACTGATCATCTGTTAGCCCTTGATGGCATAAAGATGACACAAAATATTCAATCAATCAATCAATTATTCTCATTAATATTCCTTTTAGTTATGTTTTTTATAATTATCAATTATTTATTTTATTCATCATTATTCATTTATTCACTTCTGCTGATTGTATTACATGATTGTATATTACATTTAGCACTTTGTTATTATACTTTCTTCCTTTTCTTCAAGTCATGACTTCCTAGAATCAATATTGACTTAATTCATATTAGTCATTATCATTCATTATTATTCATTATTCATATTATTCATTATCATTCACTTGATATTCATTATTCTTAATAATAAGCATTATAATTCATATCATTACCATTCATCATAACGCATTTATTCCTCAATTCTATTTCGAGTTAATGTTTTCATTCTTAAGAACTTCACTATAATTCTGTTCTGTTTTATGCTAGTCCATTTCATTACATGTTTTCTTAAAGTCATCTGGTTGAGTCTAGGTTTGAACCTGTCACCTCTGGTTTCGTGCTAGACCAGCTTTAACACTTGCTGGTATGACTTATAGTCTACATTCAAACTCATTAAAGGCAGAAAGTTTCAACAACCTATTCATAAGTAAAATGAATTTATGAGGTAACATAATACTCTGGGTGATTTGGAGATTATCTGTTGAATTTTTTTTTTATTACAAGAATTCCATATAACCTAACTTACCGTATATCCTCGGCCATAAGTCGAATTTTTCAGACTCCAAAATCACTCTCTGAATCCCTACTCGACTTATGGCCCCGTCCTAGTCCCGAGTGATGATTTTTTTTACCAACGGTCAGCTCCTACTGAAGTTTTGAACGTCGAATTTCAGTTTCAGCAACAGTCTATATGAACAATGACACCAACTTTTTGAAATACGTTTTGTGACGTATACTTGCCAGTTTTACTGTCGGTACCGGTGGAGAATGAAAAGAAATTGCATAGAAACAAACATTTGCATGATTTATATTGATTTTAGTGGTTTAATGCCTTCGAAATTTAATTGAAACAGTCAACATTACCGTTTAAGATGTGGAGGTAAACGGCGCTTCAAATGCAAAGGGGCGTAACTCTAGTTTACAACGGGTGTATCTATAACTGAATAAATGATATTACGGTTACTTTATGAGTGTTCTACTTTCGTCCCGTATAATTCGTTTTTTATTTATTTTTTATTATTTTGCTTTTGTTTTAGCGGATTTGTGTGAGAGAGAAAAGTTTTCTGATAAGGCAGGATATCACAGTGTAAACGCTTGTAAATAGTTTACTTGTTATTAGTGCGAATATTCGCCAATTAAAAAAATCGGGTTTATAATGTAATTAAGTTCAAAAGATGATTTTGAATACAAATGCCATCATTTAATTCTCGGTTTGTTCATTTCTAAGTAGCTAATCACAGTTACCGGTAATAACGTTCGCAGTTTGATCTCCAACGTTGACGGAAAAGGCCGGCGTTTCTTTAATCTGTTCTGTTCTGTTCTTTTAATATGATACAGGTGTGGCTTTTGTTTAATCTGGTACAGGTGTACGGTCACAGTCTATGCACAGAAACGCCTACCGCTAATTAGTTTGGATTAAAGATCAGCGAATCAGTTTAGGATAATACTTGTTTGATTGGCCTAACCAATGAAAATATGATTTTAGTTTTGGCAACACCTTCACAAAATGATTGGTATTGAATGTCGCTATCTGTCTATAAAAGATTAAACATAAAGTTTATGAGCATTCATTAATCATATCGCACATATCAGAAATAATTATGCCGAAGAGAAAACGACAAGCCTACGAAAATTCCTTCAAAATTAGAGTAATTGAGTTCGCCGAAAGCTCCAACAACTGCGTGGCTGAACGAGAATTTGGAGTCAGCGAGAAATTAGTCAGGGACTGGCGCAAGGCGAAGGACACGATCACGTCTGATCCAAAAACACAGAAGCGCCGTGTTGTCCGTATTAGTCCGTATGACGCTCTTGAGACTGATTTAGAGATATGGTTACTAGAACTTAGACAATCTGGCTTTGCCGTAACCAGGAATTCCATCAGGCTGAAAGCAAAACAACTGTCGTCCGACTCCAAGTATGGGATAGACTCTGGGACGTTCAAAGCATCCACCGGCTGGTGTACGCGCTTCATGAGCAGACGCCATTTGAGTCTTAGGCAGCGGACACACATTGCCCAGAAATTGCCTCGGGATTTGGAGGAGAAATTGGCGTCTTTCCACCAGTTTGTGATCCGCGAGAGAAAGATGATCGATTTTGAACTATCTCAAATCGGAAACATGGACGAAACACCAATGTTTTTTGATATGCCAGGAAGCAAAACAGTGCACTCAACTGGAGATAAAACAGTTACTATCAAGACAACCAGCGCCGAGAAGGCTCACTTCACTGTTGTGTTAGCCTGTATGGCAAATGGCGTGAAACTCAAACCAGCAGTGGTGTTTAAGCGCAAGACAATGCCTAAGGAGAAATTACCGCCAGGATTACACGTGTTTGTTAACCCTAAAGGCTGGGTGGATGAGGTGATGTTGACAAGTTGGTTGGAGAAAGTGTGGTTTAACCGTCCAGGGGGTCTGCTAAACAAACATTCGTTACTCGTCTGGGACATGTTTCGTGCGCACCTCACCGCGGTAATCAAGAAACAGCTGCAATCGCGGAGAGTGAGACAGGCAGTCATCCCTGGGGGGTGTACCTCTATCCTGCAGCCACTGGACGTAAGCCTCAACAAACCCTTCAAGAGCTACGTAAGAGAACAGTGGAACGAGTGGATGCTGAGTGGGCCACATGAAAGAACAAAGGCCGGTAATCTGAAACGCCTGAGCTTAGTGACTGTGAGTGAATGGATTGTGAAAGCCTGGGATAAGATTCCATGTGAAATGGTGGTGAGGTCGTTTCTGAAGTGTGGGATTTCCAACAGCATGGACGGGAGTCAGGACGACGAGCTCTACAGTGACTTGGTTGCTGGTACTGGGGATGCTGTCAGCAGTGAGACAGAGGAGGTGGACTCTGACGATTCGTACGTGTACGACAGTGAACTGACGGAAGAACAGGTCCGAGAATTGTTCAACAGTGACAGTGACGACAGTGATTTTGAGGGTTTCTAGATGCGTTTGAAGTGTAACCTGTGTATGATCAGTGCCTAGCATAGCGGAGTTACCGTAGTGACTGACCTAAGTGTCATTTTATTAAGATGTTTCTATCTTTTTGATATGTGCTACAGATATTGGCGACGTTCTTAAAACGTGATCGCGGTCTTAATGTATGATGTGAATGTGTTATTTATTTGCTTGACATGCTAAATGAAATTAAACAAATCTTTAAAAAAAATGTTGTTTTTTTCTTCTGTGCTTTTCCCTAGGCGTAAATGTTACGTTATTAAAACCAAAAGAAAATTTACACCATATTCAAGAGCATAATGGGATTAATGAAAAATATCATAAAAAAAGGCCTTGCATGTTTTGCACGGGCGCGTGTGTGCGTGTTTAAGCATCTGCACTATTTTCGTCTGCCAAATTTATCGTCTGCAACAGTTCTTCAAAAAGATTTTCCCCAAATACCATAAAAGTGACAAACGCTTGGGATCTCAGATGAGACGCCGAGTTACTTATCGGCAAGTCAAACGTTGTATAAAGTAACGGATGTAGAAGTAATCCATAGTCAGTGACGGTTACTTCCCCTGATTCACTTGCCAAAATTTGTAAACATGGATGAATGGTAAATCAGGTCAAGAAATCGTCAACTTTAGCAAAGTTTTAGTAAGATTTTGTTTTGGATACTGATCTTTTGAAAGACAGAAGACTGCATTTGTTTGTCGGCTGCATATTTGCCGTTGATTCGATAACGGTACATGAACGTATACTGGCGTAAGGTCAGTTGTGAGTGCAGGCAATCGCTACTGTAGGAATTTTAATATTTAGGTGACCCAAATCTCACCCACTTCCTTTTCGAAAATTCTGGGTCGACTTAAGGAAGGGTCAATGCAAAAAACTGAGATCTGAAGGTCAAAAAGTCCCCTCGACTTATGGCCCGACTCGCCTTATGGCCGACGATATACGGTATATACAAATACCGCATTCCCCTGTATATACACTCTTCCCTAAATGCTCCCTATAAACTGACATGGGCTGTCGATCAAACAAGTTGGTAATCCAATCAGCGAATGATATTGGTTGATACTTAGACAAACAGACTCTTATTATTATTATAATAAGAGAAAACACTGCATTGAATATTGTACAAACAATGCCACATTGGCCAGTGGGCGAAGCGATAGTCACTCTTGTGTCAGGTCAACTAGGCCGAAGTGTTATCAGTAAAAAAGAAACCTTATTGTAATGTGTTTAAACTAATGAATTAAATTAATGGAGTTCCATTGGAGTAACTACCTCAACAGAGTTGACATGTACAAATCTGTTTGACTTTTTTAAAAAAAAATTTCATATTTTTAATTAAAAACTCCCATACCAAGATTCAAGAATCAATTTGCATATTGACAGACAAATCAAATTGGTTCTAGAACCTTTGTATCTGCAGAACTTAAGTATACAAACCAAAACTGTGAGGCACTTTTACTGGCAAAGGATAATTTTAAAAAAATATATATAGTTTTAAATTGATGAATTTATACATTCAATACATATTTTTCTTTATATTTTCCTTAATGAGAAAAAGCAAACATTTGTAATTACTTTCAATACTTATTTACTCATTTGCTATTAGTGTTTCTTCTTTAATCCTTGGCAAAATAGTGTACTAAAGAGTTCATGCATATCTAATAAAAGCATCATTTAAATATTTAAACATCAATGAAACTTTTGCAAGTTTTAATTTCCAATTATCATAACCAGCGATATATTAAACCCAAATCAGATGAGATCAGAGACACTGTGACAGGGCTATATGTTGTTACATAATTGTCCTATATTTAAAAAATTACATCACCAGAAAAAGAAATTAATTCTCCAAAAACTTCACATATACACCATAACTATAAAATCAGTATTTCACACTGTAAAAAGGAGTTAATTAACAGAGGTGCCAAAATTGAACATTTTTCCAATAAGCTGCATGGAGATAGTGCATGCAGTCTTATTAGTTACCAATTGGGTATTGATTATCAGATACTGATCAACTGTATTGACCTGTGAGAGCTGATAAGGTAAAACCTATATGGAGCAAAGGGTTAATAGACAATATCCTCAGTATCATTAAATAAAATAATTAAGCTTCTGGATTACACATGGATTAAAGGGACACAATGCAATTTAGCCACATAAAGATACATGCTAAAAGCATCAAAAATTAAAAAAAAAAATTAAATCATCCCACTCTTTTCAAGAAAAATTTAGAAGATAACCTAGCAATTAATTTATAATGGTCTAATCTTTATTTCATTTTGTCCTTTTGATGTATATAACATGTATCCCGAAACTACCGTAAAATTCCTATTAAAAGCCCCGTCCATAATAAAAGCCTTCCTGTTTGTTTTTTTTGTTTGTTTGAATATTTAGTGTCCTTTTCATGTCATTGGGGGAATAAATGATAATTAGTTAACTACTGTTTCCAGGGATTCTGGAAGGTTAACCAGTACTCAAGCACCACCTTCAAGTAGTTGATATTTTTCCCACCTGAATTAGCAGAAAGAGATAAATGACAATGAGATGCATATTATATATCAATCATCACAGAGACTGTGACTGGTGGGGATTCAAACTCACGACCCATGGACTGATAGGCAGATGTGCTACTGACTAAGTTAACAGGGACCAGCAGGGTGAATATAAATCATCACGGAGACTGATTTGTGGCGATTCAAACTCATGACCCATGGATTGATAGGCAGATGTGCTACTGACTGAGTTAACAGGGACCAGCAGGTTGTATATAAATCATCACAGAGACTGACTGGTGGGGATCCAAACTCATGACCCATGGATTGATAGGCAGATGTGTTACCTGAACTGAACTAACCGGGACCAGTTTTTTTTTTAAAAAAAAAACTTTTAAAATTATAAAAAATAAAAGCATTGTTAAAACTATAACCTCTGACCCTTCTGTTTTGATAAATTTGAGGCCTAGTAAGAATTTAATGGTGTCCAGATTTAGTCGCCTTTTACGACATGCAGGGCTTCAAAGTTATGTTATCCTACAGGCTTCAGGTGACCACCCAACTCTACATGGGGATAATAAATTGAATGATTTCCAGAAATAGGAAAATGCATAATTTGTGCTAATTATGAAATAATCACGAGTTCTTAAGATGATTTTTAGACATTCACAATTTCAACCCTTTTCACGGCCTAACTGAGTCATATTTTCGGTTTTTTTTTGGAATGGGGTTTTAAAAGCCATTTTCCACACATTTCAGGTTATATAATAATGGCATATCCAGTTTTACTGGTGGAAGAAAACCTCAGACTGAGTAGAATCCCCATCTTTCCGCAAGTAACTGGAAACTTTCTCACAAAGTTTTGCAGCAAGCGGGACTCAAATCTGAAAGTCTTGTAAGTCACAATAACAATTTCTATCACAATGTCATGCATTAGACCTTAGTAATGCAGCAATGGATGGGGAAATGAGATTTTTTCTGTTACAACTTCTAATATTCTAATATGAAAAATTAATGAATTAAATATCATACAGATATCAATACTACGCATTAAATTATTTAGGAATGTAATGCATTCAACTGTATTGGAATATATTACATTCAATTGTATTGGAATATATTACATTCAATTGTATTGGAATGCAATACATTCAATTGTATTGGAATGTATTACATCAGATTGTATTGGAAAGTATTGCATTTGGTTGTGTTGGAATGTATTGCACCAGATTGAATTTGAATGTAATGCATTCAACTGTATTGGAATGTATTACATCAGATTGTATTGGAAAGTATTGCATTTGGTTGTGTTGGAATGTATTGCACCAGATTGAATTTGAATGTATTGCATTCAATTTTATTGGGATGTATTACATTAACTTGTATTTGAATTTACCACATTCAATAATGTATTGGAATGTATTACATTCGATTGAATTGTAATGCATTGCATTCTTTTTGTATTTCAGTGTATTGTATTGTATTGTATATCAAATTGTAATGCTGTTCTGTATTATATATCATATAATATAGTAGTATCATATCATATCTTATATATGTCATATTGTATATCATATCCTGTTTTATAATATCATATTGTATTGTAATTTATGTATGTTTCTCTTTGAATATATTGTATTTCGTATTGTTGCATTGCATTATTGTATTGTGACTATTGTTGTATAGCAGTTAATGTATTTTGTATTGCACTGTATTGTATAACATTATTGGTTTATACTGGATTGTAATTAATGTATTGCATCATTCTGTAATGTATGTCCCTCTGTGTATTATATTGTATGTTGCATAGTTGTATTGCATCACAATATTGTATTTTGCAGTGTTATGTTTTATATTGCGTTTTATCACATGGCAGTTTTGTATTGTATTCTATTGTATCATATCCTTTTTAAACCATTATCATATCATCATCATGTAATGTCCTAATTATATTGTATAAAGTCATATCCTATAAAATCATATTTTTATATTTCATCATCATACATGTATAATGTATGTCATTGTATTGTAATGAGTGTAATCGATGTATATCTTTCTCTTTCTGTATGTATAATAAATGTTTCATTACTGTGTTGCATTTTGTATTGTATTGCACGGTATTGTACCAAATCATTGTACAATACCACATTATTGTATTGTAATGTATTGTAATCTATGTACGTCTTTCTGTGTATGTATAATGTATGTTTTATTATTGTGCTAAATTGAGTATTGCATTGCACTGTATTGTTCCACAACATTGTACAGTACCACATTATTGTATTGTAATGTATTGTAATCTATGTATGTCTTTCTGTGTATGTATAATTTATGTTTTATTATTGTGCTAAATTTAGTATTGCATTGCACTGTATTGTTCCACATCATTGTACAGTACCACATTATTGTATTGTAATGTATTGTAATCTATGTACGTCTCTCTGTGTATGTATAATGTATGTTTTATTACTGTGATACATTTTGTATTGCATTGCACTGTATTGTTCCACATCACTGTATTGTACCACATTATTGTATTGTAATGTATTGTAATCTATGTATGTCTCTCTGTGTATGTATAATGTATGTTTTATCATTGTGTTGCATTTTGTATTGCATTGCACTTTATTGTATCACATCATTGTACAATATCACATTATTGTACAACCTCACATCATTGTATTGTAATGTATTGTTATCTATGTATGTCTCTCTGTGTATATATAATGTATGTTTTATTACTGTGTTGCATTTTGTATTGCACTGTATTGTACCACATCATCGTACAATATCACATTATTGTATTGTAATCTATTGTTATCTATGTATGTCTCTCTGTGTATGCAAAATGTATGTTTTATTACTGTGTTGCATTTTGTATTGCACTGTATTGTACCACATCATCGTACAATATCACATTATTGTATTGTAATCTAATGTAATCTATGTACGTCTCTCTCTCTCTGTATGTATAATGTATGTTTTATTACTGTGTTGCATTTTGTATTGCAGTTGCACTGTATTGTACCGCATCAATGTATTGTATCACATTGTTGTATACTAATGTAATGTAATCTTATGTTGTAAATGTCATATTGTGCATCTTTTATTCTTTCTGTTAAACCGGAGTGTGTGAAGCCAACACACACTGCTTATAAAGCATGCTATATTAAGCCAATTCTCTCCCAATAAACAGAACAAGCTAACTGAACTGTTCCATCATTACTTGACTGATCCTGGAAGCTGGAATATTCTGAATAAACTTAAAAAAACTACAAAACCATGCTCGACACGTCAACATTAGAAACAAATGACAGAATCTAACTTAACAAGATCCCAATTTTGTTGCCTTTTAGGATCACGCTATGGGAAAGCAGTGATCCCAATTCTATTGTTTAAACAAGCATCACGGAATCACATGGGATTAGTTGATCAAAAGCCCAGAACTAAAAGTATATTCACTGGAACAATTATTTAACATTAATTTAACACTCTTTGACATATGAAAAAAAAATGCAGCGGTGGTTTAGAGGTAAAGCATCCGACTCCCATGCAGAATGTCATGGGTTCAATCCCCGGCCTTGTCAATTACAATGAAAGACTTGAAGAATGGTACTAGAAACTTCCTCCCTTGGAGATCATCATTTAGAGGATAGTTGTAGGTCAGGCCAGCCCGGTGTCAGTATACTGTTACTGGGTGTGGTATCATACCATGTGTCTTGCGGTATGATACTCCAGTGTGGCAGTGCTTAAAATACTGGTCAAGTAGACACCATCGCGATTTGACTGAAATATTGTTGAAAGTGATGCCAAACACCGTACAATAACAACAACAACAGTATTCATTGATTATTTTAGGTGGACAAGTTCAAGTATTTAAACATGTATTTTTATCTTATGAAAGGAATAAAGAATGTAAGATCCAAAAGATGTGAAATTTCTTACATTTAGATATATAGATTCCTTTTTAAAATGATATTCATTCACTGTTTTATTAAGTAAAATCCAAAATAAGCAATTAATCTGCACTGTGTAATGATCTCGGCTTCAAGACTATACAAGAAATTCCTTCAATTATCCAATCATAGTCACAAAAATTTCCGTTTGCACAGCTTACGTCCAAAGTGATTATAATGGTGTATAGCGTCGTTTTCAACAATTATTTAGTTAAATTGTAACAATGTCTACTTGAGACAGTATTCTAAACGCTGCCATATTAGAGAATAATCATGCTGCTGACACTATGGTATGATACCCCACCCAGTCACATTATACTGACACAGGCTGACCAGACCTAGAACTATTATTTAAAAAAAACAATAGCTTTGGCATAAACAAACTTTAGCTCAGAAATACATCTTGATCTGTGAGATATTTAGTTTTAAGAACTGGCCTGGTCCATGATACATCTGTAAAACTAAATCTCTATTAGACAAGATGTAAAACTGACTGCCCTGGATATTTTCTTCCATCAATAAATAATCTTATTGAGTTTCAAGCCTTCGCTAGCTGTAAAATTTATGGCATTGTAGTAAGATGCTAAACAATGTCTTCTTTCAGAAAAACTCAGATTGAAGAATTCCAATAATTTAGTATTTTTTGCAATATAGACACCAATACTTGAATTCAAAAAAATAAATTCATAAAGAAACTGATTATAAAATCCAATATTGTGTGTCTAAAACACCAATATACAATATTTGAACAATTACCAGACAAGTTTACAACAATTAAAAAAGTTTGTGCATTAAATAAATGTAGCTTAAAAGAAAATGACCTGGCCCATAAGTTTTCTTTTAAGCTACATCTATTTTCTGATTTCAAACTGCAGGTATTTTTCTCCTGATATTATTTAATAATCATATTCAAACATATACAAATCTATAAAAAATATAATAATAGGGACAATTTAGTTTCAAGGATTAATGAAAAAACATGGTTATCCAAGACCTTAAACTTTTGCATTTTTGTATTTTAATATGACCCTTAAAATTCTCCAATCTTCCTATAAATTCGCAATGCGCTCTTCCACTAAACCACTGCTGCAGTTAATAGTGCGGGAAAACACAAAAATATTCTATATAAAACACTATAAATTTCCATTAACAGTTGTAGTGATCCTATTCTTGCCACCCCTCATGAGGTACACCAGGAAACAAACACGATAAAGTTACCAAACTTTAACAATTTAGACATTTCTTCAGTACAAATAAACAACAAAGTTTTCAGACTAAGCACAAATTAAAGGGACACAAGGCAATTTATAATTATTATGTTGACAAAAATGAAATTTTAGGACAATTGAATAATGTTATAAAATATAGTGAATTAAATTTAAGGGAAAAAACATGTGCTATCTAAATAAACAATATATAATTTAGATCAAGGTATTTCCCAGTTGTACAAATCATCTTATAATTCTTTTTAAAAAAATACTTGTTTGTTACATAATTAATATTTCAAATTTAAAACCAATAAAATCTTGATGTCATTTTGCCCTTTAAATGTATGAGGACATAAATCCAAAAACTAACGTAAACCCCCTATTAAAAGCCCCCTCAATAATGATTGAATTAATTGATCAAATATTTAGGGTCATTATTTTGCCATCGAGGGCTAATTTTAACAGATGATCCATTAACCTAACCACTGTTTCCTGGGATCCTGATAGGTTACCCAGTACTTGAGCACACCCCACCTCCGCAAGTAACTGATAACTGTCCCACTTGAATCAGCGAGAGATGAATGATAATGAGACATAATGTCGTATATCAAACATCACGGAGATAGTGGCCGAGTGGGGATTCGAACTCACGACCTCTGGATTGACAGTCAGACGTGCTAACAACTGAGTTAATCGGGCCCGGCCCCCTGAATAATTGTTGTTTTTTTTGCTTGTTTGAATATAATTTTAGTCTTCAAAAAAACTGAAGCTTTCCACTTGAATCAGCAGTGAAAGATGACTGACACTGAGAAGCATGTTGTATATCAATCATCACAGTGACTGGCTGGCGGTGATTTGAACTAACAACCCCTTGATTTATAGTCAGACGCGATACCAACAGAGCTAACCGGGCCAACAATCAATATCAAAACTTTTCAAATTATGATCCAAGCTTTTTTAATCTATAAACTTTGATAAAAAAATATGTCTATCCTTCTCTATTGGGGGCAGTTAATAGGGAGTTTACTGTGCCCTTTAGTCGCCTTTTACGACATGCAGAGCTTCACAGTAGTGTTATTCTGCAGGCTTCAGGTGACCACCCAACACTACATGGGGATAATAAATTTGACTAATATTTCCAGACAAGAGTTCTTAAGATGATTTTTAAAAGTTCACAATTTAAATCCTTTTCAGGGCCCCTCCTGGCCCTTGAATGAAGTTTTATTATTATTTTCTATCAAAATGGGTTAGATCTTGCAACAATGAATGAGGAAATGAGATTTTTCCATCAACTATTTCATAGCTCTTTAAACGAAAAAAAAAAATCATAGAGACTTAATACTATACATTCAATTATGTATTGGAATGTGTTACATTTAATTGTATTGGAATGTATTCCATTTAATTGTATTGGAATGTATTCCATTTAAATGTGTTACATTCCATTGTATTGGAATGTATTCTTTTTTATTGTATTGGAATGTTTTATATTAAATTGTATTGGAATGTGTTCCATTTAATTGTGTTGGAATGTGCTATGCTCAATTGTATTGGAATGTATTACATTTATCTCACAGTATTGGAATGTGTTACATTTAATTGTTTTGCACTGTTTTTTGTTGTTTTTAATGCCATGCATTGTATTGTATAATATCAAATTGCATTGCTGTGATGTACTGTATTGTACATGTATTATTATAATATCTATCATAATATCATATAATATTGTATTGTATCATATCATTATCATATCATAATCACGTATTATCCTATATTTGTGGAACCATTTGTCTACTTCAGATGTTACCATGTGACCGTACAATATGTAGAAGTTAATTCAGTTACTCCTCTTTTCACAAAACATGAGGATTTTATGACTGCACAAGCTTTATTAATATTGACGGAGAATCCAGATACAGCCAAAAATGAAACAAATAAAACCATGTAAACAGTATGCCGACTGAACATAGAACCTTGATACTGGAGCAACACAACCATGAATTAAGGAAATTCTATCTAAATAAACAGCACAAGCTAACTGGATTGTTCAATCCTTCTCCTGGAAGAGCCCTATTTTGTCGCCTTTAATGATCATGCTATGGTGAAGCAGTGGTCCCAATTCTACTGCTTAAACAAGCAACCCGGAACCACACGGGATCAGTAATATTTCTTACTAGTTGAGATAAAATCACATAGAATTGAAACAACTTAATTATCCCAGCAAAAGATCTTACACGGATTGCGCATGGCAATTTTGGGAAAATGAAATAACTGCTGGTGCTACTTCTGAAAATGAAACAAAAACATCTTTTAAAGAAAAAACCAGTATGTCCTTACATATAAATGAGATCAAATCAAAATATTGTTTACAATTTCTGTCATAGATCACCACAAAATGAGAAGTTTTGTAACCTTTTACCAGAATTATGTCCCTTGGCAAAATAAGGGCTTATATACAGTATTATATACTGGGAACATTTACTTTCATATTTGCCACACATTGATATCAGATATAGCGTTGTATAAATATTTATCCAAATTGCAGTGCGCCCCTATAATAGAGGACACAGAATTACACAAAATGTGCCATCATGAAATGAAACCATAAACCATTTGTTTTCAATATATTAAGCCTATATCTGTACTCACTGATTCATATTGCCACAAAGGTATCAATTTAAAAATGCCAAAATGAAATAATGAAAAGAGATTTTATAACTTAGCCTACAAACTCAGGTTAGACTAAAACAGAATTCAGCTTAGGGTCCTCCGTGACTGAGTGGTCTAAGGCGCCATCTCAAGATCACTTACCACTCACCGCCAAGATTGTAGGTTTGAGTCCCGCTCACTCAAAAAAAATTATGTGAGAAATTTCCAGTTACTTGCGGAAAGACAGTGTTTCTACTCAGTCTGAGGTCTTCCTCCATCAGTAAAACTGGATAAGCCATATATAACCCGAAATGTGTTGAAAATGGCTTTAAACCCCATTCAAAAAAGAATTCCGCTTAAAATTGCAATGTTATGAGTCAGGTGAGTTCATCTTAATTCCATTAATTTTGATCTTTCATACTGATTACATATGGTAGACTTTGGTTCATCTTAGAAAATCTGTTAATGACAAGGTGAAGATCATTTAGCAGTATTTACTTGCTGTCTATTTTTAGAATGATTTCTTTTAAAATTTCACCACTTATAAAAGACTGGATGTTCTAAAGAAATCATGGATTCAACCAACAAATAAGGACAGGAAAGGTATAAACTGATACCAACAGGAAAAAAATCAGTTCTCTTGTGAGATGATAAATTGGTTTAAGACACTGGATATTTTGAAGAAATCATGGATTTCACCAACAAATAGAGATAGGACTTGTGTATTAACCAACAGACCAAAAACTCAACTCTCTGGTGAGTTTATAAATTGGTTAAAGACACTGGATGTTTTAAAGAAATCATGGATTCAACCAAGGAATAAAGACAGAACTCAGGTTTTTTAACTGACAGAACAAAATCTCAACTCTCTGGTGTGTTTATAAATTGGTTAAAGGCACTGGATATTTCAACGAAATCATGGATTCAACCAATAAATAAAGAAAGACGAGACTGGTATATTAAGCAACAGACCAAAAACTCAATTCACTGGTGAGTTTATAAATTGGAAAAAAAACACCAGATATTTTAAAGAAATCATGGATTTCACCAATAAATAGAGACAGGACTGACATATTAACAGACAGACCACAAACTCAACTCTTTAGTGAGTTTATAAATTGTTTAAAAGACATTTGATGTTTTAAAGAAATCATGGATTCAATCAGGAATAAAGGCGAGACCGCTGTATTGACCAACAGAACATAAACTCAACTCTCTGGTGTGTTTATAAATTGGTTAAAGACACTGGATGTTTTAAAGAAATCATGGTTTAACCAATAAATAAAGACAGGACTGGTGTATAAGCCAACAGACCAAAAAACTCAATTCTCTGGTGAGTTTATAAATTGGCTAAAGATATCAGGTATTTTAAAGAAATCATAGGTTTAACCAATAAATAAAGACAGGACTAGTGTATTAATTGAACATAACAAAAACTCAACTCATTAGTGAGTTTATTAATTGGCTTAAGACACCTGATATTTTAAAGAAATCATGGGTTTAACCAATAAATAGAGACAGGACTGGTGTATTAACCAACAGACCAAAAATTCAACTCTCTAGTGAGATTATAAATTGGCTAAAGACACTGGATGTTCTAAAGAAATCATCCCTTGTCAAATGTTTACGCAGCTTCGAAAAATATGTAGCTAAAAGCTAGCTAATGTCCAGCTTTTACGCAGCATTTTCGAATTTGCCAAATAAAAGCTGCGTTTTTCTTAACTAGCTGCGTATTTATTTTTGAAGCTGCGTTTTTTTATAAAAAGCTGCGTTTTCACTTGATACCTTAGTAAAAGCCGCGCTTTTAACATTTTGAGCTACGTATTTCCTTTCCAAGCTGCGTTTTTTTTTCATAGGTGTGCAAAAGCTACGTATTTTACTCAAATACAAATAGGAAATAATAATTAGACTGCATATTATCCCAGAAGCTTTGTAAAACCTGTATCTTTTTCCAACCAAAAAAAAAGAAGCAAAATAAATAAAATACGCAGGATTTACACAGCTTTTGAAGCTGCGTCTTTATAAATATAACCATAGATGGAATCTTATTTTATTTCTATATCATACAATTATTAAAGAACTCTCTCTCTCTCTCTCTCTGGAGATAATAATTTGTGAATAACCAGACATAGATGTACAGACCGGACTACAGTGAGCTCGCCTTGCTTTAATTCAAACCAAGATACAATATCAGTAAGGCATGCAGAAGCCTTGATTTTGTATATATGGTTTGCATTGTAACAACGAAATTATTGAAAATGTTATAAAACAGATACAGTTTGGATGCCTCTTTGTTTTATTTCATTGTTATTGCTGGAGCACATGTATTTGTAAGAATGATTTCAAACTTTTTGGAAATTTTTTATTTAAAAGCTTTAAAACCAGTGTAACTACATTTATGATGGCTAAATTACAGACTTGACAAAAAGATCATATATTACGTAAGGTTTGACCTCAAAGTGTGACCATAAACTGGTATATCTTAAAGAAAGAATTAGACAGACATGGTAAAATCAGAGTATGCCTCCTACAACCTCGTAGCCTGGTTAGGGATGCGATAGACTATAGTTCATAACAGACTACTGCAACAGACAATTTTACAGTAAATTAAATGCAAAGTAACAAAAAACAAACACAACATTATTGAAACATTTTTTATTAATTGCTATCAAATGTCATGAACTCATATCTGTGACTATCAAATTTCATCAAATCATATTTATTTAAAGCAACACATCCACGTTTGAACTTTTAAAAAAAAAAATTTAATTGAGTTATGAGCACATTTCCCATACAAACATATGATCAATTAGCTGTATATGAGCATATAAACACAATCCGGAACAAAATGATGCCCAAATTATAATGCGTGACTAACACTTTATAAAACAAGCGTGTAACTCACCCTAGTCAAAAAAATTGTCTAAATGACTTTCAAGGCAGGTAATGTACACTACGCACTAAAACATGAAGTTTTTTAATACGACTCGCATAATTCAATTTGAAGCCAAGTTGGAATCCTCGGCAGTTTAAAACTAATTTATAAAGCGTTTGTCACGCTTTATAATTTGGACATATTTTTTTATAATTCTAAAGTGTTCTGGATTGTGTTTGTTAGCACATATACAGCTCACTGACCATATATTTATGTATGGGAAATGTGCTCACAACTCAATTGAAAAACTTTTTAAAAAAGTTTAAACATGGATGTGTTGCTTTAAGTATCAAAATTTCACTAAGAAATAGTTTTTATTTTTTAAATACTAATATTGCAACTTACTTTGAAAAATAAACTATACATTTATAATTGAGGTATTAAAAACCTTTTAAGTGATTATATATCAGGGAAAAAAGTGTCTCGCATGTCTACTCAGTAAATGTCAGTCAATAATAAATTTGGTTCTTAAATAAGTAGGGAAAGTTAATAGATCATTTTGATAAAAAAAACGCAAATGGTCTAAATTTCAATGAGACCTTGATATTGTTTTGTTTGTGTCACAGGTTGCCATAATAATTTGTCAAACATACAGCCATATTTTTCAGGGACAGAGAAAAAAATAACCATTATGCAGATAGCTGCTTAATACAGGTTGATTAAAATTATAAAAATTGTAAGAAAGTTGGGCTGCTCAAAATAAGTTAGTTTGCTCAACAGCTGACTATTACCGAATTATACAAAATATAAAATATTCGAGACATGGCATTGCCTTCATCAGTCAACTGTTTCAAGCAGAGTATATACACAAGACTCATACAAAATATCAAATAATCATGGCACAGCATTGCCTTCATCAGTCGATTGTTTCAAACAGAGTATTTACACAGGCTAATACAAAATATCAAATAATCATTGCACAGCATTGCCTTCATCAGAAGACTGTTTCATACAGAGAATATACACAGGCTAATACAAAATATCAAATAATCATGGCACAGCATTGCCTTCATCAGTCGATTGTTTCAAACAGAGTATTTACACAGCTAATACAAAATATCAAATAATCATGGCACAGCATTGCCTTCATCAGAAGACTGTTTCAAACAGAGTATTTACACAGCTTATACAAAATATCAAATAATCATGGCACAGCATTGCCTTCATCAGACGACTGTTTCATACCGAGAATATACACAGGCTAATACAAAATATCAAATAATCATGGCACAGCATTGCCTTCTTCAGAAGACTGTTTCAAGCAGAGTATATACACAGGCTAATACAAAACATCAAATAATCATGGCACAACATTGCCTTCATCAGTCGACTGTTTCAAACAGAGAATATACACAGGCTAATACAAAATATCAAATAATCATGGCACAGCATTGCCTTCATCAGACGACTGTTTCATACAGAGAATATACACAGGCTAATACAAAATATCAAATAATCATGGCATAGGTCAGCTTGCCTTTTTCAGTCAACTGTTTCTTTGACACAAATATGTAGTTAATATAAATTAACCACATTGTCCAAATAAGTTTGGCATTCTAATAACGCATTTGTAGTTTTGGTTTCCTTGTAGCAGAAGTACTTTTTCAATTATTTTATCTACTTGAATAACCTTCTGCACTGCTGTTTCTTTCACTTTTGCAATGTGGTGAACATTTTTGTTAATTAGTCCGATTACATCCATTGTTTTCACAACAGCAAAACACCTGTTACATTCCCTTTCGTAAACATAATACTCAACTAATGCTAATTCACTATCGACGTCCCCATTTATGACAACAGCATAGCAAATTCTTTTTTGCATTCTTTCGTACTCTCTGCACCAGATTGTGTTTTTTCCAACTCGAACATGTAAAACTTTCAACAGCGACTTAACTTGATACCCTACAATTTCAGACACTGCTGCCTCAACATATTCATTGCCTTCTGGTAGAGGTGTCTGTCTTCCAGTTATGGAACAGTTACTGATTTCTTTAAGGTTACGAACTGGCTTTCCAACTGTGAGCATATCAAGAGTAAAACTCTTCAATGTAGCATTTGAGATGTGCTTGGCTTCAACAATGAGTTTCTTTTGTGCTTGTAAAAAGCACAACAGTTGTTTGCAAACATCCCCAGTTCCATGTACTGATTTCAACAAAGTTCCATTCCCATTCATATCCTCAAAAGGAAAACATGACCATGCCCATAGAGGTCCGTGGTGCCTGACAAAGTTAACCAGGTGACAGCCAATGTTGTGCACATTTAGTCCACAGTTACTTTGTCCGTACAGATTTTCAAATGTAACTTGGAAGCGTTGTAACAAATGTTCTGCTCTGACTAACTCTTCATTTGAGATGTTGTCGCTCAGGAGGATATAAATACCCTCTGACAGAAAGCACAAGTTCTCGTAATAGCTCTCCTCCATTATCCCATCAAGACAGGGAATAGGCATAATACAGAAGCCAGTTCTGTAACTCTGAAGCTTTCCAATGAGTAAGGTTGTTTTCCACTGACCTAGGCATTCTGGGAATTCCATCTGTTGGTTGCATTGATATTAAGCGTTTGTCAATTTCTTTGACGTGGGGACCCAAAAAGTATGATTTCTTTGAATTATGGGATGAGAACCAGAGTTGTAACAGTTTTTTAGTTGTCCCAAGAAGCACACCATGCATATAATCTGGAAGAAGACTGTTGATTGGGTTGAAGTAGTCAATTGCCAATAACAATGAAACTCCCATGATACCTTTTGAAGATTTGTTTCCATTATTGATGGCATGTTCAGCATCATTTAATAATGATGGAAGGTCTCTTGGTGGAGCTGGTTCTGATCTTACATTATAGCCTCTGGCATGTCCCTTACCTTGGGTGAAGACCTCACCTGGTTCCTCACAAGTTAAACATCCATATTTACCATTATGCTGGGTCATTTCCATTACATATGCTTTAGCTTGAAGGTCCATTGTACCAATTGTAAGTTCTGCTTTCATCGTGATGGAAATGCTGTTGACTGTGATCTGAAATCCTTGATTTTAAAGTTTAATCATGTCCTCTACAAATGGTTGAAAAAATGTCTGGAACTTGGGTTTACCTTTTCCTTGCCACAAACCCCACACAATTATGTTCTGTTTTGAAAAGCGTGTAACTGGGGGCAACTCATTAATTACCAAGTATACAGGCCACAAGCTTACCGACGATGAACTATACAATGGCACACCATCTGTATTGAACATCAGTGTCACTGTTTGTTCATTTAACACATTCCCCATACTTTCCAAGTTCCCCTTCCTTTCTATAATGTCTACTAGTTGCTCTTGAACTGAAATTGATGCGAAATAAGATTTTTGTCTTTTCAAATGTTGTTTCCTAAGTGGACCCAAGTATCTCAATCCATCGCAGCTACGATTTGGGCACAAGATCACAGATTCATCACTGGGAAATAGGGATTGACACTGGCTACAGAAATCATGACTTGTTGGCCTTGTGTCACTACAAATGTTTCTCAGATCAGCACTACTTATTTCCTGCATACTGTCTTCCGAACTTGAAAACATTTTTAATAGTTTAAGTAAACTCTCTGATGCTGATCCAGTCAGTTTCATTTTAGTGATGAATGACAATATTGCCATGCATTTTTCCTGATATTCCGTCAATTTGGGTTGTGTATCTATGTCTTTCTCAAACTGAATAGTTTCATTCATTGCAGGAAGGGTTTGTGTTGAGTCATCATTCATCACAGGTTCTTCAATATCATACACAGCTTCAACATTAAATTGTTCATTTATGGTTCCTAATCATCCATGCACTTTACATTGATGTTTTCGTCATTCAAAGAACAGACTGTTGGAAGCACATTATTTGATTCTGACTGCTTTGATTGCTTTAGTCGTACCAATGATCTCTTGGGAAGTGGAAGGGAAGAATCTAATTTGTCGTATACTTTATAAATTTTCCTTTTGTAGTGCAGGTGTCCTGAAATGAAAAAGAGGATCATAACTTTCTTGTAAAGAATAAACATGAAGAATATGAGAAATCTGGTTATGTATTGGCAGGGCATGTCCAATACCATATGTTTCGCGATATGGGAAGGACGATATACTATGTGCTGAACATGAGAAAACAATCTTACCTTTGCTTTGTAGTTCTCATTGACATGATTATGAAACTTTGATATATGTTGTTTTAAAATATAGTCCAATACACCAGAATCTAGTAACAAATAGTTTTGTATTTTGTTGGTAACTAGGAGCAGTTTATTATTTGTTTCCAATTTACTTTTATTTTCATATGCACATTAAAATTAAAGTTTTAATGCCAAGTGAGTTTTATTCACTCAATTTAGAATTTATATACGCATATTGAAATATGAGTCGGAGCTCTAGAGACTAGAACCCATACTAACTTTACCTGGTGTTAACAAATAGACCTATGTTGCTGGGGCCCGTCTCACTAATGTTAGTAAGTTTACGAACTTCGTAACTTTAAATTTGAAGTTATCATTAAACGTCCGGAAATTCCGTTATTGTTTAAAAATCACAATAAATTTGTGTTGATGATACATCTGCAGGTGTCAACATTTGTTGGTATGAAAATTTTAGATTTACGAAGGTTAGTGAAACAGGCCCCAGAAGTTTTATAATATGAGAGCATCAGAAAGCATACACAATTTTATCATATTTAATAATTGAGAAAATTTTTTTTTTTTTAAAATTGAAGAGCGATGGAGACAGCTTAAATACAATAACATTGATGAACAGCCTTTTTCTGGAAATTGGCCCATGCCTTCGACATTAGGAAAAATATAGTGTGATTAAGAGGAAACTGGGAATTTTAAGGCTTTAGAAAACTCGAATATAAAGCTTAACACTGATAAGGTAATGTCCTAACCAATAACTATCAGATAATGCAATACAGTCAAACCTGTCTTAAGCATGTTTAATATACAGGTTAATTTGCTATGAAACAATATACATGGGAAACAACAAATGCGGCTGCCTAATAGAGGTGACTGCTTCTACAGGTTTGACTGTAATTCATATCCAGTTGTTTTTTATCCAAAATGGAATTATTTTTTTTTCATTTTTGGACCTCAATTTGAAAAAAAACATGATTAAACTTTGTTTAAAACGGTAAAAATAACCTGATGGATGGAATGGTCTCTTCAGGAGGTAATAAAGTTAAACATTTGTATAATAGTTATAAACTCCTGTATCTTCAAGAAAAAGGTTCGCAGATGGACTATTAATCAGAACATAAACTGCATCAGTGGTCTAGTGTTAACTGTCAAGGAGGTCGGTCATCGGTTTGATCCCCAGATGGGTAATGCAAAATACTTGAAAATAATACTAGACGCTTCTTTGGTTGCTCAGCATTGCTCAGGGTTGTTCTCGGTCTGGTCAACCCGGTGTCAGTAAAATGTGACTGGATGGGGTATATCATGTGTTTGTGGCATGAAACTCCAGGTAGACTTCTCTCACAATGACTGAAACACTTTATACAAAGTTACAATAAACACCATGCATAAACAACAATGATAAAAGCCCTTCTGGCCTTTGGCCAGTAGAGCTAAAAAGAGCTCACATTCTATATTCATAACTTTAATTGCTTAGCCGATTAGCTCAGTCGGTCTAACTATCAATCCAGGGGTCGTCAGTTTGAATCCCCGCCCGGCAACAGTCTCTGTGATGACTGATATATGACATTTTGTCTCATTATCATTCGTCTCTCACCAATGATTCAAGTGGGAAAGTTATCAGTTACTTTCAGAGATGGGGTGTGTTCCAGTACTGGTTAATCCCAGGAAACAGTGGTTAGGTTAACTGATCATCTGTTAGCCCTCTATGGCATAAAAATTATGCTAAATATTAAATCAATTAATCAATTAACTGCTTTGCACTCAGTTTTTTTCTTACCAGGTAATGGTTCTTTAGGATGAACTTTTTCATAATGGGACAGGAGTCGCTGTTTTCTTGACAGTCTGTTACCACACAGTTGACATTCAAAATCACTTCCTTGTTGGGCTGCTGTAATGAAAGAGATGAAAAATTCAATTAGATAAAACTTTGGCAATTTTTACATTAAATATGTATTATGCAACTCTGCCACCTGATTGAACAATGCAAAGAAGTATTGTCAGGCAGCTACCTAGTTGGTGTGAAAAGGTAAACGCATTGAATGATACCTTTGACACACTGATTTTGAAATAGTGAAGCAATGTTGATATTGGTGGCCGCTCATACCAGAGGGCATGTATTCATTTCCAGACTAAACTTTCTACAAATCAACAGCAATACTGATTCTACCTAGGAAATGGACTCAAGGGATCTATTCTTATACGTTTTGAGCTATTTTTTTAATGAACTAATATATATAATGTTGATAACTTAAGTGAATTAGTCAGACTTTAAATAACAACTGTATCATATATTTGCCTCCAAGGGAGACACTCAAAATCCCCTCAGTCAAAATCCCCTCACCCTGAAAATGATAGGGTAGTCAAAATCCCCTCAACCAAAATGTTAGGGTAGTCAAAATCCCCTCGACCAAAATGTTAGGGTAGTCAAAATCCCCTCGACCAAATTGTTAGGGTAGTCAAAATCCCCTCAATAGGATTAGCAGGGTAATCATAATGTATGACAGTACGAGATATCCAAGGTGTCTAAGGCTAAAATAACATTGCACTAAAAAGACAAATAACATAATAAGTAATTTAAATCATTTTTAATATATTTAATAAATATTCAGCACACAGTTTCTAGGACACAACGCCAGTGATCAATTGAATTTTGCACAGCATTATTTTAGCATAACAATTCACCAATACATGTTATCAAGTGCAAAGACAGAATCACTGTTGAAATCTTCGTAATAAAATGGTAATTAAAATGTAACATAAATGTACTTACAAGCAAATCACTGTTCAAAGCACCTTTGCAGCTCAAACCCATTCTCTGGGAACATTCCCAACGGATAGAGGACTTATTCGCGTTTTTCTTTGTGTAAGCATACCCTTCATGAAGAAGTTTACGAGAACCTTTATTACTTGTAATAAATTCCATTTTGAATGAGTAGTCATGATGTTTCTAGATACATAGCATTATATACTGAACAATTTAACAGTTTGAAATGCAGGTTTGAAAATTAAGATTTTGTTTGTCGGAAAACTGCAAATTGGATTTAATCAATTACAATTAATTATAACAAAAGATCTTAAGACGGAGAGGAATCACATGTATTAAAGGATAATCATTAACTTAAGTATTTAAAGTAATTATCTAAGGCAGTATGCAATCAATTACATTCTTTTTAAGGGAATTAACATGCAATTAACGGGTAATTATTGACTGATCACTAAGATGACTGTAAAAGGAAATGTTTGCAAATTCCTTATTATAGTTAAAAATGAAATAGAAATGATGTACTATATTTAAATTTACATTTAGCTTTACAAGAGAATATATGATCTTAGATTGAGCGAATTATGAATACCCATCAAGGGGATTTTGACTACCCTATCATTTTGGTCGAGGGGATTTTGAATACCCTATTATTTTGGTCGAGGGGATTTTGACTACCCTATCATTTTGGTTGAGGGGATTTTGACTACTATGCCATTTTCAGGGTGAGGGGATTTTGACATACACTCGCCTCCAAATATGTTGACAATTTTTATAAACAAAAAAAATTTGAATAACAGCCACATCTCGGGTAAAAGATGGCAGACTTGACAAATATTGAACAACATTTACTTTATCAGCTATTCATGTTATAAGATCATCCATAAAAATATATTTGTCTATCACTTTCAGGAGACATGATAGAGAACATTTTGATTAAACACACACAAAGAAATCTTTTATCAGGGCACATAATGACCAAAACTATTTTGAATGAACACCAAATAGTTTTTGGACCACTCAAAATTCTGACAAGCATGATTGTTGCAAGTCAAACAACACATTAAAATAGGCTTAATATATAGTATACCATGTGACATGAAACCTGTGGTCCAGTGGTTGAGTATCGGATCCAGGAAGGGGGGGGGGGGTGCAGGTTCGATACTTGATTAAATAAATGGTGTTTTCATTCGCATATATAATTATATACTTAGAACTGGTTCTACAACAGCTTGACTTTCAGCATGCTTTGTCCATTATAAAAATTGAAGAAAGTAAAGAATAAAAAAAAAATACTTAATATTTTATTCTCTCATTGTATAAAAGGAAAATGTAAAGTAAACTCATGGTTGACAATAATAGAATAATAAGATATATTATAAATGAAACTGTTTCATAATATTTTTTAATTTAATTCTGCATATTAAACATTTTGTAATGTCAGTCCATTCCTCACTGGTACATTGCAAACAATTATAAAATATATCCTTATTTTCACAGACCATGATGTGGGTTGGGGGCATGTGCCACTCACTAGTGAAATTCCTTGTTTATTTTAATTCTGCAAATTAACTTTATGTAACTACAGAATAAAGAAATTTTTTAAGCAAAAAAGCATGCTTCATATATTCAATCATTGTATAAAAGGTAATATAAAGTACTAATGGGTGATAATAATATAATATATAATAATGTTCTTATTTTAATTATGCAAATTAAATAGTCTGATGTTATAACTGTTTCATAATGTTTTTATTTTAATTATACAAATTAAATATTCTGATATTAAAGAAAATTATTAATAAAAACTTTAACATAGTAGAATTATGAGACAACAGATTTTTTAATTGAAACAATTACAAACTGTTGGTGTGTATTGTGAATGTGTGACAGACTGGACATGGTATTTCCCATATACTTGAAATGATTGCCAGCCTTTGGTTTTATGACCCCCTACATGTTTAATCTAAGAGCATGTAGCCCCAGGCAAATCAATAAACTCCAATTACATGTTTAATTGGCATTGTGATATATTAGATATGGCACCCCCACTGATTTTGTGTTGATACTTCTAATCATATGGTATAGTCAGTGGTTTTATGACCCCTTGCAAATTCTAACTAATCTGATATGTCACCAAAGAGATTAATTTCCCCTAACCTAATCATATGGTATCCAGTCAGTGGTTTTATGACCCCTTGCAAATTCCAACTAATCTGACATGTAACCCACAAGATTAATTGCCCAAAACATAATCATATGGCATCCAGTCAGGGTTTTATGACCCCTTGCTAATTCCAACTATCCTGACAAATTGTCCAAGAGATTAATTAATTATCACATGAGGTGTCAAGGACAATGTGTTTTTTTTGGGAGGGCAATCTAAAATAACTTTGCCTGTACACAGTTGTTATAAAATAAAGTTTCAAAATGAGGTGTATTTATTATTTTTGAGCAAACAATTATTTTCACATTTGCATACATCCTTGTTTACAGTACTAATAAAATGAATATAAAAGTACCTTTAGCAGCAATGTTGCTCTCATTTGCCATGTTTGAAGAAATCTTGCAATTCAACTCTCCATATCAACTCTTCAGGGCTTCACACTAAATATACAAATACATGAATATAGAAGAAAATGTCAAACTTAAAAAATTGGTGAAAATGATAAAGTGATTGAATTAATGATTACAAAACTGTTTCTACACAATTAAACAGTATTCATTTTATTGCTAAAAAATAAAATTATGACAAATATAAAATCATGACAGATAAATAAAAATACAGATAGCAATAATTGGAATAAAGTACTTAATCATCAAAGATGTGTACAAAGAAGTAAACCCCTCATCCTTTTCAAGTTCTTAACACCAAGTCATTGGAGGCAGTTTGAGATACATTGCCCTGCCCAGGGTGGTTTTAATCCTAGTTACAAAATTCTAATAGTGGTTTCAACCCTTTTAAATACATTGGGTGGTGTTTGTTGAAATAAATATAATATATGCAGAATAGATAGAAGTAAAAATGGTAAGCAAGCTTTTAACAAGAACCAGAGAGTGTACCCCCATGGCTCAAAAATGACATGGTAATCAAAATCCCCTTGACAGATTTAACAGGGTGGTAAAAATCCCCTTGATGGGTAGTCAAAATCTCCATGGCAAAAATGACAGAGATGTCAAAATCCCCTTGCTGGGTACCCAAAATCAACATGATTAAGTAAAAAAATTGAAAACTGCAATTTAATTTAATAATTTTAAGAAATTATCATCAAAGATCTAAAGCCAATATGCAGTCAATTTTATAATTAAGGGGTAATCATTGACATGATCGCTTAAATATCTGTGAAAAACAAATTTTTGTTACAAATTACAATAAAATGCTCTAATTATCAACAAATAGTTAACATGACCACATAAATAAATGACTGTGACAAACAAGCTTTTTGAAAAAAATACAAACTGTAAAAATATAATTAATAGTTGTTTGAGAATATGCCGTTTGTATAAATTTTATGCTTGTGAATCTGCCTCTTTTTTTTTAAGAAAAAAACAACAAAAGTTGCATTCTAGATTGAACACCCTCATATAAATATATTATTAGGGATTTTGACTACCCGTCTATATTGACTAAGGGGATTTTGACCACCTATTTAACTCTATCGAGGGGTTTGTGACTACCTTGTCATTTTGAGCCTTGGGGATTTTGAGTGTCCCCCACCGCAACCAGAGGTCGGTCCTTGGTTTAATTCCAATGCAGTAGAACTTGCTCGAGATATTGCTCCATTTTGTATGAATATGCGAATATTTTAAAACATCAATCAGTTGCCTTCCCTTCTCTTAGTATAATATGTGTAATAAGTGCAAATAGGTGATTCAAATGCATTCAACATCCCTTGGTAATGGAAAAAAAGGATGAAAAGATATCATTCTCTCAAACAGAAATCTTATCAAAATTGATTTAAACAAACACTATAGCGATTTTCACGACAGGGTCATTACCATTTTTTTTGTGTATTATGAAACCAGACCAAGTACAACATCGTGTGGAGAAATATACATTTAACAATTGAGAAATTATTATACTTACCGGTTGCCACATAATGATTTCTGCATACTTCATATACAAGCTTGTATAAATTGTGTACAAACAAATGTATAGCGACAGTTTCAGTAAGAGATTATTTTAATCTATGTATTTTCCTTCGCACTTGCCGGGCGGAAGTTGATACCGGAAGTATAAACATCGCAGTGCAATATTGGCGGTGGTTGTTTAATATAAATATTTTTAAATATATAAACATATAATTTGGTAATTCGTTAATTATATGTTACAATTACTATAATAATATATTCTGCACTTTGGGGAATTGTTATAAAATTACAGAAAATGGTTTATTTGAAGAATCTCGTGTGTGAGATATCACGAGATAACAGGTGCGCCTTGCGCACGCATAATATATTTTTCAGCGGGTTGGTTTGTCATTTTAAATTCGAACTTCGACCTGTGAATAAGAAAGTTATTAACTTTGAACTTTGCAAACGGATATAGAAATATAAACACAATCATGTACGCGATTGTTTTTTGGGAGATTGATAGTACGTTTACGGTCGTTGCTTTAAAGACAGTTACAACGCCTAGGAAAGCTTTAGAGGACTACAAAATTGGCGAAAACGTTTCTGCGCCATTCCAAGGAAAGAGTCTTCAATGTAAACTGTACGAGATCGGAGGTAAATATAAAATCTTATAACGCAACAATATTAGTCACAATGTTTCATATTTCTAATGATTATGTGAATATTTTTTAAGACGAAAAGCCATTGATCGAACACTGAAATATTGTAGGAGATGTGGGTTACAGAGATTTGCCGTTTGAGTCTTTATTATGATAAAACACTGAGCATCTTATATATCGTGATGAACCCAGTACAACCACCGTCATGTATTGAAGTAACTTGCAATCACCATAAAAATGTTTTAAACTGTGTCTGTATTTATTATTTTATGTGATACAGTACAGGTATAACTTAAAATATGTTATGTAATTGAAAATGGTAAGAATAAGTAAGCTTTTCTTCATATTTTCGTTTTAGTAATTATCATCCAAAAATCTCGTTCTTATAATGGTTAGTGCTTATTCACTCAGTGGCACAAGTTAAATTATACACTATTATCAATTATTTGTCGATCTGTTTGGCACACCTGGTCAAACTGCAAACGCTAATTCAATCAGCAGCACACATTAAATTATACACTGTCATTGATTATTTGTTGATTGGGCTGTATACTTGAATAATTAACAGCTTTTCCACTTATGGTGAGGGTAAAAGTAATATGGCAATGCAACAGAGTGTTAGATATAATTAATCCCATAAATTGTGGCTACAGTGTTTCAAAATCACATGACGACCTGATGAAATCAGGTATTGGGTCCGTTTGCCCTAATAACATGTTCGCCCTAGGTCCGTTTGCGCTATTTTTTATATGAAAAATATAATTATAAATGTTTATGCTTTATAACGGAGAAAAAAGATTTATATCAAACTTAAATAAAAAAAAACGTGGAAATATTTAGGAGTATTAATTGCATGGCTTTATTAATTATGACATTTGGTTTTTATTTTAACTAATTTTAATGTTTGTTGATTGCAATTTAGAATACTGATTAGGTATAATCATTATGTCTTTGATCTCACTGATAGCTGTATTAATTGTTTGTGATGGATTAATATTAAAAATTAAATAAAGTCAGCTTAATGTATGAGTTAAAACAATGAATGTAAGAATTGTAAGACATTAAAGGGAACTGTTTTTTCAATGCTTGACTTGTTTCATCTCAAGTTTAAATTGTCAGCGAAATTCAAACAAACAATGAATAAAAATCAGTGCGAACGGATTCAGGGTGAACAGGAAGTAGAGCAAGCGGGAACGAGAATCTGGGCGAACGGACCCATATTCATGAAATCACTTGAATTAAAAATGTTTTAATATTTTCTAAGTTATATATCCTAAATTTTGTTTCAATTATTGCAGAAAGTAGGGCTGTCCTCAACGCAAAGCTGAATAAAGGATTTCAACTTGATCTTGAAGGTAATGGTCAAGTTTATTTAACATTTTATCAAATACTAACATTTTCAGGTGTTTTCGGTTTATTTTATGGTTTTTGTTTATACCTACTGCTGGGTACACAATGGCTCTGCCTAAAAAGTTATAGAGAGGATAATGCATTTACACAGTTGAATATATTTAGCATCATTTTTATGCCATCGAGGGCTAACAGACGATCAGTTAACCTAACCACTGTTTCCTGGGATTAACCAGTACTCGAACACACCCCATCTCCGCAAGTAACTGATCACTTTCCCACTTGTATCAGTGGTGAGAGATGAATGATAATGAGACACAATGTAATATATCAATCATCACGGAGACTGTTGCCGGGCGGGAGAAACCACGACCCCCTGGATTGAAAGTCAAACGCGTAACCGATTGAGCTAATCGGGCCCGCCACATTTACACAGATAATGATTGATTATTTAGTGTCATTTTTATGCCATCAAGGGCTAACAGACGATCAGTTAACCTAACCACCGTTCCTGAGATTAACCAGTACTTGAGCACACCCCATCTCTGCAGGAACTGATAACTTTCCCACTTGAATCAAATATGCCATTCGTTCACATGCTCATTGTTCATTTTAACAAAGTATGGTTTTGGAGACAAAGAGGATGATTCCACTGGCAGATCCAAACCCAGTAAAAAGAGATTGACTGACGACTCAAACCAGAAGGTGCCAAACAAGCGGAAAAAGGGTGAAGCCAAGGGTAAGGTGGTTTTTCGTTATGGCATTTTGGTATTTATAAAGAACATTTTGTTTACTAACTACTGATAGAAAAACCTCATATCTTTTAAATAAAACAAGCCACAAATATCTCATAAATGAGAATTGGATCATCTATATTTGAATCAATCAATCAAATTTTATTGGCAATTTCGGCAAACATTTGCTTTTGGCCATTTACAAAGTTTTTAAATAAATATAGCCAAGACACAATACACAACAAATTCATAAATATCATTCACATACAAGTTATGTACTAAGTTATACACATATTGAGTATAAGAAGCAGTTATATTATATAGGGATTGTAAAGTAGTTTCATTATCAAATATTATTTACTTGTTCTAGTGCTAGTTTTCTTATCTTAAAAGCTTCAGGTACATATTTTCCTTTTTTTAAATTTTTTTTCTTGTTTTTATTTGACATAATACTTGAACATTTCTGAACTGTAGGCCAAGATGAACTATTTAAATTTGATATTCTGATGCTATGGTATCTTGGGCAACATAGTAAGAAATGATATTCAGTTTCAACAACTTTCATGGAACATAATTTACATAGGCTATTTTCTCTATATTATTAAATCTTCCAAACTCAATTTCTAAATCGTGGGAGCTTGATCTAAGGCACGTTAACTGTTTTTTAATGGCATTATTTTTATAACATCTAAATAATCTTCAAAAATAAACTGTTTCTTGAATTTCCTAATATATTCCAATTTAGGCAATTCTTCAATGCCAGTATTCCAACTCTGGATATCATGTATTCTTTGTCTAAACATGGGTAGATAATTTACGTTTGTAATAAAGTTTAACCATAGTTCACCAAATCCAATCTATCCAAATATTCCTTCACATTACTCGCCCAACATTTACCATTGATAGTTTCACATTGATCAATAAAAGATCTATATATAATAGAATTTCGGCTTTTTAAAATCTTAGTCAAGAATTTTAATGCTCTCTCTTTAGCTATTATTTACAGTGGATAGCTTCCTAGTTCCCCTAATACAGCTAGATTTGAGGTTAAATATGACCTTAGTCACACATGTCAAAAATATGCCAAATAGGATTTATTATGGGTTTGCATACACCTTTTATACTTTCTTTGTGGAGATGACTTTTTTCCAAAAGAGTTAAGATTTAATAATGATGATTTTGCACTTAAGTGAAGAAGCTGGACATTGTTTTCAGAAGGCTTAAGTCAAGCAAATATGTTTCCATTGACACCATTTTATAAGTAAATTAAAAAAAAGATATGCAGAAAAAAATTAAGTTTGTTATGCACCTACTTGCATTCACTTCAAAGGCAGAAGCAGTACAAAGTTTTTGTATGAAGGACTTATGGTTGAGCCACAACCACAAGAGTGATATGTATATATCCTTAGTCTTAATGTGTTATATGTATATGAAAACTTACAAGTTTTGTTGCATTTTGTAATTATTGTTTTTTGCAGGTAAAGAAAATGGTGTTGAGACTGGCATTAAGAAACGCATTGTTGAAAAAGACACAAGCATGTCTGATGGTAAATACTATAACTTTTTATTAGGCACTTAGTCTTGTAACACTTAATGTTCATCCAGTCCGGATCAGTATATGGTATGAGAATTAATGCTTTTAATATATTACTGCCTGCATTATGTTGTCAATGATCATCTGTTTTGGTCATTCTATGCATATAATAGAATTATAATATAAAGAATTCTGTCAAAATAGCATATATAGATATATTTATAAGACACACATACCCTTTCTATTATTTTATACTGCAAGGAACTACTCTCTACAGAAGAATAAATTATATTTTCAGGGGTAACCACTTTTTTATCTGAGCCTCTTAAATCTCATTAATAAACATCATTCTTTATTCCTTCAATAAATCTTTTTATCAATCAATCAGTCCAGTTTAAGATTTTAAAATGGCACTTCCTAGGACATCACTATAGACATTTTGAAATAAGATATATTTTAAGACATTTATTTCACATGATGCAGTAACTGAATTGTTATCCTGACAAAGGGAGAGTATATAAAAAATGCTATAAATGTCTATCAAAATGGATAATAAGCATCTATAATATCTTAAGTAAAAAAGAATCAGAATAATGTGTTAATCAAATCCACAACATCACAAAAATTGAAAATCCCCATGCTAAAACTAGACAGCTATTAAATATTTTCTGAAAACCTTCACATCATCATTCTGACTTTTTCTAAGATGAAGTGTTTTAAGGACATGTAGACCTGTATAATCAAAATAATATGCTTGTTCAATGTCACAAAATATTTTGCCATTTATAGCAGACAATCTATTTTTGACTAGACACAGAACCAAAGCCTTTTTTAAAATAATATTTTGACATGTTTACATAGATATCCTGTTAGCCAATTTTAAAAATCTGTAAAATCTGAATTTTTTTAAGTGACTGCATATACACAAAAACATATATTATTTGAGTATTTATTTAAAAACAAAACAGCTTCTTAGGCTCATCTGGCTAATACAAAGTTGGTGGCCAAATTGAGATATTTGCTTGTATACATTAATTGTTTTTTAAAAAAAATGCTGTGTAGTAACTTTCACAATTTAAGAACATGCAGTAATTGTTGCTCTAATTATTCAGAATATCCTGAGGAACAGGCATCTGTTGCAATGAAAGTCCTTCGTATGAGGAGAGAAGTGACCCAGCCACTATCAGAAGTATCCATGCCTTCCCCAGTTCTTCCAGTGGTGAATACTACCAGTAATGGAAATAGGGATTGTTATCAGCCGCCAGTGCCAGCATCTACTATGAACAATCCAGCTCCTGTTGCAGAGGCTCCAATCCGACAAGCAGTCAACAGTGAACGTCGTGTTACCACAACCTCTTGTGCACCACCCCCGGCTGTATTTATTGGCAATAACCGACCATCATATGACCATTCACCGTCCTACATAGACCTTTCCATTAGTAACTCTGGTGGTTCTTTACTGGGAGCTTTATCTGAAGCCATGGACACTGTGTATGACCACCAGCAGTACAATAACAGCAAAGATAACAGTTGTCATGGTTGCTGTTCTAAATTAGAATCTTTGATGAAAGAGATGGCGGATTTGAAGCAGCAGGTATGAATAATATATGAATTTGAATATATATGCTGTATGTTGGTTCAGTTTGCAGATTTTTTGCCTGTTTGTAGATTGAGTAAAGTAATAATTATATGCATACATAAGCTGGTTCCCATTGCTAATGTTACCAATCATGACATGAGGCTGGTTTGGTGATCTATCAATTGATAAAGGGGATAATTTTCTTGATACAAACCATAAAAAACTTGATATGCATTGCATCCTGTCAGAATCAAATTTGATGCGTGTTTGTTTATATAAAACTGAACATATCACAGAAATGATACTGAAACTGCATTTTATTCACTAGGTCCGAGGGTTTTATGGAAAAAAATATCGTGACAATTCACCCTTTGTTTCATAAATCTTTTAATAATGCTTCATAAATTAAATGGTTTTTGTGTTGTGATATTATTAAATGTGTAGGTTCATGTTTAATATTATTTTATAGATGAGGAATTTGTCTCCAGACAACACTTTGACCCCATGGCCAGTCCAGTCCAGTCATTCTGCCAGAACCACTCCCAAGAAGTCCCCTTTTCACATCTACGCCAATTACCCCCCTATCCAGTCAGGTTCCTGATGCAAGTTCTCCAATGCTGGCTTTGCCACAACTAGATGATCTTAAAGTAGATTTTTTTTGCAATATATTGTTTACTCTCCCTGGCATCTTCATACTACCTGCATTGTAGTTCAGGTGCAAGATTTTCATAAGTGTACATGGCTCGGTTATCACAGCCTTGAACATGTCGTTATTACAGTGTCTATCTTTAGACAACAGCAGATTTCATTACTTTTGTTTAACTGTCACTTCATACGATTGAAGCTTTTTGTATCTATACAGTAGTTTTATTTTTTATTCATTGAGGGCTACAATAGATATATGTGATTTTCTAAGGTTTCCATCATGATTCAATCAATAATTCAAACAGATGAGGTTATTGTGTGGAGTTATTTGGCACTTTAAAAGAAATTTTAGTACATTATAGCATGTCAGTGTCTGTTTGAGATGGTATTTTAAGGACTGCCACTGTGTAACCAGAACAAGTACTATCCTCTACATGCTGAGTACCAAGGAAGGATGCTTTTTGTACTTTTGCTCAAGTCTTTTGTATGACTCAAGGGGGAGCGAACCAAAACCTTCCACAATGAAAACTTTACCACTGGTCCACTGCTATGGTCAATTTATCTTTGTTGTTTTTTTTATTGGCCACAATTAAATAGCTTTTTGTTATTTACAGAACCAAATCAAGAACACTGTAAAGAGTGAAAAAAAATTGTCAAGGGCAGTGCAGAGAAGTATGAAAATGGCATTTTCAGTGAAAGATTTAACCAGCTGCACACTCAAAGGACATCACACGAACAAGTTTGTGGAGAACCCACGACCAGGCCTGCCTGCTGACAAACGTTGTGCTGTTGTTGGTTAGTATTATTAATATTATGATAATTATGTCAACAATTTTGACATGCCATTGAACATATGTAAAGGTTAAAGACAGGTCAAAGATAATGGCCATACAGCATTGTTGTTAAGGTTAGCTATATCAGCTTTAAGTTTTCAATGTACTTATAAAAAAAAAGTGTCAGATTATTAAAGATACACTGAACTGTTATTAATTTGATAATCAGATTAAATGGGGCTCATAGTTCATATTGAAAGAAATTTCACTACTTTCGTTTCCAATCAGCCGGGCCCGATTAGGTCAGTCGGTTACAAACCTGACTATCAATCCATGGATTGTGAGTTCGAATTCTCGCCTGGCAACAGTCACTGTGATGATTGATATACAACATTGTGTCTCATTATCATTCATCTCTCATCACTGATTAAGCGATAAAGTTATTAGTTACTTGCGGAGATTGGGTGTACTTGAGTACTGATTAATCCCAGGAAACAGTGGTAAGGTAAACTGATTGTCTGTTAACCCTTGATGGCATAAAAATGATGCTAAATAATCAATCTATTATTGTTTCCTATCAACTGAATTGAAGAATGCAAATTGATATATATATATATTTAATTATGACACATCCCATACATAAAATACAATAAAAAAATATTTCCAAAATTTAACATATTGTTTTTTTTATTCAGACTGTATTCGTGAAGTGTTCGGAGTTTCGACAGATGATGTTGAGAGGAAGATGAGGACTGTTCTCAGAAGTTTTGAAACTGCCTTTAAAGGGATAGACAATGAATATCAGTGACATTTGGAAACTCCCCTTAAAGGGATAGACAATGAACATCAGTGACATTTGGAATGGAATTATGACACTTTGGAGTTGATGCACATTAATTTTTATGTTTCACATTGTACAGCGCACATATTTATTCACGATTACTAAACATTAGCCCTGCTAGGGCATTATGCTTGATTATAAAAATATTATTCTTGTTACACAATGTTATTTATTTTTTTATCCATCAGTTTGTCATATTAATTCTTTCATTTCTATATTGATCTCTGCAAATATGCAGCATTTTCTTTTTAAAGCATAAAAATAGCTTAATAAAAGCTTCGTATATGCAGTTTTTCTGCAGTTAAAATGTATGTAAAAGCTAGCAGTAATTGACACCTTTGTAAACGCAGCTTTTGTGAAGGAGCTTCGTAAAAGCTGCGTATAGCTGCGTATACGCAGCTAATACGTACGTTAAAGCATGCAGTGTTTGCACCTGCGTAAACGCAGCTTTTGCGAAGGTCATCTTTGTAATAGCTACGTTTACGCAGCTAATACGTACGTAAAACGTACGTAATAGCTTGCGGTATTGGCACCTGCGTAAACGCAGCTTTTACGAAGAAACTTCGTAAAAGCTTCGTTTACGAAGAGGCTGCATAAAAGCTTCGTATACGCAGCTTTTACATGGCTTTGTAAAAGCTGCGTATACGCAGATAATACGTATGTAAAAGATTGCAGTATTGGCACCTGCGTAAACGAAGCTTTTACAAAGACCTGCATAAAAGCTGCGTATACGTAGGTGCCAATATCGCAAGCTTTTACGTACGTTTTAGCTACGTTTACGCAGCTTTTTAGCTACGTAAAACGTACGTTTTACGTTTTACGTAGCATTTTTTGGCAAGGGATGGATTCAACGAAGAAATAAAGACAATACCGGTGTATTAACTAGTAGATCGAAAACTCAAACTCTCTGTTGTGTTTATAAATTGGTTAAAGACACTGGATTTTTAAAGAAATCATGGATTCAACCAAGGAATAAAGACAGGACTAGTCTATGAACAAACAGACCAAAAACTCAACTCTGGTTTAAGAATACATCATCACAGAGAATGTGACTTGACTGGAATTCAAACTCATAACCCCTGGATTGACAGTTGGACATGTTGCAAACAAAAATAGCCGGGTCCGGCAAGAGAAGAAATGAGAAGACATGAAGCATCATTTTTATACCTTTATATTTATTATTTTTCTGTTGTAACTTTTAATGATGTACAAGTACTTATTTTTTACTTTACTATAATTGATAGCTGTAATTATTTATCATTATATCATTTAAACACTATTAAATAATATAGCACATTGGAATGAAATAGGACAAACAAAATAGCAGTCAGAAAACAAGCTTGAATTACCATAGTTCCCACAAAAACAGAGAACGAAACTTGCCACAAGCAGCACAAAGCATAGCTTTAAGTTGCCTATTAGTCGCCATAAAAACAGAGAAGGAAACTTGATACAAGCAGCTAAAAACAGGACATGGAAATGTAAAACAAGCAGTACAATAAGAAACTTGAACTACCGTAGCCCCCACAAAAACAGTGTAGCTCGTGTTACCATAGTTCCCAAACCTTTGATATATATATATATATATATAATTATTATTATCATTTCATTATTGATTGTTGTAATTATTATTATTTTTATAACTTTAATTATTTCTATATCTGTATTTCATATCACGTATTGGAAAGACCTGGGGGTAAATAAAGACATAGCAGTAGGAAGATTAGCTCGAAATACCGTCATGACATCACAAAAAAAGAAGGAATGTGGAAACAAGCAAATTTTGCTTGATAATAACAAAACCTCTAGAAAGAGGAAACTTGCCCTGTCACTCAAAGGTTCCGGGTGAGAGACCCAAACCAGCTGCATAAAGAAAGAGAGGTGAAAATTCCGAAAGCGCCTTGCTTAATCTCATGCTTTGAAACATTCAATCAGACACAAATCACAATCATATTATGAACTTGCAAGCTGTTGATCACATTTTTGATCGAAGTATTCAACCTTGCAAATTGGTGATCTTGAATGTATTTGAAATGTAGGACTGAAAAACAAGCTGGTCAGGACACAAGAGAGAAAGTTCAAATATAGTGGCCAGTATTCCAAACAGTGATGTAACTGTGGACCAAGTTCAAAGAGAAACTGCCAAACTTGACAATCTGTCATATAATTATTTTTATTATCACTATTATTATTATTACTAATATATCATCATAACTTTTATTGTGTTTTTTGTCATATCATAATTATCATTATTAATTTTGCTTTAATTTTAATTTGGTTATTATATCACCATGTTTGTTGCTATTTTCTGTTTTTATATTGTTATATTATTTTTATTATTTTATAATATAATCATTACAATATATATCGAGCTAATGACTTGGTTTAAGATATTTATACAGATTAAAAAAAAAGAAAGATTGAAACAATACATCATTAATATCGTTAGATAAAGTTTCACAAACACAAAAGTTATTGTGTTTGATAATTTGTTTAACAAGCAATTACACATTTTTGTTTTCTTAAAAAAAAAAAAATAACCAAAATTACGGGTGTGTCGTGGGGGGTGGGGGAGGGTTTGGGAGAAGTGTTTTTTCAGGGGAATATGGTATGTTGCAATTTATATGTAGACTGATCTGGGCACATAAGCTAAGTTAGGAAATCCATTTTCGACATTAATTTGGCATGGTTTGATGAGATACATACAGGATCTTTAAGTATTGTATAGGTGTAAAACAGAATTAATTCTATTATAATTTATTATAATTCTATTAAGCAGGCACTTGTCTTAAGCAGCCACATTTGTTATTTCCAATTTCTATGGTCTGAAAGCGAATTAACCTATACTAAGCAAAAACCTGTTTTAAAGGTCACATTTGCTCTTTTCCTTGAAAATCAGTTTCTACTTGTGACAGCAGTGCACACAATGCCAATAACACAAATAAAGATGCCAGAGATCATCAAAAAAATGCACTTATAAGATGAAATAACACGAAGACTTATTTACTTAAGATAAAAGTGATAATGAACATTATGAAGATAATAATGATACTGGTGACAAAGATTTTGATGATGATATTATCTGCTAGCAGTGTAATGATGATGAAAATTATGACGATGATGACAATGATAATGACAATGATGGCAAAAATGATGATGATTATGATGATGATCATGATGAAAATGACAAAGGGTTATGATGATGATAATGATGACAATGCTGATGGTTATGAGGAGGAGGATAATGGTGATAATGATGATGTTGATGATGCTAATAATGATGACAATTTGGATAATGATAATGAAGACAATGGTGATGACAATAAATGTGATGGTGACAATGATAAGATGATGATTGTGACAATTGTGATGATGATGATGATGATAATGGTGATTATAGTGATGACAATGGGGACAATTATAATTAAGACAATGGTGATGACAATAAATGTGATGGTGACAATGATGATGGTAATAATGAGAATTGTGATGATTATTATGACAACTGTGATGATGATAATAATGATGATGATTATAGTGATGACAAGGACTCACACCACTATTATCTCCCTTGAGTACTCGGACCTACAGATGAAGGAGGTAGAAATAAAACTTTAGTTCTCTTTTTCTTCTTTTTTCAGGGCTTTGTACTGCAATGTTTTGTTTTTTGCTAGCATGAGTTAAATGGTCAGACTACTGAAAATTTGATGCTGATACCAGCTTTCTGGACAATTCTGTGTCATTTCAGAATTGCTGGTTAGAACCGCATCTAGGGCGAATAGTTGACATATCATTACTCTGGAAATTGATAGGTCTCACAAAAGCATTGAATTTAAAAAAAAACAACCTGGTCAAGGTATACTTTTTTTTCTTTATAATTGCATATCTTGAACCAGTGAAGAATTTGAGCCCAGACACATGCTGCAGAATTTAATTTTTCACTCTGTTTTGGACATAAATGTTACAATGGAGCCCTATGGGAAATGTAATAGTGGTGTGAGACGACAATGGGGACAATTATAATTAAGACAATGGTGATGACAATAAATGTGATGGTGACAATGAGGATGATAATTATGGCAATGATTATGATGATTATGACAATTGTGATGATGATGATAATAATTATGATTATAGTGATGACAATGGGGATGATTAAAATTAAGACAATGGTAATGACAATAAATGTGATGGTAACAATGATGATGATAAAAATGACAATTGTGATGATTATTATGACAATTGTGATGATGATAATTGTGATGATGCTGATGATTATAATGATGATGGTGAAAATGATGACAATGGTGAAAACGATGATGTGTATGATGACAAACGCAATGATGATGATAATGATGATGATGACAATGGGGATGATAATAATGAAGACAATTCTAATGACAATAAATGTGATGGTGACAATGATGAAAATGATGATAATACTGATGACAGTTGTGATGATGATGGTGATAATGATGACAATGGGGATGATGATAATAAGGACAATGATGATGATGATAATGGTGATAGCAATGGGGATGATTACAATTAAGACAATGCTGATGATAATAAATGTGATGGTGACAATGATGATGATAATACATGTAATGACAATTGTGATGATTATGACAACTGTAATGATGATGATGATAATAATAATGATGATTATAGTGATGGGGATGATAATAATAATGATGATTATAGTGATGGGGATGATTATAATTAAGACAATGGTGACAACAATAAATGTGATGGTGACAATAATGACAAATGAGATGATTATTAGGTCAATTGTGATGATGATGATTATAGTGATGACAATGGGGATGATTATAATTGGGACAATGATAATGATGATTATGGTGATGACAATGGTGATGATTATGATTAAGACAATGGTGATGACAATAAATGTGATGGTGACAATGATGATGATAATAACAACAACTGTGATGATTATTATGACAATTGTGATGATGCTTATAATGATGAATGAATGAATAGGGTTTTACGGCGTACCAACACATTATAGGTTATTCGACGCTAACAGGAAGGAAGATTCCAGGTTCACTTTACATGTACAAAAACAACAAATTTTCATACATATTAAAAAAAATACATCAACAAATGAATATGAAGAATGAACCTAGAACCTTGATACCTGCAGAACTGCAGAGTTTCAGCAAATTCTATCGTATTACTCAATTTGTCGCTTCTTACGACATGCATGAGCCTTAGTGATCCTATTCTTGCCATCACTCATGGCTCCCTGGAACCACACAGGGTTGATAAATTAACAATAGTGAACATGACAAAAAATGATCAAATGAACATGACACCCATTCGGAGGATTTCTACCCCTCTGCAAAGATCGACAGTGATTCTATTCTTAGCTGGAACCACACAGGCTTTATAATGATGATGGTGATAATGATGACAATGGTGAAAATGATGATGATTATGATGACAAATGTGATGATGATGATGATGATGGTGGTGACAATGGGGATGATAATAATGAAAACAATGCTGATGACAATAAATGTGAAGGTGACAATGATGAAAAGGATGAAAATACTGATGACAATTGTGATTATGATGGTGATAATGATGACAATTGGGATGATGATGATGATGATGATGATGATGATGATGATGATGATAATTATGACAATGGGATGATGATGAGAATGATGCTAATGGAGATGACATTTCATGACAGTTTAACAGTTTACAATAAACTTAGTTGGGATATCATAGTAGTGTATTGTATCTAAATCAGTTTGAAGAAAACTGGAAACTTTTAATATTTTATATAGATTTCCATCAAACAATTTTGTATTTTTAGAAATATGCATAATTGATGGTATTATGACTGGAAGTTAAGTGAGTAAGTTCAGTTTTGGGGTCTGGTTGTTGTTTTTGTTATCTGAAAACTCAAAAGTATATCCCTTTTTAATATCTCATAAACTGATTTTAATTCATCATTTTTTTCATGTAAAATGAATAGATGGCTCATGTAAATCCATGTAAAGTTTTTAATTTGCTCTATACCAGGTTGGTATCTGTATAAACTCCATAGTACAACATGTACAGACTAAATTATCAACACTATACCACATCATGTACAGAATGAATTATCAACACTATACCACATCATGCACAGAATGAATTATCAACACTATACCACATCATGTACACACTGAATTATCAACACTATACCACATCATGTACAGAATGAATTATCAACACTATACCACATCATGTACACATTGAATTATCAACACTATACCACAACATCTACAGAATGAATTATCAACACTATACCACATCATGTACACACTGAATTAAAAACACTAATACGTAATCATATACACAGGTACAATAAAACATATTATGCTGCGTGTGTAGTCCTCCATATCACATCATGTACACATGGTATATATAACTATCACACTACCAAATTAAACTGCCCTATAACAAATCATGTACACTGCATGACTGTATAATTACTATACCCCCATATCATACTATGTACATATGGTATATACTATAAACCTGCCCTATAAAACATCATGTACACTGCATGACTGTATAATAACTATATCCCCATATCACACCATGTACACACTGTATATACTATAAACCTGCCCTATAAAACATCATGTACACTGCATGACTGTATAATTATAATACCCCCATATCACACCATGTCTCTTACATTTTTTGTTCTACTTATAAAAATGGTGTTTGACATAAAAACAGATTGTTCTTGCCAAAACAGTAGTGAAAACTCCAGAAAATACATTAAAGGGACAACAGGGTTGCATTTCACAAAATAACTTAGGATAAAAATTGACGTAAATCAATTTGACAATTTCTCCATTGTGTGTTTAAATTTTGATCGACATTTAAAATGATTGTATTTTCAGAAAATATGTAGCTTTCTGCATTTTTTCAGCCAACTTGGCTTCATTTGGATGAAAATTAAAGATATTATGAATAATTGTTGGTTTACGTTTACGACCATTTTTGTTGTAAGATTTTTTGTTAAACGCAATCCTGGAAAGAACAAACAGCAATATTGTAAAACAGAAAATTATTGACTTATGATGGTACTAGTCGAGCCATATTAAGCTTACCTTTTTTTTGTTGCCGTGGTTATAGATAGGCTACAGAATTTGACCATGTTACATTGAAGCACAATAATAATATATGGGGGTTATCATTTAATAAATCTACTTAGGAAGTAAACGCTTTGTAGATTTTTATTTATTAAAGTTTTTTAAGAATAGTACCTGTTTAAGGGACACATTTTCAGTCATATCAGGGCAGTTTCTATTCGAGATGAATAAACGTAGTTAGGGGGTAAATATATACTAAAATACTCTGGACTCGGTCCCTGTTTTCTGATTAGCCAAAACAACAGACAAAATTTAATGATAAAATAAGATTTCATGACAAATATCATCTTCTAACAATAGGGATCATTCCAGGCTCACTCTTAATTCATGTACAGAGAGAAAAACCCTCAAAAGAATAAATATAAAAAAAATGTAAAAATATCAAAATGATAATATTGCATGCAGACAATTAAGAAAAGTAGAATGAGCCTGGAACATTTTACCTTTCTTTCTGCATGTTCCGTAAGTATTATACAACGTCATCATTGGTATTTTTCAATCCAGTGTTCTGCTAAAATGTCTGTCATTCTCATACCTGCTTAAAGCACCTAAAATATTAATTTATATAAATATTAATAAATATTTAATTATCACGGAGACTGGCCAAGCTGCCGGGGATTTAAAATCAAGACCCATGTACTGATATTCAGATGCAATACTGACAGCTTACCAGATCCACGGACTGATATTCAGATGCACTACTGACAGAGCTAACCACGACCCATGGACTGATATTCAGATGCACTACTGACAGAGCTAACAAGACCCATGGACTGATATTCAGATGCACTACTGACTGAGCTAACCACGACCCACAGACTGATATTCAGATGCATTACTGACTGAGCTAACCACGACCCATGGACTGATATTCAGATGCACTACTGACAGAGCTAACAAGACCCATGGACTGATATTCAGATGCACTACTGACAGAGCTAACCAGATCCATGGACTGATATTCAGATGCACTACTGACTGAGCTAACCAGATCCATGGACTGATATTCAGATGCACTACTGAAAGAGCTAACCATGACCCATGGACTGATATTCAGATGCACTACTGACTGAGCTAACCACGACCCATGGACTGATATTCAGATGCACTACTGACAGAGCTAACCAGATCCATGGACTGATATTCAGATGCACTACTGAAAGAGCTAACCACGACCCATGGACTGATATTCAGATGCACTACCGACAGAGCTAACCAGACCCATGGACTGATATTCAGATGCACTACCGACTGAGCTAACCACGACCCATGGACTGATATTCAGATGCACTACTGACTGAGCTAACCAGACCCATGGACTGATATTCAGATGCACTACTGACAGAGCTAACCATGACCCATGGACTGATATTCAGATGCACTACCGACTGAGCTAACCACGACCCATGGACTGATATTCAGATGCACTACTGACTGAGCTAACCAGACCCATGGACTGATATTCAGATGCACTACTGACAGAGCTAACCAGACCCACAGACTGATATTCAGATGCACTACTGACTGAGCTAACCACAACCCACAGACTGATATTCAGATGCACTACTGACAGAGCTAACCAGACCCATGGACTGATATTCAGATGCACTACTGAAAGAGCTAACCACAACCCACGGACTGATATTCAGATGCACTACTGACTGAGCTAACCACGACCCATGGACTGATATTCAGATGCACTACAGACTGAGCTAACAAGACCCATGGACTGATATTCAGATGCACTACTGACAGAGCTAACCACGACCCACAGACTGATATTCAGATGCACTACTGACTGAGCTAACCAGACTCAGTGTCATATAATATTTTCATCCGCCTGAAAATTCACCTGTGGGTGAAAATATAATGTACTGAGCAAAAAAAGAAACTACTCTGTTTAAAGACCAATAATATTTTTTAATTTTTACATTTTAACTTAGATGTTAACAAAAAATGTCGAAATCGCGTCAGTCTGTTTGAATTATGAAAACTTGTTGATTCAAACACAAGTGATAATAACCCCGCTGTAAAAATCATTTTTTGCGTTAATTGCATGTGCCAGAGTCCACCAGGTAGATACACAAATGTGCATTACATAAACAGAAATGTTGTTAATCAAACAATTGAAAAAACAACTTAATTTTGTGGACTTTGTGATATGATGTACTTGTTTTAAGAGGGCCTTGAGGAAGATTGACTTTGTCAATCCAGTAACCCTTACTTAATAAAGAATAAACTTGTAATTATTACTTGCTTGTTTCACAACTATGGCTCACTAATATTAGTCTTAAAAACAAACTTGAAAAGCAACATTAACAATGCAAATTTCTGTTTCAATTAAAAAACGTTATTTTTGATTATGCCCTTTGTCCACTTGATCAATAATTTTCGAGTACAAAACTTCACTTCAAATGTCCAATGGAATTACAGATTTGTTACACAATGATCAACTGACAGCCATACCAATATCAGTGCAGTGTTTCAAACAGGATTTTGAAAATAACCAATTCAGGGAGAGTAAAGTTTCTTTTTTGCTGAATATATTATAATTATAATATATCACTAATCTTCATCATGATAAAATAACTATTTAAAAGCACTGTTAACCACACTTTTTTATCGAACTTTCTTTTCAGTTCATAATTAAATTTTTTTTCTCTCAATACTGAAACAAAGTACTTATTTTCAAATTTCTAACTACTTTTATCTAGAATCTATCCTGTTGTGCACTGCAACCAATCTGCAAGAATCCGCTACCAAACATTTAACTAATTTGTCGCATTATTGTGAACAAATAACTTCATGCTGTGACATACTACCATACACCTTGTGATTTAACTTAATAATGAATATAATTAAGTTATTATCTCTGGTTATAAGTTATTTCAGATTTGCTTTTTACATCCAGGGTTGGGGGAGTGGGGGACGGGGATCAAAATAATTAACAGGAAATAATCATTTAAAAATAAAATACTGGATACAGACTGAAAATAAATTATTTAGAGTCCAATCAAATTTAATTTGCCTCTATAACACCAGGGCACTGAGGGCCACCACATCCTAAAATTTCTGGCAAGCATTCATTTTTAATCGATGTAAAAAGTTTAATGAAACTAATTATAGTAATATATGAGACACATATAATTACCAAGAAACACAGCCCACCATAAATCCAATCCTAGAACTTTGAATGTACAACTTATTTATAACTTAGATAATACAAAAAGGGTTCTCATAATCCCCTGTTTACATACATATAGTTGAGTGAATACTGTCACTTCTCAGATGGGAACAATAGAGGACTTTTGTCAAAAGGTGTGATTGTTGAATTAATCTCTCGACATCCGACTTAACCCATGTAACCTGTATACTTAAATCTGTCATAATTGAAAAATATATGTATTGATTGAGTGATTGATATTTAACGTCATTTTTATGCCATCGAGAGCTAAAAGACGATCAGTTAACCTAACCACTGTTTCCGGGGATCCTGAAAGGTTAACCAGTACACGAGCACACCCCATCTCTGCAAGTAACTGATAACTTCTCCACTTGAATCAGCGGTGAGAGAGGAATGATATTGAGACACAATGTCGTATATTAATCATTACGGAGACTGTTGCTGGGCAGGGATTCAAACTCACTACTCCTGGATCGATAGTCAGATGCATAACAGACTGAGCTAATCTGGCCCGGCAAAATAAATATGTAAACACCAAGTGTAATATAAATACTATTGTGGGCACTACATGGGCAGATAGAGGATTTAACTTTTCATTTATAGCAAGAGGGGATCATATTTCTTCATAAACAAGCATTAAAAAACACAGGATGTTACTTTTTATAAAAAAAAAAGAAATGTCACTGGTAAGTGTCGTATGACCCCCAAATGGTCTCAAATGGACACTGCAATTTCTATATGCCACCCTAAAAATTTAGTGGGGGTGCATAAAAATCATTTTGGGATTTGCCTCAATTGGGAAAAACAAACTTGATTTTTCATCTGTCTGTTAAATAAGGTTTTAAAAAACCTGCAGCAGCGCAACTAACTGGCAAACTTTCTCGCAACATTTTTGGGATCAGTCTGGGTTTTAACTCCAGCAGTGGAAGTCATCTTCGGACAGCCACTTAGACCACTGGGATATATACGACTCCTACAATCCATTATTAAGCATATGCAATATCTCAAACTCTTAAGCTGACACAATGTTGAGCAAATGATTATATTAACAGTGCATTTACATCAACAGAATGTACAAATAATAAAACACCACAGTATGGTCAAGTGGTAGAGCTTCCACATAACATGCAGAAGGTCACAAGTTTGATCCCCTGCCGTGCCATACCAAAGATTTTAAAAATTATACTAGAAGATTTCTTGCTTGCTCTCAGTTTGAGAGGATAGTTCAACGCCTGTTAAATCTGGTGTCAGTATGTGACTTGGGGGAGTATCATACCATGTCTCTGCCACAAGATACTCCAGTGTGGCAGCAATCAGAAAACTGTCTCAAGTAGACACCATTGCGATATGACTGAAAAATTGTTGAAAACAACACTAAACACTATACAACAAGTGCTGTTAATATATTGTTTTTAAACTCACCTTGGTTGCATGAAGTACTGTAGGACACTCATCAACACATCTGGATATTAAACCAAACCATATGATCTAAAATGAAAGAAACAAAAAAATAATAAAAAATTTAAAACTTGCTATGGTAATTATAGAAAAAATTGCATTAAACCAGCAGAAAAGTTACTTAAAATGGCCAAAAATGCTCTATGCACTAAAAAAACATTAAAATTTGATCAAATTCTTCCATTCCCATAACAGACAAGAACAAACCACAGCCAAAACTATGGCAGCACTTAACAGTCAAAGAAGCTACTGAGATGGCTAAATCTGGGACATAGTGACTGACATTGCTGTGAAGAAGGATGTTCTGGGTAATCTTTGTGTGTGCCATTTCGTAAATAGACATACTGCTGAAACCCAACCCAACTTGACAGCTTCCTGTATAGAGGCAGAATGTCTACAGCAAATTCTGCAGGAACATTTTAATGGTCTATTTAGAAAGTGGTCATCTTCATTTTCATTCAAAACCCATACATAAGAGGAGATGGGATGGAGAGCAAACCAATTCCAGACAGGTTTCATCACACAAGTGACAGCCTATCTGGACAATGTTAACAGGACTGTCATCCCTTTCAAGTAGGACAATCCGGGATATTGCCTTTCTGGAAAATATGTTGCCGGAACAACAAGTTGAGAGAGGACAGAACTGAAACACTGGGTGGGGCAGGAGAGAATGGAAACACTCGGCTGTGGGATGTGAGAATAGCAGCACTTTGCCAAGACAAAAAAAATCAATACTGTAACATTAAATACTGGTGGTGGAGATCTGTATCCAAGATTTTAATATGAAGTTGGTGGAAGAGAGGATCCGAAACCATGACATTGATGGATGGTGGAGATTTGTATCCAAGATTGTAGTATTAAATGGGTGGAGGAGAGGATCTATAATAGCTTTTAGCATAATGTAAGTGAGGATACAAAACTAGAAAAAAAAGTTTGGGAGGACAGGATGCAAGACAGTGACATTAAGAAACTTTCATCAATAAATTCACATAGGAAGGAGGATACCAGCATGTATGGTAGTTGTGGGCAGGTTACGGTTATGTTCTGACCTAAAATTAAGAATCTAAAATCTGTAAATGGCAGAGATGTGACCGTGTGATTGGGTGATTGTCCTGCCAAAAGTAGTTTCAGTGTTTCAACCACAACATCCTCTAAATAAGGCTGACCTCAGTTTGGTAATGGTACCTCTCCTGTCTTTCATCTTTCTGGCTAACTGCATCTTGAAAGTGTGAATGCACCAAAATCCTCGCGTCCATGAGGTTGCAATGCCAACAATGTTGCGTTTGGTGGGATTTAATATAAAGTTGGTTCCCTTGAGAAACTCTCATTGATTGGGTGATGGTGGTGGTGGTTTGTTGGGGAACGGCAATGAAGAACAAATACATAGGGCCAGTGAAGATGTCAAACAAGAAAGAACAGTTATAGCATAATACAAAAGAGAGAGAAGAGGAAGAACAAACCAGTTCCATCACACCATAGACAAGATTCTCAAGAATCTCCGACACTTTAATAGACCCCTCTCCTTATCATGAATGATTCATTTGCACTTAACTCAGCAGACCAGATACAAGATGGATATGCTAACTGGGCATTTTTATCACATCCATCCAAATCTGGACCTACCAAATAAAAGATACAAATGACGCACACATGAGTGATGGGAGGTCTACAAAGTGTCGGAGATTCTTGAGAATCTGGTCTATGTTGTCATGCATCTGGTTTGTTCTTCAGCTTTTCTCTCTGTTTAACATCAACACTGGCCATATGTATTTGTTCTGCATTGCCGTTCTTCAACAAACCACCACCATCACCACTAAATCAATGAGAGTTTCGTAAGAGAATAAACTTAATACTAAATCCCATCAAACACAACACTGTTGGCATAGCGACATCAAGGATGTGAGGATTTTGGTGCATTTCACCCTTTCAAGATACAGTTAGCTAGAAAGATGAAAGAAAGGAGAGGTGCCATTACCAGACTGAGGTAAGCCATCTTTAGAAGATGTTGTGGTTGAAACATCGAAACTTCTGTTGAGTGGACAACACCAAGAATTTCAAACACATTCAATAGACCCTGCTCCTAATCGTTAATGATTCATCTGTACATGATTCAACAGAGCAGTTATAAGATGGATGTGCTAACTGGGCATTTTTATCACATCCATCTTATATCTGCTCTGCTGAATTAAGAACAGATGAATCATTCATGATCAGGAGTGGGATCTATCAATTGTGTCAGAGATTCTTGAGAATCTACTCTATGGTGTGACAGGAATGCATTGTTGCACAAATGGCACAACCATGAGTGGAGGGAGTTCTACAAATTCCATAGGGGATTAAGGCAGCCACAGTATCATACAATGACATTGTTGGCACCATGGAGGTTGGGTTGGGTTTTGGATTAGTCAATATGGATCAAACTACAACTATGGAGGCAGTTGGAAAGATATGAAGGAAAAGTTTACATCTTGCATGACATTTATTTGACCGATAGATTGGGTCTTGGATAGGAAGGATTTATACAGTATCTCTGGTCAACATTTCATTGACCAATGGATTCGGCTTTCAGAAAGGGAAATATTTGTCCTGCATCATGCTAGACACCTATGTTATTTAAGTGGTCAGGGGGGAGGAGACTCTATGTAATAAAGAGTATCAGGTGATGGGTGTGTCATTGAACTAATGACAGAACTTATAGGTCGAGACCGGAAGAAATTGTTATCAAGTTTCAATCTTTTGACAATGAAGGGGAGAAACATTTTTAATATAATTAATTAGATAGAAAAGTTAATTAAAATTATTTCATATTTAAAGCTCAACCACCATGATTAAGCAATGGTTCCTGTTAAAAAATAAATAAGCTATCATTTATAAATCAAGACAGTGATTGCCTTTATTATCACTTAAAACTGGTTCCTTTACCATCACAATACTGATCAGTAAATAATGAGGTGATCAAAACAGGTTCTCTATAGCCTCTTGATTTCAACATACTTTCTTTTAAAACAGTTTTTGGGGGCAACTTAATTTCTTGAACAAACATAAGCTGTAGTAACAATAGATCTGTGCCTTTTAAATCATTAAAATTAGAGAAAATATGGGAAATGTTTACATCAAATTCCCCAGAAAAACCTTTCCCTGCATTTAAACAAGACACATTTCCACAATACTGTGATCTATGTGAAATTTTACTAAATTTGGCTTGAATTTTTATTACATTCAAAAATAGAGGCTGACAAATATTTGGGGACAGCACATATGCAACTCATTCAATACAGTATTATACTTCAAAAAAACAATGACTACCAATGCAAAGCACAGCAGGACTGGATTTTCAACATTAAACACCTAACTTAGAGGACTTCTCAGTAGTAACAGATTCCTCGTCATGGGAGCCATTGATTGCTCATAGAAAACATAAACAAAACAGTAGCATATGGAAGATCTGATGATACAGCACCACTTGACTCATGTGGAACATCGGACAATCGAGAAAACGCTAACAATAGAGCAGCATCCTTAGTGGAAATCAGATTACTGCACACAGGGGACAAAAATACAGCAGTATTTCTATTTCCACAGAGGGAATTTGATGACTGCACATATAGTGGACACAACAGACAGCAGAAGTGGAAATCTGTTAACTTTACATACAAGGGACAACACAAACAGCAGTTTTCCAAAAACTGCACAAACTGGGGACAAAACACAGCAGTATTTCTATTCCACAATGGAAATGTGATGACTGCACATACAAGGGACAACACAAACAGCAGTTTTCCAATTACTGCACAAACAGGGGACAAAACACACAGCAGTATTTCTATTCCACAATGGAAATGTGATGACTGCACATACAAGGGACAACACAAACAGCAGTATTCCAATTACTGCACAAACAGGGGACAAAACGCACAGCAGTATTTCTATTCCACAATGGAAATGTGATGACTGCACATACAAGGACGAAATACACATCAGTTTTCCTGTTTCCACAAAAGAAATCTGAACTTTGCACATAGAGGACAAACACAGCAGTATTCCTGTTTCCCCGAGGTGAAATAAGATAATTGAAACACAGGGACAAAACACCTCAGCTTTCCTGCTCCCACAGAGGAAATCTGATTACTGCACATGCAGGGAACAAAACACGCTGCACTAATCGTGTTTCTACAGAGGAAATCTGAATACTGCACATACAATGGACAAAACATACCACAGTTATTTGTTTCCAGAGAGGAAATCTGATTACTGCAAATAAAGGGGACAAAACACACAGCACTAATCCTGTTTCTACAGAGGAAATCTGAATACTGCACATACAGAGGACAAATACAGCAGTATTTGATTCCATTGAGGAAATCTGATTACGCACATGAAGGGGACACAACACACAGCACTAATCCTGTTTCTACAGAGGAAATCTGAATACTGCACATACAGAGGACAAACACAGCAGTGTTTGTTTCCACTGGGGAAATCTGAATACTGCACAAGAAGGGGACAAAACACAGCAGTATTTGTTTCCACAGAGGAAATCTGATAACTGCACATGCAAGGGACAAAACACACAGCTGTTAACCTGTTTATACAGAGGAAATCTGAATACTGCACATGAAGGGGACAAAACACAGCAGAGGAAATCTGATTACTGCACATGCAGAGGACAAAACACACAACACTAATCCTGTTTCTACAGAGGAAATCTGAAAATTGCACATACAGAGGACAAAACACAGCAGTATTTGTTTCCACAGATGAAATCTGAATACTGCACATGAAGGGGACAAAACACAGCAGTATTTATTTCCACAGAGGAAATCTGAATACTGCACATGTAGGGGACAAAACACAGCAGTATTTGTTTCCACAGAGGAAATCTGATTACTGCACATGCAAAGACAGAGCACACAGCACTTATCCTGTTTCTACAGAGGAAATATGAATACTGCACATACAGAGGACAAACACAGCAGTATTTGTTTCCACAGAGGACATCTGATTACTGCACATGCAGAGGACAAAACACACAGCAGTATTTGTTTCAATAGAGGAAATCTGAATACTGCACATGAAGGGGATAAAACATAGCAGTATTTGTTTCCACAGAGGAAATCTGATTACTGCACATGCAGAGGACAAAACACACAGCACTTATCCTGTTTCTACAGAGGAAATCTGAATACTGCACATACAGAGGACAAACACAGCAGTATTTGTTTCTACAGAGGAAATCTGATTACTGCACATGACGGCGACAAAACACAGCAATGTTTGTTTCCACAAAGGAAATCTGATTACTGCACATGCAGGGGACAAAACACAGCAGTACTTGTTACAGAGGAAATCTGATTACTGCACATGAAGGGGACAAAACACAGCAGTATTTGTTTCCACAGAGGAAATCAGAATACTGCACATACAGAGGACAAACACAGCAGTATTTGTTTCCACAGAGAAAATCTGACTACTGCACATGCAGAGGACAAAACACACAGCACTTATCCTGTTTCCACAGAGGAAATCTGAATATTGCACATACAGAGGACAAACACAGCAGTATTTGTTTCCACAGAGGAAATCTGATTACTGCACATGGAGGGGACTAAACACAGCAGTATTTGTTTCAACAGAGGAAATCTGATTACTGCACATACAATGGACAAAACACACAGCAGTATTTGTTTCCACAGAGGAAATCCGATTACTGCACATACAATGGACAAAACACACAGCAGTATTTGCCGACAAGAAAATCTGAATACTGCACATATAGATGAAAAAAACACAGCCGTATTTGTGTCCAGAAGGAAATCTGTTTACTGCACATACAGAGGACAAAATGTAGCCGTATTTGTTTCCCGAAGGAAATCTGATTACTGCACATGCAGGGGACAAACACATCAGTATTTGTTTCCTGAAGGAAATCTGATTACTGCACATACAGAGGACAAAACACAGCAGTATTTGTTTCCCGAAGGAAATCTGATTACTGCACATGCAGAGAACAAACACATCAGTATTTTTTTTCCACATAGGAAATTCTGATTACTGCACAATCACGCAGCGGACAAAACAAACACCACTAACGCTGTTATACTGAGGAAATCTGAATACTGCACATACAGGACAAAACACAGCAGTTTTTGTTTCTATAGAGGAAACCCAATTACTGCACATGCTGAGGACAATCACAAAGCAGTACTTTGGTTTCCACAGAGGAAATCTGATTACTGCACAAACAGAGGACAAACACAGCAGTATTTGATTCCACAGAGGAAATCTGATTACTGCACATGCAGAGGACAAAACACACAACACTTATCCTGTTTCCACAGAGGAAATCTGAATATTGCACATACAGAGGAAAAACAAACAGCAGTATTTGTTTCCACAGAGGAAATCTGTTTACTGCACATACAAGGGACAAACCACAGGGGACAAAACAACACAGCAATAATCAGATTACTGCACATACAAGGGAACAACACAAAGCAGTATTTAGATAACTGCACACACAGGGGACAAAACACACAGCAGTATTCTGATTACGGCACAAATAGGGACTAAACAACAGTATTTCCACTACTGCACATACAGGGGACAACACTCAGCAATATTTAGATTACCGCACACACAGATGACAAAACTCACAGCAGTATTCTGAATACTATACATACAGGGGACAAAACACACAGCAGTATTCTGATTAATGCACATACAAGGGACAAAACTACACAAAAGTGCTCTGATTGCTGCACATACAGGGTACAAAACAACACAGCGGTATTCTGATTGCTGCACATACAAAGACAAAACATACAGTAGTATTCTGCTTACTGCAAAAACAGAGGAAAAAAACAACACAGCAGTATTCTGATAATGCACATACAGGGGACAAAACAACACACCAGTATTCGGATTGCTGCACATACAGGGGACAACACACACAGCAGTATTCTGATTGCTGCACATACAAAGGAAAAACAACACAGCAGTATTCTGTTTACTGCACAATCGCAGGAAAAAACAACACAGCAGTATTCTGATTGCTGCACAAACAGGGGAAAAAACATCACAGCAGTATTCTGATAACTGCACATACAAGGGAAAAAACAACACGACAGTGTTCTGCTTACTGGACATACAGGGAAAAAAATGACACAGCATTATTCTGATTACTGCACATACAAGGACAAAACATACAGCAGTATTCTAATAACTGCACATACAGGGGACAAAACAACACAGCAGTATTCTGATTACTGCACATACAGAGCAAAAACAACACAGCAGTATTCTGCTTACTGCACAAACAGAGAACAAAACAACACAGCAGAATTCTGATGAACGGACCTTCCAAGGACAAAAACACAGCAGTATTCTGCTTACTGCACAGAGAAAAAAAACAACACAGCAGTATTCTGATAACTGCACATACAAGGACAAAAACACAGCAGTATTCTGCTTACTGCACAGAGAAAAAAAAACAACACAGCAGTATTCTGATAACTGCACATACATGGACAAAAACACAGCTGTATTCTGCTTACTGCACAAACAGAGGAAAAAAACAACACAGCAGCATTCTGATTATGCACATACAGGGGACAAAACAACACAGCAGTATTCTGATTGCTGCACATACAGGGGACAACACACACAGCAGTATTCTGATTATTGCACATTCAGGGGGAAAACAACACAGCAGTATTCTGCTTACTGCACAAACAGAGGAAAAAACAACACAGCAGTATTCTGATTGCTGCACAAACAGGGGAATAAACAACACAGCAGTATTCTGATTGCCGCACATACAGGGGACAACACACACAGCAGTATTCTGCTTACTGCAGAAACAGAGGAAAAAACAACAGCAGTATTCTGATAACTGCACATACAGGGGACAAAACAACACAGCAGTATTCTGATAACTGCACATACAGAGCAAAAACAACACAGCAGTATTCTGCTTACTGCACATACAGGGGACAAAGCAACACAGCAGTGGTCTGATAACTGCACATACAGAGGAAAAATAAGACAGCAGTATTCTGCTTACTGAACAAACAGAGGAAAAAATAACACAGCAGTATTCTGATAACTGCACATTAAGGGGGAAAACAACACAACAGTTTTCTGCTTACTGAACATACAGGGGGGAAAACAACACAGCAGTATTCTGCTTACTGCACAAACTGAGGAAAAAACAATACAGCAGTATTATAATTACTGCACATACAGGGGACAAAACACAGTAGTATTTGCTTCCACAGAGGAAATCTGAATACTGCACAAGAAGGGGACAAAACACAGCAGTATTTGTTTCCACAGAGGTTATCTGAATACTGCACATGAAAGTGAAAAACACAGCAGTATTTGTTTCCACAGAGGAAATCTGATTACTGCACATGCAAAGGACAGAGCACACAGCACTTATTCTGTTTCTATAGAGGAAATCTGAAAACTGAACATACAGAGGACAAACACAGCAGTATTTGTTTCCACAGAGGAAATCTGATTACTGCACATGCAGAAGACAAAACCACAGCAGTATTTGTTTCTACAGAGGAAATCTGAATACTGCACATGAAGGGGAAAAAACACAGCAGTATTTGTTTCCACAGAGGAAATCTGATTACTGCACATGCAGAGGACAAAACACACAGCACTTATCCTGTTTCTACAGAGGAAATCTGAATACTGCACATACAGAGGACAACACAGCAGTATTTGTTTCTACAGAGGAAATCTGATTACTGCACATGCAGGGGAAAAAAACAACACAGCAGTATTCTGATAATGCACATACAGGGGACAAAACAACACACCAGTATTCGGATTGCTGCACATACAGGGGACAACACACACAGCAGTATTCTGATTGCCGCACATACAAAGGAAAAACAACACAGCAGTATTCTGTTTACTGCACAATCGCAGGAAAAAACAACACAGCAGTATTCTGATTGCTGCACAAACAGGGGAAAAAACAACACAGCAGTATTCTGATAACTGCACATACAAGGGAAAAAACAACACAACAGTGTTCTGCTTACTGCACAATCATACAGGGAAAAAAATGACACAGCATTATTCTGATTACTGCACATACAAGGACAACACATACAGCAGTATTCTAATAACTGCACATACAGGGGACAAAACAACACAGCAGTACTCTGATTACTGCACATACAGAGCAAAAACAACACAGCAGTATTCTGCTTACTGCACAAACAGAGGACAAAAACAACACAGCAGAATTCTGATGACTGCACATACAAGGACAAAAACACAGCAGTATTCTGCTTACTGCACAGAGAAAAAAAACAACACAGCAGTATTCTGATAACTGCACATACAAGGACAAAAACACAGCAGTATTCTGCTTACTGCACAGAGAAAAAAAAAACACAGCAGTATTCTGATAACTGCACATACATGGACAAAACAAACAGCTGTATTCTGCTTACTGCACAAACAGAGGAAAAAAACAACACAGCAGTATTCTGATTATGCACATACAGGGGACAAAACAACACAGCAGTATTCTGATTGCTGCACATACAGGGGACAACACACACAACAGTATTCTGATTATTGCACATTCAGGGGGAAAACAACACAGCAGTATTCTGCTTACTGCACAAACAGAGGAAAAAACAACACAGCAGTATTCTGATTGCTGCACAAACAGGGGAATAAACAACACAGCAGTATTCTGCTTACTGCACAAACAGAGGAAAAAACAACAGCAGTATTCTGATAACTGCACATACAGGGGACAAAACAACACAGCAGTATTCTGATAACTGCACATACAGAGCAAAAACAACACAGCAGTATTCTGCTTACTGCAAATACAGGGGACAAAGCAACACAGCAGTGGTCTGATAACTGCACATACAGAGGAAAAATAAGACAGCAGTATTCTGCTTACTGAACAAACAGAGGAAAAAATAACACAGCAGTATTCTGATAACTGCACATTAAGGGGGAAAACAACACAACAGTATTCTGCTTACTGAACATACAGGGGGGAAAACAACACAGCAGTATTCTGCTTACTGCACAAACTGAGGAAAAAACAATACAGCAGTATTCTGATTACTGCACATACAGGGGACAAAACACAGCAGTATTTGCTTCCACATTGGAAATCTGAATACTGCACAAGGAGGGACAAAACACAGCAGTATTTTTTTCCACAGAGGAAATCTGAATACTGCACATGAAAGTGAAAAACACAGCAGTATTTGTTTCCACAGAGGAAATCTGATTACTGCACATGCAAAGGACAGAGCACACAGCACTTATCCTGTTTCTATAGAGGAAATCTGAAAACTGAACATACAGAGGACAAACACAGCAGTATTTGTTTCCACAGAGGAAATCTAATTACTGCACATGCAGAAGACAAAACCACAGCAGTATTTGTTTCTACAGAGGAAATCTGAATACTGCACATGAAGGGGAAAAAACACAGCAGTATTTGTTTCCACAGAGGAAATCTGATTACTGCACATGCAGAGGACAAAACACACAGCACTTACCCTTTTTCTACAGAGGAAATCTGATTACTGCACATGCAGGGGACAAAACACAGCAGTATTTGTTTCCACAAAGGAAATCTGATTACTGCACATGTAGGGGACAAAACACAGCAGTATTTGTTACACAGAGGAAATCTGATTACTGCACATGAAGGGGAGGGACAAAACACAGCAGTATTTGCTTCCACAGAGGAAATCCGAATACTGCACATGCAGAGGACACAGCAGTATTTGTTCCCACAGAGGAAATCATTACTGCACATGCAGGGGACAAAACACAGCAGTATTTGTTTCCACAGAGGAAATCCGAATACTGCACATGAAGGGGACAAAACACAGCAGTATTTGTTTCCACAGAGGAAATCTGATTACTGCACATGCAGAGGACAGAGCACACAGCACTTATCCTATTTCTACAGAGGAAATCTGAATACTGCACATACAGAGGACATACACAGCAGTATTTGTTTCCACAGAGGAAATCTGATTACTGCACATGCAAAGGACAAAACAAACAGCACTTATCCTGTTTCTACAAGGAAATCTGAATACTGCACATAAAGAAGACAAAACACAGCAGTATTTGTTTCCACAGAGGATATCTGATTACTGCACATGAAGGGGACACACACAGCAGGGTTTGTTTCCACAGAGGAAATCTGATTACTGCTCATGCAGGGGACAAAACACAGCAGTATTTGTTTCCACAGAGGAAATCTGAATACTGCACATGTAGAGGACAAAACACAGCAGTATTTGTTCACAGAGGAAATCTGATTACTGCACATGCAGAAGACAAAACACACAACACTTATCCTGTTATTACAGAGGAAATCTGAAAATTGCACATGCAGAGGACAAAACACAGCAGTATTTGTTCCCACAGAGGAAATCTGGTTACTGCACATGAAGGGGACAAAACACAGCAGTATTTGTTTCCACAGAGGAAAGCTGAGTACTGCACATGCAGGGAACAAAACACAGCAGTATTTGTTTCCACAGAGGAAATCTGATTACTGCACACGCAGGGGACAAAACACACAGCACTTATCCTGTTTCTATGAAGGAAATCTGATTACTGCACATGAAGGGGACGAAACACAGCAGTATTTGTTTCCACAGAGGAAATCTGATTACTGCACATGCAGGGGACAAAATCCAGCAGTATTTGCTTCCACAGAGGAAATCCGAATACTGCACATGAAGAGGACATAACACAGCAGTATTTGTTCCCACAGAGGAAATCATTACTGCACATGCAGGGGACAAAACACAGCAGTATTTGTTTCAACAGAGGAAATCTGAATACTGCACATGAAGGGGACAAAACACAGCAGTATTTGTTTCCACAGAGGAAATCTGATTACTGCACATGCAGAGGACAGAGCACACAGCACTTATCCTATTTCTACAGAGGAAATCTGAATACTGCACATACAGAGGACATACACAGCAGTATTTGTTTCCACAGAGGAAATCTGATTACTGCACATGCAAAGGACAAAACAAACAGCACTTATCCTGTTTCTACAGAGGAAATCTGAATACTGCACATAAAGAAGACAAAACACAGCAGTATTTCTTTCCACAGAGGATATCTGATTACTGCACATGAAGGGGACACACACAGCAGGGTTTGTTTCCACAGAGGAAATCTGATTACTGCTCATGCAGGGGACAAAACACAGCAGTATTTGTTTCCACAGAGGAAATCTGAATACTGCACATGCAGACGACAAAACACAGCAGCATTTGTTCCCACAGAGGAAATCTGATTACTGCACATGCAGAAGACAAATCACACAACACTTATCCTGTTATTACAGAGGAAATCTGAAAATTGCACATGCAGAGGACAAAACACAGCAGTATTTGTTCCCACAGAGGAAATCTGGTTACTGCACATGAAGGGGACAAAACACAGCAGTATTTGTTTCCACAGAGGAAAGCTGAGTACTGCACATGCAGGGAACAAAACACAGCAGTATTTGTTTCCACAGAGGAAATCTGATTACTGCACACGCAGGGGACAAAACACACAGCACTTATCCTGTTTCTATGAAGGAAATCTGATTACTGCACATGAAGGGGACGAAACACAGCAGTATTTGTTTCCACAGAGGAAATCTGATTACTGCACATGCAGGGGACAAAACACAGCAGTATTTGTTTCCACAGAGGAAATCTGATTACTGCACAGTCATGAAGAGGACAAAACACACAGCACTTATCCTGTTTCTACAGAGGAAATCTGAATACTGCACATACAGAAGACAAACACAGCAGTATTCGTTTCCACAGAGGAAATCTGATTACTGCTCATGAAGGGAACAAAACACAGCAGTATTTGTTTCCACAGAGGAAATCTGATTACTGCATATGCAGAGGACAACACACACAGCACTGATCCTGTTTCTACAGAGGAAATCTGAATACTGCACATACAGAGGACAAACACAGCAGTATTTGTATGCAGAAGACAAAACACACAGCACTTATCCTGTTTCCATATAGGAAATCTGAATACTGCACATACAGAGGACAAACACAGCAGTATTTGATTCCACAGAGGAAATCTGATTACTGCACATGCAGAGGACAAAACACACAGCACTTATCCTGTTTCCACAGAGGAAATCTGAATATTGCACATACAGAGGACAAACACAGCAGTATTTGTTTCCACAGAGGAAATCTGATTACTGCACATGGAGGGGACTAAACACAGCAGTATTTGTTTCCACAGAGGAAATCTGATTACTGCACATAAAATGGACAAAACACACAGCAGTATTTGTTTCCACAGAGGAAATCCGATTACTGCACATACAATGGACAAAACACACAGCAGTATTTGCCGACGAGAAAATCTGAATACTGCACATATAGAGGAAAAAACACAGCCGTATTTGTGTCCAGAAGGAAATCTGTTTACTGCACATACAGAGGACAAAACGCAGCCGTATTTGTTTCCCGAAGGAAATCTGATTACTGCACATACAGAGGACAAAACGCAGCAGTATTTGTTTCCCCGAAGGAAATCTGATTACTGCACATGCAGAGAACAAACACATCAGTATTTTTTTTCCACATAGGAAATTCTGATTACTGCACAATCACGCAGCGGACAAAACACACACCACTAACGCTGTTTCTACTGAGGAAATCTGAATACTGCACATACAGGACAAAACACAGCAGTTTTTGTTTCTATAGAGGAAACCCAATTACTGCACATGCTGAGGACAATCACAAAGCAGTACTTTGGTTTCCACAGAGGAAATCTGATTACTGCACAAACAGAGGACGAAACAAACAGCAATATTTGTTGCCATGGAGGAAATCTGATTACTGCACAAACAGAGGAAAAAACAAACAGCAGTATTTGTTTCCACAGAGGAAATCTGTTTACTGCACATACAAGGGACAAACCACGGGGGACAAAACAACACAGCAATAATCAGATTACTGCACATACAAGGAAACAACACACAGCAGTGTTTAGATTACTGCACACACAGGGGACAAAACACACAGCAGTATTCTGATTACAGCACAAATAGGGACAAACAGCAGTATTTCCACTACTGCACATACAGGGGACAACACACAGCAATATTTAGATTACCGCACACACAGATGACAAAACACACAGCAGTATTCTGAATACTACACATACAGGGGACAAAACACACAGCAGTATTCTGAATACTACACATACAGGGGACAAAACACACAGCAGTATTCTGATTAATGCACATACAAGGGACAAAACTACACAAAAGTGCTCTGATTGCTGCACATACAGGGTACAAAACAACACAGCGGTATTCTGATTGCTGCACATACAAAGACAAAACATACAGTAGTATTCTGCTTACTGCACAAACAGAGGAAAAAAACAACACAGCAGTATTCTGATAATGCACATACAGGGGACAAACCAACACACCAGTATTCAGATTGCTGCACATACAGGGGACAACACACACAGCAGTATTCTGATTATTGCAAATACAGAGGAAAAACAACACAGCAGTATTCTGTTTACGGCACAAACATAGGCAAAAACAACACAGCAGTATTCTGATTGCTGCACAAACAGGGGAATAAACAACACAGCAGTATTCTGATAAAAGCACACACGGGGGACAAAACTGCTTACTGCACCAACAGAGGAAAAAACAACACAACATATTCTGATCACTGCACATACAAGGGAAAAAACAACACAACAGTGTTCTGCTTACTGCACATACAGGGAAAAAAATGACACAGCATTATTCTGAATACTGCACATACAAGGACAAAACATACAGCAGTATTCTTATTACTGCACATACAGGGGACAAAACAACACAGCAGTATTCTGATTACTGCACATACAGAGCAAAAACAACACAGCAGTTTTCTGCTTCCTACAAAAACAGAGGACAAAACAACACAGCAGAATTCTGATAACTGCACATACAAGGACAAAAACACAGCAGTATTCTGCTTACTGCACAGAGAAAAAAAACACAACACAGCAGTATTCTGATAACTGCACATACAAGGACAAAAAACACAGCTGTACTCTGCTTACTACACAAACAGACGAAAAAACAACACAGCAGTATTCTGATAATGCACATACAGGGGACATAACAACACAGAAGTATTCTGATTGCTGCACATACAGGGGACAACACACACAGCAGTATTCTGATTATTGCACATTCAGGGGGAAAACAACACAGCAGTATTCTGCTTACTTCACAAACAGAGGAAAAAACAACACAGCAGTATTCTGATTGCCGCACATACAGGGGAATAAACAACACAGCAGTATTCTGCTTACTGCACAAACAGAGGAAAAAACAACAGCAGTATTCTGATAACTGCACATACAGGGGACAAAACAACACAGCAGTATACTGATAACTGCACATACAGAGCAAAATAAATACAGCAGTATTCTGCTTACTGAACATACAGGGGGGAAAACAACACAGCAGTATTCTGCTTACTGCACAAACCGAGGAAAAAACAATACAGCAGTATTCTGATTACTGCACATACAGGGGGAAAACAACACAGCTGTATTCTGATTACTGCACATACAGGGTAAAAATACAAGACAGCAGTTTTATGACTACTGCACATACAGGGAAAAAACACCACAGCAGTATTATGATTACTGCACATACAGCAGTATGCAGGAGAAAAAACATCACAGCAGTACCCTGATTACTGCACATACAGGGGACAAAACTTACAGCAGTATTCTGATTACTGCACATACGGGGGAAAACCAACACAGCAGTATTCTGATAACTGCACATGTATACAGTGGACAAAACTTACAACAGTATTCTGCTTACTGCATATACAGGGGAAAACCAATACAGCAGTATTCTGATAACTGCACATGCAGGGGACAAAACTTACAGCCGTATTCTGCTTACTGCACAAACAGGGGAAAACCAACACAGCAGTATTCTGATTACAGCACAAACAGGGGGAAACCAACACAGCAGTACTCTGATAACTGCACATACAGGGGACAAAACTTACAGCCGTATTCTGCTTACTGCACAAACAGGGGAAAACCAACAGAGCAGTATTCTGTTTACTGCACAAACAGGGGGAAACCAACACAGCAGTATTCTGCTTACTGCACATACAGGGGAAAACCAACACAGCATTAATCTGCTTACTGCACAAAGAGGGTGAAACCAACAGCAATATTATGATTACTGCACATACAGGGGACAAAGCAAACAGCAGTATTATGATTACTGCATATACAGGGGGAAAACAACACAGCTTTATTCTGATAACTGCACATACAGGGCACAAAACAACACAGCAGTATTCTGATTACTGCACAAACAGGGGGAAAACCAACACAACAGTATTCTGCTTACTGCACATACAGGGGAAAACAACACAGCTGTATTCTGATAACTGCACAAAACGAGGGGAAACAACACAGCTGTATTCTGATAATTGCACATACTGGGAAAAAACAACACAGCTGTATTCTGATAACTGCACATACTGGGGAAAAACAACACAGCTGTATTCAGATAACTGCACAAACAGGGGGAAAACAACACAGCTGTATTCTGATAACTGCACATACAGGGGACAAAACTTACAGCAGTATTCTGATTACTGCACAAACAGGGGAAAACCAACACAGCAGTATTCTGATTACTGCACATACATGGGAAAACCAACACAGCAGTATTCTGCTTACTGCACATACAGGGGACAAAACTTACAACAGTATTCTGCTTACTGCACATACAGGGGAAAACCAACACAGCAGTATTCTGATTACTGCACATACAGGGGACAAAACTTACAGCCGTATTCTGCTTACTGCACATACAGGGGAAAACCAACACAGCAGTATTCTGATAACTGCACATACAGGGGACAAAACATAGTCGTATTCTGCTTACTGCACAAACAGGGGAAAACAAACACAGCATTATTCTGATTACTGCACATACATGGGAAAACCAACACAGCAATACTCTGATAACTGCACATACAGGGGACAAAACTTACAGCCATATCTGCTTACTGCACAAACAGGGGAAAACCAACAGAGCAGTATTCTGCTTACTGCACAAACAGAGGGAAACCAACACAGCAGTATTCTGCGAACTGCGCATGCAGGGGACAAAAATCACAGCAGTATTTTGATTATTGCACATATAGCGGACAAAACAACACAGTAGGATTCTGCTTACTGCACTACAGGGGACAAAGCAACACAGCAGTATTCTGATTACTGCACATGACAGAGGAAAACCAACACAGCAGTATTATGATTACTGCACATACAGGGAAAAAACACCACAGCAATATTCTGATTACTGCACATAGAGGGACAAAGCAACACAGCAGTATTATGATTACTGCACATTCAGGGGACAAAGCAACACAGCAGTATTATGATTACTGCATATACATGGGGAAACAACACAGCTTTATTCTGATAACTGCACATACAGGGAACAAAACAACACAGCAGTATTCTGATTGCTACACAAACAGGGAAAACCAACACAGCAGTATTTTGCTTACTGCACATACAGGGGAAAACAACACAGCTGTATTCTGATAACTGCACATACATACAGGGTACAAAACAACACAGCTATATTCTGATAACTGCACATACAATGGACAAAACTTACAGCAGTATTCTGATAACTGCACATACAGGGGAAAACTAACAAAGCAGTATTCTGCTTACTGCACAAACAGGGGGGAAACAACACAGCTGTATTCTGATAACTGCACATACAGGGGACAAAACTAACAGCAGTTTTCTGATAACTGCACAAACAGGGGGAAACCAACACAGCAGTATTCTGATAACTGCATATACAGGGGAAAACCAACACAGCAGTATTCTGCTCACTGCTTGTACAGGGGACAAAACTTACAACAGTATTCTGCTTACTGCACATACGGGGGGAAACCAATACAGCAGTATTCTGATAACTGCACATACAGGGGACAAAACTTACAGCCATATTCTACTTACTCCACAAAAAGGGGCAACCAACACAGCAGTATTCTGATTACTGCACATACAGGGGGGAAACCAACACAGCAGTATTCTGCTTACTGCATGTACAGGGGACAAAACTTACAACAGTTTTCTTTCTGCTTACTGCACATACAGGGGAAAACCAAAACACCAGTATTCTGATTACTGCACATACAGGGGAAAACCAACACAGCAGTACTCCGATAACTGCACATACAGGGGACAAAACTTACAGCCGTATTCTGCTAACTGCACAAACAGGGGGAAACCAACACAGCAGTATTCTGCTTACTGCACAAACAGGGGGAAACCAACACAGCAGTATTCTCATTACTGCACAAACAGGGGGAAACCAACACAACAGTATTCTGATTACTGCACATACAGAGGGGAAAACAACACAGCAGTATTCTGATTGCTGCACATACAGGGGAAAAAAAACTAAACAGCAGTATCCTGATTGCTGCACTGTCATACAGGGGACAAAACTTACAGCAGTATTCTGATTGCTGCACATACAGGGGATAAAAAAACACAACAGTATTCTGCTGACTGCACAACAGGAAGAAATCAACACAGCAGTATTCTGATTGCTGCACATATAAGGACAAAACATACAGTAGTATTCTGGTTACTGCACAAACAAAGGAAACAAACAACACAGCAGTATTCTGATAACTGCACATAAAGGGGACAAAACAACACAGCACTTTTCTGATTACTGCACATGCAAGGCAAAGACAATGTAGCAGTATTCTGCTTACTGCACAAACAGGGGACAAAACAACACAGCAGTATTCTAATAACTGCACATACAGGGGACAAAATAACACAGCAGTATTCTGCTTACAGCACGTACATAGGGAAAAACAACAGAGCAGTATTCTGCTTACTGCACATACAGGAGAAAACAATAGAGCAGTATTCTGCTTACTGAACATACAGGGAACAAAACACACAGCAGTATTCTGATTACTGCACATACAGTGGAAAACAATAAAGCAGTATTCTGATAACTGGACATACAGGGGACAAAACACACAGCAGTATTCTGATTTCTGCATCTATAGGGGGCAAAACATAGCAGTATTTGATTACTGCACATACATGGGGGGGGGGGGGGGGAACAACACAGCAGCATTCAGCTTACTGCACATATAGGGGACAAAACAACACAGCAGTATTCTGCTGACTGCACATACAGGTGACAAAATTCACAGAAGTATTCTGCTTACTGCACATACAGGGGACAAAACTCACAACAGTATTTTGCTTACTGCACATACAGGGGACAAAAATCACAGCAGTATTCTACTTACTGCACATGCAGGGGACAAAAATCACAGCAGTATTTTGATTATTGCACATATAGGGGACAAAACAACACAGTAGTATTCTACTTACTGCACTACAGGGGACAAAACTCAGCAGTTCTCTGATTACTGCACATACAGGGGACAAATAACACAACAGTATTCTGCTAACTGTACATGCAGGGGACAAAAATCACAGCAGTATTTTGATTTCTGCACATACAGGGGACAAAACAACACAGTAGTATTCTGCCTACTGCACTACAGGGGACAAAACTCAGCAGTTTTCTGATTACTGCACATACAGGGGACAAAACAACACAGCAGTATTCTGATTACTGCACATGCAGTGGACAAAACTCACAGCAGTATTCTGATTGCTGCACATACAGACAAACCAACATAGCAGTATTCTGATTACTGCACATACAAGGACAAAACAACACAGCAGTATTCTCATTTCCAAACAGAGGAAAATCTGATTACTGCCCATACAGAACAGACAACACAGTAGTATTCTCATTTCCAAATAGAGGAAAATCTGTTAACTGCACATACAGAACAGACAACACAGCAGTATTCTCATTTCCAAACAGAGGAAAATCTAATTACTGCACATAAAGAACAGACAACACAGCAGTATTCTCATTTCCAAATAGAGGAAAATCTGATTACTGCACATACAGAACAGACAACACAGCAGTATTCCTGTTTCCATACAGAGGAAGTCAGATTAGTGCACATACAGGGGACAAATCACACAGCAGTATTCCTGTTTCCATATATGAAAATCTGATTACTGCAAATACTGGGGACAAAACACACAGCAGTATTCCTGTTTACACAAGAGAAAATCTGATTACTGCAAATACAGAGGACAAAACACACAGCAGTTTTCCAGTTTCCAAACCAAGAAATCTGATTGCTGCACATACAGAGGTCAGACAACACAGCAGTATTCCTGTTTCTAAACAGAGAAATCTGATTGCTGCACATACAGAGGTCAGACAACACAGCAGTATTCCTGTTTCCGCAGAGGGAATCCTATTACTGCACAAACAGAAGACAAAAACACACAGCAGTATTCCTGTTTCCAAACAGAGAAATCTGATTATTGTAAATACAAGACAAAACATACAGCAGTATTCCTGTTTCCAAACAGAGAAATCTGATTGCTGCACATACAGAGGTCAGACAACACAGCAATATTCCTGTTTCCAAACAGAGAAATCTGATTGCTGCACATACAGAGGTCAGACAACACAGCAGTATTCCTTCAAATATGAAAATCTGATTACTGCAAATACTGGGGACAAAACACACAGCAGTATTCCTGTTTACACAGAGAAAATCTGATTACTGCAAATACAGAGGACAAAACACACAGCAGTTTTCCAGTTTCCAAACCAAGAAATCTGATTGCTGCACATACAGAGGTCAGACAACACAGCAGTATTCCTGTTTCCAAACAGAGAAATCTGATTGCTGCACATACAGAGGTCAGACAACACAACAGTATTCCTGTTTCCGCAGAGGGAATCTGATTACTGCACAAACAGAAGCAAAAACACACAGCAGTATTCCTGTTTCCAAACAGAGAAATCTGATTATTGTTAATACAGAGGACAAAACATACAGCAGTATTCCTGTTTCCAAACAGAGAAATCTGATTGCTGCACATACAGAGGTCAGACAACACAGCAATATTCCTGTTTCCAAACAGAGAAATCTGATTGCTGCACATACAGAGGTCAGACAACACAGCAGTATTCCTTCAAATATGAAAATCTGATTACTGCAAATACTGGGGACAAAACACACAGCAGTATTCCTGTTTACACAGAGAAAATCTGATTACTGCAAATACAGAGGACAAAACACACAGCAGTTTTCCAGTTTCCAAACCAAGAAATCTGATTGCTGCACATACAGAGGTCAGACAACACAGCAGTATTCCTGTTTCCAAACAGAGAAATCTGATTGCTGCACATACAGAGGTCAGACAACACAACAGTATTCCTGTTTCCACAGAGGGAATCTGATTACTGCACAAACAGAAGCAAAAACACACAGCAGTATTCCTGTTTCCAAACAGAGAAATCTGATTATTGTTAATACAGAGGACAAAACATACAGCAGTATTCCTGTTTCCAAACAGAGAAATCTGATTGCTGCACATACAGAGGTCAGACAACACAGCAATATTCCTGTTTCCAAACAGAGAAATCTGATTGCTGCACATACAGAGGTCAGACAACACAGCAGTATTCCTTCATATATGAAAATCTGATTACTGCAAATACTGGGGACAAAACACACAGCAGTATTCCTGTTTACACAGAGAAAATCTGATTACTGCAAATACAGAGGACAAAACACACAGCAGTTTTCCAGTTTCCAAACCAAGAAATCTGATTGCTGCACATACAGCGGTCAGACAACACAGCAGTATTCCTGTTTCCAAACAGAGAAATCTGATTGCTGCACATACAGAGGTCAGACAACACAGCAATATTCCTGTTTCCAAACAGAGAAATCTGATTGCTGCACATACAGGTCAGACAACACAGCAGTATTCCTGTTTCCGCAGAGGGAATCTGATTACTGCACAAACAGAAGCAGTATTCCTGTTTCCATAGAGGAATATTTCATTACTGCACATTATGAGGTCAAAAAAATCATAGCAGTATTCCTGTTTCCACAGAGGAAAATCTGATTACTGCACATACAGAGGACAAAACACAGAGCAGTATTTCTGTTTTCACAGAGGAACTGCCATTACTGCGTATAGAGAAAAATCTGAATAATGAACATATAAATGTCATGACACTTACAACACAACAGTATGCTATAGATGAAATCTGTTTATCAGCTTCTCACAATAATATTTAGATGCCCCAAGGTTATAATGTTTAACTTGTCCGAGTACACACCTGTGGTCGAATGTCAAAATCATGGTGAACATTTTGTTGCATGCTATTTCAATATGTGTCAAGTGGTTTACAAAATATGAAGGACATAATGAACCTACCTCAGAGTGTGACGACTGTCAAGCTCATCGCAAGCAAACTCAACAAAAATTGCATTTCACAAATGAAGGGAATTTAACTTGGTTTATAAATGTCAGTGAAGTTTGAACTGAGTTTAGATTAATGTACAATCAAGTGTATCTTTTTCCAAACAAATATATAAAGGACGAAAATCACATTCCTGCTGTGCTGCGATTTGAGACTAAATATTTGTGCAGTTGAAGTAATTGCAAGGATCATAACTTACAGTAATAATCAAATTTGGGTCAATTCAAAATGTTTATAGAACACCAAAAAAGAAGAAACATTCAGAGCTTAAATAAGGCAATCACACGGTGACCATGATCGATAAGCCAACCAATATACAGACATTAAAATTTTACAAATATTTAACATTATTGATAATTTTCAAGAATTACCATGGCATAATCAGAAATTGCTTTAAATTTGTAGGATATAATTGTTTTCTAAAGATAATTGTTGAGAATGTTATATAAAGTTATAAAAAACGAACAATGACCACAAAGATAAAAAGTAAGCTAAATTTGTTCTTTGTACGACATAATTTAAAAAAAATTATTTTAGGAAGTTTGAAAGTAAGCAAAATAATTGAAAATAAAAATGTTGAGAAAGTTAAATGATTACCAAAAAGATGAAATAATAAGTAAATTTGCTCTAGCATGACAAAAATTAATTTAAAAAAAATTGTTGAGAAATACAGGAGAGCTAAAATATATAAAGTGCTACACACTTTTTAACCCTTTGTTTGGTGTGTTTTTAGTTTTAGCAACAAAACATTTGAAACAATTAAATTTAATAATGTCTTTTCCATTTCTTTAGTGACAAGCCAGAATCAAATCTTTCGCCAACATATTCACTCATTGTTAAAGTGTTCAGTAATTCCCAGAACAAAAGAAAGGCTACACAATGGTCAGCGATTTCTTAGTCGTACCATCCACTCAATTCTAAGGAATCTGCAAAATACTTGGAAGACCCCTCTGCTAAACATGAATTCCAGTTTATGCTTCATCCAAAGGACTAGATATGAGATTGAAATGTCACTGCCCATCTGACATTCCCATCAAAATCAAGTCCCCTAAATAAAACATAAATGGCTTTCATGAATAGCAGCACCGTTCCCTCCAAGCATGTGTAGGTTCCTTAGTATCTCATCTCAAGTACGAGTAGGTAATCCCTAATCAGTATGCATCCTTACCCCATTTCAAGCAACGATTCGATCACTCTAATAATGAGATTAAGTCAGAAACATAATATAATTATAAATTTTTTGTAGAACTTTTCCTATATGTGAAAAGTGGCTGAACCTTAAGTGGCCATCTTGTTTGATGCCCAGACTCAAAAATAAACAATTTTAGTAAACGGTCACAACTGTTACATTTCAGAAAAAAATTCAATAAAAGTTTGACATTTAAAGCTTTAAAAATTTAAATAACTTCCTACGATCTCTATAATTAAAAAACAGTGGACAAAACGATTAAGTCCATGAATATATTTGAAATTAAAAATCTGAAGAAAATACCATGTGACATTTAAGGAAAAACAAAGCAATAGCATAAGGCAACTCTGGACAAGACAGCCAATATGCAGAAAAAGTAATTAAATAAGGTTTGCAAATGATTTCAAAAGTTGCCATGGTAACTAAAAAAACTACATACCATGACTACGCCATTTTCGAAAAAGCTCTTTCCTCAACAAAGTACTTCTTATTCTGGAAATACATCCATCACTAGCGTAGCTGCCCTTATGCCACAATGCATCATTATATCATAACCCCATACCCATTAGAACCTGGGTCAGGTACGCCAATGTTCATCTATCCAATGTGCTGATTGTCTGATTAGACTGAAAATAGAAATTAATAAATGAACAAACTAGGGTTTTACTGCATTATTTAACAAAACTAGGGATGTGTTTGTGCAGGGAATAAAATTCCACTCATCCTATTGTATTTACAAGTGGAAATTGGGCAGGGCGAGATGAGATTTACACATCCTTCATCCTGCAGGAGTGCTAAAATTGTAGCTTAACAGGTAGTTTACTTGCCTCACTGAATCTTAGCAATTCAGGGGCAGAATATTTGTTCCGAACCATGACTGACTGTGTTGAAAATGAAACCAGAAAATGGAAACTGCAGATCACGAATAACTTACTCTTTCCATACTTTAAAAAGTAGTTTGATTAGTACATGAAGAAATGTTAACATAAAAACGCATAATTGCGTTTCATACACGGTATGTTGAATGCTTTAACAATATATATTTGCATTTACATTTCAGTCATACTTATTGATTGATTGACTGATTGCATATTTAGCGTCATTTTTATGCCATCGAGGGCTAACAAACAATCAGTTAACCTAACCACTGTTTCTTGAGATTAACCATTACTTGAGCACATCCCATCTCTGCAAGTAACTGATAACTTTCCCACTTGAATCAGTGGTGAGAGACGAATGATAATGAGACACAATGTCATATATCAATCATCACGGAGACTGATGCCAGGAGGGGGATTTGAACTCACGACCCCTGGATTGATAGTCAGACGCGTTACTGACTGAGCTAATCGGGCCAGGCTCATACTTATTGAATAAAATTGATAACAAACAGTTTCGAATCTGCTGTCCGAACAACATGACTCCAGCTGAGGGACGCCAGCCGACATATTGTTGGCCAGGATCTTGGTGCAATTATGCATAGATAAAGGCTGATACACTTGTTATTTTGCCCATCTGCGTTGCGTATTGTGATACTTAATTTTCAGAACGATACGTATCACAATACATATTGCCTATGAAATAAAAGGTGCTGCATATTGCAAGATTTAAGTCGCGATGCAGTGTGCATCACGATACTGATTTTTAAATTGTATCTTACGCAACCACCATGACTGTTTAATAAGATGTGTACAATAACTGTGCTCGTATGCAACTTAAAAGTTTCTTAATTAACAGAGAACTACAGAACTTATTACACTACATGAATGTGTAGTCTATGTACGAAAATGTGTCTTGCTTTTTAAAAAAACATTTTTTTCTGTTTGTTAGTTTTTATTAGCTTGTGGACAATATAGTATCAGACTAATGTGCCACTAAGTGATGCATTGGTTGACAACATAGTATCAGACTATTATGGAAGCTAGTGATGCACTGGTTGACAATATAATATCAGACTATTGTGCCACCTAGTGATGCATCGGTTGACAACATAGTATCAGACTATTGTGGCAGCTAGTGATGCACCGGTTGACAATACAGTATAAAGACTATTGTGCCACCTAGTGGTGCACTGGTTGACAACATAGTATCAAAATACTGCACAAGCTAGTGACGTACCGGTTGACAACATAGTATCAGACTACTGCGCCAGCTAGTGATGCACCAGTTGACAACATAGTATCAGACTATTGTGACAGCTAGTGATGCACTGGTTGACAACATAGTATCAGACTATTGTGACAGCTAGTGACGCACCGGTTGACAACATAGTATCAGACTATTGTGCCAGCTAGTGACGCACCGGTTGACAACATAGTATCAGACTATTGTGCCAGCTAGTGATGCACTGGTTGACAAATGGTATCATACTACTGCACCAGCTAGTGATGCACTGGTTGACAACATAGTATCAGACTATTGTGACAGCTAGTGACGCACCGGTTGACAACAAAATGGCAGACTATTGCAACAGCTAGTGAGCGATACACTGGTTGACAACATGGTGGCAGCCTATTGCCACAGCTAGTGATGCATCGGTTGACAACATTGTATCAGACTATTGTGACAGCTAGTGATAATCGATTGACAACATAGTTTCAGACCATGGTGACAGCTAGTGAGTGATGCACCGGTTGACAACATGGTGGCAGACTATTGCGACAGCTTGTGATGCAACGGTTGACAATATAGTGACAGACTATTGCGACAGCTAGCGATGCACCAGTTGACAAAATAGTGACAGACTACTGCGACAGCTAGTGATGCACCGGTTGACAACATAGTGGCAGACTATTGCATCAACTAGTTGCGCGACAGTTGACAACAGTGACAGACTACTGCGACAGCTAGTGATACATTGGTATACAATATAGTATCAGACTTTTGTGCCAGTTAGTGATGACAGGTTGACAAAATAGTATCGGAATATTGCAACAGCTAGTGATGCACCAGCTGACAACATAGTGGCAGACTATTATGACAGCTAGTGATGCACAAGTTGACAACATAGTAACAGACTTGACGACAGGGACTCTATATAGAAATGTTTGTTTTTATTTGTATGAAAATACCAAGGCAACTAATAGCATCTTGCTTCTTAAGTACATTTTACAGTGATCTTTTTTCAATCATTGTATTCATAATGAAAGTGAACAGCATGTTATTTCTCATAGCTTAGTAACAACAGTAGAACATATGAAGTGATCAAGTCTATTTAGCAACCACAAATTTCCTTACTTTTTTTTATAAACATACACTCCTATGTTTTTATAAAATGCAGAGTAGACAGATTGGTTGGAACTATTTAAATACTTGAAACGTAACATTTAGGTTAAACAGATGTAATACCATGCCATTCATTTGATACTTTTGGCTGTTTAGGCTTAAAATATTTTATAGGGCTGTGTATTGCTTGAGAAAAGGTGATGACTTGGCTGGGGATCTTCCACAAGCGAGCCGGATGCTACCTCTAGACCACTGGTGCGGTTTTACAGGATGGAGGATTTCCAGTAAATACTTAACTAGCTCCAGTTCAGCACTGATTGTATGTTAAAGCAAGCACAGTACTGAACATGCATACTTCTGTGTTTTAAAATAATTTTAGTTGATTACTTGCTATATTGCAATACACTTGAAAAATACAATTGGTTAAGGCATGTTACGATATGCCATATTGTGATATAATGCGATTTCAATATATTGCTACAGTCCTACATTTCCAGTTGATCCACAACAATCCTGCTGGTTGGAAACTTTTTTTACCCCCCCATCCTTAAAATATTGTTGTTCATTCAATATATTCTAGGGTCTTTCTCTGTCCTTCCTCTGTCCATATCCTTTAAAAGGATTTTCAGATTGATTGCAAATTAAAAAAGTCCCCTACCTACCCACCTCCTATCTGGTATGGGTTGGACATGGCAAACAAACAATTTTTTAAGGGTGCCCTTAGTTATCCCATATTCAGATAAAATAATGTACACTTGGTTTATGGTGTCGGGGTACATCTCTAAAGTGTAAGCTAGCACACTTTTCTGTTTGAAAAGAGCTCCAGGTTCAAGTCCTGTTGGGGATCTCGGCACTCTTACGAAGTTGTACAAACTAAAAACTCCATTATAGTGGTCAAAATTTAAATAAAAGAGTAATAGATGGTGTAAATACAATGACCTTTCTTTACCAAGACTGTACACATGAGTGCCCATAGCCAATTAACACAGGTAATAATTAATATATATGAGAGAGTAACAATTGGAATGGGCTTAAAGCTATATAATGCTAATAGAATGTGGCAACTAGAACTATTACCTGAATACATATAGACAACCTGGTTGGACTCAAAACCAATCTCAAAATGTTACAATTATGTAGTAATGAAAGTAAGTAAAACAGAAGAGAGGAAGCTAACAGAGAAATACCACAAGTTCTGTTTGTTTACAACAACTGAGACATATACATTAAGTCACTGACAATATAGTTAAACCTGTGTTAGTGGTCACCTTTATTAAGAAACCATTTGTTTTAAACAGTCACAACCTAGACGTTGGATTCTGTTACCCATAACTATAATAGTGTTGTATAAAACATTCTGTACAAATTATTTTACCAAATAATTCTTTAAGGACTGCACCCAAATATATGTACATCTATGGGTTGTTGTTTTACTATCGGGTATTTAATCATTTTAAATGATATTACTTAATCAAATAGGTGATATCACATATTCGAATAGGTGATATCATTTATTCGTACAAGTGATATCACTTATTCGAATATGAATAAGTGATATCCTCTATTATCCTCTATCCTCTGATATCACCTATTTGAGTAAGTGATATCTCTTATTATGGTTCAATAGTAAAACAGCACCCCATATACATAATCTTTTTGTGATATTTCAAAAAGTGGATTATTCAACCAATGACTGGTTTATGTCACTGATTCAATGGAATTTGAAAAATTAAGTATTACTGTATACCACTTAAAAAGACTGTTACGCTCGCGGCTGATATATAATTTATGAAACACATTAAAAATATTTGGTGGCAATTTATTCCCTAAGCAAAAATAGATTTGACACAAAAGTAGCACCTCTGCACAAGTAAGTGCATTTGTATCTGGCTCTATACCTTTGGTAACTGAGGTTACTTGTTATATGTCTTTGGTATACTAGAAATAAAACATTTATTCTAAATAGTTTTTCACATTGTAGTTAAAATTAGAAATGACTCTATCCCTGGTTACTCATTATCCTTCTTTGTCTTTTGGCACTCAAGATTACTACAGCAAATATACAACATCATAATTTAAGAAATACTAAAAAACATTTCAGATTATATATATGGCATATCCAGTTTATTGGTTGAGGAAGACCGCAGAATGAATTTGAGTAGAAAGAATGACTATCCTTCCATAATTAAATTTTCCCACGTAAGTTTTAGGACCGAGAGGGACTCAAACCTACGACCTTAGCGATGAGAGGTAAGTGATCGTGAGAGTGCGTCTTAAGATACTCGTCAACAGAAGACCCCCACCCCCATATAAAATTATTATGTATAAAAAAAATAAGTTACACAGGATTTCTGAATGAATGAATATCATGATAGTTCTTTGCATGTTATTTTAACCACAAAATGCAGTGTTGCATATCAAATATAAACTATTAACAGTATTAACAGTGATGCCTGGTTTAAGTGTCTGTGATCCAATGTTCCACCATATATCTGTAATGTCTTTCTTTTTTACATTTCGAAAGGCATACAAGTTACTTGAACTACAAAAATTTAATATGTCTCTCACTTAAAAGCTTAATCCTGGCTCTGCGGTTAAGGTTTCAAATGACAATCAACTCTCATAATCATGACCATAATTGCATTATGGATTCATATTGACAATTGTATTCTTTCAAACATCGCAAAGTGTCAGGACATAAGCGGCATGATTAACTATGACTTTACAACCATTTGTAATTGTTAGTTTAATTTAAACTTATTTATTTTACTTCAATTGTTGTGAAACAAATTCCTAATCTTACAACTAGACAAATAACGCTGAAAGTCTTCCTGGATAGAACCAGTATTAAGCATGTGCAGAAAAGGTGTCTTTCTCAAGGACACCACACATAGCCGTGGTGGAGAATCGAACCCCGATCCCCTGATCACGGGTCCAATGCTCTACCACTGGAGCACGCGCTCCACAATTGTTATTTTCCTTCCTACCCTTGCTCATGTGTAAACCACCGCAATAGTCAAAGGCATTACAGGCCCTAGCCAGCATTTTTGCCATGTAAAATAAAAAATTCTGATTTAAATTGAAATTCCAGCAAGTAATTGGTATATTTTATATAGAAAAAATACTCACAAAACAGGCTCCATTGGCCATTTACATTTTGAAAACCTAAAACTTTCTAGGACTGAAATTTTAAATTAATCAAGCTACACCCATGTAGTATATCAATAAACGAGATAAACAAAAAACGTCACATTAACGCTGAAATAAACAGGAGAACACAACATTTGTCATCTAATTTTCTAAGTTTTCTTGATGGAGGCCAAACCCCCACCGACGGGATCGGAAGACGCCCTCCTACACTGACCCTCCATTCCGTCGCTGCCCGATTCGAAGATCAAACGGTCAGTTAAAGTACGCCCCTGTATAGATCAAGCCCCTGTCCATACACCTTAGGAAATGAAAACTTTGAAAACTGCAATGTGAAAGTCATTTTCAACAGAATTGATACAAACAGTTTTTCAGCTCAGAAAAGAATTTCCAACAATAACGAAGCGTTTACTCACCATAAGCTGCATCTAAGCAAGGCGAAGTAAAACCTCTTATGACTTTGGCCAAAGAAAAATACCGTCAACACGCGAATCATCGCCCCGAATCCATCATGGCGGCCGCTTACACTTTGTCACTATTTCTCTCACGTGACTTGCTTTTCGCGGGCTTCGTGCAGCTCGTTCCCTTTTATCCCAAGTCAAAGAGAAAGAAACTGCTCACAACGTGTGCAAATCAAAAGTAAAGAAAGGGGTGGACGGCAAGGGGGCAGTTGCTAAATATTTGGATTGAATTTTCTTAAAGGCTACTCCACCAGCCACCTTCCACACCCCTCGCGTTTTAGCTCGCAATCAGAGACATAGACACGTTTGAAACTCGACTGAGTTCACTTATACATATTGCCGATTTATTTTCAAGTCAACCCTCTTCCACATTCTCACCAACTACTTGGGAAACAACCATTTATATCCACTCACCAGAATGCACAATTTCCCGGGGAGAATCCAACCCCTCCTCAGTGACTCGCAAACCTCTTGGTTCCCAGTACATGAGGTACCAGGTTTAAAACAGGTCGAAGTTTGCTTTTTAATGCATTTTATAGTTTAGTGCGTGTGTCCGCCAGTGAAATGGACTCTGTGCTATATTTTCCCAGTGACTAAATGTGGATTTCCCAATGGATTTATGTCATTTCCAACCGATTACGGGTGGTGATCTAAAACACATTTTATTGTTGGAGAAATACCCCAAATGCCTATTAGTGTCTAAGTAGAACCAGCGTCCTTCCGCAAGTAACTGGAAAGCTTTCTCGCACGAAGCTGACCAGAATCAGTGACCTAATTAAAAAGTATAATTAGGTCACTGCCAGAATACAAGAAAGACTTTAATAATTCATGATTTGGTACGGGAATTATTATGATATTACAGGCTTATAGCTTGGTAAATTTAAAAGTGTAGCCCTTGACATTTTTACAAGGGGCGTGTGGGTCTTCCGCCACAGTTTTTTTTATGTGAATGGCCAATGGTGCATTCTCTAGGGTTTTGTGTATTTTTTCTATGAACTTATTACTATTAAGCCATAGTACTTGGTTTATTGGTCGTGGGTTCGATTCCCCGCCACGGATAAGTGTGGTGTCGTCCAGCGTGACACTTTATACACATATGCTAAATTACGAGTGTAGCTCTAAAAACACTTTGTTTCATACGCACGGTCAAGGAACTCTGTCACAACGTAGAGTGATTCGCGTCGACAGTTTGTCACAGATTCGCGTCGACAGAAGCACTGTTTTTGTAAATGTTGACACAGTTTCTAGTCGTTAGCGGGGACATCACCACGGATGTTTCGAATATGTTAAATATATCCAAACATATGAAGTATATTTTTACATTCGGGTGAGTTTTATGTATTATTAGTAAAATGCGATCAAACTGAACATATGATTATGACAATTTCTTCAAGTTTGAAAGCAATTTAATTGCATTTCTCTGTCATTGGAGCTTTTTTAATATATGTTAATAACTGACACAACTACCACATCAAATAACAACCAGCATAATAAATAATAAATGTAGTCACTTTTATCGCTAAATTTTGGTAAGGCCAATACACGCATTTATCCGTTTTTATAAATTTCTAATTTTTATAATGTCACAGGTTTTTGACGACAGGGAAACGGAGGCGTGTCGATCCTTATTTCAATGTCACGGATTCAGTGTCGATAGTTTCAACAATGTAGAATAGTGCAACCCTATGCAAATACTGTCATGTACACTTCAGGGGTCGTATTCACCAACCATTCTTAAGAATATTCTTAGGCTTGAGCTTGAAAATCCAAATTTAAACCTTAGAAATGTAGTTTAACATGACCTATAGAATCAGTGTGAGTGTTAATTTGACTATATATATTACGTGTCCCTACACAGGCCCGTAGCTACTCTGAGCAATTCTGAGGCTGTTACTGATTACTTCCAAATAAATTAATTGTACCCGTTTCTAGATCATATTTTACAACTCATTTAATTTTATCAAAGGTTTTCCGAAATACACGATGTTCTGAACGGGTGTTTGTTACTATCAGGTAACATAAGTAGCTAACACCAGAAATTGGATTTTTTTTTCTCTCTTAAGAAATGTCTATTACATGTAATTTCGACAAGAACTGGATTGTTGGAAAAATGCAGTATCTTTTTATGATATACCAACAAGTCTTATAGGCGTGTTAGACAAGTGCAGTTATGAATTATATTGTATATATATGCACACACACAGAAACTTGATTTTATGATAGTCATAAGTGCATCTCTGTATTTTTATAAATGAACAACTTGAATTTCAAGGGCCCTTAAATAGGATTTAACATGTAAGATCTAAACATAGGGTATTAAGTATGTTCCACCTTTGTTTATCGCTGTTCCCTCTTCATTCTGAAGAGGCTGTTGCTATTTGTTTTCAGATGGTGCTTGAAGCCAAATTAGTCAGACGTGTTCATGGACTTTTATCATTCATTTCTTTTTAAAAATAAATAAAACAAGAGCTGTCGGACTACTTCGATGTTGTTCTTAAACAACAGCTTTTTCAGGAAATAAGTACCAAATGAGAGTTAAGTAAAACTCAGGGGTGGTAAAATTAAACTATAATAATTGCTTATCTATTAAAAATAAATTAGCAAAATAATCCACCAACATTTATTTTCATTATCAACAGTTACGTTTTTCTGAAAACAACAAAGTGAATGACTGGCTCATATTGCCTTAATATCAATTAATTCAGCATAACATATAGGCCTATGCACTAACTTCACCTCAGAGGGCAATATATCTGAACAAATGTAAGAGAGGATCACACCAGTGAGGTTTCATTCCTGTCAAATGATAGGACGATGAAATAGCTACCAAATCAAAAACTTTAACCTCTAAAAATCTCTAACCAAATTTTCTAAGTCCAAAAGAGCCATAACTCTGTAAAAATGCAACCTACAGTTATGGTTATTGTGTCTGTGAGTTCCATTGATGATGCTGAACACACGTGTGAAGTTTCATTCATATCAAGTGAGTGGTTGCATAAATATCTTATCTGATAAAACAACGTTTTATGTATACTGGTCATACCTATTACTGCGAGTCTAAAACTTTGTCAACGATGTAAATAATGGCATCAACAATAAACAGTAATAAAGTTATAAAAAAAAATAAACCGAATCAGCTATTTTGAAACTACGTCATTCTATTTTAAGATGGAACATATCATACTATTACGGGTGTTTGTAGTATGATGGCGGATTTATCTGTTACATAAACTATAAAGCAAACTAGATATCAATATTAAGTGTGTTGTACAATTTAATTTGCCATAATAGTATCAGTGTGTACTGTTTTAATTTGTTTTTCAATTTTGTAAGTGTTGGTAGAAACCAATTCTGTCTGATCGTGGCTTCCGAGGAGCCTCCGATACCGGTGTCGACTTGCTGCTGCGGATTACAGCTGACGTAATATGTACGTGCATATGAATAAAACATTGTAAGTAAAATTCCTCCGCGAACGATGATTTTAATAAAAAATCGTTGCATTTTATTAATTATGTAGTTGTTTTAACGGACAATAGTATTACACCGTTGATATTATATATCGAGACACTCTGATGATATCATGACAAATCAAATTGAAAAAATAATAGATACGTTTCGAATTCGCGACATTTAGGTTGACAGTTCAAACTGTTACCGCTACGCTATCGGAACAGACAGTAGTACAACACACTTAATATTGATATCCAGTTTACTTTATAGTTTATGTAACAGATAAACCCGCTATCATACTACAAACTCCCGTAATATGGTAAGTTCCATCTTAAAATAGAATGACGTAATTTCAACGTACTGAGTAATAAACAGTTGCCGGTACGAAATGTAAACGAATGCCGCCGCTAACGGAAGTTGGAGCTTTGCGCATGTCATAGATATTGTTATTATACGGGCATTCGCGGTAATAGGTATATCGCGGTATTAGGTATACAAAGGATATGTATAATATTTCAAATGAACAGCCAAGATTTGTGTTTATATTTTTGTGCGTTGGGTGGGTGTTGTCGGTCAAAGATACGATAAAGTAATTGGCTTTTCACATATGTAGATGTTGTGAAAGACTGTATTTATTTTAAATCAAACATTGCGCTATACATGCGGTTGCACGAATGAGCGGAATATGTTCTGCCGTTGTGTGTACACGTCACATGCCTACTGTAATTCCCACTACTGGCGGTGGTGACCTTACACTGTTTACATGAATATATATACTGTTCTTGCTACGGTTTTGGAACATGCCTCATTTCATTTTTTTGTCCAAAAGCACATGTATAAGTTAGAAATTGTTTTGCTAGTAGAAAATTCCATGTACATCTAACCGGCTTAGTTGTTGATCTGGAGCGATTTCATCGGCTTAGGAAAGAGGTCACCATCTACTGACGGTCATGACATTCTATGTAAAATGGAATGAACTATTTTGAAAAATCTGACCGATTTTATTGACTGAGAAGATAGGACATGTTATCAATGATAGGCGTACATCCAGATCACGTCTTCGACAGAAAATATGTCTAGTCATGCCATTAGTGTCGACTAGAAGCTGTGACCCTGTAGTGAAGAATCCGTGACATTTAAATCATCATCGGCACAAACCTGTGGCACATGGCGCTTTTTTCAAACGGTATTTCTCACTTAGTATAAGTAAAATGTCAGTTCATTATAACCCTTTTGTAAACAAAATTACTTATACAACAGTTGTCAATGGTATTCTGAACTGATTAATGTTTTTATTGACCATTTAACTTCTACTTTCGTTTTACATACATACTCAGCGAAGATTTGTTAATTCGTGTGTTTTAAACCTCTACTAATGCACACATGATCGATTGGAGCTTTGAAAATATCAATTTATATTAGGTGAAAATCAATCATGTAAAAGTGTTTTAAATTTATAGCTGTGTCCTGTAAATAATTGACTATAGACATCAAAATATGACGTGTTTTCCCGCATCAGATCGACGTAAATCTGTAACAAACTGTCGACACGAATCATTCCACGTTGTGACAGAGTTCCTTGACCGTGATACAATATAAGTTTAAAAAACATTCTGCTTCATGAATGGCTGACATATATACGATCCTAGTTTATTTTGCTCTAAAAAGTGTTTATGACTGTGTTGGTTTGGGTAATATTTTTAACCTATTTGGAATATTTTAAAACCATTGTCACGTTTGAATTGTGAATTCAGAAGGGAACAAAAGGAAATTAGACGGTATGAATGCCGTAGTTCGGAAGTTTACATCTGTTTTATAACACTGGGCAGACATAAATCTCTTGGATGACACGACCCTACTTTTCTCATTTTGCTTTGGTTGGGCAATAGCAACAAATTATAAACTGTAAGTTTCACTTCTTTCATTTGGGTTTATTTATGAATGGCAAGCATACACACTTTTTTTATTATAAATAAAATACAAAAATCAGTGGAGGGTTTACACCTCTTTGCCACCACCTTCACCACCTGCCGTGATGCCCTGTATTGAACGTGTACAATATAGATAAAAATGCATTATCCTTATTTTTCATGGTCTTATTGTGTTGATTGGCATTCTCAACAATCTGGCAGCATTGTCTTGTTCATTTTTATTTAAGGAAATCACGATGGGTACACCGTACAGCGGATATTGCCCTAAAGATATAAGCATTTTTTTCTAAAGTTCAAAATGATTTTTGGCAACAAAATCTGATAGAAAACACTACAAAGTAATGAAATGTAGATTTATTGTGTTGTTGTAAGACGTATGACAGTCATATGTTATGGTAAAATAAGTAAGAATATGGTTGATTCATGTACAATTTAACAAGTCTAAATAAGGGACAAAATGGCCGCTAAAATAAGAAAATGACTGTTTTTCTGCAAATATATGCATTTTGTTGAATGCTATGGCCTTATTTTTTATTGATAAATGGTTCTAAGAATACTGAACATGTTTAAGGATTATACTTTGCTACTTCTCCTTAATACAAACTGGAATATCTGTATCTTCTTCACGTTATACTTCTTTCACTCTAACAAAGCAATGCAATAAACAAATTCAATTTTTAAGATATTATATCTTTAAAAATACAACTGAATATGTTAAAGTTAAGCTCTAGTAAACTATATTCTATATATATATATACGTTATGCAAACAAAATGTCTATTGCGTAGCATAAAGGCCGAGGTGATCAGATTGGATGTCAATCGTGAAACATAGAGTATTTCCGTATCTTCCGTATAATACACTTGCGTAGCATAAAGGCCGAGGTGATCAGATTGGCCAGGATGCAATACTTTCGCAGAAAGAGCCTACGTCATCGATTTTTATAGTGTAACTATAAGTGTATTAGAGTAGAAATATAATATATCATTAAATTATTTTATGGATGACTTATAAAGGGCATGGGACCAGTGACTTGATTACAGAGGCTAATATCAATTCAACATGCACGGCTGAAATTTCAGGCGGCACCTTTCGTATTTATTGTATTGCTTTATATGTGATCACAACTTCACAAGTTGAAAAATAGTCGGACTACAAGTTCTATTAACATTAATTGATGCCCTTCCCGACAAAGTGTTTGTATACAAATGTTGATCAAGATGAAGTACCATACTTTTATAAACACAAGTAAAGGCTTTTATTTAATTCCGTGCGCTTTATTATTCACCCATAAAACGCAAATAATTCAATTGACGTTCTACTGCACATAATCAATATCTTATATTTCCCATCTTCGATCTCCCCCTAAAGAACCTCTAAGAATCTTTTTCAGACTTTATTTAATAAATGCTTAATTTCACAAATAATGAACAGTACAAGCATATAGATATAATTTAATTATTACAAAGTATAAACGAAATACATGGAATCATGACGACATTGATTACACACCTATACAAAACAAACGACTAAATCGTTATATTTTTATCAATCACCAATACATTTAAATCATTAGTATATATTAAACAAGTTGTTGTCTTTTTCATTTTCTTAACATAAAGCTATCTTACTGAAACGCAATGCAAATAAGCTAGTTAAGCAACCATATGTTTGATTGGTTTACAAAACATCGTTATAACAGAACACACTCGCTCGCGTATGCAAGCATGAACGCAAGCGCGGTAGTGAGGGCTGTGTGCAAAAAGGGTCGTATGCATAACATATAGTAGTTTATATACAACATATATATTTATGATACTGAATAAAGTCACGATTGGCGCCTCAGAGTAGCAGTTTGTATCGCGACATCAGTAATATACAAGTGAGTAGCATTTGTATCGCAACATCAGTAATATACTAGTGAGTAGCAGTTTGTATCGCAACATCAGTAATATACAAGTGAGTAGTAGTTTGTATAAAACATCGGTAATATACTAGTGAGTAGCAGTTTGTATCACGACATCAGTAATCTACTAGTGAGTAGCAGTTTGTATCGCGACATAAGTAATCTACTAGTGAGTAGCAGTTTGTATCACAACATCAGTAATATACTAGTGAGTAGTAGTTTGTATCACAACATCAGTAATATACTAGTGAGTAGTAGTTTGTATCACAACATCAGTAATATACTAATGAGTAGAAGTTTGTATCGCAACATCAGTAATCTACTAGTGAGTAGCAGTTTGTATCACAACATCATTAATATACTAGTGAGTAGCAGTTTGTATAGCGACATCAGTAATCTACAAGTGAGTAGCAGTTTGTATCACAACATCAGTAATATACTAGTGAGTAGAAGTTTGTATCGCGACATCAGTAATATACTAGTGAATAGCAGTTTGTATCGCAACATCAGTAATATACTAGTGAGTAGCAGTTTATATACAACATATATATTTATGTTACAGAATAAAGTCACGATTGGCGCCTCATAGTAACAGTTTGTATCGCAACATCAGTAATATACTAGTGAGTAGTAGTTTGTATCACAACATCAGTAATATACTAGTGAGTAGTAGTTTGTATCGCGTCATTAGTTATATACAAGTGAGTAGCAGTTTGTATCACAACATCAGTAATATACTAGTGAGTAGAGGTTTGTATCGCGACATCAGTAACATAAAAGTGAGTAGTAGTTTGTATGTGACATCAGTAACATACTAGTGAGTAGCAGTTTGTATCACGACATCAGTAACATACTAGTGAGTAGCAGTTTCTATCACAACATCAGTAATCTACTAGTGAGTAGTATTTTGTATCGCGACATCAGTAACATACTAGCGAGTAGTAGTTTGTATCGCGAAATCAGTAACATACTAGTGAGTAGTAGTTTGTATCCCAACATCAGTAATATACTAGTGAGTAGCAGTTTGTATCGCGACATCAGTAATCTACTAGTGAGTAGCAGTTTGTATCACAACATCAGTAATATACTAGTGAGTAGTAGTTTGTATCGCGACATCAGTAATATATTAGTGAGTAGCAGTTTGTATCGTGACATCAGTAATCTTCTAGTAAGTAGCAGTTGGTATCGCGACATCAGTAATATACTAGTGAGTAGCAGTTTGTATCGGGGCTTAGTAATATACTAGTGAGTAGCAGTTTGTATCGTGACTTCAGTAATGTATTAGTGAGTAGCAATTTGTATCGTGGCATCAGCAATATACTAGTGCGTAGCAGTTTGTATCGTGGCATCAGTTATATACTAGTGAGTAGCAGTTTGTATCGCGACATCAGTAATGTACTAGTGAGAAGCAGTTTATATAACGACATCAGTAATAAACTAGTGAGTAGCAGTTTGTATAACGACATCAGTAATATACTAGTGAGTAGCAGTTTGTATCGCAACATCAGTAATATACTAGTGAGTAGCAGTTTGTATCAGGACATCTGTAATATACAAGTGAGTAGCAGTTTGTATCACGACATCAGTAATATACTAGTGAGTAGCAGTTTGTATCACAACATCAGTAATCTACTAATGAGTAGTAGTTTGTATCACGACATCAGTAATATACTAGTGAGTAGCAATTTGTATAAGACATCGGAAATATACTAGTGAGTAGCAGTTTGTATCGCAATATCAATAACAAACTAGTGACTAGCAGTTTGTATCGCGATATCAATTAGACAAAAGCTGATTACAGTGAACAGTGCTAGCATAATTACAGCTTAGAACATTATAAGACCGATAAATTTTCATGTTGAATAAATTTTGTTGATTTGTATATACATGTATTGTATAATTGTATATTCATAATTTTATTTCATGTAAAATTAAAATTGTAAAGTTTATTTTGAATATAGTTATATTCAACCTTAGTGAGTTGTCGACCCTTTGTCATTTTGCTACAAACTTTCAACATTGGTTGACATAATATATCATACAATCAAATCTGGTGTAACATTAAATTTATACCCCGTTGAAAGTTGACCCGGGTCACATTTCAACATTAAATTCTGATCAAAACAGTACTTGTATATGAAAACTGACCTGTGTTAAATTTTGATCAGACATGGGATCCTATATATATATATATATATATATATATATATATATATATATATATATATATATATATATATATATATATATATATATATGTCGTATGATGCGACACTTAAACATAAGCCATGATAAGCTTTGTCACGATTGGTTGCTATGATTACAAATGGTTGCTATAGCATAAAGTGATGCTTACAAATAACAACCAATTCCTTTCTAAACTGACATTGACACAATCAATGTGAACCATTTAATTATTATTTCATTAATCATATCATTGTATAATTCCAGGTAACTTTCTTTAACAGCAATGTAAAATCTGCATTCTCGTTTATGTTTATGCTGTTAAAATATATTTACATATTACAAAAGTATATGATTATTATAACACCCAGTTCAATCGAAACATACTAATGCAAATATGAACGCTTTTTAAACATTAATTTTCAGCTAGTGGCAGACTGAAGTTAATTTGATATTCGTTTCTTCTTTCGATATTAAACATGAAACTTCCTATGACAATGCGTGTACGTATGCTGAAAACGTCGCTGTTCCAATGACGACATTTGTGTTTCGCTGTAACTCATACAATCTGTTTAAAGCCATCTCTGCAGTCTATTGAAATAGGAAAATAGCGATTTTATACATGTAACGATATGTACCCCACGAGAAAACTAACTGTTGTAGTGTTACAGTTTTAAGCTCAGACAGAAGATTTGTTGAGGGTAATATAGCTTAATATTTAAATGCAAGTTTTTATAGTATTTTATGAAGATGCCCTCTGTAGGTTATTTTGGAGAGGTTAATATTCCACAGATTGACAGACACTCTGCGTTGCTTTAAAGTAACAAGTAATGAAGCATCTTTACAACGGTAAATACGTAGCTATGAAATACGCTATATGCGTGAATTAATCCTTTCTACAACTAATAAAATATTTAATATTTATGACATCTTAATAGACACTGTAAAAAAAAAACAACAACAAACAAAAAGAGCAAAAATCAACAACAAACAACAGGGGTTAGGACCAAGCAAGGTCGGTAACTCCCGTCTGTGGTTTCGTCTACAACATTTTATTCGTTTGAATTCATATGATCTTATGGTATTCTTTGTATTTTCAGCTATATGACTGACGACCGTGTTACCCGACGAAAGTACAGGACGAGGGGTTATGCAAAGTCTACGTCACCAAGGTAGACAAGTACAAGTTTCTGTGATACTCACTTGTCCTTTGATAAATGGTGATTTTTAATGGTGATGATCAATTACAGTGATGTGATAGATAATAACATGCATGATTATGATGATTGTTTAACATGTAAATGAATAACATTGACTATGTTTCTACTTGTTTATTTTCAATGGACTGCGTGACTTGTCTAAATGAGCAGTCCTATATAAATGCTATTTTTACAATTTATGTTAGGTTAAAAATGATCAAATAATCTCATACTAAAACGGATTTGTTATTTGTAATGGTGTTAAATGCAATCTTGAAACTATGTTCAAACTGTGTATCTAACTAGTTGGCTCAACATGATATTTATTTTGATTGGTATTCATTGTATTAACAAGATGTAATTATATCTCCGGCTCGTTTATCAGACCATAACATGTTCTCATCTGTGCATCAATTTCATTCTTCTACATGCAACATGAATAATACATATTTTTTTCCATACTTAATTGTGACGAAATTACAATCAGTCTTTTACACAAAATCAAGGTAGGCGTACATGTACTTACAACCGCTCAATAAGGCTTTGCCCAAAATAGTATAAAGATGCAGATGTAATAATAGTTAAACAAAACAATAGCAGCATATATAAAGCACATGAATTAAATTGACTCCATTTTCATATATTAAATTATATTAAGTAATATTGCAACTGATATCATTTTAAAAACTTATTATTTGAAAAAAGTACATGTATATACGTATGTCTAGTCGTTCTCTTGTACAAGTTATTATTATGTTTATGAATGAGATGTAAGCGTATGTATGACTTAACATTGATGATTCCAATTAAGTATTGCTTTCAACGCTATATACTTATGTTTACTTACATCCTTAATGAACAAAAAGTTAATTACTATGAAAATGAAAAACTTTAAATTCCTGTATCAGTCATCTGTAAAAAAACACTCCCCGTGCAGGGCCCTTATATCCTTGATTTGTCAAAACTTCGACCACTCACTCATAAGGATTTTCTATTAACAGACTATGCTTTAGATTTTAAATAGAATTGTTTTTGTAAACCTGGATGCAAAAATGAAATATTTAAGTTTCCCCATTATATTTATGTATAAACGAAAATGTCACATTACAGAGTCCCAGCCCCTTGATTTGAGAATCTTCAATCCCTTGCTGATGTAAGGATAATGTATACACATATGAACAAGTTTAACGGCAATGTTATTGAGATGAGGAATTTTGTAATTACAACCCTTTGGAAATTTCATATTCCTTATTGAACCAAATCTTATTTGCTTAGATTAAACTATAAATAAGTATTAAACAAATGGACAAGAAAAGTATTCATATATACAAGTCAAAGTCGCCTTGTAATGCCACTATCTACCCTTGCCCCTCGACTCGCAAAAGCTCCCAACTCCATAGGCAATAATTTTATCAATTATGAACATACCTGACTGAGTGCTGTTGAGAAAAAAATCCCAATTTTAAAAAATATTAACTGTTACTAGACACTGCTTTAGATCTCAAATTGAACACATTTACACAAATGGACGCAACAATAATAATTGTCCGTTCTCCCATAGTATACCTATGTAAAACTTACAGGGCCTCTATACACTCCAGTGCCCCTTGATATGTACAAACGTAGGACACTTAATCATAGAGATAACTTATATCAAATGTGAACATATTTGATACACCGATTGTTGAAAAAAAAATAATTGAGAATTGTTAACGCTTATGGTGACCCCACCTGGCCCCTTATAGAAATTCAATTATTAAACTAAATCTTACTTGTCATGACTAGCAAATGCTTCAGATTTCAAACTGAATAACAATTTGCATAAATGAATGAACAATTAAAATGTTCCGTTTTCAAAAAGTATTCCTCTGAATCCCCTTACAGGGCCCTTATCAATACAAGTTCCTTGACTGTTTTACAAACTTTAAATCCCTACTCATAGGAATAACTAATTCAAATATAAACACATTTGACTGACCGTTTGTTGGGAAAAAGATTTTTGAAAATGTTTTAACCATTTGATGGCCCCCACCTGGCCCTTTATAGAAATTTAATCAATCTTATTGAGCATAGTCTTATTTCATAGTCTTATTTTTTGTAAGATGTTTCCGAACTCAAACTGAACAAATGAAATACATAAATGGATGGAAAAAAAAGAATTTTCCGTTTTCTCATAGTATTCCTGTGTACAACTCAATGTCCTCACAAGGCCCCTATGAATACTAATCGCTTGATTTGTCGAACTTTTAAACTCCTACTTGTTTGGATAATCTATATCAAATATGAACACATTTGACTGACCGGTTGTTGAGAATAAGAGTATTGAAACTTTTCTATTTCAACTCTTTTATGACCAACTTTGACCCTTATTTAACCAAATATTATTTTCTCTGACAAGATGTTGCTTCCGAACCAAAATTGAATAATAATTTTGCTCAAATGAATGAATGAAAAGATGAGAATTTTCAGTTTTCCCACAGTATCCCTTTGTAAAATTCTAAGTCTTTTCAGGTGTTCTATTGCAATTAAGCCCTTAAATTCTGTCTTCAGTTAAACTTCTACACATAGGGATAATGTACAGTAAATATGAACGAATTTCACTGACCGTTCCTTAATTTATACTCTGTTGGGACCCCTTCTGACCCCTTTAAATGGTGAAACCCAGTCATTTTTTACAAATCTGAAGCTCCTTGACAAAACTATGCTTATGTGAAAATATAAGCAAAATCAATTCCATTTTAAAAATACATATAACAAGTGTCCCCTAAATGAATCCTCGTAGCGGGGTCATTTTTTAACCAAGGATCACGATTTGAACAAATCTAATAATTGGTTTCATTACTTCACATTTGTACAAATCTAATATAACTATACATGTAATTGGCTATAATTACTACATAAATATTTTTTAAAATCTGTTGGATCGCTCATAATAAGATTTGAATATATTAGTAAAGTCGGCCACCTTGAATTTTAGCTCATAAAAGAATCTTCTGTATAGTCTCCTATGCAACAAAACATCCATGAGAAGTTTGAGTTTAATTTATTTTGTTGTTTCAGAGAAAGTGCTGCTACCGGAACGGACAATGCGCCATCGCATAAGTCGTTATAGCATTTGGCCCGTAAAGCTAAAAAAATTGAAAAAGAAATTGAAACATGTAGGCATAGACACGTATTTCAAACTGCTAGACGTTAATTACGTGAAATAATTGTCGTTAAAATGCCTTACCTTAACTAATGACTAGTTTCGCCCGTTTTAATTGTGCTCCGTAGTCCGTATAAATATGATATATAATCACTTTGATAAAGTGTTTCCTCATAATTAGTTAATAATTACCTTGCTCATCCTTTGTTGGCATATTTTTGTAGTTTTATGGTTAATTACAAAATAGTCATTTGCTTAGCGTTGTTCATTTTTCGTTTTTCAATTAGTCAGTTTTGTAAATTTATAATACTTTAAAATTATATATTACTTGATCTCCATTAAGAATGGGGAGAATTAATTATAAAAAAAGAAAAGAAAGGTGAAGATGGCGTTTTTGCTTTGTTTTGTTTTTAAAAAATTAAGTTTAGTGATTATTTATGGTGAACTCTGGGATACTATTGTACAGCTATATAACTTACAGTGTATTGCAAATCTTGGGGAGAATGTTTTATATAATAGTATTTTATCTACACTACTATTAAATACATACAACAAAATATACCCACATGTGTGGGGAAAGAAAATAAAGTATCAAACTTGATATACCAAATAAGAAAGTTTATGATCCAAATGTTACAAAAATAAAAATGAACTAACACCTTGCTTCATATAGACGCCTTTTGACACCTCTAACATAAACGCCTTTGGACACCTTATATAGAAGGCCTTTGAATTATTTGGTGAATTATGTTAATATTAACTGACTGAGTGGAAAACAGTGCAGGAAGAGTTCACATTGCTCGTTACATTTAAAGACCTTCTGTGATTGGTGCGGGAAAACGCGTATCTATGGAGTAAAACTTACTTTCATTTGAATAAACACGAATTTTATCAATGTGACAGTTGCGCTGTAATACGATAGTGATCGGATATTAATGTTATTGGTAAATGCTCCTTGACAGTGTTCGAAATTATTAAAACATATCTCTCAGATTAAAAAACAATCATTTATAACTCAAATTAAAAAAATTATTGCAAAAATTGATAAAAAAATAATTCTGTTTCCCTATTTAAAAACTCACTTATTCACTTATGCAAATAGAATATATAGTCCCTTAATATGAATCAATCTTTAAATATTTTTTTTACTCTCTGGGAAAAATAGACATATAATAGGGATAGAAATATAGTATTTCACATAGTTTTCCAATATAAATTTATTATCCCCTTTAAACAAAAGTGATATCTGTACTCATAGAGATAATTATACAAATATAAAAAAAAAATGATCATTCGTTCTAGAGAAGAAGAGTTTATGACGATTTTTTGAAAATTCATAATTAAAACAAATTTGGTCTCGACCCCTGCTGGCCCTTATAAGTATTTGACCCCCTTTAAGGAATTAAATCTAAGCGGGTATGAATGTACTGTAAGGTGTCCCGGTGATTAAAACATATTATAAAGCATATGAGAAAGTTAGAATTTTCTGTTTTCCTACAGCATACCAAAATTCACTTATTTTTATATTGGCTGCAATTGAACAAACTTGAAACCCCAGCTAATTGAGAAAATTTAAAACTAAAAATAAACACCTGTGCTTGTCAGTTCTTGCGTACTTCTTCTGTTGGGCATATTCTTTCTGAATTATCAAGAATTTCAGCACGCATATATACATACATATATATCGAGATAATTATTTGTGAATAACCAAGACATACATAGGATAGATTTATATACCCGTTGGATCATATAGATACAGTGAATTCATATATATTTAATTTCATAAAGGGAGATAATTAAATTCACAACAACGGAACTTACAGTAGATTAAGTAGATTGTATTATTGTTGTTGTGTATTTCTTTTATAGTTACATCAAATATATAATAGAATTATTGCAAAACAGTGTCTCAATACAAGAAATTAAACAATTGGAATTTTGAAATAACAGTGGTCTCATACATTCTGGGAATACATTCTATCGAACCCTTCACAGTTATTATATTTGTTCTATTAATGTTCAATGTTTGCAATTGATGTAATTGCTATTATGGCACATGTATGCATTGCTTGTGGCAATGTAATGTATAAAAATTTTACGGCATATATGTGTTTTTCTAAAAATGCATAATGATAACAATATTTTATGACATATTGTTCTTTACATATATTGCAATATAATAACCGATCACAATAAGACCTTTGTCCAGTTGTCTGTTCTCTTCCTCTGCAATACTTATGAATACAAGCTATGAATTGTTAACCTTCGTGGCTGAGTGGCATAATGTGAGCTGTCTAAAAAGACACGAACCTCTTCATGGTGTCACGTGGTTTGTAGGGGGCATGAAACTAGTGCATATTTAAATTGAAGTGTAGGTTTCATGATCACATTTTGCTCAATGTTTTATTTGTAATATTTTTGTACAAAATTTGTGATAGAAAATACATCATGGAAATATTCCATGTGGTAATTTACAAATTCCAAAGTATTCAACGTTTTATTGTGTTTATTCAATTTTATTGCAATTTTGTGACGTATATTCTTAATAAGTATAATACCAAGGTCCTCATTGGAAATAAAACTTAGGGCTCAATGTGCAGTCCAAGGTTATTACACACTATTATATATGTCCAATATAGCATTAATTGAATACTTCTTTCATTTGCCATTCATTTCATTTAAGTTACCTAATTTTCCATAGAACATTTTATTGTGATAACTTTTTTAACATTGGACTTTGCCAAAACAGTAGTATTAAAATTGCATTCTGTGATACTTTATCTTTGATAAGTTGCAAAACTTAATTAAATTTATATAATATGGTTGATAGTTATAAAATTACCTTTAACTAATTTATCTATGTTTTATTTGTAATGGAGTATGTACATGTATATTTCATGAAACCTGTAAATGTGTGTTTTAATCTGAATAAACATCCATAAATACATTTATTTTGGCATATCTAAATAGATATTCCTTTTGGCAATATGAGTCAGAGTAAATTCAAAAGTTGGAAGATGCTTAAACGGAAGGAGAAAATGAAACAGAATGCGATCATAACTTTCTAGATGCTTTCAATAACCGTATACTATTACAACAGAAATAAACTGACACATTTTCACATGGTTATATAACCAAACATGCTAAAATATATACGACATTGCGTCGCATTGCCATTCGCCTTGCATCGCTGATTCAAGTGAAAAAGTTATCAGTTACCTAATTGCAATTCATCTTCTGTTAGCCTTTGATGTTTTAAAAAGACGCTTAATATCTTAACAAATAGCATAAAACAGTATGACAATTAAATCCTGTAAAAAAAAAGATTGAAACAGCAGATATTATTGGATTAAAAACTAAGTTAATTTTATTTGTCGTTTCGGTTTATTCATTTATATAGCGCCATGCAGTATCATTCCTGCTACTTAATCGACAGCGCTTGTGCACACACCAACAGACCAGGCGACTGCATCACTTAATATAACTTACAAATCAGAGGAGTAAACACGATGGCTGCAGCTGTGACTTTGGCTTTTATAATATTGACAACAGTTTGTTTACCGCATGTTGTTAATGGATGGCATGCATATACAGAAGCATTACCTGAAGATTATTCACGCTTTCAATTTGAAGACGCTCTTACGGAGACGCAGAAAACTACTTATGAAAGATGGAGATCTGAGGCTGAGAATAATCGCACTCTTCGACTTGATTCCAACAACAATCTTACCATAACGTTCTTTCTGTGTGCACAACCGAACGGAACAGAAACGGTAGATGTCGGTTTACACAAAATCAAATACTCAAACGACGGACCAGCAGACAAGATCAACGTTAATTTCAACGGGACAAATTTTGCTACATTTAAAACACATAACTTTTCAGGATCGGGTGATTATTGGAACAAGATGTACCAGTCGGAGAGACTGAATGACACGTATTTGTATCTACCAGAGGGTAAACATGCATTAGAGATCACGGTTGAAACAGATAAGTGGGGAATAGAGTTAGACGTTATATGTCTTTTAGCGTTGAACCAAAGAGAGGATCAAACGTTATTCTGTGGAGCAACTCTGTCATAATGTTATGTTGGATATATTTACAACGGAAGCAACTTTGACATATATCAGGATAAGATAGTCCATGTCATCTCAAAATATAAATATCTGATCTTGATATTTGTAGAATACTTTACAATATAAGTTGAAAATATGAGTAAAAATGATTTTATTATCACTTCTATAAAATTTAAAAAAAAGGTTTTGAAATCAATGACCAAGAAAATGCATTATATGATTCGATACAACCATTTAAACGAGCCGTTTCGAGACCCATACCCCTTTTTCCGAAAGTAAAAACAAATATAAGTGTCACATACTAGGGTGTTCCAAATTCATATTGACATGTACGTCATGCAGATATATGATTTCAGAAATAGAGCAACGTGAATATATATCGACATTGATGTGTGTTCATTTTTCTTGAAGAAATTACTAAACACAATTGAAAGAATGGTGCAATCAAACATACAGATAGATTGGTATCAAACGCAAGGTAGAATATCTATTTGAACGTAATTGTATCATTAGTTATCCATTATCGTTGAGGTTTTTGTTATCAGCTGCGAAAAATACAAATAAAACGTGCATCCATTTCGATGACGTTCTAACTGAGTCACAAACTAGGTATCAAAGATGACTACCGGGAACTGAGGATGACTTGAGTCCAACTGCACACTGTTTCTGTCTATACAACCAAACGTATTGAGCCTCGCAACATTTGGGTATTAGACATAATCAAATATTCAAACGATGGATCGGCAGACAAGATCAACGTTCAAGTCAATGGAACACAGTCTGTGTCATATACGACTGGAGTATTTTGGGGTTCAGAAAATCTCTAGGACAAAACGGAGGGGTTAGATAAATTTCTGATTATACCAAAGGAACGATAACGGTCGAAACAGATGCATGAGAAATAGAGCTGGTTGCACTCTTCCTATTATCTATGTACTAAAAGGATAACCAAAGTGTTCCTGTGGTGAATTACATGTAACGTAGCGGCAAATGTCCAACCTGATATTCGACAAATTGCATCATTCTGGAGGTTTTTTTTATGGAAATGAAGAAAAACTTTTTCCTGTGATACAGTGTTATGTCTAACTTGCTTTCATCAGGCAATTTGGTGTTAATATATACACAAGTGTTTTGATATAGTTTTTTTTCAACTTTTTAATTACCTGCAGCTTATCAATTTATTGCATTACTTGTTGCATTGTAATATTCCAAATAAAACATAAATATAAAATCATAACGTTTTCAGTTATCAATAACAAAACAATATCATATCTGACTTAAATTATGTTCCACCGACTGATTCAAAATTTAACTGCCTTTATAAATAATCTTGCACTTTTTCTGGAGCTATCAACATTCATGATCACGTTGATACTTTTCAAAGATTTAAGTTTTTAAGGGTTAAATATATACTTAAAACAACGAAACTACGATAGTGAAAAGCCGAAACAACGAAACAACGATAGTGAAAAATAGAAACTACAAAATAATTTCGACTTTTCACCATCGTTGTTTCACCTTTTCACCATCGTAGTTTTGTTGTTTCGCCCTCACTGCGCATGCGTAAATGACCTTGCACAGACTCGACCATTTTAGACATTCCTACCGAGTCATGTACAAACTACAAAACCCGCGCAAGATATACTTAGAAACGGCCTTAACAATGGATGAAGGGCTTTCAAACATCAATCATCTCGTCTTTCATCGTAACTCCGCCAAGAGTTACATAAAATATCAATCAAACAACGTTTAACGCTTAGCCATTAAGTAAAAATTCCACAATTAAGAATCCTCGGTTTCTCAGATATTCGCATTAGTAAAACAAAGGCGACTATGTCGCATTCAGAATAAGCAGGTATATTAAAAAATGTTTGTTTACAGCAAATACAAATAAACCGTTTACGGACACGTTACACGTGACAACAAAACCATGTGGGAACGCAAAGTGGTATATTCGTCACCAGACGCTTAAACTCAAACTCCTTGTTTGTCTCATTGTCATTTAAATATCCATATTATTAAACGCAACAATAAAAAATAGCCCTAACTAAACTTCCTTCAAGTGCGACAGCATCCGGTCTCGCATTGTTTATAACACAAGTGTGGTCGTGTAAAAGTATACAAAATATAAAGACGAGATGCTATTTTCAGATGTATAAGTGCACTTTAAACAAGCTCGAGCACAATAAGATTATATCAAATGGACAAGAGCACATGTTTTAGTCCATTCGCCCGTATACAACTTCCGGAGACAATGGTCATCATCGAAGACTTCCAATCATTCCGTTAATAAAAAAAACTTATTTTTTTGAGAAAAAAAAACAACAACAAAATATCTCGGATGAGCAAGTACGGATAACCGACTGACGATTTTTGGTGTTTGGCAGTACAACAGCAACAGCAATTATAACAACTACAACAGCAACAACAACAACAATATCAATAACAACAACATTAATTACAACAGCAATATCAACAACAACAACTGTTACAACAACAACAACCACATTCTCAGGATTTTATGATTACATACTTATTTAAAGAAATAAAAATAGCATTAACTAACGTTGGAGTATTCCTTACAATACGCTGGGTTTTATATCAATATATATACTAGTCACTTGACTTTAAAATGTATCGATGCAGTCGAATTTTATCCGACACATTCGACATGTAAATATTTGACTAAAAGTGACAGCTGTACATGCAAAAACGAAATACATACATATAAACGGTATTTCATCAAGCAAACTTATTTACTTTAAAATACAAATGGCGTTCTGTATTTTTTCAATAATCATATTGCCCTTTTATTGGATTAAATAACAAAAATGTTGTTGTTTGTGCTTATTTTTTTTGTCAAAGAACGATCGCCCATTTATCATTTCAATCATCGAAATAAAGGGTTACACATAAACATAAACAACTGGAGAAATAACCTGAAATTAATATTATCATCAATATATCTGAAACTAGTGGAACAAACACGAACATAATTGACCCTCAGTTTTTTCAACCTGACATGATGCCTGCTGTTGCTCCACCTCTCAATTCGAAATGTGGCAATACGATTTTTTTTTTCATTTATGCGTATTCTGTCGAAGCATTAACAATTCTTTTATTTATACTACAAATGTTCAATATTTGTATTATACGATGTTATTGAAATTAGTGTACATGTGTGTATTGCTTCTGACGTTATAATGTATAAAACTGTTATAGCAAATGTGTCATGGTAAATATATTTTATGACATATTTATGCTTTACATTTATTGCATAATGATAATTTGTTACAATTTTACCTATTCGATGCATCCACTGTTCAGGTGCTTGTATATCCCTATGCAAAATTTACAAATACTAGCTATGAATAGAAAAGCTTACTTTATAATTCGAACTGAAGGCAATGTTTGTCCTACCGAGAGCCTCTCAACAAAGACTTAATTTACTCTAATGGAAGCCTCTTTGATAAGTCCGTCACAGATTGATCAGTTATTGGGACAGTGAAGATCATTTGTCCTATGCATCAATTTTTGGCCGCACATAGTTATATATGTATATTGATTCCCACCACCACCGCCCTGCGCCACAGTAATATGGAATATTGTCAATAGTTCCATTTTAATGTACTACATGTAGTATTTACATATATTGGAGTGGCGTTTTCTATCGAACCATTCACATTTATTTTATTTGTTCTACCTTTCCAATGTTTGCTTTTATGTTATTGCTATAATGGTACATGTATGCCTTGCTTCTGACAATGTAATATATAAACTTTTTTATGGAAATATATTTTTTCTACGAAAGCATAATGATAACCAGGTTTTATCACTGTTTGTTCTTTACATATATTGAGACCACTGACCAGTTTTTTGTTCTCTTCATCTGCAATATTTATAGATACAAGCTTTGAATTGTTAACCTTCGCGGCCGAGTGGCATAATGTAAGCTGTCTAAAAACCACGAACCTCTTTATGATGTCACACGTTTTGTGCGTGTCTGAAAATAGTGCATAGTTAAATTGAAGTGTAGGTTTTATGGTCACATTTTACATTTTATTATTAAAAATACTGATTAAGTGTAGATATATAATTATGTCCGTGAGGTAAACTAATGGTATTGTTTGTAAATCAGAGGTATTTCAGAACTACTTTCCGAGAACATGCGGCTGTGGATGTGGATATAATACGGCGGAAGAGTCAGCTGTGGAGTGTTAGTATTGACAGTGGCCTCAGGAATGTTAAATTTGTGGAAAAGTTAAACCGTAATGGTACCACTTTCTGCGGATAGTTCTGGATACTTGTAATTGCTTTACAAGGAAACATGACGAGTATACCAATCGAAAGCTCTGAGAATTGGTCAGAGACGGGACAATATTGACAAATAACGTCACGTTATATAGAGGGATTGTGTACAGGTTTGACACTTATATATGAATGCTCTTCCTCATTGCATTGTACTTTTACCTGGCAACAGGGAAAGCCACTGTGATCAACTTATGTGCTGTGAATATTGGACAGACACGTTTTACTTCTCATAACAATCGTTTATTGGCTTCTGTTGAAACGAATAATTGAAAATTTATATCATCAATAGTATTGACAGAATCACTTATGAAAACCCCTTACAGACATATTCCAAAACTGTTTATATCGCTTACAGTAGTGTGAAATGTGGCTCTTAATTTCACCCAAAGTTTCTGTATCCTTTCTGTATATGTTTTTAACACCCTTTCAAGAGCTAAAATTAAATCAAGGTGATCAACAAACATATTTATACTGAGTGAAAATTGTGAATGCATGGTATTTTATCAAAACATTTCAAAATGATATTAATTGATAAGAGATACATCGTAGAGATTTTATGGTTTCACGAATTGAACAGAAGAACTTTAACATCGTAGAGATCATGTAGTTTATCGAATTTAACAGTAAAACTTTAACATCGTAGAGAGCATGTGGTTTTACGAATTTAACAGTAAAACTTTAACATCGTAGAGAGTATGTGGTTTCACGAATTTAACAGTAAAGCTTTAACATCGTAGAGATCATGTTGTTATATCAATTTATAAGAGAGCCTTAAACGTCGTAGAGATTGTGTGTTTTTATGAATTCAAAAGAGAGACTTGAAAATCGTAGAGATCATGTGGTTTTATAAATCTATAAGAGAGACATGAACATCGTAGAGATCATGTGGTTTTATAAATCTATAAGAGAGACATAAACATTGCAGAGATCATGTGGTTTTATGAATTTACAAGAGAGACATAAACATTGCAGAGATCATGTAGTTTTATAAATTTATACGAGGGACTTAAACATCGTTGAGATTATGATTGTGGTTTCATGAATTTATAAGAGGAACTTCAACATCGTAGATATTATATGGTATTGTCTATTTGTAAAAGATACACGAAAATCGTAGAGATCATGTGGAACTAGCAATATAAAATATTTATGCTAACAACATCTATACGACTATTGAAGTCATATCATTTTTGTGTTTGTATTTTACTATTTAGTTATAAGTAGCGTTGTTTCATAATAATCGACCAATCAAAGCCACTGGGATGACCAAAGTCACTGGGATGACCAAAGTCACTTGGATGACCAAAGTCACCGGGATGACCAAAGTCACTTGGATGACCAAAGTCACTGGGATGACCAAAGACCAAAGTCACTTAGATGACCAAAGTCACTTGGATGACCAAAGTCACTGGGATGATCATTGTCGATGAATTTTACTAATTATAATGTAAGAGTTGTCATTCTTCATTATAAAAAAAATGAATAGCACTATTTTTATTTTTTTTTTATGACAGACAAAGACTTAGGCGAAGCACTCTGTTCTTTTCCAGATCAAATATAAAAGACCGATCAGTTGTTGTTGTATGGTATTAAGCGTCGCCTTCAACAATTTTTCAGTCATATCGCGACGGTGTCTACTTGAGACAGTATTCTAAGCGCTGCCACACTGGAGTATCATGCCGCTGACACATGGTATGATACCCCACCCAGTCACATTATACTGACACTGGGCCGACCAGACCTAGAACTCTCCTCTAAATGCTGAGCGAGGAAGCTTCTAGTACCATTTTTAAAGTCTTTGGTATGACCCGACCGAGGATTGAACCCACGACCTTCCGCATGTGTGACCGATCAACGTCACTGGGATGATCATCGACGTTGGATATGTGTTCGTCGATATTATGTAAGAGTTATTGTTCTTCATTATAAATAAATTATATTTTTTTTTTATTTTGTTCTGCAACACATTGAAATATATTGCAATATTACAATTTCAATTTACAGAACATATAGCATTTACACAAGTGTTATTCTTTAAATGGCAATTGAGTGACAACATCATTAAAATTAAATCATGCAAACTCATTTAGGACAATATATCAACATACATGCCTGACAAAGACTAAGGCGAAGTACTCTTTTATTTTCCAGATCAAATAAAAAATCAGACTCTTGAGACCATTTGGGTTTTTAAATATAATAAAACTATTATAATTAATCGCGATCGTACGAAATGTCCGATTAATCGATTAAAAATTTCAGCACCGATTCCCAACACTAGTTATCAATTGAACTGTTCTTTTCACATATGGGATGAGCACTTGCCGTGCATTTCACATCAATCCATTGGAAATGTATATGGTGGTAGAACAGCACACACGCTTCCCCACCGTTTGAATTTGTAGGCTCGCCTGGTCCCCAATCGAAGAAAGTCACTAGATTATTGTCATCTGTCCATCTCCAAACTCCATCGATTTGCTCGTCTGAAAGTCCGTTCCAATAATTAGAATCTGTAGTAAGTAGAGTAATGATGGAAGCTGTGATTTTATAGTACATGTATATAAAATAAAAAAGCACATTCTTATTGACAACAGAGTAAACGTCAAACGAAAACGACTGATTTCCATAAAAGACAAAAGAGAGGAGCAAACACATTGGCCTTTACGCGAGTTGAAATTGATATTTTGAATAACAGAGTGAGTATACAGCATGTTTAAAGTATTCCAACATTTTTTGTATAATTAGAAATATTTCCGAATCACGAAAGCGTGGTTTTGAGATCACAGCTTCTTTTTTTTTGCAGTATATTACGAACAAAAAATAGCGGCCGAAATAAATTCAATGTAGTTGACGTATATTCAACGTTGCCATGCAGTTGTTTAATGAGCAGGTCTACATACTAAAATGACCTTATGGGTCCCATTCTAAGCTTTGAATCGTTTTTTGACAATAAGCGTTCAGAATACAAAACGATGGTTCGTAATCCAAAATGTTATCATATCATCAAAGTTACCTACATGTATATGTATTGCGCTAAATATTCTGTTCCGTATATTTCAAATTTTGCAGACGATTATATTTTATAGTAATTTTTTATGTTGTTTTTTCTAATGTCATCGAGGGCTAACATCGAGGGCTAACATCGGGGGCTGACAATCTTTCCTAGGATCATTGAAGGTTAACCAGTACTCAAGAACACCCATCTCCGCAAGTAACTGATAAATTTCCTACTTGAAACAGCAGTGAGAGACGAGTGACAATGAGACGCAATGTCATATTACAATCATCACATATACTGTGGCCGGTGTAACATTAAATTTTGACACCGTTGAAAAATGACCCCATGGGTCACTTTTCAACGGATGCGTAATCAATTTTTAACAGAGAAAACTGACCTCGACTGTTATTTAATGACCCAACCACATGTGAAAAATTGACCCTCGTTAAAATCTGATCACCAACAGTTGGAAACTGACCGAATAGTCGGCTGGACCATATTTCAACATTGAAAACTTATATTATAAATTTGAATGTTCTCGTGGATAAAATGAGTGAATTATAACCGGAAAATGTTCGTATACGATATATCAAGGAATTATACAAGACCTTAGATATATATTTATATAATGGCCGGTATGCTATAGATGCGATATTTTATTTGTGATAACATGTATGGTATCGGAATGGCGTTTGTTAGGACTGTTGTTGTTTCACAAGTTAAGAATGCAATGGAGCCTTCCTACATCAACTCTCTCTCTCACACTATGTCCCCGTCTCTCTCTCTCTCTTTATTACCCGGGTATCGGCGTCACATTTTCGGTTAAAACTTTGCATGCAAGTTCCTGTTATGCAAATATCTCAGTAACCATCTACTTGATTGATTTGAAATTTCACCAAATCTTCAGGATTATCAAACAATCAAATTAATTAACTCTTGGTTGAATTTAATGCAAATAACGGCCATTGTTCGGCTGGTTAAAGTTTTCCGTGCAACTTGATATCATGCACATATCTCAGTAACTTCATATGCGATTGATTTAAAACTACACTAACGCCCTGGTGTTATCAAACATAATCTCCCAGCTATGTCCCATATCTCTGATGGTTATTTTGACAACAATTATCCTTATTTTCCGCATTTGTATATTTTTCATAATTAACACTCATCTGACCCACGGAGAGGGCCGAATGTTTGAAGAAATTGTGGCCCAACCCAATTTCTATATTAAAAAAAAAGAAATAAAATATGTTTAAACCACAAACAAACATCTTGGTTAAACTTCTTTCATAACTTAAAACGTTTGATAATTCAAAAACAGATATAGAACCCAAAACTTAATAACACTCACTTGTGTGTGAAAAGTGTATGTGTATAACAATTAATATATCTTTGTCATGTCTTTAGTATCTATTAGCTGCTGAAATCCAAACTATTCCACAGTTATACAGTCGGGGGAAAATGGAATAGCATTGTACCTATTTCTGACTTGTACTTCTAACTGTGTATGCGAACCCTCCTGGGCAGCGCAACGGTAGCGAACATGCTTGTCAATTCAGAGGTCCCGGATTCGATTCCCGACGGGCACGATCTTTGTGACAAAATGTTCTCCGCCTCTGTTTCAAGTGGGGAAGTTGTCAGCTACTTGCAAAAATCGATTAGTACAGAATGCCTGGAAAACCGTTAGAATACCTGACCGCCATTATATAACTGAAAACTGTTGAAGTGGCATTAAACCCATCACACTCAATCAACTTTGTATAACAAAGTAGTCTATAAAGAATCCGGTTATAAAGAATTGTAAGATACAGGCATGTTTTTGTTAAATAACTTTACGTTTATATATATAAAATTTATTGGTTTGGCAGAGGCCTTGATATTATATCTATGGTTTGCATTGTAGCTTGGCGCACTCGCCGTAGTCTGGTCTGTACATTTATGTCTTGGTTGTTCACAAATAATTATCTCCATATATATATCATGCATTGTGAATGAGCATCTGAAATGATCCTAAAAATTGTAAATTCCGTTGTTGTGAATTTAATTATCTCCCTTTATGAAATTAAATATATATGAATTCACTGTATCTATATGATCAAACGGGTTTATAAATCTGTCCTTTATATAGCATGTGAGTAGTCATGAATCCTTAACTGGATCCTACTCATATAAAGCTATCACTTCATGTATGTAAATTTGTCCACCCTGTCCAGATGTGTTGCATGTAATTCCATAGTATATAAGTCATGGTCGACACCAAATTTATTGGTTTGGCAGAGGCCTTGATATTGTATCTATGATTTGCATTGTAGCTAGGCGCACTCGCCGTAGTCTGGTCTGTACATTTATGATTTGGTTATTCACAAATAATTATCTCCATATATATATATCATGCATTGTGAATGAGCATCTGAAAAGATCCCAAAAATCGTAAATTCTGTTGTTGTGAATTTAATTATCTCCCTTATGAAATTAAATATATATGAATTCACTGTATCTATATGATCCAACGGGTTTATAAATCTGTCCTTTATATAGCATGTGAGTAGTCATGAATCTTTAACTGGATCCTACTCATATAAAGCTATCACTTCATGTATGTAAATTTGTCCACCCTGTCCAGATGTGTTGCATGTAATTCCATAGTATATAAGTCATGGTCGACACCAAATTTATGGGTTTGGCAGAGGCCTTGATATTGTATCTATGGCTTGCATTGTAGCTAGGCGCACTCGCCGTAGTCTGGTCTGTACATTTATGTCTTGGTTATTCAAAAATAATTATCTCCATATATATATATATATATATGTATATATACTGTTTTAAGTATATATACTTTAAGAGTTACTATAGTTGGCAATATACTTAGTAAGTTATCGAAGGACAAAACAATAACTGCACAGTTTGGTGTAATGTAATACGCCAGAATGACGTTTCCTATTTTGGACCTTATGGCAATAATTGTTGTAAATACATTTTTAACACCTGGAAGGCGCAGAAACATACATTAACCAAGAATGAAAATGTCCAAGTATCAAACTGTATTTGGACATTGGATCGATAATAAAATATTGTAAATTGTACTTATTTCCAGATAGAGATTCCGCTATATAGGTCACTGTACTTGTAGCTAAAAGTTTTCCTCGTCACAGAGAAGACTAAAAACATTACGATCCATCTGATTATTTACAATTTGTTTTGTTCCTTCAATATCGTAGGCTTATCCTTAACGGTATAGCTGCAAGATACATAAAACTCTGTACATGTCACACTGTACATGTCCTCCTTCAACACACACACACACACACACCGGCGTAGCTACACGAAACCACTGCAGGTCATTTACATTTTAAACAAAATATGGCAAAGTATCTCAGAGACCCCATCAAAATGTCTAGACCTGCAGATTTACTTTGACCAAGCTAGGCCACTGCCATACACACACCACCTACCCAAATTTACAGGAGTTGTGGGGGATACTCTCCTCTACGTATTGGCACGAAGTACTGGGAGTGAAACTCGATTAAAATTCACTTTTTAATACTTCTTATAATTTAGTCTTAAGTTTCTTGTGTGTCTTCGTGTGTGTTTCCTTCATAAAAGCGTTTTAAATAAAACAAACAGTTATAGTAAATACTTATCATATCCCTCGCCCGTAAAACTCACTGGAATGCATGATTTGATCCTTTACGTCTTGACTCGAAGTATACTAGGTTTGATACTCGTTGGAGATTCGCTTTAAAATACATCTTAGTGTGTCTGTGTGTGCGGTTTCATTTTTCAACGGCGTCAAAATTTAATGTTACACCGGATCCGATATCGAGACCCCTGGATTGACAATCAATCGTGCTGAGTAATTTGCAACTAGATATTTAATGATTAAATTCGCTAACGAATGTGGTTAGATGTAAACGTTACCTTTCAGCTGTGCCAAATAATTTTTCAGAAATTGGTTTTCCAAGCCATTGTCCACGTGCACCACATGCGCACCTCGACTTAAACAGTAAACCTGAAAGCATTAAATACAAAATATGTAATAAATATACTATGTTTGATTTCATTTACGTAGACGCTAGTTACTGTAATGTTTTTTTTACAAGTGCTTTAGACCATGGGCCCATAACAGAAATATACACAAACAGTCACACGACAATGTGACAGAGTAGCAAAGACACTGAGAGAAAATGAAACATCAAAATGTCGAATATAGCGAAAAACAATGAACCATGAGCATACTTTTTGGTAATTTGAAAGTTTAAGTTGTTATAATATTATCAACATGTTTGACCCAGACTAATAAATACACATATTTAGTGTAGGAAATGAATCAGATCTGTTTGCATTATTAACTACAAGGCTACTTAGATGACACACTAATGGAATCAACGATAAACGTTTACCTTTTTATTGATGATTTCCTCGTATATAGATGAACCAGTCATATTTACATAAACTATTAAAACGAAGATCACCTAGAGACAAAAGGTTAGATGTATTGCTTCTTTAAATGGCGTTTATGTTCATTTTCATATGCAGTCAAGAGATATTAAAACATAACACAGATCGAGATAGGACAGCGGCAACACAGGAAGAGACATAAAAACGGCAACACAGGTAGAGATATGAAAACGCAATACAAAAAGAGATATGAAAACGGCAACACAGGAAGAGATATGAAAACGCAACACAGGAAGAGAGATAAAAACGGCAACACAGGAAGAGATATGAAAAGGCAATACAAAAAGAGATATGAAAACGGCAACACAGGAAGAGATATGAAAACGCAATACAGGAAGAGACATAAAAACGGCAACACAGGAAGAGATATGAAAACGCAATACAAAAAGAGATATGAAAACGGCAACACAGGAAGAGATATGAAAACACAATACAAAAAGAGATATGAAAACGGCAACACAGGAAGAGATATGAAAACGCAACACAGGAAGAGACATAAAAACGGCAACACAGGAAGAGATATGAAAACGCAATACAAAAAGAGATATGAAAACGGCAACACAGGAAGAGATATGAAAACGCAATACAGGAAGAGACATAAAAACGGCAACACAGGAAGAGATATGAAAACGCAATACAAAAAGGGATATGAAAACGGCAACACAGGAAGAGATATGAAAACGCAATACAAAAAGAGATATGAAAACGGCAACACAGGAAGAGATATGAAAACGCAACACAGGAAGAGACAAAAAACGGCAACACAGGAAGAGATATGAAAACGCAATACAAAAAGAGATATGAAAACGCAACACAGGAAGAGATATGAAACGCAACACAGAAAGTGATATGAAAACGCAACACAGGAAGAAATATGAAAACGCAATACAAAAAGAGATATGAAAACGGCAACACAGGAAGAGATATGAAAACGCAATACAAAAAGAGATATGAAAACGGCAACACAGGAAGAGATATGAAAACGCAATACAAAAAGAGATATGAAAACGGCAACACAGGAAGAGATATGAAACGCAACACAGGAAGAGACATAAAAACGGCAACACAGGAAGAGATATGAAAACGCAATACAAAAAGAGATATGAAAACGGCAACACAGGAAGAGATATGAAAACGTAATACAAAAGGAGATATGAAAACGGCAACACAGGAAGAGATATGAAAACGCAACACAGAAAATGATATGAAAACGCAACACAGGAAGAAATATGAAAACGCAATACAAAAAGAGATATGAAAACGGCAACACAGGAAGAGATATGAAAACGCAATACAAAAAGAGATATGAAAACGGCAACACAGGAAGAGATATGAAAACGCAACACAGAAGTGATATGAAAACGCAACACAGAAAGAAATATAAAAACGCAACACAGGAAGAGACATAAAAACGGCAACACAAGTAGAGATATGAAAACGGCAACACAGGAAGAGATATGAAAACGCAACACAGAAGTGATATGAAAACGCAACACAGAAAGAAATATAAAAACGCAACACAGGAAGAGACATAAAAACGGCAACACAGGTAGAGATATGAAAACGCAGTACAAAAAGAGATATGAAAACGGCAACACAAGAAGAGATATGAAAACGCAACACAGGAAGAGACATAAAAACGGCAACACCGGTAGATATATGAAAACGCAATACAAAAAGAGATATAAAACGGCAACACAGGAAGAGATATAAAAACGCAACACAGGAAGAGACATAAAAACGGCAACACAGGTAGAGATATGAAAACGCAATATAAAAAGAGTTATGAAAACGGCAACACAGGAAGAGATATGAAAACTCAACACATAAAGAGATATGAAAACGCAACACAGGATGAGATATGAAAATGGCAACACCGGAAGAAATATGAAAACGCAACACAGAAAGAGAAATAAAAACGCAACGCAGGAAGATATTTGAAAACGCAATATAAAAAGAGACATGACAACGCAACACAAAAAGAGATATGAAAACGGCAAACCAGGAAGAAATATGAAATCGCAACACAGGAAGAGATATGAAAACGCAACACAGAAAGAGATGTGAAAACGGCAACACACGAAGAGATATGAAAACGCAACACAGAAAGATACATTAAAACGCAACACAAGAAGAGATATGAAAGCGCAACACAGGAAGAGGCACAAAACGCATCACAGAAAGAGATATAAAAAAGCATCACAAGGTTCATAGGGAACTTACTTGGAACCAATATGGTATCAAATTATTCAGTTACATCTCAAGTAAACAGCCATTAACATCACTAGGAAATAATTACTAAATAAATACCCTGTAGATCGTTTCTTCGCTGAGGAGTATATTATATCAGTTGCATGCGCTTGTAAAATACTAATATAGTTTGATATTGTGACGGACATGTAAGACTGTGGTAATAGTTTGTTTTAGTTGGCGTTTCCTATCTAAACGTAACAGACGAACTGTTAACTGGTTGACAATGTCATTGCGCATGAGCGTCGGGAATATGCAGTGAATTTCTACATTCAAACATTTACGAGTTTTACTTGAACATAATTTTTACTAACGCACGTAAATATGTTAAAATAAATTATGCAGAATTTAGTTGTTTATTACAATAAGGCATTAGGAAAGAATCTGTCAATCTATGTGGTGAAGTTGTAATTCTCTATATGGGTGTTTCCGCTGTGTCATTTTTGTCAAATTCATTATTGTAGCTACGTTTAATCATCAACCCCTGTGTAGTTCCAGGGTGCCAAAAGTGCTATGGTAAGAGTAGGACCACTGTTCTATATGAATGTCGATAGAGGCGACACATCCAATATAAAAATAATAATAAGGTTTGTATGCATAAAAAATCAAGGCGAGCCTGCAATCTTCCTTCCCATTAGCGTCATGCGTATATAACCTATATTCGTGTTGGTGAGCCGCACTTCCCAATTCATTACAACTTAGAGCTTAATACATTTGATTTCAGGTTTAAAAAAATCGAAAGCCACACTCGTTCATATTTTTCGTATAATATTAACATGTTAACACGTATTCTTACCTGTGCGTTGGCAAATGTGACTGAATTCGGACCAATGAAATAACACGATTTTTGAAAAGTCTGCCATCCATCAGAGCAACGTTCAGTTGTACTACCTGTAATATACAGTGCGCAGTTGTATGTGTAGTTATATATTTTATGGCTAATCGGACGAATGATTGGTCGGAATATTCTGGGATGTATTGCCATTTTCAACACATGCCAGGTTACATATGCCACTAGTCTCTAAAATAGGCACCAAGCTAGATACCAAGTGTACCAAGCCAGGTACCAAGTAAAGATTGAAAACTTTGATAAATGGTCGCACATTCAAATAGAAATACAATAAAATAATTTGACAAATTAAGAATACATAAACAATTATGTTATTGAAGGAGGAAACCGCTTCTTAGTACTTGTATTTATGCATTTGTGTAATTGCTATGGTAAAGCGATTATTACAGCGACTCCGTTCATAAATTTCCTTTTTTCAAGCGTACCCGATTCCGAGAGGCTGACAGTATATATATCCTAAATAAACCATTTTCTTTCCATGCATTGCATAAACTACAACTATTTGCCTATGACAGTATTTCGCGGTCGCAGCACAATTTAGTGATGAATGTGAACATTTCGAAGAAAAGTGATTTAAATCTTTGTGAAGATTTGTACCAGCGTTTTCAGAGTCTGGTTTTCAGTGATACTTATAAACTGGCCTGTGATATGAACATATAAAATAGTATTATTTCTTAATGAGTCTTGTGATTGCAGTTCTTATCATATAACTGACCTCAGCTTCAAAACACAGTTGTATAGTTTATAATACAGTAGAACTTCGATGGCTCGAACACGATGGGACTGGACGATTCGAGTTAAGGATTGTTTGAGCCAAGAATTGTTCAACATCCATACATGAACCTGTTTATATATCGAAATAGGAATTTTGTCCGGGACCGGATTAGTGGTTCGAGCTATACGTGATGTTCCAACCATTCGTGTTGAAATCAACGAATTTCAACTATATAATCTATATAACGATCTGGAACAGACACAAAACTCTGTTAAATATCAACACATGCTCTAATACAGAGTCTACTACAGGATTGTTCTCCAGACTCATAACATTGATAATTTATACCCCGGCTCGTGTACATGTACTAGTAAGAGATCCAGATCCGATTAAACTAATAACGTTGTTAAAATGATTTCGAGACAAGCACACTAATATGGCTCAGACTAAAATACTTTCAAAAAATTATTGAATTGAAGCACAGTTTCTTATACAGGTAGAAGAGCAGGGAATTTTATGCTTGTCCCACAATTCATAGCTTTTGAACGAATACTAAACTGTGACGTCATTCAAATTTTGTGTTGAAGGAACTGACTAATCAACATGCTTGAATATGGCTTTCCCAACATTGCTATTTAACGGACTCAATCGTGAAAACTGGGTCCGTTCTACAGACAAAGTTTAATTACTGCAAACAATATGATGGTTTGAGTCAGACATAAACAGTTCATAACTTACGACCTAGTCATTAAAAGAATAGCTTCATATAGTAGCAGAACATATATTGGACTCCCTTTACCTAGTACACTCTATGGAATCCCTTGATTGTTATAGCATTACCTGAAGAAAAGCTCGCCTGTACGTTTTAGATTGATAAAACATGTTTAAGTCTAGCTCTGGAACTCTACTAAAGACTACTATTGTATGTAAACTATCACGATATTGAATTATATAGATACCTGCACCATTCTGTTTGTCGATGAGAGCTTTCATTTCGTCAGATTTTGATTTAACGTATTTTTTCAGTTCCTCCTTTAAACTCGCGAATTCGGATTTTATATTTTCCCTTTCAGTTCTTATTTCTTGTAACTGTTTCATATTTTGTTCCCTTGCTTGCGTCGCTTCATTCTTAACTTCATGCTGTGTTTCTTTTATTTCACTTGCAAGCGTTTCCGTCTTTACCTCTACCCGTATCATTTTTTCCAAAATCTTTTCTTCATATAAAAATCTAGAGCATACCGGTTCGTCACAGTGCGAGTGTTTAATAAAGCAAATAAAGAAAAACACAAATATGTTTGTTAAACAATTGAAATCCGCCATTTTGTGTCACAGTGCTACTTTAATATATTCACAAGCTGAAGTTGTTGAGTCTGTGTCTGTCTTGCTGTGTGATATTCACCGTATACGTTTTACCTAATGTATTCCGCCAGAATGTTTGTCTGTCGCTGTGTGATATTCACCGTATACGTTTTACCTAATGTATTCCGCCAGAATGTGTGTCTGTCTTGCTGTGTGATATTCACCGTATACGTTTTACCTAATGTATTCCGCCAGAATGTTTGCTGTCTTGCTGCGTGATATTCACCGTATACGTTTTACCTAATGTATTCCGCCAGAATGTGTGTCTGTCTTGCTTTGTGATATTCACCGTATACGTTTTACCTAATGTATTCCTCCAGAACGTGTGTCTGTGTGTTAAATATTAATCAGTGCTATTTGTACTTCAGGTTCTGTCTTGCGAGGGCTGATCTACCATTATTCTGAAAGGATTACAAAACATTTATTTCTACATATAGAACTATGAAAACGCACACGCATTTAGGCGTATTTGCATTTGATGAAATTGTTAGCTACCACCATTGCATTTTCTGTAGACTTACATGTTAACGTTTGGTTTAATTTTCACTATGTCTAACATTCGCGGACCAAAATGTCCTATGTCAGGTTAAACTACTATTCTAGACTCAAATGAAAATGCCCAAACAATTGGGCAAAAAATATTATTTCCCCCAATCCCCTGGGAGTTGTGTACCTTAACTTTCAGCATGAAAGAAACTAAATTTCACCAATTTTACTTTCCATACGGTTTCCTTATGAAATGAGTTTAGATAATCACAGAAACATTTTTTTTATTGACACAAACATAATAATCTTATATTTTATTGTGATCATTTGCCAGTTTTTGACATTTTCATCCAGCCAGAGATAGGCTTACAATCAAGATATATGCCATGAACATCCTTATATTTTTCAGTCAATCAGAGAGCTCGTTTCAAATGTAGTAGCTGACCATGTGGTATATTTATAGTTTATGTTCATTACAATACAATATACTAACAAAAATAATTGTGGGTGAGCCCTGCGAGACAACATTTTCGGATATATGAATATATATTTTCTACACAAGACCGTTAAATTTTATAATAGTGAATTAAAAGCTCGTCCAGCAGTTGAGGTCACTTGCTATGTCTTTATGTTTACGCTGCATTATGAGGGTATTTTAGCAATGTTTATAAATAGAATGAACAAGAGCAGTGCACTATGACCCCAGACCCACCAGATTCACTTTCTAAGTAAACAGTTCATTTTATTAACCTGGACAAACAATGCCCCGTGGCCAATTGGCGGGCGATAGTGCTTCTCGCGCCAGATCCACATTATTACGTTTGCTTGTTATAGTCTTCTTGAATGACCGGTGATTGACCATGGTCGCGTTACAGGATACACCATTGTTTCATTAACAAGTGGTTTAAACGAACTTAAGTCGCTTATCTGATGTTACTTCTTTACAAGGTTACAATGGACTCATTAAGCGTACAGAGCTATAGACAATAACAATGAGAATTGTCTGGTTTTCCGTAGAATGTCCATGTAAAAATCAAAGTCGTCATACTGGGCTCTAATAGATCCCAGTCCCTTTATCTGAACAAACTTAAAACCCGTGCTCATATGTATAACAGAACAAAATTAGGTTATCACTTCATGAATATTTTTTAAATTCACTATTTTATCCGTTTTTGAGCCCATGTTGGCCCTTTATGTATATTAAATACCCTTTAAAAGACCCGTTTACTTCTACTACGACTAAACAATACTCCAGATTTCAAGATTAGTAAAATAAGACCTAAATACATTATCAAAAACGTAACTACTGTTTTTTATAGCTGAGAAAGTTCACATACTGGACTCAAATAGATCCAAGACCCTTCATTTTAACAAAATTTTAAACCCCGTGTTACGGGGATAATTTATATCAAATATGAATGAATATGGCAAGACAGTTCTTGAGAAGTAGATCAGTTCCTGAGAACAAGATTTTTTTGGAAAATTCATATTTTTATCACTTTTTGTACCCATTCTAGCCACATATGGATATTTATACCCCATTTATATGATCAACACTCGACTGTTATTATTAAACAACAATACAGACCACAAGGTAATTGAAATGAAACAGTTCAGAAAAAACGAAATGATCCGTTTTCTCATAGCATTCCTGTCTAAAAGACAAAGGTTCCCTGTTGAACCCCATAATACCCTAGTCAATTTATTTGAACATTGAAACCCCTGTTTTAAGGGACCATTTAAACCAAATATGAACGCATTTGTCTGGTCGTTACTTAAGGAGAAGAATTTAAAATCAAAATGTTTCTATGTTTAACCGTGGCGGGGCACAGTTTGACCCTAGAGCCGTGACCTGAACAAATCTGAGAGAATTCTATTAGGTGATGCTACATGCAAAACATCTTAACTTGCTAATCACACCGGAACTACCATATGTCAAAAATAAAAAAAAAATATGAGCTATTCCGATTTATGGAGGTAAATTAATGTATAAAAATAAATAAAAAATGCTGAAATGTGTCGGTTTCCTGAATGAATAGGTTCCGGTTTATAGAATTCTATTCTAGTATAGAAAATGAAGGACACTTTTCGGCACTATTGAAAGTGCACGGTTTATAGAGTACTTTTATTCCGGTTGATAGACTGCACTAAAAAAATCCTCGGGCGGTACTAAATTTAACCACATGGTCATGATTTGAAGAGAATTGAAAGCGCTTTATGTTACAATGCTTCACACAAAATGTTGCGAAAATGTCGTGCAGTTTCAGAGAAGTCTTTATGGAGCAAACCATAGCGACAGACGACGGGTCCATGACGATCACAGTTCAGATAAATGTCGTGAACAGGATCATAAAGAGGTAAATGTTAACCATGAACTAAACTTGAAAACATTTTTTTGTTGAATAGAAATAACATTGTCACGGGAATAAATTTATAAAAGGTTACATTGAAATAGCAAAGCATGTTATTATTCTCCATATATATGTATACATGATTGCGTTTTATTTGTTTCGCATGAAGAGCAAATGCATTTTCTGTTTACTAAACAGTCCATTTCTATATCTGCATTATACACGAGAATATATTTTACTTAAATCAACGATGCGAGCGAGTTCTATGGTCATACCCTTCAATGGCGTAAAAAATTAAACGTGCACCTTTCTGAAATGCATTGTAACGTTTGAAACATTTAACCAAATTAAACGAATGATTTTTTGATCAACCCTCACGAGTATAAATTAAACTTGTGATAAGTTACGCCCTGTGTGTTATCTTTTCTCTGCACATGCTGCGTGTAGCAATAATATTTGATAAAAATTTCAAGTGTATGTACTAAACATTTACATTCATATAAAACAGTATGTAGCCTTCGTTGCCAAGTCATTTATAAGCGTTAAGAGGTAGCATTTGATATGACCAAGAAACTATAGTTTAGATATAAATTTAAAGCAACACTTTAACGAAGATGTGCATTGTCTAAACATTTGAGTTGTAGTTGTATGGTGTTTAGCGTCGCTTTCAACAATTTTTCAGTCATATCGCGACGGTGTCTACTTGAGGCAGTATTCTAAGCGCTGTCACACTGGAGTATCATGCCGCAGACACGTGGTATGATACCCCACCCAGTCACATTATACTGACACCGGGCCGACCATACCTAGAACTCTCCTCTAAATGCTGAGCGTCAAGCGAGGAAGCTTCTAGTTCCATTTTTAAAGTCTTTGGTATGACCGGCCGGGGATTGAACCCACGATCTCCCGCATGCGAGGCGGACGCTCTACCACTAGACCACGCCGCGGTCTGATGAACATTTGAGAAACATTTAGGATACCTACTACATGTTTATGACTATCTGGTTATTACCCAACCTATTGTATAAAGTTAATACACATGAGACATATTCAAAAGAAAAAAAAACATGTTTTGTCAGAATTGTCATGCACGTATAACTATTATACAAAATTAGATTTTGGTGTTTTTATATATATAACTATATTTGTCAAAATCTGTAGAGAAACAGAATTTTGGATTAATTCAGTCTATAGTCTAGCTAAAAGGTTATTGCCCCTTTATGTAATACACATTTTAATGTAATGCCGCAGTTTCTCGTTAACAGCGCTCCCTATCGGTAAGTAATTTTCGGACGATTTTTGTCGTTTGTCTCTAATAAAATTATCACTATTAAATCAAAATTGTTTTTAATAACATTTAATTTATCTGTGATAAGATTATAACTTTGTTAAATGCAACGGATTTTTAACATTCACGGCAACTGAATTAAATTTTGTTAGTCATATAAATCGGGCGGTAAAACCATTACCTACCAATATTATGTAAATTACTAACGTTGTTGGTGACCTACGATGGACATTTGCTCTTGCAAAAAAAAATATCAGAAATATTTCAAAATTCCTTTTAGTCTTTTTCGAAGTTTTTTCAATCTATATCTATACACTATAATCTATAATCTATAAAGCATATTCTTTAGTTCTGGAAACAAATAAAAGTCGCTAGGGACGGGGGAGGGTGGGGACAAGGTCTGGGTTATATGGAAGGTGTGACAATAAGTGATATCTAAATAAACAGATAACTTCCACAGTATATGCAACGGAGTGGGAGGGGAAGTTGACATGAAAAATGACATTTTGTTTTTCACACAGTTTCGTAAGACTCATTTCAACTGTTGGCATAAATTGAGTAAGTATAATGCTTCGTGTCTCCCACACAAACAATTACCATGACACTTCCAGCAGAAATGTACTAATCGATTAGGGGAATGGGAGGGAGGGGAGTAGCTCGTTTCAATTCCAGTTTTGAAATTTTGACTACGCTTTTGTATCGGGTTCGGTGTGATGTACGCATGTTTTACCATCAGTAATAATGCTATTTAAAACACATTCCCCACACTATTAAATTGGCTCAAGTGAGCTTTGGGTGTGATTACCTTAATAGCATTTTGGCCATCCGTCAACTGTTGTGACAAGCACCCACAATGCACTAGTGCACCATGATGAGTCAATAAATTAAGGTCCGAGACCAAAATTTGCATCATAGATTAAATCTAGTTATATATTTTTGTTAAAAGTTGCATTTTCTGATAATATTATTGCTACGCTGATGATAATCATTTATAAGAATATAAAATGTAATGATGTTCATAATTGATAGCAAATATCTTAAAAAGATGTATATAAAAGAAAATTAAACACTTACCATAAACTTTCAAAAAACATTTAGGATTTTCTTGTATCTTTTTCCAGAATATGTCTTTCTATATTCCTTAACACTTAATTATATCATTATGATTAATCAAGTTTTTGTAAATTTTCCCAATACATTCATAAAAAAAAAAAATCTCCAAAACAAAATACTATTACAGGAAACATGTCTTCTCTGTAGTATACAGAACCATTGAATGAAAGATTTGAGTCAGAAAAATAGGTAAAATGATAGGTTGCAGGTCAGAGAGCGGTCAAACCATATGTATGAAATGTTCGGGCGGAATTCAGATATCATATTTTATTAGAAGTACATTTTTTAAAGTGTTATGTGGATATGATATGGTGAAGAAAATATTATTCCAACAATAAGTATTTTTGTTACACTAAGGGTTATTTATAACAGCAACTCTTAATGTAACATAATAAGTAGCAAAGTGAATTTTTGTTACAGTTGGGGTTAGGTATAACCGTAACCCTTAGTGAAACAAAATAAGTTGACGTTGATGTGATTTAGTGGGAAAAAATAAGCAATATAAACAAAACATTCACTGAAACAATTTTTGTATGTAAGACTTCTTACATATTGTTTTAAAATTACCATAATTCCGATATTTCACAGCATATTTACAGTCAAATTTGTTAGTTGAAATAAACACGATAAAAATTACCAATATCGAAACGACATGAAGCCCCGCCCACTTTCTTTTTTTTTAAATGGTGACTTCGACCCCAAAATCCAGAAACGCAAACTTGTCTTAGGTATCTTGGTTCTGAACACGTATATGAAGTTTCATCATCATTGGATTAAAAAGCATGACGGAAGAGCGGTAACGGTGATTTTCTAATTTTAGTGACGATGACATTGACTTTGAACGGACGGACGAACGATACGGACATGTGTAGCACTATATCCCTACCTCCATTTCAAGGCAGTTGCATAAACAAATTTGAACAGTATTGAACAGATAAATTGTATAAATTGTGTAATTTGATATAATATTTAAAGTTATTAAAAAGAAATTGATTTCTGAAAATTTGTTACTTATTGCGGTTCTGATCCCTAAATAACAGAGATTGATTTTGTTACACTAAGGGTTTTTGTTACGCTAAGAGTTGCCGAGCGAAAATTCAAGTTTATTTAATTTTTCACTCAAGTAAGTACTTGAATTTCCACTTAGGTTCTTACGAGATACCCAGGGACCAGTTTACGGTGTTTCGTGAAACGGAACCCCGTATATGAGTGTTTGGGGTTGGAGTGGGGTAAAGTTTATAAAAATCAAATTGTAAGTATCTGGTAACACGAAATAATTACCTGCGCTATAAGTAATTAATTAAACGGTAAAGGTATTGTAACTGTTTAAAGTGATAAAAAGAAGAATGAAATAATGACGTGTCTGTGTGCATCGCTAAATGAGTGAGTGAATGAACGAACGACGAACGAACGAACGAACGAACGAACGAATGAATGAATGCTGGTTGTTTTGATGTCAAACGAGTGTGCAATATGAAGGTTCGACGGAGCTTTTACATAATTTCTGGTATCCTCCGAGTTTTGCACTATAGATTGTGGACCAATCAGTCTCTGTGGAATAAATGTGCATTTGTTTATTTATTAGCTTATACTTTGCTTATATTAGTGACTCAATTGACTTACTGCTTATATGTAGGTCATATAGGAATAAATCTAATAAATGTTAATGTATAGACAGAAATGCGGGAAACACAAAATTCCACTTGCAACATTTAGAGATTGAAAAAAAATTGTGTCATTCGGATACTTTAGTTACTATTTCAGTGTCACTAGCTCATAACTCTCCAAGTGACTTCTAAGATAGAAGGATGTACGCACCTCCGCTCCATTCTTCAAAGTAGGTTACATTTTGAGTGTAGAATTTGCCGTACAAGCACAAGTTTTAAATAGTTCGTCTTAACTGCACATAGAGGAAATTATAAGGATCGTATATCGTGGCACTAGAAATTATCGTTTTGATGTTATAACAATAGTGGTTATCTATTGCCTCTACCAACAATAGCAAATTGTCACGCAACCTCCGACAGCATGCAAATTGGGAAAACAAACAACTGGGATATATTCAACAAGGAATTAACTATCAGTAGCCAGTCGCTTTAGCCTCGATAACTAACGACACATTAAATCATCGAACATAACCGACAAATCAAAAACTCAACTAAGACTACATAATCGGCATGGACGTGGTGCAGCACCGGTAGAAGTCGCTAATCTGCCGATGATGTCTAGTGGCTTCATAATATGTTCTTGGTCGTCAACATTCTATGTGCAAATTGTGAGGGAGTAAAAGAAAAAAACTTTAATACAGATTCACAGTGACATAACTACAACTACGTCAAATTGTCCATGGTTTACACATTGTTTGTTTTCTTGCATCATTATATTTCCTGGAAATGTTCATAGAACAAAGTAAATGCATGCTAGTAAAATAAAAACTAATTCACGACCTCCTAGAACCTGCTGGGCTTTCACATCATTTTAGAATTAACTACTGTAGTCCTATTTTGTCATAAAATACTGGAACAAAGACTATCCCGCTCTTCTTCTGGTTTGAATTATATGTCGTTTGGTATATTGCTTACACTTTTTAATAGTTTTGCTCTTATAGTTCTTTTCGGTTTTGAGAATTTTAAAAAAAGTCACTAGTTGGCATTGCTGGTGTAACATTAAATTTTGACCCCGTTGAAATTTGACCCGGGTCACATTTCAGCATTAAATTCTATTCAACACAGTCGTTGAAAAGTGATCAGTGTTAAATTTTGATCAGACATGGGGTCCTTTTTAACGGTTTGTTAAATATAAGCAAAGCATCACATGACTGCTGTCCCATGTTGCAACAATTAAATATAAACCCTAGTAAGCTTTGTTACGATCGGTTGCTATGATTGCAAATGGTTGTTATAGCAGTAAGTGATAATAACAAAAAAAAAACCTTTTCAAATTGACATTGACAAATTCCATGTGAACCATTTAATATAATCATATCATTATATAATGCAAGGCAACTCCCTTTTACATCAATACATAATCTGCATTCTCGTTAATGTTTAAGCTGTTAAAATATATTATCATATTACAAGAAAGGTAATGAATTGCATCGAAATATATTCCAAAAGTTATTTTCTTTGATTGTTTGATAACCCTGAAGACTAGTGAAATTTAAAATCAATCTAGTAGGTGGTTACTGAGCTATATGCATGATAGCAACTTGCATGCACAAATTTAGACGAAAGCGTAACACCGATGCTCGGGAGACGGAAACAGAGAGAGAGAGAGAGAGAGAGAGAGGAGAGAGAGGAGAGAGAGAGAGAGAGGAGAGAGAGGAGAGAGAGAGAGAGAGAGAGAGAGATTTAATATAGGAGTGCTTCATCGTATTCTTAACTTGTGAAACTACAACCACACTAACGATAGGTAATTTGAACAAACACCATTCCTATATCACACGTGTTATCACCAATAAAACAACGAATCTATAGCATACCGGCCACTTTTATATATATAGCGTATAATAACATATTTCGGTTATAATTCACAATTTATATCCACGAGAACATCCGAGTTTATTATATTTTCATTTTTTCACGTGTGGGTGCGTCATTTAATAACAGTCGGGGTCAGTTTTCAATGTTAGAAATGAATCGCTCAACCGTCGAAATGTGACCCATGCGTCACATTTCAATATTATATTCTGTTCAAAACAGTCTTTGAAAACTGATCAGTGTTAAGTTTTGATCAGGCATAGTGTCCCATTTTAACGGTTTGTTAAATATAAGCAAAACATCGCAACAATTAAACATAAGCCCTGGTAAGTTTTTCAATCAACATTAAATTAAGGGCAAATATCGGGGATTTGACTTTGTTGACTCTGTTTTCTGTGTTTGTTATTGACAAAAAGGAGCCTCTGAAGTAACAGAAAGGTAAATGTATATATTAAACCCACTCTATCAACTACTTGTATTATTGTATCAAATCTATATCTTCCCTCGGCGAATTAAAAAAAGCAACAAGTAAGTACATATGTGTTAAACATGACGATACGAAAATGTGACATTCGCAAGAAAGAGAGAAATATCTATAGGTCAAAGTCTAAGGTCACATTTACAAGTTGATTGAGTGTGATAGGTTTTAACACCATTTCAACAGTTTTCAGTTATATAATGGAAGTCAGGTATCCTAACGGGTTTCCAGGCATTCTGTACTAATGCTAACATATCTTTGCAAGTAACTGACAACTTTCCCGCTTGAAACAGACGCGGAGAACAATTTGTCACAAATTACGTGCCCGTTGGGAATCGAACTCTGGACCTCCGGATTGACAAGCATGTACGTTACTATTGTGCTACCCGGGCGGGTTCGCATTCACAATGAGAAGTACTAGTCGGAAATAGGTACAATGCTATTTTATTTCCCCCGACTGGATAACTGCGGAATGGTTTTGGACTTCAGCAGCCAATTGCATAAACGTTGGTTTGATTTTAACTCTTGGTTATCTTTATCCTAAGTCTTAAAATAACTAAATTTAAATACTAGATGTCATTTATAAATTAGTGTGTTAATCCTTTTGGTAAAGATAACACAGGCATGATTAAAATATAATCAACGTTTATACTAGTTGTTATTTCAGTCCTTAAACTTTGTGGGATTGTATGCTTTTAAGCCAGAGAAAAAAGTTTAAATTCCGTGGCCGAGTGGTCTAAGGCGCCGTCTCAAGATCATTTACCTCTCACCGCTATGGTCGTAGGTTCGAGTCCCGCTCGCTCCAAAAACTTTATGTGAGAAAGTTTCCAGTTACTTGCGGAAGGACGGTGGTTCTACTCAGTCTGACTCAGTCTGAGGTCTTCCTCCACCAGTAAAACTGGATATGCCATATATAACCTGAAATGTGTTGAAAATGGGGTTAAACCCCATTCAAAAAAAAAAAAAAAAAAAAAAAAAAAAAAAAAAAAAAAAAAAAAAAAAAAAAAAAAAAAAAAAAAACTGTCCGAAACCTTTGAGAATATTTGTACTGACATAATCAGATTAAAAGATAAATGATATAGATATGAAACATCTCACAACAGAAATAAATAGATAGATAGATAGATAGATTAGATAGATAGATAGATAGATAAATAAATAAATAAATAAATAAATGTATAATTGACACAAGATATATCAAAATAAATAAAACAGCACGCTTCGATACTGTTACAGCAATTTTTTTTTTAAATGTAGATACGGCTCGAACTAGCGGCATTTTGGTTGACAGTCCAAATCGTTACCATTGACGCAATCGGAAAGGACAGTAGTATATCACACTTGATATTGATATCCAGATTATTTTATGATTGATGTAACAGATGAATCTGGTATCATACTACAAACATCCCTAATACGGAAGGTTCCATCTAAAAATAGAATGACGTAGTTTCAAAATAGTGTATTCGGTTTATAGTTGGGAGACTACGTTTGATAACACGAGGACGTTAGTGTAGTTTCAAATTAATCGCATATGAGGTTACTGAGACATGTGCATGATATCAAGTTGCACGGAATAATTAACCAGCATTTCTAAGTCGAACAATGGCCATATTTGCATTAAATTCAACCAAGAGTTAATTAAGTTGATTGAAGACTTCGTGAAAATACAAATCAATCAAGTAGTTGGTTACTAATATTTGTATGATAGTAATGTGCATGCAAAAGTTTAACCGAAAGAGTGACGCCGATGCCCGGGTATATAAAGAGAGAGAGAGAGAGAGAGAGAGAGAGAGAGAGAGAGGGAGAGAGAAGAAGAAGAAGAAGAAGAAGAAGAAGAAGAGAGAGAGAGAGAGAGAGAGAGAGAGAGTGGAAGAAGGGGAAACAGAGAGAGGGAATTATATATATAGAGAGAGAGAGAGAAGAAGGAGAGAGAGAGAGAGAGAGAGAGAGAGAGAAAGGAGAGAGAGATGGAGGGAGAGAGAGATTAGGAAAGGGGAGTCCTGTAGGTTTAAGCACGTGGTGGATACGTGTGCGGTACAGGCAGCCAGGATAGATATTGCCAGTGACCTGATATCGGGGAGGGCAAACCAAAATTGTTATATATGTTTCCTGATATTGTTATGAGTATTACAACTGACGGAAATCAACAGTAGTCAATATTACCCTCCCATTAGCTTCAAGAATACATTTTTTCTACATTTGTGTATTTCTTTGATTAGTTTTGTTAACATATACTGATTAAATTCAACTTATGAATTGAGGAAGGGACTCCAGATTTAGTTATAGGAATTTTATTGGCGGAAAACCAACAACAAAAACAACAGCAACACAAATCTGAAAGGAACAGCATGTTTGACTACAGACATGCAATTAAGTCGCTGGTCTGATCCAATTTCAATCAAATCTGATGAGCGTGTTAATTAGAGAAGTCGTCACGAACGACAACGGTCGGCTGACAGGAGTTTAAAGTATTTAAAACAAACGAAAATATAGGACGACACTAGTGGATATCAAAGCACGTTGTCGAACGTTATAATATATTTTTTTAATTGATCGCACATAAAGAGGCTAGTCTCACATCTATTAGGGCGATTAAATGAGACTAAAGATGACCCCTTTAAGATGAAGTTTTCTTATATAGAAATAAAAACCCGGAAGGCGGGTACAACTATGAGTATGTATCAAAAGATAAACAACTCTTACTATTTTAGATACACTATTACTTGAGTTACTGCCCTTTATCTATATTCAGTGTAATTGATTCTTGGCTTTGTGAGAACCCTACACTCACGATGCAAAATAAATATTAAGCCAATTTTCCATTGTGCGTATTTTTGCTGTGCTGTTTTTTCCCTAAGCTACTTTTTGTCGCGCAGTATTAACTGGCGCACAGACAATCAATTTCCATAATGCAGATTGTCTGAGCAGATTTTATAGAGGCACGTGCGTGGAAATACACATGTATTTATTGTGTAGTGCCCATCCAAAGTGAAAATTCACGCACTGTACATGCAGACAAGCGTAGAAAAATCGCCTATACAGGCGACTTTTGTCCGTGCGGTTATTAGTCAGCGCAGAAATCTACTCTGATGGAAACGAAAGTATGCTAGATAGTGTGAAGCAATTTTTACAAAAGTAGCGCCTGTTCTGCGCATATACAAACCACTGCGATTTAGTCGCCGAAACCGTCAGAATAATACGCGCCATTTATTGTCCAAATTCTAATTTATGAAATTGCCATCAAAGAAACATTTTGGAAAGACCACATTTTACTTATGTAGGTCCTTGATAAACGTAATACATACACACAGATATACACAGAGTGGTGGAGTTTTCTTTGATAAACATATGTACATACATACAGATATATACAGGTTGGTGGAGTTTTCCTTGATAAACATAAGTACATACATACAGATATATACAGCTTGGTGAAGTGTTCCTTAATAATCACAAGTACATACATACATATATATACAGGTTGGTGAAGTTTTCCAGACGAAACATAATTGAACCAGGAAAATGAGCTATTTAAAACGAACGAAAATATACAGGAAGATCCTCTTTCTTACATAGAAAAAAAAACTCGAAGGATTTCAGCTGGCTGTGAGCACGGGATCGCTAACCTCAAAAGATAAACAACTCTTACTATTTTTAGGCTAACTATTACTTGAGTTACTGCCCATTTATCTATATTCGGTGTAATTGATTCTGTCAGGAAAATATTGGTTTTGGCCTAATTTTAAATTATGAAATTGGCATCAACGAACCATTTGTGGAACTCGGGAGAAAGACCACATTTTCCTAAATTAACACACGCACGCACGCACGCACGCACGCACGCAGGCATGCACGCACAGACGCACGCACAGACGCACAGACGCACACACATACATAAACATATACATACACACACACACACACACACACACACACACACACACACACACACACACACACATCAATCTCTATATTAATCCTTGGGTTGGCGCATCAAGTCAATATGTATACCATATATCAAGGACTTATATACCATATATCAAGGACTTATATACCATATATCAAGAACTTACATAGAAATATCAAGGACATATATACCATATATCAAGGACTTATATACCATATATCAAGGACTTATATCCCATATATCAAGGACGTATATAGATATATCAAGGACGTATATCCCATATATCAAGGACTTATATACCATATATCAAGGACTTATATACCATATATCAAGGACGTATATACCATATATCAAGGACTTATATACCATACGTTAAGGACTTATATACCATGTATCAAGGACGTATATACACCATGTATCAAGGACTTATATACCATATATCAAGGACATATATACCATATATCTAGGACGTATATCCTATATATCAAGGACTTATATACCATATATCAAGGACGTATATACCATATATTAAGGACTTATATACCATACGTAAAGGACTTATATACCATGTATCAAGGACGTATATACACCATGTATCAATGACTTATATACCGCGTATCAAGGAGTTATATACCACGTATCAATATATACCATGGATCAAGGACTTATATACCATATATTAAGGACTTATATACCATATATCAAGGACTTATATACCATATATCAAAGACTTTTATAGAAGAATAGGAAACTTGTATCTCTCTACTAAATGCTTATAAAATGACATACGAAGAAGCAATACTTTGGCAAATTAATCATTCAAATTTCATAGGTATGTGATTTCTTTTATAAAATATGTCAGGTGTATTTTATATAGTTTTTAAAATGCAAAGTGATCTTATTGCAGTTTAAAGTAAATTTCATGTACTTTCCTTGATATTTTTTTTTTTTTTTCTTGTTTTTGTAATCGTTCGTACTTCAACAATTGTAAACACAATTTATTAGGAATGGCCTGTTTTTGTAGGCAATTCCATTGTGTAAAGAAAGAATTTTAATTTGCATTTTTAAGATGAATGGAAGTTTGAGATTTCGCGAGACTTTGCGTGAATACACGGGCGTTCATAACATCTACATCAGTTGCTTTTTCTTCCCTATATAAGTCCTTGCATGTACCAGTCCGTATAAAAAACATGATATTAATCTCCAATTATCTGAAACTACGATATTTTTTATATTTTTTTGTGTGTGTGTGGGGACGTGGGGTGGGGGGGGGGGGGGGTATTTTTTAGTCAATTTCAAAACTATGAAACATTCTGATAAACTCCCTTAAAATGCCTGTATAAGGTGTTTTTTTCTTCTCACTTTATATATATTTAATGTTTAAAAATAATTAAATGAAAACACAGTTATATATATATTTAAAAACAACAACACATTGAATCACATTGGAAATGGTATAATAAACACCAACATACTCGAGCCATTTAACGGTATCTTTTCTAGTGTACATTTCAACGAAAAAGAAAACTCTCAAGCAAACACTTATTGTGTATGTGTTACATTTCCAGATATTTAAACTATGTTTGTTAAGGTTGGTATGGTCCGTACATACACATACTATATGATTATTTTCGTTTAAAACCTTCATAGCAACTATGTTGTTAAAAATCCATTATATCTAAATCCAGTTTTCGAAAGTACTTTTGATATTTTGATTATTTTGTGTGTTTTTTTGGTTCAGAAATTCCCATATAAAGATACCTTTGAAGAATATGGTATTTATAATAAGCAAATATATGTATTCCATTGAAATGAAAACTCAAACGAAGTCTCTAGTGTTTGAATAATCAGAAATATTGAGACATTCAAAATGTTTTTTTGCACCTAGGTGACCTTTTACCAAAATTTATACATAATTGTTATTAGTCAGCGCTGAAATCTGCTCCGGAGGAAACGAAAGTATGCTAGATAATGTGAAGCAACTTTTACAAAAGCAGCGCCTGTTAAGTGCATACAAACCCATGCGATTTAGGCGCCAGAATAATACGCGCCATAGAAAAAGACCTTAAGACATTTATAATTTTAGATATTAAATAAAATAGAATTTCGTTTTGATCCGTTGTACTGAATTACACATTGTACAAATTGTTTCATCTCAGAAACAGTTATAATTACGATTTGAATGTCATCAAGCAGTATTAAAGTGATGTCTATTTTAGAAAAGGGATTTCGTACGTCGCCGCATGTAAGGCAGTGGACATGTATACGATATGTCTTGTCTTTGTCTTACATGTATAATTATTAGCCTAAGGCATTTATAAATTTAGATATTAAATAAAATTGAATTTCGATTTGATCTTGTACTGGATTACACATTGTACAATTTGTTTCATCTCAGAAACAGTTAAAATGACGATGCGAATGTCGTCATGCAGTATTTAAGTGCTATCTATTTTAGAATGGGGATTTCGTTTCAAGTTTACATGTACCACTCAAATTAAAATATCGAGTTTTCCATGTTTTTGATGGAGTTGACGTTCCAAACCATTCAGATTTTAATGTTAATCAGATGCTTTTTATCTATTTTTAAAAATAAGTTTGTTTTTAAATCTATGAAGCCTTTTTTTGCTGAAATACTCTCTTTAAGAGTCATCGATGGCATAAACATGACGCTTAACACTCAATCAATCAATTCCAATAAGAGATATACAATGCTATTTTAGAGAACACTATCAAATAAAAAACCTAATCTTTATCTATCTATATTCGGCATATACAGGAAGGGTAATGAGATATGATCACTATCAGCCATTGTCTTATGAAACATAGCATTATGTATGTTTGATAACTGATGTGTTGCAGTACATGTATGAAACAGGACATTAATTTTATTTTTAAAAAAACACATGATTGTAGTTACATGGACCATGTTCAAAAAACAGATATGGTTTAACAACCATATAAGCAACACATCGCTTTTTATATCTTTTGTAATACGTTTTGTTATTGATTTGATCTATTTGGTGCTATTTACGCTTAAGCGTTTTTCAGTCTGATCTACTGACTGTATGTACATGTCATGACAGTGCTTGCGTTACCAGTTTTACACTGGTATATATTGTTTGTTTTATAAACTTAATTGTGATTATATACACAACGTCACTACACTTCACTGTTTATTAACTATCTCTGGTTTATTGTGTTTTATATGTTCGTCTAACTAGTGAGTGTAAAATGTTGGTTCGAACTTGAATGAAGGACAGTCAATTGTCATATCTGGTATACGAGGTATCTGTCACTCTTAGTGAGCACGAACAACGCAGGTGATTGGGTGTTTAGCATACGCATAAATTAACCTCTTTTAAGCAACAACCTGTCTTAAAAGGTGAACTTTGCTCTTTCCATTGACTAGCTGCTTAAGATAGGTTTGAATGTACACACATTTGTATAATATGTGCCAAGACTGTCTTACTTTTCTACATAGACAAACACAAGCATGTGGGATAGAAATGACATTTCTACTGACCTCCAGGAAAGCTCTATTACAGGTATATTGATACGTGTATAGGTTTGGTTATTTGTTTAATGAAGAAACACGTTGAATGAATATGTAGACATCATTTATAAACAAAATCAACAAGCTGGTTCTGGGTTATTGTCAATAAAAACATTTCCGCGAACTGCGAGTATATGTATACTGACCTTCAAGGTTTTTTAAATAATAATTTAGATTATTTTTTAGACGAATCGACCTTGTGAAAAAGTCTTCTACATAATACTTCAGTGTTTTTTTTATACAAATCGACTTTCCTACCGATCTTTAGGAAAATACCTTGTCATATGAATTCAGTTTATTTTTAGACAAATCGAATTTCCTCCCGACCTCCAGGAAAAGTCTTTTACATATGAATTCAGTTTATATTTAGACAAATCGACTTTCCTACCGACCTTCAAGAAAAGTCTTTTACATATGAAATAAGTTTACTATAAGACAAATCGAATTTCTTACCGACCTTCAGGAAAGGTCTTTTTTACATATGAATTCAGTTTATTTTTAAACAAATCGAATTTCTTACCAACCTTCAAGAAAGGTCTTTTTTACATATGAATTCAGTTGTTTTGCAAACATATTTCAGCACAAGATACGTATGAAATAAAAGACAACGGAGCAGCAGTGTCGTGGCAAACTGCACTTAAAACATGCTCATTGGCATCGCCGAATCTAAACTATTCAACTTATGATGTTACATTTGACCTGGATGTCAAATATCCAGGTCTCGTTGAAAGAGACAAGATTTGGATGGGTTATGCCCCTCAAATATTCCAGTACATTGGTGAGTGTCTTCAAGTTGTAACGGCTTACGTCGTATGTGGTAAATCTATTGGTAACGTATACTGAACGGAACAGCTAACCCGCGTCCTGACATTTTATGGCTTTTTAAAAAAGATCTTTTTTAGATAGGTTTAATTACGTACGTCTGTCTCTCCATAAGACTAACACTTGCAGTGACAACGACAGGGCGTTCGACTAGCATACAGGAGGTCTGAATAATAATCCCCCGTGATACTACTTGAATTTATTTCCGGTCTTGTAACAATACATTGATACAATATGAATCCAATAAAACATCATTCAATTTCATAGATTTAGCTTCTATCATTCCTGAATAGTACAGAATATATCAAAATGAACTCATATGCTTTCAGATAACTGTAGTATTTAACTAATATGCAGACTGAAAAACGAGTATATTACTGGCTGTATCATGTTGCTATGTCTGTGTTTTTACGTCTTACTACAAAGTTACGCCCATTTTCACCAACATAGCAAGATACTTACGCTTAATAAAAAGTCCTATGTAATTTGGTTTTGAAATATTTTCAAAATGGTTCATAGTGGTTGTAATTTCTTGCTGCAGATGAGTAGAGGATAAGTTGTAAAAGCATATACTGCAATAAGACATCACTGGTGTTACATGATGACTTTAATATGATTTCAACAAAGGCATATATTTATGAGATTTGAGGACTTCTTTTTTTTTCAAAAAAAACTTAGGGTGTCACTACACTCTCTCTAAAATAAACAAGCTGGTCAACCTACCAGTCATATGTTGAATTTATTTTTACCGTAGAAATCTTAGACCATATTTTATATAGAACAAAGAACTGTGTAGTGGGACCTTAAATGGATTCCTTTATCCGATAATATATGTTATAAGATAATAAAAAATATAAGAAATCTGCATTTGTATATATGTGACTTCTCAGCTTAGCGATAGAAAATAGAATACTAATGTACTTTTTCCAATAAATATTAAAATTATTTTAATTGCTTGATATAATAAATTAATTGCAGGATGTGTACGTGATAGGACGATTTGGCTGAAATTCCCCGAGTATTTTCACCATCGAAGGTCAATAACAGGTCCTGGCATGTGCTACTCCAGTTGTGGTAACGATTATTTTGGATTAACGGTAAATAACAAGGACGCATCCATAACAGTAAAATGATCGGGTAAAAACATATATAAAAATGAAGGTATAAATGCTACACGGGTATGTCATAATATTTAAATTATAATACAAAAAGAAAAAGCTGTTTTAATGCGATCGACGTTTGTAATAACGCCCTACGCAATAGCTATCGAAGGACTGAGTACTTGACATTACCTTTGAAATTATCATTTTAATACTTAACACATTTATTACTTTAAATTAAATCCCACTTGTATTTTCTGGTAGCTGTTTAAAGCACCTCTTATCTAATTCGGAAGTATAAAAACGGCGATGTTTCTGTCTCAAACATAGTTATTTGAATTGTAGCATACACAGTTATTCATTTGATTAATGTAGGACTAAAAGTTACGGAGATATAAGCGTACTATATGACTGTAACCAAATAATTGAAGGGGCATAATTCTACCTAAAATAAAATCGAGCCAAGCAAATTCATTTAATTTTGTGTTTGCTTTTGTTTTAAGTTCTTGGAATAACAAAGCTTAGTTTTATGGAGCGTGGTCCAGTGGTAGAGCATCGGACCAAGGATATGAGGGTCATGGTTCAATCCTACGCTATGGCTATGTGTGTTGTTCTTGAGCAGATACTTTATCGACATATACTTAGTACTGTTTCTGCCTAGGAAGAGCTTGAGCATGATTTGTCTAAGGTGTAATTACTTGTTTTACAATTGAGGTAAAATAAATAAGTTAAAAATCTTATATATTTTTTTATATTTTGCCAGGGAACATGAGGGATGTTACCCGCTCCAAAAACCTTATGTAAGAAAATTATAAAAATAGATATGCCATACATAACCTTTCATGTGTTGAACATGGCGTTAAATCCCATTCAGTACACATCCCATATCTCAGTCGTCGCATCATTTCACTTAGTCTTAATATTGTCAGATTATATTACCACATTCTCTTCAAAGCGTATAGCGTGTATATTGTTGCTTTACCTTTCCAGTATGTACCCTAAATATATCAGATTGCTACTGCTTCGACGATAACAGATTAACAAGTGATATCGGTCATGACAATACTGAGGATTGGTGTACAAGCAGCTGTGTGAATCCTTAAGACACCGCCTGTGGAGGTAGACACGAGAACAAGTATTTTGCCTCTTTATACAAGCACGGTAAATTCAAAATAGAACCATAATATTAACTCACCGCTCAATGGGACGTCACCTTTTCTTGTTATCAATCTTTCTGTTTCCTTATTAATAGGATTTAACGCCATTTTCAACACATTTCATGTTAGATATGACACATTTTATTTGTAGAGGAAGCCCTCAGAACGAATCTGAGTAGAACCACCGTCCTTCCACAAGTAGCTGATAAACTTTCTCACATACAGTTTTTCGAGCGAGCGGAACTCAAACCTATGACGTTAGTGGTGAGAAGTATAAAGAATAGACGCCTTACACCACTCGGCCCTGGATTGTATGCATCAATCTTAAAGATTGATATTTGAAAAGACCTACAACAACTGAAGAAACAAATAAAAACGTCAAAATAAAATTGTCTAGCTATTTGATTTATAATTTTAGTGTTCCGACCTTGTAATCAATTTATTCAATACACTTAACTTGAATGTGTTCAAGTTTAATGTATTGATTTTATTTAGAAGCTTATCAATAGTCATCGATAACTTTGATTTAATATTTTACAATTCGATGTCCATCAAATGCATGTTTTACAGCTAAGTATGCAAACATTGATTAGATAGATGACAAAGGAAAAATAGCAAAGTAACACGGTTGTGTATAAATTTTCTAAATACAAAACTCATAACCAATCTATCTGATGATGCTGACTGTATAACACACGTGACTAGTTTTTGATAAGATCTGTAAATCAGTCAATATACATCATTGTTGTAAAGCGTGCAGTTATATATCATGACGGTGTTTTCTTGCGAGGGAATTATCAGCGCTGCCCCTTGCGGCTAATATATGTGATTGATTGTAATTTTATTTTTCTGTATGTATATTTTGTACTTATTATGATTACTCTATATACTGATTATGTTTCTGTTATTGTGCTGGCTTTGATCTTTGAATGTTACGAACGTCTTCTGTTCCATGTGTATGTTCTTGTCTTTAATCTACCCCCACCCCTGCCACCCTCCCACCCTCATTATAACGATACAGTGTCGACCAGAACCCGTATCCACTGAACATCTGAAGTTGAATGTACACACAGGTTCTATTTTAAAAACTACTTAACGAGAAAACTTAGAGGAAATAGTTATTTTTAAAATGTTCCACAGGAATATGCACAACAATGTTATAAAAAGCCACGTTTCTTTCACACTATTTAGCAATCTTAGTATTATTTGAAAATCAAACTTGAGTTATTTTGTGGGTTCCAGGCTAATCGGATAGGTGTGGAATTTTAGCACCATTTTAAGTAAATTGTACAATTTGCGCTGAGGGTCGAACCTCTAACCTCTTCAATACGATCCGTCACTTTATCATTGTTACCAATTGTTTGTTTTCCTTCTAAATATATATCGCGTTGTTTATATCGAATGTAACAAGAGCTGTCAGAGATTACTGCTTACTCGACTGTTGTAGCCTTGTGACAAAACCAGAGAGGGTGCTTAGGGGACGCGGTAATAAAAAACATTTTAAAAAATCGGTGTTGAGCAGTAATTTCGGTGTTGAGCAGTAATTATTTCATTTAAAACAAAAGAATGAGAAATTAAATTTTTTCAAAAAAGTATAAAATTCAGACAGAAAGGGGTGTTGTGGCGGTATTTTGTCTGGGGCATGCATACTTATACTAAGTTCCTGTCATATAACTTCAAGAAATGCACACTTGTGAACAAATTATAACCAAAGTTTTAACGCAAATTAAGATTAAAACAAAATATGATCATTTCACCTTGCAATATGACCTTTACTTTAAATCTCGTAGCTCGAAATGTTACATACTGCGTCAGAGTACAAGCATGCACACTTATGCCAAGTGACATACATATATTTGCAGGCAAGGCACACTTATGATGAGCTTGCACCAAAACTTTAATGCAAAGTTTAAGACAAAATATTACCTTTTCACCCTATAAGACGACCTTTACTTTGAATATATGAGCCAGATATGTAGCATATTGTCTCAGAGTATGAGCATGCACACTTGCTAAATTTCATAAATATAACTGCAACATATGCTCACAAATGAACAACTTCCATCAAGTAGCAGACGCCGACGCCGGTTCGAGTACAAAAACTCCCTTATTCATAGAATAATCGAGGTAAAAGCGTGAAAAGTGTTTAAATTATGTTATGTTATGTATATCTTTTTATCACTCGGAAGTATTTTAGTAATATGTGTCTGTCTTGTAGCAGTCAATATTTTCTTGCTGCTCCAAATTTAAGAAAATCATCAAGGACATGCGTACATGTACATATACATCATTTGCTTATTTTATATTTATAGGAAGTTGCACTCCCCTTTGTCGAAATACGTATGCTACCGTTATCACATACGTAAATACGTACATGTATGATATCACAAATGTTTATGTACACTATACAGATAAATATGATACCTTTCACACGTATGCACAAGTACTTATGAAATATGTATTTAAGTTTCATTTCTGAATTGATGGATGTTTTTTAGTAAATAAATGATAAAAACATGTCTCAAATCTGACTTAAACAGCAGCTAATTTCTATTGTTATATCATGCTTGTATATAACTCGGTAGTATTTGGAATAAATCGGAACAATTGAAATCGTGTTAAAATAATATTATCAATGAGACTCTGCACTTAATTGAACGTGTGAATGCTCATCGGTCGCGTTGTGTCGTTTTTGTGGAGACGTTAGTACTGTACGTCTAGCTAAAACTTAAATAGCATTTATTCAAACACTCAAATACTTACTATAACGCACATCCATGATCAGCGGTTAAACCAGATCAAGAGATATATTTTCACAATTTGTTTTATAGTTTTATATTTTTGTGAAGTATATGCGCGCCTTAAGGCGCACATCATAATTTGTGAACGTTTTCACAATTTTATTAATTTTTATTGTGATTTTTTCACACTTCCATGTTTTTATCATCGTAATCGTTTGACATCATAACATTATCATCATTCATATTTTCATTTTCATCCCCAGAAGAAGGAATAATATATATTCCGAAATCGCTCGGGTTTTTTAAAATAAATTTAAAGAATTCAGTATTGTTTGGGTGTATTAATTAATTTTTAATAATTAATTTATTATCTCTTCCATACTATTACCTTCACACCCTTGTATCTCTCCGTGATCCAATACTATTGAAAGGATATATATGTGTGTGTGTGTGTTTGTGTGTTTGTGTGTGTGTGTGTGTGTGATGGCAATGGTAATGGTAATAGGGAAGATCATATGCTACTTAATATAGAGTTACGTTAACGAACACTAACGAAAACAGTAGTACCAAGGTAGGTAATAAACTCTGTTCTGTATTTAGGGTATGTCATTAGAAAGTGATATTCGTTTTCAATGAAATTCATGTCATATGTATAATTTTTTGTAGGTAATGATCAGCACACCACTTTCCTCTATTGCGTACATAAGGACAGAACATCTAAATCATGTTGATGCTACACGATGATTTATATTATTTATAGCTAATAAATATATGTACTGTTTGTAGGCTGTTTTAAATAATCTATTTGAAAGTACCATGCTTTCATATTTGCATGAACATTTCCTTTAAATCAGTCACAAACATGAATATATATTAACTTCACAAACAGATTGAATTTATTGATTGTTATGTCATGTGAGTATTAAATCTAGTGGTTAATAAAACAAATAAAATAAAGTTGAAGTTGTATCTTAAAAAATGCATTGTGAATATCCGGGTGATCAAGTGCGTTCAAACATGCATTGTTGGTCAAATAAAATGAAGTTGAAGTTGAAGATAAAACGTGATATCTAAAGTACATTGTGAATATCCGGGTGATCGAGAGCGTTCAAGCATGCATTGTTGATCTGACATTAATCATGTTGTTACTGACAATTTGAATAACTCAATACAATTCGGAATTAAAATAGGTAGGATAATCGGCGAGGTGTTCCGAATGATACCGCACTCTAGGAAAAGAAAAGAGCAGACACGTCTATGATTGTTACACATGAATTCATGATTTGTTTTTATTCTTCGAATTATATAACATTAAAAAAATTAAAACGCGATTAGGTAAAAAAGCATATATGGTGAAATGTTTAAAGGAGTTTTTAACAAGGTTGCATTACCGTCGCCTGGTAAAATTCCATTTGTGATTAATAAACCAGTAAAAGTTCTGTTGTTGAATGATGCGATTAACAATTTGTCAAGACGAATAGAAAATGACCTACTTAGTCATGAGGTAAGTCGCTAATGATTTTATAAACTTTCATTGTATTTATCAATACAGTTACACGTTAGTAATTGCTCTCTGTGTGGCAGTCGCAACAAGATTTCTTAAACTTCGACTCAGTGGTTTGATTATATCTAATTCCTAGGAAACATAGGTCTCAATCAGTTTCAATCGAGAGCAAATTACTGCTTAAATAGCCGGTCAAAATATAGTGCATAGGTGGTGTTCCTTATGTCATTCTCCTTTTGACCATTACGCTACTACCGAGTCAGCTATTTTCTTCTTTTGTAACGTTTTATATTTCCAAAGGATCCTTTTATCAGATATCAGTATACAATACATACTTCAGGATAACCGTTCATTATAATTCTTTAAACTATTAAAACATCTAGGTAATGAAAAAGATTTTGCAAAACGATACGAGCGACCGAACCCCATATAAGGGCCACTTTAAAAATTGACTGTGGTCGCTGCCATATTGAAATGTCACGACCACGTGTTAAAAGCATTTGTATTCGCCATTAGGAGCTGGCCATAGTGCTTTATGGAGTTTGGGTGGTGCTAGAACCAGGTCAGGTTCCGGCTGACCGGCCATTTTCCGGCTGCAATTAAATGGCAAAAGCGATGTGAGATATAATGAATGTGGCCTTTTAATGTATAGAAGGGCAACCAGGTCAAAATTCTATTCCGCTATTGTACATAATATCTTAATTTCAAATGTTATTACTTTCAAGCGATTGATGCTAATATTATTTTCGTGACTGTCTTTTTAATTGTGATACCTTATATATGTCATCATGATTGTTGTCTTTTTCGACAATCATTTCTTTTAATTTGTCATGTTGACTTTACAATCCGACACTTGCAATCCGGTAGATCCACATTGCATTCCGTTTACTGCAATCCGCGTTACGCTTGTTGCTAGTTGCCAATTCGATTGTAAAACTAAAAAGTTAGTTTTGTTCGTAAACGGTGCGACGGTACTTTTTTCAGACAACTTAAACGCTATAGGAAATTTCCGCCGCAACAGGTTGGGTAATGCTTGTAGCAAAGCGACTTATGAGCTCAAATGACCCATACGCTCGGATCGCATACGTCATTGATTGTTGCGTTCTGCTCAATCGTAACCGCCTTGGAAGCTCCTTATTCCAAGAGGTTCTTCAGGAGGAAATCGGAGATAGGAAACATGAAATACAATTTAGTTATACAATTGTGTTTTATGGATGAATAATAAAGCGCATGGAATGCCTTTATTTGTATTAATACAATATGTTTTTGTTTAAGAAATAGGTCTCGAAAAGATGACGTATCACCAATTCAGGGACGTAGCTAGCCCAAAAAAAATGTGCATGTCAACACCAGTGGGGTCCAGGGGCATGCCCCCTCGCGTGATTTTGTTTGTTTGTATAATGGCTCTGGTGCGTTTTAACGTATATTTAATACCATTGATAGATATAGATATATATATATCTTGCACCAAAAATGGATCTAACAATGCAGATAGAACTGTATCTTTTTTTTCGAAATCAGGTGGTAAACATCAGCCAGTGTACATCAGCATTATAAAGATATAGTATTACCTGCTTTAGAGATCAATTTACTGGTGCAATCCGCCACTGGACCTCATCTGATATAGAAATTAAATAACTTTCTGCATTGTTAGATCCATTTACTGGTGCAATCCGCCATTGGACCCCACCTGATATAAAAATATACAGTACTTTCTGCATTGTGAGGTCCATTAACTGGTGCAATCCTCCATTGGACTTCGCCTGATATAAAAATATACAGTACTTTCTGCACTGTTAGATCCATTTACTGGTACAATCCGTCATTGGACCACACCTGATATAGAAAAATACAGTACTTTCTACATTGTTAGATCCATTTACTGGTGCAATCCGCCATTGGACCTCACCTGATATAGGAAGATACAGTACGTTCTTCATTGTGAGATCCATAACTGGTCTACTCCGCCATTGGTACTCAACTGATATAGAAAGATACAGTACTTTCTGCATTGTGAGATCCATTTACTGGTACAATCCCCATTGGACCTCAACTGACTGGTTCAATCAGCCATTGAACCTCACCTGATATAGAAATAATGGTTAGGTTAACTGGTCGTCTGTAAGCCATCGACTGAATAAAAATGACGCTAAATATTTAATCAATCAATTTATTTCAGAAAACTTTGCATTCCGCTATGTCAGCCAAAGTTATATAGTGTTAAGATGGTTTCCAACGAGTACCAACACGGAGGTCTGACTGAACGACTTCTTACAAGCCATTTTTAAATAAATATAGGCCCTATATTTACGAGGGATTTGACATACATAATAAAAATATCTCCTCATTAAGGAGAATTAACACATTCCCATCAAGTATATATATATTGTTGTTGTTATACATGCATGGTAAGAAATATTCAATCGCACATACGACATTTACAAGAACCATAAAAAGGGTATCAGTGCTCACAGGCTAGGGTCTACTCACTTTAGGAGAAATATATAGACAGAAAAAATAAACAAATCTCTACAATTTGGACGAAGGTTTTTTCTGGCTTTGAACACTGAAAATTGTGTTATTGTTTTAACTTTAAATTCTCTCAGTGTATCGTATTCTTCTTGGACGGTATGGAATTGTGGGAAGGTCATCATGATTAGCGCATTTTGAAGTTATAGATCCCTTGAAATTAAAGTTTCCCCCCACTTCCCTCTAACAATAATCTTCGTAAATCAAATGCTTCGACAATGGGTGCAAGCGCCTGGATAAAAATGGCAAAAATCAATGACGTAGCATAGTTCTTTTCGGGTATTGTGGTCTTAGGCCCGATCACGGATTGCATTTAGGCTTTCCCAACTCAATTTTTAACTCGACACCGTTTAAAGGCAAAGATAGCAAAACTTGGAGGAACAGGTACTTGTAGTTTCGCAGTCAGAAACCGTCTATTACCATGTAACAGTAAGCACTTCGCAGCTGTTTTATCGAATATGACGAACAAAATAATGGCGGAATTAAAATTACTAAATAAAACACAGGTCTTACAGCATTGTATGTTTTGATTAACAAAAACACAGAAAGGCAGTTTTATTTAACAACAACAGAATAAGTAACAAGCCGAATAGAATTTTGACCTGGTTGCCCCTTCCATATTAATGCGCTAATTTGAAATAAATTATTATGCATTGCTTTTTGGATATTAAATATCAAAATATCAAAAAAAATAAAATAAAAACATTATTTAGGTTTTGCAACTTATATTTTATTGACAATTTTCGAATTTTTTTTGCAAATTGCTGAGTTAATGTTAATTATTTTCAAAACACCATGTTTTTAATTAACTGTTACAAATATATGCTGAACCAATAACAATGAAAATAATAACAAAACTAAGAAGTTACAATTGTTTATTTTTCCCGATACATAGGATATATATTTTCTTAAAAAACAAGGCAGTTTAATTGGTGTGGTTCAGTACGTTATATGACTGAAACAGACATATCGCTCAACTTGCACACATTTATTTGACAGAAATGATTATTTTTTAATGAATATATCCACAAATGAATTTAAAAATATATTTTCACAGTAGTAAAATTTATAAATCATTTCAATAAATAGGTTTGGAAATATATATAAGGTAAGTTTCAAGACATTTTTCCATATATTTTCCTGTTAAATATGCAAATGGAAATGCATAATAATTCATATTTGTGCATTTTAACACCATACTTACTATCAAACACACCGCATTTCTGCAGCCGGAATTGTATCGGGTTAGCTGGAACTTGATCAGGTTTGGTATCACCCATGTATTTAGTACCCGGTGCCTGATTGTTTTTATCTTTCCTATATTCACTCAAATATTGCATCTTACACCACTGAAGAAGCATATTTCGTACAAACCCTAACTTACACCTTCATTCATTCTAATTGCCACCTCCTTTATAATACCTAACCATTGGATGCTTGTAAAAAACAGCCACCTTTTTTATGTTACGACGGTAACGATCCGATAAGCCAGCGATTTGTGTCGTGGAAACTGAGCCAGTAGCTTATTTGGAGTATTGGCCTGTCTCTGAAGTATAGCCACCATAGGATTTATTTTGCCATTTTTAAGATATGTACACGTGTCGATATTTTTATGTTTGTTTTTGCCTTTACCGCCATATTGGTTTTATTTAACAAATTTGCTTTAATTTTGAAACAAATTCCCTTTTTCGATATTTTGTTAATTATTTTCCTGAGATGTTTGATTTGTACAATATTAATTCTTTTGTAATATCCACAATGTTATCTAAATTAACTGAGAAACGTTGTTTATTATGTTTATTATAGATTCAGTATTTAATGATTTTTCCCCGGCTAGTTTCTCAAAATTAGATACCGGCGAACTTCTACCAGTGTGACGATTTTGGTAGGTCGTCTGACCACCACTAGTCTCCTTCCCCGCCTGATTTGCAATTGTCAACGATTCTAGAATATAACTTGTATATTTAGTTGTATTGCTGTCTGAGTAGAAGAAGCTGCAGTTAATGGACACCAGACTTCACTCCGGTGACATTGAACTCGCTCCCATCACTGACCGATGTATCTGCTACATGAGATCGTGATGAGGCGTTGCTATCTGCCCTCTCTGTCATCTAAAACGGAGTTCGCGGTTGATGTTGTTTTATTTGGAGAATATTTTGGAGTTAACATACTCTGTCTATATGTGTTTATGAAGAGGGTAATACTTGTTCTGGTTCGTTTCCCCTTTATTCACACCGTGTTTGACATGATTGTTGTGGGACTAACTATTTCATAGCCTGAGCTGGGGGGCGGTGATGACTTATTAAATGATTTCCCCTTTATTTTTATATTTGAATTGCTCACTGGTTCCATCCTGCTTTTCTGAAAATCTGGTTAAATGACCAGTTGGAATCTGCAATAATTTTGTATTTATACATTTCAAAGTGTTGTTTTTGGTTCAAGTGAGGTTCGGACTTCTGTGTTTCCATCGCTAGGGTTCCCGAGGATCCCTGTGAGTTAGTAGATGTTGAGTATATATTGATTAGAAACTCGAGTAATAAAGTCAAGCATCGCGTTAGAAAATTAAGACTCAAATAAGAAATAATAGTGTTGAATAAGGAAATTGAATGTCAAGTAAGGATATTGAATTAGAGTAAGAGAATCTAATGTCGACTTAGAACATTGAATATATCGAGTAACGATATTGAGTATCAAATAAAAAAATCAGGTGTTAAGTACGTAAGAAAGTCAGAAAATTAAGGATCGACTAAACAAATAGTGTCGAATAAGGAAATTGAATGTCAATTAAGGATGTCGAGTATCGAGTAAGAAAATTAAGTGTGATATAAAAAGGAAATTGTCTTGTGTATTTTAGGTATTAAATTTGGGTACCAAGGGTGTGCATATCATGCTTGTCTAGTGTAATTTAGGTATCAAATGTGTGGTTCTCATGTTATTGGTGCTTGTTTTGTGTTAATTAAGTATCAAACACGTGCTTATCATGCATATAGCGATTGTATTGTGTAATACAGTAAAACTCCACCTAATTACCACCCCGATATTTTGACCACCCCGGTTTTACGGGCATTTATTTTAGGGACGGTGTTTTCCTTCTTTATTCAATGGTCGTTAACTCCGATAATACGGGCCCCCCGCTAATCCGGTATTACGATCACCAAATATGTCCCAAACACGGTCTTTGTTCTATTTTCACACCCTTAATTACGACCGCGTGCGTGACCAAAGACGCCTCGTGAAAAAAATTTACAACATAGAACAGAACATTCTTTTATTTTTTGGCTTAAGCATTACAAAAGCTTTTCACCATAAATAACATATATAAATACATAATCAAATACATAAGGCACATGCAAAATGCATATCAATATTAGATACAAACATTTTAGAAAATATGGTAGTAATAATAATAATTATGGTGGTAATAGTAATTATAGTGAGAGTGAATAACATGGCTGGTTGACTTGTTATTAACATATGACTTATTATAATATAATCAAAAATATTAGCTAATTAGGTGTTTGCATTAAGCACCTGTTCTCGCATTTTAAATGCGTTGATACAATATGATGCAAGTTTGTTTAAGACAGACTTTTTGTTTGACTGCAGAAGATTAATGAATTTGAACATACTAGGTTTATTGATATAATAGTTTGGAATATATTGCTTTCGTATATCATTATAATAAGGACAGATTAAAATAAAGTGATATTCATCTTCTATATCGTTTTTGTTACAAAGCACACATTTCCTTTCATTTCTAACTATGTTCCTGTGACGTCCAGTTTCTATGTACAAACAATGAGATGACAATCTTATTTTGGCAATAATGTGTCTATGTTTTTTGTTGTTCAGTTTTATCAAGTAGTCTGATATTTGGTAAGTATGTTTGATATTTCTGTACAAAGACAACGAAGTGTGGATTAAAATAGTTTCTTGCCAATGATTTATATGAATATCTCTTAATCTATTCCTTAACAAAGGTATGAACAAGTTTACAATAACTGATTCCGGATACATCCATATTTCTGCAAAGCCGCTTTGGCACAATAAATTTCGCACTTTCGAAGACCATTTTTTTGCATTGTGGTTTGTTTCAATTTCTTGTCTCTGTACATTTTTAATTGTGTTTAAAACACAATTTCGGCTTTTTTCTTTATGTAAATTGAGCCAGTATTTTATTATTCGTATATACCTTTCAATATACAGTGGGAATCTACCCGTTTCTGAGTATAAGGATAAACTATTTGTAGACATTTTTACATTTAGTGTCCATTTACAGAATTTTCTATGCACCCTTTCCAGCTGCTCTGATTTATCAAAACCCCATATTTCGCAACCATAATTCAAGACAGATAGAACGTATGAGTCAAATAGGTTAAACATTATATTGATAGGTATTTCATATGTTTTTGTTACGCTAAGCAAGGTACTCATTGCCCGCAAGGCTTTACCAGATAGAGTGCTCGCGTTTTTAATAAATGACCCTCCGCTTGACAATACTATACCTAGATAATTGAAACTATTGACTATTTCAATTTCTGACCCGGAATATGTCCATTTATCATTTTTACTTAACATCCCGCCCTTTCGAAATACAACGATCTTAGTTTTTTCTGTATTAACTGTTAAATTCCATTTGTGGCAATATATTTCTAGATTATTAAGTGACGCTTGTAATCCCTTTTTTGTTTCTGAACATAACACTGCATCATCAGCAAACATCAAAAGATAAATAGATAGCTGATCAAGTGTTATTCCTATATCGGTGTTACCTTGAAGAGACAGTTCAATGTCATTTAAAAATAACGAGAAAAATATCGGCGAGGTTATCTCCCCTTGCAAAAGCCCTACTTCGCAATCAAAAAAGTCTGACAAATTATTCAAGTGTTTAACACATAATTTGATGTCATTATACATAGACCTGAGTAGATTTAACAATTTACCATCTATACCAAGTTTGATTAATTTAAACCAAAGCCCGTTTCGGTACACCGAGTCAAAGGCTTTTTTAAAATCTACGAAGCAACAATACACTTTTTTCTTTGAATTGATATTCTTTTCGATAAAAATTGCATCTATTGTACTATAATTTGCTTTAAATCCAAACTGCACATCTGTTAAAATGTCGTTCTGTGTTGCCCATTTTTTAAGCCGTTCATTGATTATAACGGTAAACAGTTTGGCTAAACAGCTTATCAAAGTGATCCCACGATAATTATTCGGATCGCTCATGCTCCCCTTTTTATGCAATGGGATAATGATTCCTTTTGACCATTTTTTTGGAAAGTTATTTGTATTTAAAATATAATTAAATAAAATCTCCAGCGACTTCGCTGTTAGGTCGATTGTCTCTTTAAAGTACTCATAGAGCATATTATCCAGTGAGCTTGATTTATTCGTGCCAAGTCTCTTAGCCGCAGAAATTATTTCTTCACGAGTAATGGGGTTGTCTAATTCAGAAAAAGTACTTGGATTTATAAAGCCATCGAAGTTATCTAAGAAATCCTCGCATTCGTTATCAGGATTTATAGTGACATCCGATGATAAGTTTTTAAAGTGGTCATAGAATTTACCCAATGGTATATCACTGATACTCTGTTCTTTACGTGTTTTAAACATGTTCCAGAATTCTTTTGACCGCTTACGTCTCATTTCGTTCATCTTATATCCTAAGTTCCGATTGTACGCATATTTACATTTTCTGCAATAATATTTATAATTCTTTTTCGATTGTAGCATCAATTGCCTGTTCGCATCCGATTTATTTATATTATACAATAAAATATATTCCTTGTATAGTGATTGACGAGTTTTACATTCATCATTAAACCACTTATTTTTGTTTTGATTTGACAAAAAATAATTACCCGAAGGTTTAACAGTATGCCTGAAATATTTATTTGCATTTTTGTCCATGAAGTCAGTGAGACTCGATACTAGTTCATCAGTACTACAATTCTTATCTATTCCATCTAATAGCGATTGTTCTAAATCATTTATACCTTGAGAAATGCCATTAATAAAATCGTTTTTAAATTCGGGTTTCCACTTGTAATAAATGTATTCTCTTGTATCACGTGACTCATATTGAGGCGTTATATCGAATGAAAATGTGATTGGGGCATGATTGGAGAATTCGTTAAAATTGTGAACACAAAAATCTGAAAGTATGTCAAAGTTATTGTGGGCCGTTAACAGGTAGTCAACTAGGCTCTGTCCATTATGTGTTACGCAAGAAATTTTACCTAAACCTTTATCCCGATGTAACCTGCCATTAACAATACGTAAATTCGTTGATTTGCATAGATCAATTAAATATTCACCGTAACGGTTTAATACCAAGTCTGAGGTCGCACGGGGTATTGGATTGTCTACCTCGAGAAAATCAAATTGCTCAATGTCTCTGTCATTATCTATGTAGTCGGTTTTTAAAGCTACTCTACTATTCATATCTCCTACAATAAATATTTTCCCCTTATCTTGGAAATAATTTACATCTTGTTCAATTGTTCTAAAAATATCTATATCATACATGTTATGAGCAGGAGAATTTTCTGGCGCTATATATGTTACTGCCAAATAAATATCTTCATCAATATTAAAAAATAATCTATCAAAGTGCAACCAAACTAAACAATCATAATCATTCTTTATAAGGCTAATACCTTTTCTCATCGAGTCCTTTATATAAATAATGATACCACCACTAGAGCGTTTTGCCCTCCGGTGCTGAAATCGTCTAAACGAATGAATAGGATTACTATACCCTTTGAAGTCGATATCTGAAGTTTTGTTGGTCCATGTTTCGCTAAAACATATAACATCATAATCATTAATTAAATTTACAAAATCCTTGCTTGATCTTTTATCAATAGTCAACCCTTCAATATTCCACGCTAAACACTTTAGTTCACTCTCACATTTGTCCTAGTTATCTCCCCTGTACAACTGCTTGTCTATATATAGTTTGTCGATCCTGATATACGCGTCTTTTCCTTCCTGTCTGGCCTGTTTCATAATCAACGAGCCGATTTGTGGTTGACGTTAAAGGTGTGACGTTTTCAGGTGAACAAAGCCATAAAGGACACCGGAAAGAGGATGGTAAAAACAAACTTTGTGGTCGATAGAATATGCAACCTGTCAAAAAACAGGTGGCTACGAAGAATGAAAACCAGTAAGTTTGCAAATTTTAATTGGTTAATTGTTATTTGAGTGATATCGATGGTCTTTTATGATGTGGTGAATTGCATTTCTAAATTTTATTGTAAAAATAAAACACGTCTGTAAAAACGGAGAAACAAAAATACAATGAATTTACTTTTAAAGAAAATGATACTCTTATTACAGGTAATAATAGCAATTTTATATGAAGATTAAGAATGAAACTGTTGTTACAATTTTTATATTTTCGTGACATCTTACTGTTTTTTTGTTTTTGTTTTCAGGGTCCTGACATTGATGAAGTGAACGTTCAAATACGTTCATTGATAAGGATAAAATGCCACAAGTGAAAGAAAACGACACTACTAAGGACCCTACGAGAAGGACTATATCTACTCGAGCATAGTGTTAAAATATTTTTTGTGTTGTCTTTACTTGTTATTATATTATGTATGTAAATAAAAGATAAACCATACAACATATTCGATTTAATTATATCCTAAAAACATTAACAAATCCATTATCAGAAAGATTTTTTTATTATTATTATTATCATTGGTATAACAGTAAATCCACACATATGCACAATATAGTATACATCCATTTACTATTACGGCTACAAAGGCCTGCAACTTTTGCCAATGACTCTGGACATCGATTATAAGACCACCCCGCTATTAAGACCCCTTTTGCCGGGTCCCAAAGGTGGTCTATATATTCAGTACATACTGATGTGCGCTCATGACACAATGATGCGCGTTCATTATACTGATAATAATTATTATCTGACCCGGCTGGAGACATACCTGTAAAAAATACGAAAGTAATGTTCTATTATTTAGCCATTTCTAGCATGATATTCAATTCCTGTTATCTTATATAACGTTATTTCATAAAATGAAATGAAACAAACTCTGTTTTCCCCGAAGTATTTCTCTGTACGGTAAAAATCCCCATATGAGGTACCTCTAAATCCTAGTTCCTTGAGTCGTAGAATGTTCAATCCCCTGTGGATGTAAGGATACTTTATATCTTTTATCTGAAACAAATAACTGATTGGTTCTTGACACTTCATAATTTCAATTATTTTTAGAACCCGCTTGGCAACTTGATGGAAAAGCATTCCTCCATATTTAATCAAAACTTATTGGCTTTTGCTAGACAATGCTTCAGATCTCAGAACTAAACTTATTATTGAAAATATGGATACAAAAGTGAGAATTATCCATTTACATAGCATACTGGACTATTTCAGACATTTCCCAAGAGTTATCCGATAATTGCCCCTGCGCATTTCGATGATATTGGAGATGACTCCAATTACTTCCCTTAGACCGTGATAAAACATACAGGTATCGTTCCGCTCTGACACTAAGATCAAGTAGGCGTGACGTGTTATATGCACTCGGGATATATCTATTCGTTTTGATAAGCAAGGTTTGGTGATTTTGATGTGTAGTATAAAAAACAAATTAATGAATTTTACTTATTAATAAACGCTAAAATCATTTGATTAAATTTAATGTGCAAAATTATAACATAGATTAATGATTTTAATTACAAATTTCAATATGCTTTGATAAAGTTTATTTTATTATCAGTCAACAGATAAAGATTGATTATTTTGTGTTACTGTTATTGATAAATTTAGTTTAATTTGATTTATTTTACTTCGATTGTGAAACAAGTTCTTTCAACTTAGGCAAATCACGCTGGAAGTCTTCCTGGTTAGAACCAGTACTAAGCATATGCGGAAAAGTGTCTTGCTAAAGGACACCACACATAGCCTTGGCTGAGGATCGAACCCACGACCCTCCGATCATGGGTTCGGTGCTCTACCACTGGACCTCGCGCTCAACAATAATTTATTACGGTTATCAGATTATATAAACTTATATTTGAAGAGACAGAATGACAATAAAACATAATGTCGTAAATCAATCATCACAGACTGGTGCCGTCCGGGATTCGAATTCACGACCCGAGGGTCGATAGTCGGACGCATTACTGTCTGAGTTAACGGGACAAGTGCTATGATATTCAAACTTCATGTTGTTGTTTTTTAAAATATAATATTATGGTTGTTTGAAACAGACATCTTTATATTAGCGCATGCGTTTTTAATAAAGCCTAAAACGGTATTTGACCAAAATCCATTTTTAACAACTTCTTTAAAGTACCTCGTGTTATAATATCATAAGATTATATTGTTACAACAGATTAATGTTTTTCGCATACCACTTTGATTTACAGTAAAACTTCGTTGGCTATTTTGTTCAGTCCCGTCGGGTTCTACTGTATTCATCTTTATATACTTGGAATAAGTTCTATCATTCCGATTTCATTCAGCCATTTACAAGAGTTATGCACTTTTTTTCAACACAGGAACAAAATTAGTCGTAACGTATGCTATGATAATGTAACTTTACATAATAAGTATATATATTTTTTCAGAAATAGTTTTAGGTGAAAATTGCAGCGTATTTTAGTAAGCTAATAAATGTGAATAGCTGATGTATTACGCAGCAGTATTACAAATCTCTTTGCTTTGATTTGTAATACCGCAATTATCTTTAGCTGTATATTCCTTTTATTGTTTCATGTTTAACAAAGTAAACACTAAAACATTCACAAAATATTTCTTAAAGATCATGTCATGTTAGTACTCTATTGAAACACACGATATGTTTTAAAATAGATATTTAACAATACAATGTGCAAAGTCACTCATCTCAATATCAAGACTTCCCTAACTGCAGTAAAGTACAAGGTTAATGTGACATACGCAGAAACGCTTTGCATAACAACACAATGTATCCGGGAGGTGTTGTGTCCGTCACCCTTGAAATGTAATTACTCAATTACATTCTAGCAGATTATATTATAACCCCCAATAAAAGTACAAGTTTTGCCTCCGGGGCAGTAGGGGGTAATTAAGTTCATAAATGACACTAGCTTATCACATTGTTTGAGACTTGAAACACAGACAGGAGATGGGGGGAGCGATATTTGTACAAGGATTATTAGATTTGAATATTATTTCACTGATCTTAGGAAAACGTTAAAATTTGATAAACATTTGATATTGGATTATCTTAACTAACTTGTTTTAAAAGTTAATTACACGATATCTATGCAATGACTGAAAAACGAACATAAACATGCACTAAATGAAACATGTTTGCAGTTAAAATATTTATTTCGGATTATCAAACTTTAGGAAGTATTCTCAGTACCAATATATTTCTTTAAATAATTATATTTTCGTGCCGCAAAACACCATTCATTTCATATGTATTATCTTATCTTTCTTTTCGTCTCATCTACACATCATATAACAAAACATAAATTATACATGAACGTTTAAACTTGTACATAGCCATTCTAAAAGAATTATAAGAGACATTTTAAAACATAAATTATGAATATCAATACAAAGCACATTTTTTGACATGATAAAACTCCATGTAAAATACTGCTAATCTTTATACTAAAATCTGCAATAAACTAAGTTTTTAATTAAAAAGATGAAGAAGAAAAAGAGCACTATTGCACATATTTAAAAATATCTTTAAAAAACCGATTATCGTTTTTGATCAGATCATTTGAGAACTGATTAGCAACATGTTCATATACGTGGAAATTTTTTTTTAATTGAGTAATTCAAAACAATGATATGCTAATTATGCTGTATTAACATTATTATCAACCAATTACATTATTAAATCTCTTTAATCAACTAACATGCCTCGAGTAATGTTTTATTGTTATCTTATCACTGGTTTTGATATTTAAGAATCAAGTGATATAAATAAATTGAGTATTCCAATTATACATACTCTTTAATCAATTTTCTTTCTATGTCCACTGAATTATTTTATAACAAAGACATTAAAACATAAATTTGTGCGAAAAAAATAAACCATTAAATAATGTTTTAGATTACAAAAGAAATGTACTTGAATTTGAAGCTTTTTGAAGGTTCTTAAGTTAAAATATGAAGTTAAAAAAAATCTATGCTTTAGACTATAAATAAAATACATAATAAACACACACACTTTAAACTACACATAGCTTGCAATATCACCATGTGTTTATAAATATTTCGGGGCTGAAAAACATCTGCATTGCATATAGCCGGCTGATATAGCGACATACATGCTGTATTTAATTGGGTACAATAATACGCTGTACATTAGGCAAACAGAAAATAAATCCGAATTACATTTTATCTCATTTTCAAATCAAAATGGAAGCAAGATGCAATTATCGTATTTTTTATATCTATATACCATCGTATACGTTGTAATAGTTTGGCAAATAATCATAACTAAGGTTTATAAGACCTTAAAATGACAGAAAACGTGTTTTGAGTAATTTTTATATAGAACATATAAGGACCATATATGCTGTTATAAAACTAAAAAAGGAAGCAAGAAAACGTAAACATATTTTAATTTTTATTTTATCATAATAAAGGTTATATTTTTAACTAAATGACTAGACGTTGTAATAGTTTGGTAATTTAATATTGAAACAGTTATAACGATTAAATTAAATTTCTCCTATATGTTTCTATGTTAACCAAATATCACGGTTTAGCCAGGTAAGTGATAAAAACGGTCGATAATCCAGTGAAATGTCTGAAATAGTCCCACATGGTATACCTTGTTAATGCTTTTTTAATTGGGGTTAAGCCATTTTCAACACATTTCGGGTTATATATGGCATATCCAGTTTTATTGGTGGTGGGACCCCAGAATGAATCTGAGTAGAAGCGTTAGCCTTTTGCATGTAATTGGCAAACTTTCTCACAAAATATTGGAGCGAGCGGGACTTGACCAATGACCTTTAGCGGTGAAAGGTAAGTGTAGGCCACAAAGGACCCTTGTAAATGGTAGGTCAATCGTAAAATTCTATATTCAAATTTAAGTCTACAGTGAATGTTATGCTAATGGTGTACAGTCAAATATGTGTTGGTGGTCACCTCTATTAACCAACCAGTTGTCTTAAACAGCCACATATTGTTTTACCATTTTCAAAAGTTTAGTTTTAATCAACCTGTATTATGCAGCCACCTGCCTTAACGGGTCACTTTTGCTCTTTCCCTTCAGTGGCTGCTTAAGACAGGTTTTACTATACTTCTAACTTTAATTATGTCGTTGCGTGCAAGGTCGCACACCACATATAGTTGCCATGTGCAGCAGCTATCACCAAATGTTCGTACAAATGTTTCATAAATAAACAAAAGGGGAATCTTTTGTGGTAATTAGTAATTGAGATTTGAGATTTAATGACTGTTTTGCCTTCACATTGAACAGTAAGTGTTCGTTTCATGCTTTAAATTAATATACTCAAAGCAATGAACTTATAATAATAATGATGATGATAATAATAATAATAATAATAATAATAATAATAATAATAATAATGCTGATGATAATGATTTTATTTTGCGAGAAAACTCTGCTGGATTAGATCCAAGTCCAATCTTCACTGAGGTCCTCAACAACAAAGTTTTAACATTAATTAACAAATGAACATCAACTATACAAATATAGATAAGTATAATGTACATAAATGACTGGCATGCTATGATCTGCTCCACTGAAGACATTTACAGCTCTAAACACGTCACCTGAAAGCATAAATTATCTCGTAGATTTATCACCTGAAAGTATGAATTATCTTGTAAATTAAATGTTACATCTAGATAACACCAAAGGAGTCACCATTCGCCGTACAGTAGCTATTCTAAACCGCAATACTTAAATTAGTTACATATGTTTATGTATAACTTTCAAAGAAATCACCTTGCATTATAGTATATTTACTTTTGGACATCAGGGAGTCCTCTGTCGCCGAGTGATCTGAAGCGACGTCGAAAGATCACTTACCTCTCACCGCTATTGTCGTAGGTTCGAGTCTCGCTGGCTCAACTTTATGTGAGAAAGTTTGCCAGTTACATGCTGAAGAAAGGTATACTTATAACAATTAGTAAACAACAAAAAAGAGCATGGACTATACAAAAATATGCATATTAGTTTGCTGTTTACTTGTTGAGTCTGCAGGTACAATATTCAATAATTTAATGTTCCAACTAGCTGTGTATATATTAATGACAAAACATACTCGTACTCAGACGAGTCGTTTAATATATAGATGGTTACTACTACACTAGTTATTGTACTTTGGTTATATAGATCTTGGTTACTATTACACTGATTACTGTACTTTGGTTATATAGATCTTGGTTACTACTACACTAGTTGCGGTACTTTGTTTATATAGATCTACACTAGTTATTATACTTTGTGGTTATTTAGATCTTGGTTACAACTACGCAAGTTACTGAACTTTGGTTATATAGTTCGTGCTTACTATTACAATAGTTACTGTACATTGGTTATACAGATACTGGTTACTTCTACACTAGTAACTGTGCTTTGGTAATATAGATCTTGGTTACTACTACACTAGTTACTGTACTATAGTAATATAGATATTGGTTACTACTTCACTAGTTACTAAACTTTGGTTATAAAGTTCGTGCTTACTACTACACTAGTTACTGTACTTTGGTTATACAGAACTTGCTTACCACTACAATAGTTACTGTACTTTGGTTATATAGATACTGGGTACTTCTACACTAGGTACTGTACTTTGGTTACATAGATATTGGTTACTAATACAATAGTTACTGTAATTTGGTTATATAGATCTTGGTTAATACTAAATTAGTTACTGTACTTTGGTGATATCAATCTTGTAAACTACTACACTAGTAACTGCACTTTGTTTACATTAATCTTGATTTCTGCTTCACTAGTTACTGTACTTTAGTCATATAGATCTCGGTACTACTACACTAGTTACTGTACTTTGGTAATATCAATCTTGATTACCACTACACTAGTTACGGTACTTTGGTTATGTAAACCTTGGTTACCACTGCACTAGTTACTGTACTTTGGGTATGTAAATCTTGGTTACTACTTCACAAGTCACTGTACTTTGTGGGTATATAGATATTGGTGACTACTACACTAGTTACTGTATTTTGGTTATATAAATCTTGGTAACTACTACACTAGTTATTTTACTTTGTTTATTTAGATCTTGGTTACTACTACACTAGTTATTGTACCTTGGTTATATAGACCTTTGTTTCTACTGCACTAATTATGTACTTTGGTTATATAGATCTTGGTTAATACTAAACTAGTTACTGTACTTTGGTTATATAGTTCTTGCATACTACTACACTAGTTACTGTACTTTAGCTATACAGTTCATGCTTACTACTACACTAATAACTGTACTTTGGTAATATAGATCTATGTCATTACTAAACTAGTTACTGTACTTTGGTTATAAAGATCTTGGTTACTACTACACTTGTTATTGTACTGTGTGGTTATTTAGATCTTAGTTACTACTACACTAGTTACTGAACTTTGGTTATATAGTTCGTGCTTACTACTACAATAGTTACTGTACTTTGGTGATATAGATATTGGTTACTTCTACACTAGTTACTGCACTTTGAATATATAGATCTTGGTTACTACTACACTAGTTACTGTACTTTAGTTATATAGATCTTGGTTACTACTAAACTAGTTACTGAACTTTGGTTATCTAGTTCGTGCTTATTACTACAATAGTTACTGTACTTTGGTTATATAGATTTTGGTTACTTCTACACTAGTTACTGCACTTTGATTATATAGATCTTGGTTACTACTACACTAGTTACTGTATTTTGGTTATATAGATCGTGGTTACTACTACACTAGTTACTGTACTTTGGGTATTTAGATATTGGTTACTACTACACTAGTTACTGTATTTTAGGTATTTAGATATTGGTTACTTCTACACTAGTTACTATATATTGGTTATATAGATCTTGGTTACTACTACACTAGTTACAGCATTTTGGTTAAATAGATCTTGGTTACAGCTAAACTAGTTATTGTACTGTGTGGTTATTTAGATCTTAGTTACTACTACATAAGGTTCTGAACTTTGGTTATATAGTTTGTGCTGACTACTACAATAGTTACTGTACTTTGGTTATATAGATATTGGTTACTACTACACTAGTAACTGAACTTTGGTTATATAGTTCGTGCTTACTACTATAATAGTTACTGTACTTTGGTTATATAGATATTGGTTACTACTACACTAGTTACTGTTCTTTGGTTATATAGATATTGGTTACTACTACACTAGTTGCTGAACTTTGGTTATATAGTTCGTGCTTACTACTACAGTAGTTACTGTACTTTTATTATATAGATATTGGTTACTACTACACTAGTTACTGCACTTTGGTTATATAGATATTGGTTACTTTTACGCTAGTTACTGTACTTTGTTTATAAAGATCTTGGCTACTACTACACTAGTTACTGTACTTTGTTTATATTTATTCGTAGTAACTACTACATTAGTAACTAAACTTTGGTTATATAGTTCGTGCTTATTTCTACAATAGTTACTGTACTTTGGTTATATAGATCTTGGTTACTGCTACACTAGTTACTGTACTTTGATTATATAGATCTTGGTTACTACTACACTAGTTACTGTACTTTGGCAATATAGATCTAGGTTACTACTACACTAGTTACTGTATTTTGGTTATACAGTTCGTGGTTACTACTACACTAGTTACTGTACTTTGGGTATTAAGATATTGGTTACTTCTACAGTAGTCACTCTTTTTTGGTTATATAGTTCTTGGTTTCTTCTACACTAGTTACAATATTTTGGTTATATAGATCTTGGTTACTACTACACTAGTTACTGTTCTTTGAGTATATAGATCTCTTGGTTACTACTACACTAGTTGCTGTACTTTGGCAATATAGATCTAGATTACTACTAGAAGAGTTAATGTATTTTGGTTATAAAAATCGTGGTTACTACTACACTAGTTACTGTATTTTGGGTATTTAGATATTGGTTACTTCTACACTAGTTAATGTTTTTTTGATATGAGTAAAAATGATTTTTTTTATCACTCCTATAAATTTGAAAAAAAGGTTTTGAAATCAATGACCAAGAAAATGCATTATATGATTCGATACAACCATTTAAACGAGCCGTTTCGAGACCCATACCCCTTTTTCCGAAAGTAAAAACAAATATAAGTGTCACATACTATGGTGTTCCAAATTCATATTGACATGTACGTCATGCAGATATATGATTTCAGAAATAGAGCAACGTGAATATATATCGACATTGATGTGTGTTCATTTTTCTTGAAGAAATTACTAAACACAATTGAAAGAATGGTGCAATCAAACATAAGATAGATTGGTATCAAACGCAAGGTAGAATATCTATTTGAACGTAATTGTATCATTAGTTATCCATTATCGTTGAGGTTTTTGTTATCAGCTGATATTCGACAAATTGCATCATTCTGGAGGTTTTTTTTATGGAAATGAAGAAAAAAAATTTCCTTAGATACAGTGTAATGTCTAACTTGCTTTCATTAGGCAATTTGGTGTTAATATATACACACGTGTTCTGATATAGTTTTTCTCGACTTTTTAATTAGCTGCAGCTTATCAATTTATTGCATTATTTGTTGCTTTGTAATATTCCAAATAAAACATAGATATAAAATCACAACGTTTTCAATTATCAATAACAAAACTATATCATATCTGAATTATGTTCCACCGATTGATTCAAAATTTAACTGCCTTTATAAATAATCTTGCACTTTTTCTGGAGCTATCAAAATTCATGATCTCGTTGATACTTTTCAAAGATTTATGTTTTTAAGGGTTTAAATATATACTTAAATCAACGAAGCTACGATGGTGAAAAGCCGAAACAACGAAACAACGATAGTGAAAAATAGAAACTACAAAATAATTTCGACTTTTCACCATCGTTGTTTCACCTTTTCACCATCGTAGTTTTGTTGTTTCGCCACCACTGCGCATGCAGAAATGACCTTGCACAGACTCGACCATTTTAGACATTCCTACCGAGTCATGTACAAACTACAAAACCCGCGCGAGATATACTTAGAAACGGCCTTAACAACGGATGAAGGGCTTTCAAAAATCAATCATCTCGTCTTTCATCGTAAACTATCAGTCAAACAACGTTTAACGCTTAGCCATTAAGTAAAAATTCCACAATTAAGAATCCTCGGTTTCTCAGATATTCGCATTAGTAAACAAAGGCGACTATGTCGCATTCAGAATAAGCAGGTATATTAAAAAAAGTGTGTGTACAGCAAATACAAATAAACCGTTTACGAACACGTTACACGTGACAACAAAACCATGTGGGAACGCAAAGTGGTATATTCGTCACCAGACGCTTAAACTCAAACTCCTTGTTTGACTCATTGTCATTTAAATATCTATATTATTAAACGCAACAATAAAAAAATAGCCCAAACTAAACTTCCTTCAAGTGCGACGGCATCCGGTCTCGCATTGTTTAAAACACAAGTGTGATCGTGTAAAAGTATACAAAATATAAAGACGAGATGCTATTCTTAGATGTATAAGTGCACTTTAAACAAGCTTGAGCACAATAAGATTATATCAAATGGACAAGAGCACATGTTTTAGTCTATTGGCCCGTATACAACTTCCGGGGACAATGGTCATCATCGAAGACTTCCAATCATTCCGTTAATAAAAAAACTTATTTTTTTGAAAAAAAAAACAAAAAAATATCTCGGATGAGCAAGTACGGATAACCGACTGACGATTTTTGGTGTTTGGCAGTACAACAGCTACAGCAATTATAACAACAACAACAGCAACAACAACAACAATATCAATAACAACAACATTAATTACAACAGCAATATCAACAACAACTGTTACAACAACAACCACATTCTCAGGATTTTATGATTACATACTTATTTAAAGAAATAAAAATAGCATTAACTAACGTTGGAGTATTCCTTACAATATGCTGGGTTTTATATCAATATATATACTAGTCACTTGACTTTAAAATGTATCGATGCAGTCGAATTTTATCCGACACATTCGACATGTAAATATTTGACTAAAAGTGACAGCTGTACATGCAAAAACGAAATACATACATATAAATAGTATTTCATTAAGCAAACTTATTTACTATAAAATACAAATGGCGTTCTGTATTTTTTCAATAATCAAATTGCCCTTTTATTGGATTAAATAACAAAAATGTTGTTGTTTGTGCTTATTTTTTTTGCCAAAGAACGATCGCCCATTTATCATTTCAATCATCGAAATAAAGGGTTACACATAAACATAAACAACTGGAGAAATAACCTGAAATTAATATTATCATCAATATATCTGAAACTAGTGGAACAAACACGAACATAATTGACCCTCAGTTTTTGCAACCAGACATGATGCCTTCTGTTGCTCCACCTCTCAATTCGAAATGTGGCAATAAGATTTTTTTCATTTATGCGTATTCTATCGAAGCATTAACAATTCTTTTATTTATACTACAAATGTTCAATATTTGTATTATACGATGTTATTGAAATTGGTGCACATGTGTGTATTGCTTCTGACGGTGTAATGTATAAAACTGTTATAGCAAATGTGTCATGGTAAATATATTTTATGACATATTTATGCTTTACATTTATTGCATAATGATAATTTGTTACAATTTTACCCATTCGATGCATCCACTGTTCAAGTGCTTGTATATCCCTATGCAAGCTTTACAAATACTAGCTATGAATAGCAAAGCTTACTTTATAATTCGAACTGAAGGCAATGTTTGTCCTACCGAGAGCCTCTCCACAAAGACTTAATTTACTCTAATGGAAGCCTCTTTGATAAGTCCGTCACAGATTGATCAGTTATTGGGACAGTGAAGATCATTTGTCCTATGCATCAATTTTTGGCCGCACATAGTTATATATGTATATTGATTCCCACCACCACCGCCCTGCGCCGCAGTAATATGGAATATTGTCAATAGTTCCATTTTAAGGTACTACATGTAGTATTTACATATCTTGGAGTGGCGTTTTCTATCGAACCATTCACATTTATTTTATGTGTTCTACTACCTTTCCAATGTTTGCTTTTATGTTATTGCTATAATGGCACATGTATGCCTTGCTTCTGACAATATAATATATAAACTTTTTTATGGAAATATGTGTTTTCTACGAAAGCATAATGATAACCAGGTTTTATCACTGTTTGTTCTTTACATATATTGAGACCACTGACCAGTTGTTTGTTCTCTTCCTCTGCAATATTTATAGATACAAGCTTTGAATTGATAATCTTCGCAGCCGAGTGGCATAATGTAAGCTGTCTAAAAACCACAAACCTCTTTATGATGTCGCACGTTTTGTGCGTGTCTGAAAATAGTGCATAGTTAAATTGAAGTGTAGGTTTCATGGTCACATTTTAAATTTTATTATTGAAAATACTGATTAAGTGTAGATATATAATTATGTCCGTGAGGTAAACTAATGGTATTGTTTGTAAATCAGAGGTATTTCAGAACTACTTTCCGAGAACTTGCGGCTGTGTATGTGGGTATAATACGACGGAAGAGTCAGCTGTGGAGTGTTAGTATTGACAGTGGCCTCAGGAATGTTAAATTTGTGGAAAAGTTAAACCGTTATGGTACCACTTTCTGCGGATAGTTCTGGATATTTGTTATTGCTTTACAAGGAAACATGACGAGTATACCAATCGAAAGCTCTGGGAATTGGTCAGAGACGGGACAATATTGACAAATTACGCCACGTTATATAGAAGGATTGTGTACAGGTGTGACACTTATATATGAATGCTCTTCCTCATTGCATTGTACTTTTACCTGGTAACAGGGTAAGCCACTGTGCTCAACTTATATGCTGTGAATATTGGACAGAGACGTTTTACTTCTCATAACAAACGTTGACTGGCTTCTGTTAAAACGAATAATTGAATATTTATATCATCAATAGTATTGACAGAATCACTAATGAAAACCCCTTACAGACATATTCCAAAACTGTTTATATCGCTTACAGTAGTGAATAATGTGGCTCTAAATTTCAAAAGTTTCTGTATCCTTTCTATATATGTTTTTAACACCCTTTCAAGAGATAAAATGAAATCAAGGTGACCAACAAACATATTTATACTGAGTGAAAATTGTGAATGCATGGTATTTTATCAAAACATTTCAAAATGATATTAATTGATAAGAGATACATCGTAGAGATTTTATGGTTTCACGAATTGAACAGTAAAACTTTAACATCGTAGAGATCATGAGGTTTCTCGAATTTAACAGTAAAACTTTAACATCGTAGAGAGCATGTGGTTTCACGAATTTAACAGTAAAACTTTAACATCGTAGAGAGTATGTGGTTTCACGAATTTAACAGTAAAACTTTAACATCGTAAAGATCATGTGGTTATATCAATTTATAAGAGAGACTTAAATGTCGTAGAGATTGTGTGTTTTTATGAACTCAAAAGAGAGACTTGAAAATCGTAGAGATCATTTGGTTTTTGAAATTTTTAAGAGGGACTAAAGCATCATAGAGATCATGTAGTTTTATGAATTTAGAAGAGAGACTTGAACATCGTAGACAAATTTTCTTTCATGAATTCATAAGAGAGACTTGAACATCGTACACATACTGTGGTTTGATAAATTTACAAGATAGACTTGAACATCGTAGAGATCATGTGCTTTTATGAATTTACAAGAGGGATTTGAACATCGTAGAGATCATGTGGTTTTATAAATTTACAAGAGAGACTTGAACATCGTAGAGATCATGTGCTTTTATGAATTCACAAGAGAAACTTGAACATCGTAGAGACCATGTACTTTTATGAATTTACAAGAGAGACTTGAACATCGTAGAGATCATGTGCTTTTATGAATTCACAAGAGGGACTTGAACATCGTAGAGATCATGTGGTTTTATGAATTTACAAGAGAGACTCGAACATCGTAGAGATCATGTGCTTTTATAAATTTACAAGAGGGACTTGAACATCGTAGAGATCATGTGGTTTTATGAATTTACAAGAGGGACTTGAGCATCGTAGAGATCATGTGGTTTTATGAATTTACAAGATAGACTTGAACATCGTTGAGATCATGTGCTTTTATGAATTTACAAGAGGGGCTTGAACATCGTAGAGATCATGTGGTTTTATAAATTTGCAAGAGAGACTTGAACATTGTAGAGACCATGTACTTTTATGAATTTACAAGAGGGGCTTGAACATCGTAGAGATCATGTGGTTTTATAAATTCACAAGAGAGATTTGAACACCGTAGAGATCATGTGGTTTTATAAATTTACAAGAGAGACTTGAACAACGTAGAGATCATGTGGTTTTATAAATTTACAAGAGGGACTTGAACATCGTAGAGATCATGTGGTTTTATAAATCTATAAGAGAGACATGAACATCGTAGAGATCATGTGGTTTTATAAATCTATAAAAGAGACATAAACATTGCAGAGATCATGTGGTTTTATAAATCTATAAAAGAGACATAAACATCGTTGAGATTATGTTGTTTCATGAATTTATAAGACGAACTTCAACATCGTAGATATTATATGGTATTGTCTATTTGTAAAAGATACACGAAAATCGTAGAGATCATGTGGAACTAGCAATATAAAATATTTATGCTAACAACATCTATACGACTATTGAAGTCATGTCATTTTTGTGTTTGTATTTTACTATTTAGTTATAAGTAGCGTTGTTTCATAATAATCAAAGTCACTGGGATGACCAAAGTCACTTGGATGAACAAAGTCACTGGGATGACCAAAGTCACTGGGATGACCGAAGTCACTTGGATGCCCGAAGTCACTGGGATGACCAAAGTAACTGGGATGACCGAAGTCACTGGGATGACCGAAGTCACAGGGATGACCAAAGTCACTTGGATGACCAAAGTCACTGGGATGACCAAAGTCACTGGGATGACCAAATGGATGATCATCGACGTTGGATGTTTTTCGATGAATTTTACTAATTATAAGGTAAGAGTTGTCATTCTTCATTATTAAAAAAATGAAAAGCACTATTTTTTTTTTTTTATGACAGACAAAGACTAAGGCAAAACATTCTGTTCTTTTCCAGATCAAATAAAAAAGACCGATCAATTGTTGTTGTATGGTATTAAGCGTCGCCTTCAACAATTTTTCAGCCATATCGCGACGGTGTCTACTTGAGACAGTATTCTAAGCGCTGCCACACTGGAGTATCATGCCGCAGACATACGGTATGATGCCCCACCCAGTCACATTATACTGACACCGGGCCGACCAGACCTAGAACTCTCCTCTAAATGCTGAGCGAGGAAGCTTCTAGTACCATTTTTAAAGTCTTTGGTATGACCCGACCGGGGATTGAACCCACGACCTTCCGCATGCGTGACCGATCAACGTCACTGGGATGATCATCGACGTTGGATATGTGTTCGTCAATGTTATATAAGAGTTATTGTTCTTCATTATAAATAAATTGAATGACAATTCTTTTTTTATGTTTTTTTTTTTTGTATTTTTTTATTTTGTTCTGCAACACATTGAAATATATTGCAATATTACAATTACAATTTATAGAACATATAGCATTTACACAAGTGTTATTCTTTAAATGGCAATTGAGTGACAATTTCATTAAAATTAAATCATGCAAACTCATTTAGGCCAATATATCAACACATGCCTGACAAAGACTAAGGCGAAGTACTGTTTTATTTTCCAGATCAAATAAAAAATCAGACTCTTGAGACCATTTGGGTTTTTAACTATATTAAAACTATTATAATTAATCGCGATCGTCCGAAATGTCCGATTAATCGATTAAAAATTTCAGCACCGATTCCCAACACTAGTTATCAATTGTACTGTTCTTTTCACATATGGGACGAGCACTTGCCGTGCATTTCACATCAATCCATCGGAACTGCATAGGGTGGTAGAACAGCACACACGCTTCCCCCACCGTGTGAATTTGTAGGCTCGCCTGGTCCCCAATCGAAGAAAATCACTAGATTATTGTCATCTGTCCATCTCCAAACTCCATCGATTTGCTCGTCTGAAAGTCCGTTCCACTTGTTATTATCTGTAGTAAGTAGAGTAATGATGGAAGCTGTGATTTTATAGTACATGTATATAAAATAAAAAAGCACATTCTTATTAACAACAGAGTAAACGTCAAACGAAAATGACTGATTTTCATGAAAGACAAAAGAGAGAAGCAAACACATTGGCCTTTGCGCGAGTTGAAATCGATATTTTGAATAACAGAGCGAGTATATAAAGTATTCCAACTTTTTTTGTATAATTAGAAATATTTCCGAATCACGAAAGCGTGGTTTTGAGATCACAGCTTCTTTTGTTTTGCAATATATTACGAACAAAAAATAGCGGCCGAAATAAATTCATTGTAATTGACGTATATTCAACGTTGCCATACAGTTGTTAAATGAGCAGGTCTACATACTAAAATGACCTTATGGATCCCATTCTAAGCTTTGAATAGTTTTTGACAATTAGCGTTCAGAATACTAACCGTTTGTTCGTATCCAAAATGTTATCACATCATCAAAGTTACCTACATGTATATGTATTGCGCTAAATATTCTGTTCCGTATATTTCAAATTTTGCAGACGATTACATTTTATAGTAATTTTTGATGTTGTTTTTTTTTCAAATGTCATCGAGGGCTAACATCGAAAGCTAACTTCGAGGGCTGACAATCTTTCCTAGGATCATTGAAGGTTAACCAGTACTCAAGAACACCATCTCCGCAAGTAACTGATAATTTTCCTACTTGAAACAGCAGTGAGAGACGAGTGACAATGAGATGCAATTTCATATTACAATCATTGCATATACTGTGGCCGTTGTAACATTAAATTTTGACACCGTTGAAAAATGACCCCATGGATCACTTTTCAACGAATGAGTAATCAATTTTTAACAGTGAATACTGACCGACAGTTATTTAATGACCAAAGCACATGTGGAAAATTGACCCTCGTTACAATCTGATCACCAACAGTTGGAAACTGACCGAATAGTCGACTGGACCATATTTACTTATATGATAAATTTGAATGTTCTCGTGGAAAAAAATGAGTGAATTATGACCGGAAAATGTTTGTATACGATATATCAAGGAATTATACAAGTCCTTAGATATATATATATGTGTGTGTGTGTGTGTGTGTGTGTGTGTGTGTGTGTGTGTGATAGTAATGGTAATAGGGAAGGTCATATGCTATTCAATATAGAGTTTCGTTAACGAACACTAACGAAAACAGTAGTACCAAGGTAGGTTATAAACTCTGTTCTATATTTAGGGTATGTCATTAGAAAGTGATAATCGTTTTCAATGAAATTCATGTTACAATGTATAAATTTTCGTAAGTTATGATCAAGATTACGGAATCCCCCTTCCTCTATTGCGTATATAAGGACAGAACATCTAAATCGTGTTGATGCTACACGATGATTTATATTATTTATAGCTTATAAATATATGTCCTGTTTGTAGACTGTTTTAAATTACTTTATGATTCTTTTATTTATTCAACAGTACCATGATTTCAAATTTGCATGACATTTTCCTTTAAATCAGTCACAAACATGAATACATATTAACTTCAGAAAACAGATTGAATTTATTGACTGTTATGTCATCAGAGTATTTAATCTAATGGTTAATGATACAAACAAAATAAAGTTGAAGTTGTATCTTAAAAAAATGCATTGTGAATATCCGGGTGATCTAGTGCGTGCAAACATGCATTGTTGATAAAATAAAAAAGGTTGAAGATAAAGCGTTATATCTTAAAGTACATTGTGAATATCCGGGTGATCGAGAGCGTTCAAAACATACGGACGATTTGAATAACTCAATACAATTCGGAATTAGAATAGAAAGGGTAATCGGCGAGGTGTTCCGAATGATACCGCACTCTAGGAAAAGAAAAGAGCAGACACGTTTATGCAACACACGTCCAAATTGTTACACATGAATTCATTATTTGTTTTAATTCTTCGGGTTATATAACATTAAAGAAATTAAAACGCGATTAGGTAAAAAAGCATATATGTTGAAATGTTTAAAGGAGTTTTGAACAAGGTTGCATTACCGTCGCCTGGTAAAATTCCATTTGTGATTAATAAACCAGTAAAAGTTCTGTTGTTGAATGATGCGATTAACAATTTGTCAAGACGGATAGAAAATGACCTACTTAGTCATGAGGTAAGTCGCTAATCTTATTTAATGATTTTATAAAATTTCATTGTATTTATCAATACAGTTAGACGTTAGTAAGTGCTCTCTGTGTGGCAGTCGCAACACGATTTCTTAAACTTCGACTCAGTGGTTTGATTATTTCTAATTCCTTGGAAACATAGGTCTCAATCAGTTTCAATCGAAAACAAATTACCGCTTAAGGTAGTTCGCGGCGTTCCAAGCCGTTTTTGACATCTCGCGAAAATTATCAATAATTTGTACACGTGTACTATAAAGTCTCAGCTTTTGTTTAACTTTATTTTTTTTAAAAATTGTACCACAGTTTCTCGTTAACAGCGCCTCCTAGCGGTATGTATTTTACAGACGATTTTCGCCGCGTTTCCCTTATAAAATAGTCAACATTAACGCAAATTGTTTTTGATAACATTTTTACATTACTGATTTTATTACCTGTGGGAAGAATATAACTTTTACACAGATAAAATACAAATTATGTTACTTTCACGTCTAATCATTACGACGGGGTTGGTTTAAATGCGGGTTTAAAAACAATAAATTTTGAACGTTCACGCCTGATTGCATAAAAACGCGCTGGTACAAGTTCTTGGAATTTACATATATTAAACTTCATTAATTTTACTTTAATATGATAGAAAACAAAGAGGGAGTGTTCACGCTAGTTTTTTCATTAATTCGAATTCAAATTAAAAATGAAACACATAAAAACACACGACGTTTTTCTGTTGTTTCGGACGACGTCGTTATTTTACGTAAGTATTATATGGTGTTTTCTTGACGTCGTTCGAAATAACAAGCAAACGTCGTGTTTTTTTAAGTGTTTAATATTAATTTAAATTCAAGTTGATGAAAAAACTAGCGTAAACACACCTTCTTTTTATTTGATCATATTCTAGTGAAATTAATAAAGTTTAACATATATGAAATTAAAGAGCTTGTACCAGAGCTTTTTCGCGTAATCAGCTGTGAATGCTGAAAATTCGTTGTTTTTAAACCCGCGTTTATATTGACCCCGGCGTAACGATTAGATGTAAAGGTAACACAAATTATATTTTATCTGCATGAAAGTTATTATCTTATCGCTGGAAATAAAATGAGTCAATTAATAATGTTATCAAAAACAATTTTGAATAAATATTGATTATTTTACAAGGGAAAAACAGCGAAAATCGTCCGAAAAATACGTACCACCAGGAGGCGCTGTTAACGAGAAACTATGGTACTATATTAAATAAAACAAAGCTTAAACGAAAGCTGAGACTTTAGAGGTCAATTGTACAGATTTTTTATAAATTACGCCATATGTAAAAAAAATCCGATAGGAACGCCGCGAACTACCTTAAATAGCCGGTCAAACTATAGTGCATAGGTGGTGTTCCTTATGTCATTCTCCTTTTGACCATTACGCTACTACCGAGTCAGCTATTTTCTTCTTTTGTAACGTTTTATATTTCCAAAGGATCCTTTTATCAGATATCAGTATACAATACATACTTTAGGATAATTGTTCAATATAATTCTTTAAACTATTAAAACATCTAGGTAATGAAAAAGATTTTGCAAAACGATACGAGCGACCGAACCCCATATAAGGGCCACTTTAAAAATTGACTGTGGTCGCTGCCATATTGAAATGTCACGACCACGTGTTAAAAACATTTGTATTCGCCATTAGGAGCTGGCCATAGTGCTTTATGGAGTTTGGGTGGTGCTAGAACCAGGTCAGGTTACGGGTGACCGGCCATTTTCCGGCTGCAATTAAATGACAAAAGCGATGTGAGATATAATGAATGTGGCCTTTTAATGTATGGAAGGGCAACTAGGTCAAAATTCTATTCCGCTATTGTACATAATATCTTAATTTCAAATGTTATTACTTTCAAGCGATTGATGCTGATATTATTTTCGTGACTGTCTTTTTAATTGTGATACTTTATATATGTCATCATGATTGTTGTCTTTTTCGACAATCATTTCTTTTAATTTGTCATGTTGACTTTACAATCCGACACTCGCAATCCGGTAGATCCGCATTGCATTCCGTTTACTGCAATCCGCGTTACGCTTGTTGCTAGTTGCCAATTCGATTGTGAAACTAAAAAGTTAGTTCTTTTCGTAAACGGTGCGACGGTACTTTTTTCAGACAACTTAAACGCTATAGGAAATTTCCGCCGCAACAGGTTGGGTAATGCTTGTAGCAAAGCGACTTATGAGCTAAAATGGCCCATACGCTCGGATCGCATACGTCATTGATTGTTGCATTCTGCTCAATCAGACTATCGTAACCGCCTTGGAAGCTCCTTATTCCAAGAGGTTCTTCGGGGGGAAATCGGAGATAGGAAATATGAAATACAATTTAGTTATACAATTGTGTTTTATGGATGAATAATAAAGCGCATAGAATGCCTTTATTTGTGTTAATACAATATGTTTTTGTTTAAGAAACAGGTCTCGAAAAGATGACGTATCACCAATTCAGGGACGTAGCTAAATGGGCATGCCAACACTAGTGGGGTCCAGTAGTCATGCCCCCTCGCGTGATTTTGTTTGTTTGTATAATGGCCCTGGTGCGTTTTAACGTATATATATATATATATATATATTGCACCAAAAATGGATCTAACAATGCAGATAGTACTGTATCTTTTTTTCTAAATCAGGTGGTAAACTATGCAGAAAGTAAACATCAGCCAGTGTACATCAGCATTATAAAGATATAGTATTACCTGCTTTAGAGATCAATTTACTGGTGCAATCCGCCACTGGACCTCATCTGATATAGAAATATAAATTACTGGTGCAATCCGCCATTGGACCACATCTGATATAGAAAAATACAGTACTTTCTACATTGTTAGATCCATTTACTGGTGCAATCCGCCATTGGACCTCACCTGATATAGGAAGATACAGTACGTTCTTCATTGTGAGATCCATATCTGGTCTACTCCGCCATTGGTACTCAACTGATATAGAAAGATACAGTACTTTCTGCATTATGAGATCCATTTACTGGTACAATCCCCATTGGACCTCAACTGACTGGTTCAATCAGCCATTGAACCTCACCTGATATAGAAATAGTGGTTAGGTTAACTGGTCGTCTGTAAGCCATCGATTGAATAAAAATGGCGCTAAATATTCAACCAATCAATACATTTCAGAAAACTTTGCATTCCGCTATGTCAGCCAAAGTTATATAGTGTTACGATGGTTTCAAACGAGTACCAACGCGGAGGTCTGACTGAACGACTTCTTACAAGCCATTTTTAAATAAATATAGGCCCTATATTTACGAAGGGTTTAACATACATAATAAAAATATCTCCTCATTAAGGAGAATTAACACATTCCCATCAAGTATATATATATGTTTATTGTTGTTATACATGCATGGTAAGAAATATTCAATCGCACATACGACATTTACAAGAACCATAAAAAGGGTATCAGTGCTCACAGGCTAGGGTCTACTCACTTTAGGAGAAATATATAGACAGAAAAAATAAACAAATTTCTACAATTTGAACCAAGGTTTTTTCTGGCTTTAAACACTGAAAATTGTGTTTTTGTTTTTACTTTAAATTCTCTCAGTGCATCGTATTCTTCTTGGATGGATTGCATTTAGGCTTTCCCAACTCAATTTTTAACTCGACACCGTTTAAAGGCAAAGATAGCAAAACTTGGAGGAACAGGTACTTGTAGTTTCGCAGTCGGATTACGTTTGTCGGAATATGGTTAAGCGTTAAGCGGGAAGCGAAATGGCAGACAGAAACCGTCTATTACCATGTAACAGTAAGCACTTCGCAACTGTTTTATCGAATATGACGAACAAAATAATGGCGGAATTAAAATTACTAAATAAAACACAGGTCTTACGACATTGTATGTTTTGATTAACAAAAACACAGAAAGGCAGTTGTATTTAACAACAACAGAATAAGTAACAAGCGGAATAGAATTTTGACCTGGCAAATTGCTGAGTTAATGTTAATTATTTTCAAAACACCATGTTTTTAATAAACTGTTACAAATATACGCTGAACCAATAACAATGGAAATAATAACAAAACTAAGAAGTTACAATTGTTTATTTTTCCCGATACATAGGATATATATTTTCTTAAAAAACAAGGCAGTTTAATTGGTGTGGTTCAGTACGTTATATGACTGAAACAGACATATCGCTCAACTTGCACACATTTATTTGACAGAAATGATTATTTTTTAATGAATATATCCACAAATGAATTTAAAAATATATTTTCACAGTAGTAAAATTTATAAATCATTTCAATAAATAGGTTTGGAAATATATATAAGGTAAGTTTCAAGACATTTTTCCATATATTTTCCTGTTAAATATGCAAATGGAAATGCATAATAATTCATATTTGTGCATTTTAACACCATACTTACTATCAAACACACCGCATTTCTGCAGCCGGAATTGTATCGGGTTAGCTGGAACTTGATCAGGTTTGGTATCACCCATGTATTTAGTACCCGGTGCCTGATTGTTTTTATCTTTCCTATATTCACTCAAATATTGCATCTTACACCACTGAAGAAGCATATTTCGTACAAACCCTAACTTACACCTTCATTCATTCTAATTGCCACCTCCTTTATAATACCTAACCATTGGATGCTTGTAAAAAACAGCCACCTTCTTTATGTTACGACGGTAACGATCCGATAAGCCAGCGATTTGTGTCGTGGAAACTGAGCCAGTAGCTTATTAGGAGTATTGGCCTGTCTCTGAAGTATAGCCACCATAGGATTTATTTTGCCATTTTTAAGATATGTGCACGTGTCGATATTTTTATGTTTGTTTTTGCCTTTATCGCCATATTGGTTTTATTTAACAATTTTGCTTTAATTTTGAAACAAATTCCCTTTTTCGATATTTCGTTAATTATTTTCCTGAGATGTTTGATTTGTATAATATTAATTCTTTTGTAATATCCAAAATGTTATCTAAATTAACTGAGAAACGTTGTTTATTATACTTATTATAGATTCAGTATTTAATGATTTTTCCCCGGCTAGTTTCTCAAAATTAGATACCGGCGAACTTCTACCAGTGTGACGATTTTGGTAGTTCGTCTGACCACCACTAGTCTCCTTCCCCGCCTGATTTGCAATTGTCAACGATTCTAGAATATAACTTGTATATTTAGTTGTATTGCTGTCTGAGTAGAAGAAGCTGCAGTTAATGGACACCAGACTTCACTCCGGTGACATTGAACTCGCTCCCATCACTGACCGATGTATCTGCTACATGAGATCGTGATGAGGCGTTGCTCTCTGCCCTCTCTGTCATCAGAGAGGTGTCTAAAACGGAGTTCGCGGTTGATGTTGTTTTATTTGGAGAATATTTTGGAGTTAACATACTCTGTCTATATGTGTTTCTGAAGAGGGTAATACTTGTTCTGGTTCGTTTCCCCTTTATTCACACCGTGTTTGACATGATTGGTGTGGGACTAACTATTTCATAGCCTGAGCTGGGGGACGGTGATGACTTATTAAATGATTTCCCCTTTATTTTTGTATTTGAATTGCTCACTGGTTCCATCCTGCTTTTCTGAAAATCTGGTTAGATGAACAGTTGGAATCTGCAATAATTTTGTATTTATACATTTCAAAGTGTTGTTTTTGGTTCAAGTGAGGTTCGGACTTCTGTGTTTCCATCGTTAAGGTTCCCGAGGATCCCTGTGAGTTAGTAAATGTTGAGTATATTTTGATTAAGAACTCGAGTAATAAAGTCAAGCATCGCCTTAGAAAATTAAGACTCAAGTAAGAAATAATAGTGTTGAATAAGGAAATTGAATGTCAAGTAAGGATATTGAATTAGAGTAAGAGAATCTAATGTCGACTTAGAACATTGAATATATCGAGTAACGATATTGAGTATCAAATAAAAAAATCAGGTGTTAAGTACGTAAGAAAGTCAGAAAATTAAGGATCGACTAAACAAATAGTGTCGAATAAGGAAATTGAATGTCAATTAAGGATGTCGAGTATCGAGTAAGAAAATTAAGTGTGATATAAAAAGGAAATTGTCTTGTGTATTTTAGGTATTAAATTTGGGTATCAAGGGTGTGCATATCATGCTTGTCTAGTGTAATTTAGGTATCAAATGTGTGGTTCTCATGTTATTGGTGCTTGTTTTGTGTTAATTAAGTATCAAACACGTGCTTATCATGCATATAGCGATTGTATTGTGTAATACAGTAAAACTCCACCTAATGACCACCCCGATATTTAGACCACCCCGGTTTTACTGGCATTTATTTTAGGGACGGTGTTTTACTTCTTTATTCAATGGTCGTTGACTCCGATAATACGGGGCCCCCGCTAATCCGGTATTACGATCACCAAATATGTCCCAAACACGGTCTTTGTTCTGTTTTCACACCCTTAATTACGACCGCGTGCGTGACCAAAGACGCCTCGAGAATTACAACATAATCAACGAGCCGATTTGTGGTTGACGTTAAGGACACCGGAGAGAGGATGGTAAAAACAAACTTTGTGGTCGATAGAATATGCAACCTGTCAAAAAACAGGTGGCTACGAAGAATGAAAACCAGTAAGTTTGCAAATTTTAATTGGTTAATTGTTATTTGAGTGATATCGATGGTCTTTTATGATGTGGTGAATTGCATTTCTAAATTTTATTGTAAAAATAAAACACGTCTGTAAAAACGGAGAAACAAAAATACAATGAATTTACTTTTAAAGAAAATGATACTCTTATTACAGGTAATAATAGCAATTTTATATGAAGATTAAGAATGAACCTTTGTTACAATTTTTATATTTTCGTGACATCTTACTATTTTTTGTTTTTGTTTTCAGGGTCCTGACATTGATGAAGTGAACGTTCAAATACGTTCATTGATAAGGATAAAATGCCACAAGTGAAAGAAAACGACACTACTTAGGACCCTACGAGAAGGACTATATCTACTCGAGCATAGTGTTAAAATATTTTTTGTGTTGTCTTTACTTGTTATTATATTATGTATGTAAATAAAAGATAAACCATACAACATATTTGATTTAATTATATCCTAAAAACATTAACAAATCCATTATCAGAAAGATTTTTTTATTATTATTATTATCATTGGTATAACAGTAAATCCACACATATGCACAATATAGTATACATCCATTTACTATTACGGCTACAAAGGCCTGCAACTTTTGCCAATGACTCTGGACATCGATAATAAGACCACCCCGCTATTAAGACCACTTTTGCCGGGTCCCAAAGGTGGTCTATATATTCAGTACATACTGATGTGCGCTCATGACACAATGATGCGCGTTCATTATACTGAGAATAATTATTATCTGACCCGGCTGGAGACATACCTGTAAAAAATACGAAAGTAATGTTCTATTATTTAGCCATTTCTAGCATGATATTCAATTCCTGTTATCTTATATAACGTTATTTCATAAAATGAAATGAAACAAACTCTGTTTTCCCCGAAGTATTTCTCTGTATGGTAAAAATCCCCATGTAAGGTACCTCTAAATCCTAGTTCCTTGAGTTGTAGAATGTTCAATCCCCTGTGGATGTAAGGATACTTTATATCTTTTATCTGAAACAAATAACTGATTGGTTCTTGATACTTCATAATTTCAATTAATTTTAGAACCCTCTTGGCAACTTGATGGAAAAGCATTCCTCCATATTTAGTCAAAACTTATTGGCTATTGCTAGACAATGCTTCAGATCTCAGAACTAAGCTTATTATTGAAAATATGGATACAAAAGTGAGAATTATCCATTTACATAGCATACTGGACTATTTCAGACATTTCCCAAGAGTTATCCGATAATTGCCCCTGCGCATTTCGATGATATTGGAGATGACTCCAATTACTTCCCTTAGACCGTGATAAAACATACAGGTATCGTTCCGCTCTGACACTAAGATCAAGTAGGCGTGACGTGTTATATGCACTCGGGATATATCTATTCGTTTTGATAAGCAAGTTTTGGTGATTTTGATGTGTAGTATAAAAAAAATATTAATGAATTTTACTTATTAATAAACGCTAAAATCATTTGATTAAATTCAATGTGCAAAATTATAACATAGATTAATGATTTTAATTACAAATTTCAATATGCTTTGATAAAGTTTATTTTATTATCAGTCAACAGATAAAGATTGATTATTTTGTGTTACTGTTATTGATAAATTTAGTTTAATTTGATTTATTTTACTTCGATTGTGAAACAAGTTCTTTCAACTTAGGCAAATCACGCTGGAAGTCTTCCTGGTTAGAACCAGTACTAAGCATATGCGGAAAAGTGTCTTGCTAAAGGACACCACACATAGCCTTGGCGGAGGATTGAACCCACGACCCTCCGATCATGGGTTCGGTGCTCTACCACTGGACCTCGCGCTCAACAATAATTTATTTCGGTTATTAGATTATATAAACTTATATTTGAAGAGACAGAATGACAATAAAACATAATGTCGTAAATCAATCATCACAGACTGGTGCCGTCCGGAATTCGAATTCACGACCCGAGGGTCGATAGTCGGACGCATTACTGTCTGAGTTAACGGGACAAGTGCTATGATATTCAAACTTCATGTTGTTGTTTTTTAAAATATAATTATTATGGTTGTTTGAAACAGACATCTTTATATTAGCGCATGCGTTTTTAATAAAGCCTAAAACGGTATTTGACCAAAATCCATTTTTAACAACTTCTTTCAAGTACCTCGTGTTATAATATCATAAGATTATATTGTTACAACAGATTAATGTTTTTCGCATACCACTTTGATATACAGTAAAACTTCGTTGGCTATTTTGTTCAGTCCCGTCGGGTTCGATCCATCGAAGTTCTACTGTATTCATCTTTATATACTTGGAATAAGTTTTATCATTCCGATTTCATTCAGCCATTTACAAGAGTTATGCACTTTTTTTCAACACAGGAACAAAATTAGTCGTAACATATGCTATGGTAATGTAACCTACATAATAAGTATATATATTTTTTCAGAAATAGTTTTAAGTGAAAATTGCAGCGTATTTTAAGTAAGCTAATAAATGTGAATAGCTGATGTATTACGCAGCAGTTTTACAAATCTCTTTGCTTTGATTTGTAATACCGCAATTATCTTTAGCTTTATATTCATTTTATTGTTTCATGTTTAACAAAGTAAACACTAAAACATTCACAAAATATTTCTTACAGATCATGTCATGTTAGTACTCTATTGAAACACACGATATGTTTTAAAATAGATATTTAACAATACAATGTGCAAAGTCACTCATCTCAATATCAAGACTTCCCTAACTGCAGTAAAGTACAAGGTTAATGTGACATACGCAGAAACGCTTTGCATAACAACACAATGTATCCGGGAGGTGTTGTGTCCGTCACCCATGAAATGTAATTACTCAATTACATTCTAGCAGATTATATTATAACCCCCAATAAAAGTACAAGTTTTCCCTCCGGGGCAGGGGTAGGGGGTAATTAAGTTCATAAATGACACTGGCTTATCGCATTGTTTGAGACTTGAAACACAGACAGGGGATGGGGGGGGGGGGGGGAGCGATATTTGTACAAGGATTATTAGATTTGAATATTATTTCACTGATCTTAGGAAAACGTTAAAATTTGATAAACATTTGATATTGGATTATCTTAACTAACTTGTTTTAAAAGTTAATTACACGATATCTATGCAATGACTGAAAAACGAACATAAACATGCACTAAATGAAACATGTTTGCAGTTAAAATATTTATTTTGGATTATCAAACTTTAGGAAGTATTCTCAGTACCATTATATTTCTTTAAATAATTATATTTTCGTGCCGCAAAACACCATTCATTTTATATGTATTATCTTTCTTTTCGTCTCATCTACACATCATATAACAAAACATAAATTATACATGAACGTTTAAACTTGTACATAGCCATTCTAAAAGAATTATAAGAGACATTTTAAAACATAAATTATGAATATCAATACAAAGCACATTTTTTTGACATGATAAAACTCCATGTAAAATATTGCTAATCTTTATACTAAAATCTGCAATAAACTAATTTTTTAATTAAAAAGATGAAGAAGAATAAGAGCACTATTGCACATATTTAAAAATATCTTTAAAAAACCGATTAATGTTTTTGATCAGATCATTTGAGAACTGATTAGCAATATGTTCATATACGTGGAGATTTTTTTTAATTGAGTAATTCAAAACAATGATATGCTAATTATGCTGTATTAACATTATTATCAACCAATTACATTATTAAATCTATTTAATCAATTAACATGCCTCGAGTAATGTTTTATTGTTATCTTATCACTGGTTTTGATATTTAAGAATCAAGTGATATAAATAAATTGAGTATTCCAATTATACATTCTCTTTAATCAATTTTCTTTCTATGTCCACTGAATTATTTTATAACAAAGACATTAAAACATAAATTTGTGCGAAAAAAAAATAAACCATTAAATAATGTTTTAGATTACAAAAGAAATGTACTTGAATTTGAAGCTTTTTGAAGGTTCTTTAGTTAAAATATGAAGTTAAAAAAAAATCTATGCTTTAGACTATAAATAAAATACATAATAAACACACACACTTTAAACTACACATAGCTTGCAATATCACCATGTGTTTATAAATATTTCGGGGCTGAAAAACATCTGCATTGCATATAGCCGGCTGATATAGCGACATACATGCTGTATTTAATTGGGTACAATAATACGCTGTACATTAGGCACACAGAAAATAAATCCGAATTAAATTTTATCTCATTTTCAAATCAAAATGGAAGCAAGATGCAATTATCATATTTTTTTATATCTATATACCATCGTAAAGAGAATTTTATTTGCAATAAACATATACGTTGTAATAGGTTGGCAAATAATCATAACTAAGGTTTATAAGACCTTAAAAATGACAGAAAACGTGTTTTGAGTAATTTTTATATAGAACATATAAGGACCATATATGCTGTTATAAAACTAAAAAAGGAAGCAAGAATACGTAAACATATTTTAATTTTTATTTTATCATAATAAAGGTTATATTTTTAACTAAATGACTAGACGTTGTAATAGTTTGGTAATTTAATATTGAAACAGTTATAACGATTAAATTAAATTTCTCCTATATGTTTCTATGTTAACCAATTATCACGGTTTAGCCAGGTAAGTGATAAAAACGGTCGATTTCAAGGGGGGTAACTTCTCTCGATAATCCAGTGATATGTCTGAAATAGTCCCACATGGTATACCTTGTTAATGCTTTTTTAATTGGGGTTAAGCCATTTTCAACACATTTCGGGTTATATATGGCATATCCAGTTTTATTGGTGGTGGGACCCCAGAATGAATCTGAGTAGAAGCGTTAGCCTTTTGCATGTAATTGGCAAACTTTCTCACATAAAATATTGGAGCGAGCGGGACTCGACCAATGACCTTTAGCGGTGAAAGGTAAGTGTAGGCCACAAAGGACCCTTGTAAATGGTAGGTCAATCATAAAATTCTATATTCAAATTTAAGTCTACAGTGAATGTTATGCTAATGGTGTACAGTCAAATATGTGTTGGTGGTCACCTCTATTAACCAACCACTTGTCTTAAACAGCCACATATTATTTTACCATTTTCAAAAGTTTAGTTTTAATCAACCTGTATTAAGCAGCCATCTGCCTTAACGGGTCAGTTTTGCCCTTTCCCTTCAGTGGCTGCTTAAGACAGGTTTTACTATATTTCTAACTTTAATTATGTCGTTGCGTGCAAGGTCGCACACCACATATAGTTGCCATGTGCAGCAGCTATCACCAAATGTTCGTACAAATGTTTCATAAATAAACAAAAGGGAAATCTTTTGTGGTAATTAGTAATTGAGATTTGAGATTTAATGACTGTTTTGCCTTCACATTGAACAGTTAGTGTTCGTTTCATGCTTTAAATTAATATACTTAGAGCAATGTCTTTATCGCCATGTTGGTTTAATTTAACAATTTTGCTTTAATTTTGAAATAAATTCCCTTTTTCGATATTTTGTTAATTGTTTTCCTGAGATGTTTGTTTGTATAATAATAATTATTTTGTAATATCCACAATGTTATCTAAATTAAATGAGAAACGTTGTTTATTATGTTTATTATAGATTCAGTATTTAATGATTTTTCCCCGGCTAGTTTCTCAAAATTAGATACCGGCGAAATTCTACCAGTGTGACGATTTTGGTAGGTCGCATGACCACCACTAGTGTCTCCTTCCCCGCCTGATTTTCAATTGTCAACGATTCTAGAATATTAGCTTTATATTTAGTTGTATTGCTGCCTGAGTAGAAAAAGCTGCAGTTAATAGACACCAGACTTCACTCCGGTGACATTGAACTCGCTCCCATCACTGATCGATGTATCTGCTACATGATATCGTGATGAGGCGTTGCTCTCTGCCCTCTCTGCCATCAGAGAGGTGTCTAAAATGGAGTTCGCGGTTGATGTTATTTTATTATGGGAATATTTTGGAGTTAACATACTCTGTCGATATGTGTTTATGGAGAGGGTAATACTTGTTCTGGTTCGTTTCCCCTTTATTCCCACCGTGTTTGACATGATTGGTGTGGGACTAACTATTTCACAGCCTGAGCTGGGGGACGGTGATGACTTATTAAATGATTTCCCCTTTATTTTTGTATTTGAATTGCTCACTGGTTCCATCCTGCTTTTCTGAAAATCTGGTTAGATGACCAGTTGGAATCTGCATTAATTTTGTATTTATACATTTCAAAGTGTTGTTTTTGGTTCAAGTGAGGTTCGGACTTCTGTGTTTCCATCGTTAGGTATCCCGAGGATCCCTGTGAGTTAGTAGATGTTGAGTATATATTGATTAGAAACTCGAGTAATAAAGTCAAGCATCGCGTTAGAAAATTAAGACTCAAGTAAGAAATAATAGTGTTGAATAAGGAAATTGAATGTCAATTAAGGATGTCGAGTATCGAGTAAGAAAATTAAGTGTCAAATTAAAAGAAAATTGTCTTGTGTATTTTAGGTATTAAATTTGGGTACCAAGGGTGTGCATATCATGCTTGTCTAGTGTAATTTAGGTATCAAATGTGTGGTTCTCATGTCATTGGTGCTTGTTTTGTGTTAAATAAGTATCAAACACGTGCTTATCATGCATATAGCGATTGTATTGTGTAATACAGTAAAACTCCACCTAATGACCACCCCGATATTAAGACCACCCCGGTATTACGGGCATTTATTTTAGGGACGGTTTTTTCCTTCTTTATTCAATGGTCGTTAACTCCGATAATACGGCACATACCCCCCCCCCCCCTCCCCCCCCCCTCCCACCACACCACCAACCCCAACCCCGCTAATCCGGTATTACGATCACCAAATATGTCCCAAACACGGTCTTTGTTCTATTTTCACACCCTTAATTACGACCGCGTGCGTGACCAAAGACGCCTCGAGAAAAAAATTTACAACATAATCAACGAGCCGATTTGTGGTTGACGTTAAAGGTGTGACGTTTTCAGGTGAACAAAGCCATAAAGGACACCGGAGAGAGGATGGTAAAAACAAACTTTGTCGTCGATAGAATATGCAACCTGTCAAAAAACAGGTGGCTACGAAGAATGAAAACCAGCAAGTTTGCAAATTTTAATTGGTTAATTGTTATTTGAGTGATATCGATGGTCTTTTATGATGTGGTGAATTGCATTTCTAAATTTTATTGTAAAAATAAAACACGTTTGTAAAAACGGAGAAACAAAAATACAATGAATTTACTTTTAAAGAAAATGATACTCATATTACAGGTAATAATAGCAATTTTATATGAAGATTAAGAATGAACCTTTGTTACAATTTTTATATTTTCGTGACATCTTACTATTTTTTGTTTTTGTTTTCAGGGTCCTGACATTGATGAAGTGAACGTTCAAATACGTTCATTGATAAGGATAAAATGCCACAAGTGAAAGAAAACGACACTACTTAGGACCCTACGAGAAGGACTATATCTACTCGAGCATAGTGTTAAAATATTTTTTGTGTTGTCTTTACTTGTTATTATATTATGTATGTAAATAAAAGATAAACCATACAACATATTTGATTTAATTATATCCTAAAAACATTAACAAATCCATTATCAGAAAGATTTTTTTATTATTATTATTATCATTGGTATAACAGTAAATCCACACATATGCACAATATAGTATACATCCATTTACTATTACGGCTACAAAGGCCTGCAACTTTTGCCAATGACTCTGGACATCGATAATAAGACCACCCCGCTATTAAGACCACTTTTGCCGGGTCCCAAAGGTGGTCTATATATTCAGTACATACTGATGTGCGCTCATGACACAATGATGTGCGTTCATTATACTGAGAATAATTATTATCTGACCCGGCTGGAGACATACCTGTAAAAAATACGAAAGTAATGTTCTATTATTTAGCCATTTCTAGCATGATATTCAATTCCTGTTATCTTATATAACGTTATTTCATAAAATGAAATGAAACAAACTCTGTTTTCCCCGAAGTATTTCTCTGTATGGTAAAAATCCCCATGTAAGGTACCTCTAAATCCTAGTTCCTTGAGTTGTAGAATGTTCAATCCCCTGTGGATGTAAGGATACTTTATATCTTTTATCTGAAACAAATAACTGATTGGTTCTTGATACTTCATAATTTCAATTAATTTTAGAACCCTCTTGGCAACTTGATGGAAAAGCATTCCTCCATATTTAGTCAAAACTTATTGGCTATTGCCAGACAATGCTTCAGATCTCAGAACTAAGCTTATTATTGAAAATATGGATACAAAAGTGAGAATTATCCATTTACATAGCATACTGGACTATTTCAGACATTTCCCAAGAGTTATCCGATAATTGCCCCTGCGCATTTCGATGATATTGGAGATGACTCCAATTACTTCCCTTAGACCGTGATAAAACATACAGGTATCGTTCCGCTCTGACACTAAGATCAAGTAGGCGTGACGTGTTATATGCACTCGGGATATATCTATTCGTTTTGATAAGCAAGTTTTGGTGATTTTGATGTGTAGTATAAAAAAAATATTAATGAATTTTACTTATTAATAAACGCTAAAATCATTTGATTAAATTCAATGTGCAAAATTATAACATAGATTAATGATTTTAATTACAAATTTCAATATGCTTTGATAAAGTTTATTTTATTATCAGTCAACAGATAAAGATTGATTATTTTGTGTTACTGTTATTGATAAATTTAGTTTAATTTGATTTATTTTACTTCGATTGTGAAACAAGTTCTTTCAACTTAGGCAAATCACGCTGGAAGTCTTCCTGGTTAGAACCAGTACTAAGCATATGCGGAAAAGTGTCTTGCTAAAGGACACCACACATAGCCTTGGCGGAGGATTGAACCCACGACCCTCCGATCATGGGTTCGGTGCTCTACCACTGGACCTTGCGCTCAATAATAATTTATTTCGGTTATTAGATTATATAAACTTATATTTGAAGAGACAGAATGACAATAAAACATAATGTCGTAAATCAATCATCACAGACTGGTGCCGTCCGGAATTCGAATTCACGACCCGAGGGTCGATAGTCGGACGCATTACTGTCTGAGTTAACGGGACAAGTGCTATGATATTCAAACTTCATGTTGTTGTTTTTTAAAATATAATTATTATGGTTGTTTGAAACAGACATCTTTATATTAGCGCATGCGTTTTTAATAAAACCTAAAACGGTATTTGACCAAAATCCATTTTTAACAACTTCTTTCAAGTACCTCGTGTTATAATATCATAAGATTATATTGTTACAACAGATTAATGTTTTTCGCATACCACTTTGATATACAGTAAAACTTCGTTGGCTATTTTGTTCAGTCCCGTCGGGTTCGATCCATCGAAGTTCTACTGTATTCATCTTTATATACTTGGAATAAGTTTTATCATTCCGATTTCATTCAGCCATTTACAAGAGTTATGTAATAGGTTGGCAAATAATCATAACTAAGGTTTATAAGACCTTAAAAATGACAGAAAACGTGTTTTGAGTAATTTTTATATAGAACATATAAGGACCATATATGCTGTTATAAAACTAAAAAAGGAAGCAAGAAAACGTAAACATATTTTAATTTTTATTTTATCATAATAAAGGTTATATTTTTAACTAAATGACTAGACGTTGTAATAGTTTGGTAATTTAATATTGAAACAGTTATAACGATTAAATTAAATTTCTCCTATATGTTTCTATGTTAACCAATTATCACGGTTTAGCCAGGTAAGTGATAAAAACGGTCGATTTCAAGGGGGGTAACTTCTCTCGATAATCCAGTGATATGTCTGAAATAGTCCCACATGGTATACCTTGTTAATGCTTTTTTAATTGGGGTTAAGCCATTTTCAACACATTTCGGGTTATATATGGCATATCCAGTTTTATTGGTGGTGGGACCCCAGAATGAATCTGAGTAGAAGCGTTAGCCTTTTGCATGTAATTGGCAAACTTTCTCACATAAAATATTGGAGCGAGCGGGACTCGACCAATGACCTTTAGCGGTGAAAGGTAAGTGTAGGCCACAAAGGACCCTTGTAAATGGTAGGTCAATCATAAAATTCTATATTCAAATTTAAGTCTACAGTGAATGTTATGCTAATGGTGTACAGTCAAATATGTGTTGGTGGTCACCTCTATTAACCAACCACTTGTCTTAAACAGCCACATATTATTTTACCATTTTCAAAAGTTTAGTTTTAATCAACCTGTATTAAGCAGCCATCTGCCTTAACGGGTCAGTTTTGCCCTTTCCCTTCAGTGGCTGCTTAAGACAGGTTTTACTATATTTCTAACTTTAATTATGTCGTTGCGTGCAAGGTCGCACACCACATATAGTTGCCATGTGCAGCAGCTATCACCAAATGTTCGTACAAATGTTTCATAAATAAACAAAAGGGAAATCTTTTGTGGTAATTAGTAATTGAGATTTGAGATTTAATGACTGTTTTGCCTTCACATTGAACAGTTAGTGTTCGTTTCATGCTTTAAATTAATATACTTAGAGCAATGAACTTGCTTAATTAATAATAATAATAATAATAATAATAATAATAATAATAATAATGTTGATGATAATGATTTTATTTTGCGAGAAAACTCTGCTTGATTAGATCCAAGTCAAATCTTCAATAAGGTCCTCAACAACAAAGTTTTAACATTAATTAACAAATTAACATCAAATATACAAATATAGATAAGTATCATGTACATAAATCACTGGCATACTATGATCTGCTCCACTGAAGACATTTACATTTGTCACATGAAGGCATAAATTATCTCGTAGATTTATCACCTGAAAGTATAAATTATCTTGTAAATTAAATGTTACATCTAGATAACACCAAAGGAGTCGCCATTCGCCGTACAGTAGCTATTCTAAACCGCAATACTTAAATTAGTTACATATATTTAAGTATAACTTTCAAAGAAATCACCTTGCATTATAGTATATTTACTTTTGGACATCAGGGAGTCCTCTGTCGCCGAGTGATCTGAAGCGACGTCGAAAGATCACTTACCTCTCATCGCTATTGTCGTAGGTTCGAGTCTCGCTGGCTCAACTTTATGTGAGAAAGTTTGCCAGTTACATGCGGAAAAGGAATACTTATAACAATTATTACACAACAAAAAAGAGCATGGACTATATAAAAATATACATATTAGTTTGCTGTTTACTTGTTGAGTCTGCAGGTACAATATTCAATAATTTAATGTTCCAACTAGCTGTGTATATATTAATGACAAAACATACTCGTACTCAGACGAGTCGTTTAATATATAGATGGTTACTACTACACTAGTTACTGTACTTTGGTTATATAGATCTTGGTTACTACTACACTGATTACTGTTCTTTGGTTATATAGATCTTGGTTACTACTACACTAGTTGCGGTACTTTATTTATATAGATCTCGGTTACTACTACAATAGTTATTATACTTTGTGGTTATTTAGATCTTGGTTACAACTAAGCAAGTTACTGAACTTTGGTTATATAGTTAATGCTTACTACTACAATAGTTACTGTACATTGGTTATACAGATACTGGTTACTTCTACACTAGTAACTGTGCTTTGGTAATATAGATCTTGGTTACTACTACACTAGTTACTGTACTTTAGTTATATAGATCTTGGTTACTACTACACTAGTTACTAAACTTTGGTTATATAGTTCGTGCTTACTACTACAATAGTTACTGTACTTTGGTTATATAGATATTGGTTACTACTACACTAGTTACTGTACTTTGGTTATATAGAACTTGCTACCACTACAATAGTTACTGTACTTTGGTAATATAGATATTGGTTACTACTACACTAGTTACTGTACTTTGGTTACATAGATATTGGTTACTAATACAATAGTTACTGTAATTTGGTTATATAGATCTTGGTTACTACTAAATTAGTTACTGTACTTTGGTGATATAAATCTTGTAAACTACTACACTAGTAACTGCACTTTGTTTACATCAATCTTGGTTTCTGCTACACTAGTTACTGTACTTTGGTCATATAGATCTCGGTACTACTACACTAGTTACTGTACTTTGGTAATATCAATCTTGGTTACCACTACACAAGTTACTGTACTTTGGTTATGTAAATCTTGGTTACCACTGCACTAGTAACTGTATTTTGGGTATGTAAATCTTGCTTGGTTACTACTTTACAAGTTACTGTACTTTGTTGGTATATAGATATTGGTGACTACTACACTAGTTACTAAACTTTGGTTATATAGATCTTGGTAACTACTACACTAGTTACTTTACTTTGGTTATATAGATCGTAGTTACTACTACACTAGTTACTGCAAATTGGTTATATAGATATTGGTTACTTCTACACTAGTTACTATACTTTGGTTATATAGATCATGGTTACTACTACACTAGTTACTGTACCTTGGGTATTTAGAAATTGGTCACTACTACACTAGTAACTGTACTTTAGGTATTTAGATATTGGTTACTTCTACACTAGTTACTATAAATTGGTTATATAGATATTGGTTACTATTACACTAGTTACAGTATTTTGGTTAAATAGATATTGGTGACTACTACACTAGTTACTGTATTTTGGTTTTATAGATCTTGGTAACTAATACACTAGTAACTTTACTTTGGTTATTTAGATCTTTGTAACTACTACACTAGTTATTGTATTTTGGTTATATAGATCTTTGTTTCTACTGCACTAATTATATACTTTGATTATATAGATCTTCGTTAATACTAAACTAGTTACTGTACTTTGGTTATATAGTTCGTGCATACTACTACACTTGTTACTGTACTTTGGCTATAAAATTCATGCTTACTACTACACTAATTACTGTACTTTGGTTATATAGATCTTGGTCACTACTAAACTAGTTACTGTACTTTGGTTATAAAGATCTTGGTTACTACTACACTAGTTATTGTACTTTGGTTATATAGTTCGTGCTTAGTACTACACTTGTTACTGTACTTTTGGTATATAGATCTTGGTTACAGCTAAACTAGTTATTGTACTGTGTGGTTATTTAGATCTTAGTTACTACTACACTAGTAACTGAACTTTGGTTATATAGTTCGTGCTTACTACTACAATAGTTACTGTACTTTGGTTATATAGATATTGGTTACTTCTACACTAGTTACTGCACTTAAGTTATATAGATCTTGGTTACTACTACACTAATTACTGAACTTTGGTTATATAGTTCGTGCTTATTACTACAATAGTTACTGTACTTTGGTTATATAGATATAGGTTACTTCTACACTAGTTACTGCATTTGATTATATAGATCTTGGTTACTACTACACTAGTTACTGTATTTTGGTTAAATAGATCGTGGTTACTACTACACTAGTTACTGTACTTTGGGTATTTAGATATTGGTTACTACTACAATAGTTACTGTACTTTGGTTATATAGATATTGGTTACTTCTACACTAGTTACTGCATTTGATTATATAGATCTTGGTTACTACTACACTAGTTACTGTATTTTGGTTAAATAGATCGTGGTTACTACTACACTAGTTACTGTACTTTGGGTATTTAGATATTGGTTACTACTACACTAGTTACTGTACTTTAGATATTTAGATATTGGTTACTTCTACACTAGTTACTATATATTGGTTGAATAGATCTTGGTTACTACTACACTAGTTACATTATTTTGGTTAAATAGATCTTGGTTACAGCTAAACTAGTTATTGTACTGTGTGGTTATTTAGATCTTAGTTACTACTACATTAGGTACTGAACTTTGGTTATATAGTTCGTGCTGACTGCTACAATAGTTACTGTACTTTGGTTATATAGATATTGGTTACTACTACACTTGTTACTGAACTTTGGTTATATAGTTCGTGCTTACTACTACAATAGTTACTGTACTTTAGTTATATAGATATTTGCTACCACTACACTAGTTACTGCACATTGGTTATATAGATATTGGTTACTTCTACAATAGTTACTATACTTTGGTTATATAGATCATGGTTACTACTACACTAGTTACTAAACTTTGGTTATATAGTTCGTGCTTACTACTACAATAGTTACTGTACTTTGGTTATATAGATCTTGGTTACTACTACACTAGTTATTGTACTTTGTTTATATAGTTCGTGCTTACTACTACACTAGTTACAGTACTTTGGTTATATAGATCTTGGTTACTACTACACTAGTTACTGTACTTTGATTATATAGATCTTGGTTACTACTACACCAGTTACTGTACTTTGGCAATATAGATCTAGGTTACTACTACACTAGTTACTGTATTTTGGTTATACAGTTCGTGGTTACTACTACACTAGTTACTGTACTTTGGGTATTTAGATATTGGCTACTTCTACAGTAGTTACTCTATTTTGGTTATATAGTTCTTGGTTACTTCTACACTAGTTACAGTATTTTGGTTATATAGATCTTGGTTACTACTTCACTAGTTACTGTACTTTGATTATATAGATCTCTTGGTTACTAATACACTAGTTGCTGTACTTTGGCAATATAGATCTAGATTACTACTAGAATAGTTAATGTATTTTGGTTATAAAAATCGTGGTTACTACTACACTAGTTACTTTATTTTGGTTATTTAGATATTGGTTACTTCTACACTAGTTAATGTTTTTTTGTTATATAGGCCTTGGTTACTACTACACTATTTACTGTACTTTAGTTATTTAGGTATTGGTTTCTACTACACTAGTAACTGTACTTTGGTTATTTAGATCTTGGATACTACTACATATGTCATTGTACTTTGGTTATATAGATCTTTGTTACTACTACACTAGTTACCGTACTTTGGCTATATAGATATTGGTTACTTCTAAACTAGTTACTGTACTTTGTGGTTATAAAGATCATGGTTACACCTACCCTAGTTATTGTACTTTGGTTAAATAGATCTTGGTTACTACTACACTAGTTACTTTACTTTGGCTATATAGATAGTTGTTACTTCTACACTAGTAACTGTACTTTGTGGTTATATAGATCTTGGTTACTACTACACTAGTTATTGTACTTTGGTTATATAGATATTGGTTACTACTACACTAGTTACTGTACTTTGGCTATATAGATATTGGTTTCTATTACACTAGTTACTGTACTTTGTGGTTATATAGATCTAGGTTACTGCTATACTAGTTATTGTACTTTGGTTATATAGATATTGGTTACTTCTACACTAGTTGCTGTCTTTTGGCGAACATCAAATGTATTTGTTAATGGAATCGATTGATCTGTAACAGCTTGATCTAAATGAGTCCCTGTAAAACATAAACTATCGGAATCAATGTAAGTATCTCTAACAACTCTAACTTATTCCTTAATGCCTCTAATACTTCTGTGAATGATAGATAAACAATGATTCCCAGTGATTGGTCCAGGGTTCAGATCAATATCACCAGCCTCCAAAAGAAGGAGACATATAACTAAATTAAAATATGAACCATGAAATTAACCTTTGGCTAAATGTATAATCTAACGTATATTATCATCATTAGCATCATCAAAATCTCTATTGTCGTCATAATTATCAATATATTAATTATCATCATTATCATCATCAATATCGTCATTATCAGCATAATAATCATCAACATCAGCAGCAACATCACCATTATCATTATAATTATTAATGTCGTCATCAACATCCTCATTTTCTGTCCCCTATCGTAGTTACGCCAATGCTCGCCAACTCCGTGTCCATCAGACTTTTACAAATCGAGTAAGTTAAGAGTTTTTATTGTAGAAAATTATGCCTGTAGGCATTTAATCCTAAAGTTTCTAATAAGTTGAAAATTTCCGTGCCTTCCTCCATTTTGAAAATTAGCCGGTGTTTCTTATAAACCCACCCGTTAAAATCGTCCACATAATGATAAGTCGCATAATAAAGTATTTACAGCATATAATAACTGAATTGTCTGCAGGATATAATGTTAATGTATGACTATATAATATTTTGAAGAAACTACATAATGTAATGATAAAAGCACATCATATAATGACACATTTACATAATATAATGGTTAATGTACATGATATAATGTAACATCTACATAATATAATGGTTAATGTACGTGATATAATGTAACATCTACATAATATAATGATTAATGTACGTGATATAATGTAACATCTACATAATATAATGGTTAATGTACGTGATATAATGTAACATCTACATAATATAATGATTAATGTACGTGATATAATGTAACATATACATAATATAATGGTTAATGTACATAATATAATGACACATCTACATAATATAATGGTTAATGTACATAATATAATGTAACATCTACATAATATAATGGTTAATGTACATAATATAATGACACATCTACATAATATAATTGTTAATGTACATCATATAATGACACATCTACATAATATAATGGATAATGTACATAATATAATGTAACATCTGCATAATATAATGGTTAATGTACATAATATAATGTAACATCTACATACTATAATGGTCAATGTACATAATATAATAAAGAATGTACATCATATAATGACAAATCTACAACATATAATGACATGTCTTCATAATATAATGGTTAATGTACATAATATAATAAAGACTGTACATCATATAATGACAAATCTACAACATATAATGACATGTCTACATAATATAATGACACATCTACATACTATAATGGTTAATGTACATAATATAATGTAACATCTACATAATATAATGGTTAATGTTCATAATATAATGACACATTTACATAATATAATGGTTTATGTACATACTATAATGACACATCTACATAATATAATGGTTAATGTACATAATATAATGTAACATCTACATAATATAATGGTTAATGTACATCATATAATGTAACATCTACATAATATAATAATAAAAGCACATAATGTTATGACAAATCTTCATAATAAAATGTTAATTGTATATCGTATAATGACAAATCTACATACTATAAAGATAAAACTACATAACATAATAAAGAATGCACAGCATATAATGATTAAAGCACATAATATAATGAAAAAAGCACATCACATAATGACACATCTACATAATATAATGGTTAATGTACATACTATAAATAAAAAATGTACATCATATAATGATAAATGTACATTTCAGGTGATAATTCTACGATATACTTTATACTTCAGGTGACATGTAAATCGATAGAAACCAGTTGTCCTGAGCAGATGACAAGAGCTGTAAGTTCCTATCAGCCCGACGTTATCGTATGTCCATTCCTTAAATCTAAAGTCCCCGAAATCATTTTCACAAACAAGGAGCGGCCATGTCTGATTGTTCATCCAGGTATCGCAGGCGATCGCGGGGCCTCTTCTATCGACTGGGCACTTTATGATGACCGAAATCAATGGGGAGTTACAGTTTTACAAGCTCATGAAGAAATGGATGCAGGTGACATTTGGAGCACGGAAACATTTGACGTTCCGCCAAAAAGTACAAAAACATCGCTGTACAATGGCGGCGTTGCCGATTCCGCCGTCAGATGTGTACAAGATGCAGTGTCTCGTTTCTGTCAAAATATCAAACCTACTCTGTTTGATGCAAATCATCCTGAAATTAAAGGCGAACTTCGAAGAAACATGAAAACTACAGACCGAGTGATTAATTGGAAAATGCCATCAATGGAAATAGAGAAACGGATTCGGATGTCTGACACTGTCCCTGGGGCGTTATGCGAATTAAACATCCTTGATAAGGTATCAAAGTACCGATTGTTTGATGCCCACGTCGAGACTGGAGAACAATCTCATATGGTTAGAGAATTATTGAAAAGTGCTTTTCCTGGCAAAGTGGTCGCTGTGAGGAATAAATCTGTATTGGTTAAGGCCGGTGACAAAAACGGAGTATGGATCGGTCAAATGAAAAAGGTGAGTTTTAAGGTATGTTAAGATAGTAAATAAAGTGTATGTATTCACAACCTACTGCATGTGATACTATTATAAAACATATATAGCGTTGATGTTCGAAACAAAACGTGTTGGAAATTGATCAGTTAAATAATTATGTTCTATATCATGTAGTTAAATGAATGTGCATAAAAACAAGGGACCTTGATTGAAGGTGGTCTTTCTTCAGTGACAGTCAACGTTGTATTTAGTTTAAACTTATTTAATTTACTTCTATTGTGAAACTTATACAAATCACGCTCGAAGTCTTCCTTGGTAGAACCAGACCACGTGTTTTATATTGCTTAGAGCCTCAATGTCTACAGCTCTTATATTAACCCTTTACATCATATAGACGCCTTTGGGCACCTCTAATATAGACGCCTTTGGACACCTCTAATATAGACGCCTTTGGACACCTAATATAGAAGTCTTTTGAATTATTGGGTGAATTATGTTTATATTAACTGACAGAGTGAAAAACAGTGCAGGAAGTATTCAGATTTCTCGTTACCAGCAATCTGAACTCTTCCTGCACTGTTTTCAAAGGCCTTCTGTGATTGGTGCGGGAAAGCGCGTTTCTATGGAGTAAAGGGTTAAGGGAGTTGTACTTGTTATGATTATGCAATGGATGTTTTGTGTTTGTTGCGACATATTGCGTTTCATATTTGACGTATGTGTACTTATGTGTTTATTTATAGAATAACAAAGCACCGACATTAAAGCTTCCGTCAATGGAGTTACTAAATTCTAACCATGACCTCCACCTTCAAGACATCACTGACTCTTGCTGTCATGACGACGTGAGACTCGAAATCCGAGGTTCAGTTTGTTATGTACACTTTGATTTCTACAATGGAGCAATGGATAAGGAACAAGCAGCCCGTCTTCACAAAACGTTGTTAAATATTGCGTCCTTGGATGACATTAAAGTTGTTGCTATGATGGGAGGAGACCGTTTCTTTTCCACAGGTAAGAATCACATCTCGAGTTTAAAAAACTGCACATTGTGTTGTGTCAGAATATAACGAAAATATATGTAAATCAATCTAAATAGAGATCGGTGATAAAAAAAAACAAAGATATAAATATAGTACATGTATATATGTATAACAAAGCGAATTTTTGTTACAAAGTTTAACTTCAATATTTACATTATATTAACTTGTAATGGGACTTGTCGTGTTTTAAATTGGTTTCAAAACATAAAAAGCGAAATATTAATTTTAATATTATACATAAGGTTAAACAGAAATAAAATAATCATTAAAATCTTATTCAATTATAATAGAATTACTGGGGAAGATTAGAGACATATATTTGCAAAAGTGTTCAATAAGAGACAAAAGCGAAAAACTAGGCATACGGATAAACATATTTTACTGAAATTTTTTGGCTATGTCTGATTACCATTTTCAAAATGGCCGCCAAATATGAAATAGAATACACTGAATGTAAATATTATTTTGTTTTAGCGAAATTTATTACCAAAGGACATGGAATTTCATACACTGATAAGTAAATCATATCTTTCTGAGAATGTTTGATTTTAAATTAAATTTTGATATACAATGTATGGGGTCGATCATTAGTAGGAATCATATTTTTTTAATTTCAAGTTTTATCAATATGAATACCAGTTCCTTTATCAGTTAAACTTTCATCTCTTTTTATGGTTAATAACATCCATGCATATATTTCGTTATTATTTAGTTTATCATCGTCATCTACTTTATAACTTGAATTAAAACCTTTTTTTGTCATAATGATTTTATCATCATCAGGAATTCATCTGTGCGTGATAGAAAACAGCAACTACAAACAGTTAGAGTCTTGGGCGAACATCAACGCCATAGATGACGTCATCAAATCGATAGTGATGACAAAAGACAAAGTTTTTGTAGCAGTGTTGCAGGGGAACGCTGGTGCAGGGGGCGCTATGATAGCCGCAGCCTGTGACGTAGTAGTTGCACACCCGGTAAAACGTGGTTCGGAATCGACCGGATCATTGCTTTTATATATGCACTAAGAAATAATCGTGCTTGGATAGGTCTTTGCATCAATAATCATTGGTACTCATACATAACAAAATATCTTCAACTCTACTGCAAACAAACAAACTCCATCCCCATAAGCTTAACTGCTACAAAATGCAAAAGCCAGTCAGCTTTTCTCTCAGCTCTGATGTGCATGATGATTATAAACACAGGTTTTATAAAATGTTAACATCAATTTCCAGCTCTTAATATTAAAATGTTCAATATAAACAAGTCCACGGCTTAAATAATGATCTGACATTCTCAGGGAACTTCTTTAAATCAAACAAGCTCGCTTCCCCACCATATAATAGCATATTCAATATTACGACAAATGTCTATTTACCATTAACATGGACATAGTGGTTACCTTTCTTTCTGTTCCACGTGAAAGTTAAATACTTATTACAAATTATGTATTGTGACAAGACGGAGTAGTAAAACAAAACAGAGACTGACTGCACCAAGATATTACAATAGCTGTATAATAATATGCTTACATCATTGTAGTCGAAAATATGGATAATTTTCGACATTATTTAAGAATATTTTATTGTCATATATTCTCATATATTGTCAATTGTGTAAGCTTTATATTTTGGATGGTAGTGAAATATTTACTAAATAAAAACATTTTATTTGCACTTTTAAAACCAAAATGTGTGGAAAACATAATTTTCATTTCATTTGCCGCCATATTGTCGGCCATCTTGAATATTTCAAAATGCTCAATGATGACAAGATATAATCAAGCTTATTTTTCATAAACAATGCCTAAACTAGCATAATCACCAAAAACATTTACTATACACTTCCATGCAAGGTTCAGTGCGGTATTTGCCGGACTAAAATAAGGAGTTGCAGTGGACACGAAAGGCACGAAATCATTATTCGAGCTTTCTATATTCCGAATATTAAGTTGCAAAAATATCAGACAAACTTTTATCCGATTTAGATTTTTATTCCTCCGTCATAACGATTGTTTTGATTAAGCCTTAAATTACATTTGAAGTAAGTTTATTGCACTGCCAGAACAACGGAATATACACATTGTCAGGAAAATTGTCAATTAATCAATGAGACCTTTTAATCAGCATGTGTTGTAACGATTTTGTGTAATATTTGAAGGTGGTGTTTTTATCTGATGAAAATGACAAAAATTGTCAATTAATCAATGAGACCTTTTAATCAGCATGTGTTGTAACGATTTTGTGTAATATTTGAAGGTGGTGTTTTTATCTGATGAAAATGACAAAAATATACACAAAAGTGCGTACTTTACCTATATTGTAAGGAACATTGGCAAGGAAATATTTGCTATACTTGAAATTTTATCTGTGTTTATTTACTTTTATGTCCAAAATGTTTGAGGCTTGTTTCAAGAGGTAAAATGTGGGTCCAAAAATCAATTTCTTACAAACGGCTATTGGAACATTTGGGACATTTGGTCACACTTTCACAAGATGGCCGCCAAAATGGCCAGCAAATATTAAAATTCATGTTATAATCTTGTAAGTTGTATGACATGTTTAATTGTAAAAACAAGTGAAATGATGGGTAATGCATAAACATGTACTACAAGTCTAAATAAATATGAAAAAATGACCGTTTCTATGCAAATAAACGCATTTTGTTGAATGTTTTGGTCTTATACTGCATCATGATAGTTCTCACACTGTAAGAGAAAATAATTGTTAACGATTAAGTGAGTAATACATTTGTAATGATAATGAATGATATTGAATATCATCTTGCAGGGGGTAATGTTGACGCCAACCTATAAATCGATGCATCTCTATGGGTCAGAATACTGGACTTACTTTTTGCCAAAACGAGTTGGCCATGGAACAGCCGCAAAACTTGTGTCGGACACCAACCCTATATCGGCGCGATACGCAGAAAGTATTGGTTTGGTAGATCAAGTATTTGGCAGGTAGATTAACAACAAAAGTATTTAGCATTTACATCCGGCTCTTAGCCTATAATCGTATATGATTTACATGTAGGGCATACAATGTAATATATGTTTATATTACAGTAACATTTACATGCACAGTATATAATGTAATATGTGTTTATATGACAGTAACATTTACATGCACAGTATATAATGTAATATGTGTTTATATGACAGTAACATTTACATGCACAGTATATAATGTAAGATGTGTTTATATGACAGTAACATTTACATGCACAGTATATAATGTATTATGTGTTTATATGACAGTAACATTTACATGCACAGTATATAATGTAAGATGTGTTTATATGACAGTAACATTTACATGCACAGTATATAATGTAAGATGTGTTTACATGACAGTAACAATTACATGCACAGTATATAATGTAAGATTTGTTTATATAACAGTATCATTTACATATTTAGTACATAATGTAGCCGGTATGTGTTTATATGACAGTAACATTTACATGCACAGTATATAATGTAAGATGTGTTTATATGACAGTATCATTTACATATCTAGTGCATAATGTAGCCGGTATGTGTTTATATGACAGTAACATTTACATGCACAGTATATAATGTAATATGTGTTTATATGACAGTAACATTTACATGCACAGTATATAATGTAAGATGTGTTTATATGACAGTAACATTTACATGCACAGTATATCATGTAAGATGTGTTTATATGACAGTATCATTTACATATCTAGTACATAATGTAGCCGGTATGTGTTTATATGACAGTAACATTTACATGCACAGTATATAATGTAATATGTGTTTATATGACAGTAATATTTACATGCACAATATATAATGTAAGAAGTGTTTATATGACAGTATCATTTACATATTTAGTACATAATGTAGCCGGTATGTGTTTATATGGCAGTAACATTTATATGCACAGTATATACTTTAAGATGTGTTTATATGACAGTAAAATTTACATGTACTGTATATAATGAACTATGTGTTTATATGACAGTAACATTTGTTTTAATTTAATTATATGGTTATTTAACACGTGTGAGTTCCATCATCGCCGATATCTTTGACATTTGTACATTTTATCGAAAGAATTAAGTATGGTTTACATGTCCTAAACACCCTATTTATAATCGTATATGATTTTCATGTACAATATATAATGTAATATGTTTTTAAATGACACATAAATATGTTAACTTATCTAGACGGAAATGGTTATTTAACAAGTGTGTCTTCTATCAACGCCGTTATGTTTGGTAAATCGCTTATTTTTACTGAAACAAATAAGTAAAATATTTATAAGCGTACTCATTACAATTTAGCAAAGCATTTGTTCTAAAATACCCTTTGAGGACTCTAAAATCTATCAATTTTAAAGAAAACGTTGATTTGCATTTTACGACATGTTAAGATTGCCTTGAAACTTTTCCACGGACTCCAACTATCTATGTTACCAAAGATACTAATCTGGTGTCATGACACCGCATACTATCTGTTTACCCAGATCCGTTATTTTATATCGGATACTAAATATTAATTTTCCCCAAAAAATTTTTTAATTTTTTTTAAAAATATGTTATATTATATAGGGCATGTCCACTTTTATTGCTGAATAAAAACATTGGAATGAATCTAAGGAAAACAACGTCGTTGCCAAGTGATTGGCACATTTCTCGTATAAAGTTTTTCGAACGACCATCTCAATGATGAGAGGTAAGAAGCCACCAGACCACAGCGTCTTTAATAACTTGACCACGGAGGGTATTTCAAAACAATAAAATAAACGTTATCAGCATCTGCAGTATAGAGTTACTCATCTATGAGGAACATTTCTTACGTTCAGTTATTATTATTATTATCTTATTTCAGAAACAAAGCTTCATTCAAGGAGAAAGTTCCAGAATTTCTACAAAAGCTTGTAAAAGATGGCCATGTCAAAGATATAATCAGAGACAAGCGTTTACGTGACAGCGATTTTGATCATTTACTGCAGACGCATCGAAATTACGAACTGTCCCAGATGAGAAGAAACTTTCTGTCAGCTGAATTTCTTACTGCCATGCACAATTTTGTATACAAATTACCATAAAGAAATAATTATGATATCAGTAAAGAAATAACAATGGGATGAAAAAAATCACTTGCAATTCGTCACATCATAGAAATTGACGTAGGTCAGCGCATAGACGAGTGTTTTATAAAGTTATCTGTCTAAAAGAGAATAAGAAATAATGTTATATATCTTTTCTTATCGTGTTTAGCTGGTGCGGCCATTGTTGCACACTGAGAAAAAAAAAATGGCTGATAAAATTTTGATTTCATACCCTTTTTAGTAAAATAAGATGCAGCATGGATGAGTTTTTTTTGTTGTTGTTTTACATAACAGGCACTGACTTTCGGTTATTCAAATTGTATTACTACCCAATTTAATATATAATGATTATCTATTCTACCAGTTCCCTGAATATATATGAATGTTTCTCCTTATAGGGAGTGTCATATGGAATATAATGTTTACAGGAATATTGCACAAAGTGTATGTTACTGTCCAGGTACTGGAACCCTGCTGAGCTTGCATAATTCACCAACACCACATTCACACCATGTGGTAATGAAAATACCCTGCCACAGTGTGCATATTGTACCATATATCGCATAAATCACCCAAGGTTTTATGAATCCAGGGTTTATGACAGGATGTAATATCACATAATACTATGGCTTATTACTAATTTAAACATTTGAGTTAATTAGGGCTTCAATATCAATGCAAACTTACAAGTGAAAAATTACGTAATATGATTTTATGTATATTTTTCACAAATTGTATACCAGTACACTGTTTTAACAGTAAAAACAAAACTCTGCTGTTAAATAACATACAATAGCATAGCATAAGAAGGAAAATAAACGTAGATCTTCATATATTTATGAATAAATAAAGGAACGAAGGTTTTAATTTATCTTTTTTTCATTACGAAGTAGATGTTGTTCAAATGTCTATTCAAGAATAATGACCTAGCTGACTGTGAAAAGCTATATATCAATAAACTAAATTGCCTATTGATTATAAGAATATGAACAATTAATGGTTGACTAAATATTTAGCGCATTTTTTTTTTACCATCGAGGGCTTACACAGGTCTTGAAATTTCTCGTAAAAGCTACTCGTCCTCCCTTGCCATAATTTTTAATTGAATGCTTAAAATCAAAGAAATATTGTAACAAAACCATAGCCCGTGTCTTGTCAGGATCCGCGGATCTACTGTCAGTTTTATTGTTTACGTAAAATATAGGGGGTGGGGGATGAACTCAAATATCTCTGGCAGGTTGAAGGAAAACAACGCAGTATTTCTTCAATGGTAGTTTATCCACATTATCAACCTAGCAACGTATATCTATCATAAATAACACCGGCCGCGACGAAAACGGGTGGTGACGAGTTGTAAAAATAATTACATTAATCTTGATCTACGTAAGTTTAAACAATGCCATGGTTTTATGGTTCAACAGATATTAATTATAGTTCAGTAGTTCTTCTTAGTTAATATATATAATAATTACATGGAGACAGCACTCTGTACAGTTATTAAAGACATGCTAATTCAAGGTATACTGGTTGATTTGACGGATTCAACGGATTTTAATTATTGTTTACGGTTATTTGTAGTTTTGGAGTGTTTGTGTGGTTTTGGAGTTCAGGAGTTCTGGACTGAGCCCAAATATATATGCAAGCGCGTCATAATATTTGAAAGTGAAATCAATATATAAACCAATCAAATCCACTGAATCCAGCCATGTGACTAAATAAGCCAATCAAATATCCGAACGGAAAAATCCGCTAACCTCGTCACGACTCCGTCGGCTGTTATGCTCGCCATAGAAAACATAAATCACATCTCAGTTAAACATTTACAGCATCAAAGTCATTGTTATTGCATACTATTTTACTCAGTTAGCTCAAAAATGAATAAATGAACAAATTCCAGTATAATTCATGTCATAATGCAGCATAATGTCAACATGCCAACTTGGATTTATGAAGAAATTGAACATTTCGTACACAAATACAAGCAGACATGTATAATCAGTATACGTACAGTACAATTAAACCCTTTGTATGTAAGTACAATGCTAAAGTTACACATTACTATTCAATTCAAGAGTATATTGTAGATTTAATAATCGCGATGTGAGAAAAATTATGTGTTTTCGCGACTCCGATGAAAACAACATTTCAAACAATAACTTTGAATACTATATCATATATGAGAAATAATCAAACCAGATCCCTTTAAAACAATCTTAATAATGTTAGTTCACCCCATAATTAATAATTAATGCCATAATATGAAATAGGTAAAACCTAAATTGCGAGCGAATAGGTAGATGTCAAACACAATTTTCCATCAGTTGTTAGTTAGTAAAGAAAAAAAGAGAGAATACAAGTAAGGGGAAAAGATACTGCAATTACTAGGGTAATAATTACATTACTGGCAGTTCTTGGTTTACAAATGAGGGTCATAACAGCATACTGTTACAGGGGTTATATTGTTCCTGAGTGTTTGTGTTGGCGTATCATAAAAAGCGTTGTATGTAATTAAAACAGTCAGATAATGCATAGTTATTAAAGTATATGTTTATATAAATATTATCCTTATTAATAAGGCGTGAATGAGCAGTTTGACATTAGGATTCCTGCACATAACAGGAGTTGTTGTATATAAAAAGCAAAAATCCTCTGTATATGTGCATTAGGTTATACTAAGGTGTACATTTAAGTTACTTATACTATGGTTTAAAACATATATCATACTGTTAGTTGAAAGGTTAGCAATTATCATATCACTCCCCTAAATTAACAATACAAGTTTGCTTTTGACATATGCACGCACTTCACAAAGTAATTAATACCGGTAAACAAAATTATCACGTCCTTTTAAAGTCCCATGTGTCAGCAGACATATCATCATTGTCTTCATGGTCCGAGTCTGTAAGTGTAATTTCACAATCTTAGTTTTTTTTTTAAATAATTGTGCAACATATAATGTTATACCACTTTGTATTCAACTCTTGTTTTGCATGTTCTCCATCGTACATGTTGGAGTAGCAAAATTTGTCTGTTTGTTATTTATTTTGACCATGCTTTCCTCTTTTTTATCTGATGTTTACATTATGTCCCTATGGAGTCTGACAGTCTTAATACAATGCTCTGTATTAATTTTACATATTTCTTGATTTATAGTCATAATGTCTTTTTCTAAAAATTTCTGTTGTTGTATTTCCACAGCTGTTAGGTCTGTTTCTGTAAGTCTGTGTTTAAGAATTTGAAAAGATGCATATTTTTTAATAGAGGCACTTGGAATTGTTGCAAGAAAAAAGTGTTGTTGTGTCATGTCTCAGTTTCCTTAAAATGTCATGTAATTCTGTTATAAATGTTTGGACTTTATTTGTTGAATTATATGTAATGTATGTTCCATTTCTGCAGATAACTTTTTCTGTCAAATTACAAAGGCCAGCTGCTATCAAAATGACTGTTTGCTCAGCAGGATAAGAAGCCATTTTATTTTGAACAGCATGATAGACCTGTGATATTTTACCGCCAAGAATAACAATCAAAGATACATTATAGTAATCAGGAAATGGATGAAATTTGTTTATGTGTTGATGCAGATACCTCCCTCTCGAATCTGTTCCAATAATTATATGGTGATGCATGCTGTAAATGAATAAAAAAAAGAAAAGAAATTATGAATATGCTTTTGATACAACTGACATGGTACCTGGTAATGAAAATATGTGCGTGTGTGTTAATTGACTCCAAGTGAATGTTAGATGCATTAACGTTTTGATAGGCGCTTAAGGCCGATTTTTCTTGTTCAGTTAAGCTTTTGGTTGACCTCGTTTGCTATGGGCATTGGTAACGAAATTTGAAAATGACCATTGTCAAGCAACAGATAAATTGGCAATATTTCTTCATTTTCAATTTGTGGTGGTTCATATGTACAAAGTGTAAAAGTTTCTCTTGCACTTTTCAGCCAAACTTTAATTTTGCAGTTGTACAGAAGTGGTGCCACCTCAATTTTTCAAGCTGTGGCCCATCCATTCAGTTTCAACATTGAGGTCCAATAGGATCTTTTGGTTATTGACATACTATTAAAAAATCTTGCTTCTCACTCCCACTGTTCCATTTAGGTATATATTGCTGCAGATTGCATGTCCGTGCTGCCTTGCGACTCAGATGGAAAAATCCCCACTGTAGACTCTATATGTAACCGAGACAGTGAAAAAAAAATTTCCATCACCAGGTACATTTTTGGCAACGAATTTATTGTTGCAAATGTTCATGCTTTGAACGAGACTCAAATTATTTTTATTTTTTACATAAATTGATTTAACACATACATCTTCATAAATAGATGTCTCGTTATTTTTGTTTTGAAAGATAAAAGAAAGAAAGAAAAAAAGAAAGAAGAAGAATCATTTTGCAACTTGTAGTTTTACTTAAATTTATTGTTTTAGATTTAAATCTACATAACGTTCAATTTTATGGGAAATAGTTGTGACTAAAGCATCAATAACCTGCAGAATATGGAGTGAAATACCCTCTTAACAGTTGTGTTGTTCTTTTACTGTTAACAAACAGAGCACAAACAGAGCAGACAGCGTTTGTTTACTTGTTATGCATTGTCAAATTAGCTTCGTTTCGATTGGCTCACTTCTGGTCATACTCATTTGCATACGTTATATTTTGCCTGGTTTTTCGACCTAGTCGATAAATTGACTATTTATTTTGCAGGCCAGGAAACCAGACTAACGTTCTATTTAACGAAGTCGTCTGGTAAATTTCCCTATAGCAGAAATTTATTTGTGAAATAAATAAATTATTATAATGTACGTTTTGAAAACAGTAGAGGGTTATTTCCGTTTTTCAACGAAAGTATATGTTTGTAAATATATCTTTTTTCTTTAATCTTACGTGATACCATAAGAGCTCGCATACTCGCGAATGCACGGCTTCGCCGCGCATTTGCTCGTATTCGCTCGCTATTATTACACTTTCCCTACCCACATTATTAAAATCCTCTGCGATTTTCAATAACATCCTATAATAGTGTATTCTTTAAACCATAGTTAAATATTTCTCATTTAAAGATCAAAACATGTCATTTGAATATAAAATTAGATAATATGCTAAATACACTTTGTACACAAGTTTGAATATACACTCATTAGATGTTAGATGTATGCTTAATTCACGTTAACACTAATATATAACTATTCAATAATTACTGACTCTTTATCCTCCATTTTATCCATCTCATCCATCCTAGCATGCTTGATATCTGGATCCTCCCCTATTCCAGAGGACCCACTTAGAGTTCTTCTTTTGCGGGCAAGTCCAATATCTTCCAATGCATTTGTCCATCCTGCCCTCTATCGTAACGTAACTGCATCTGGGTTTGGCAGCATCCAATTTACTAATTTTCACTAAACGTTTGTAATTCTCACGGAATCTGGCCATGAAGAACCCTGTTGCGTTGGTAAATACCCCTGCAGACACGGTGTTGAAGATCACTGGGTGTGCTGTTTTACAATGATCCTTCAGATCTGCTACTCTTGTTAAAGATTTCTCAGTGCCAAGACACCACGGACATACAACCCTCAGCCTTGTGTGACTTTCTGATATAAGATGAGCATTCAGTTCCATCAATGAATCAAACGCATCTTGGCACAGCCAGCATCGTCCCACCCTGTAATTAGATGAAGGAGTAATAAGTCATGAGTATGCATAACATCCACCGAATTGAAAATTCCTCCATTAACATGTTTTAAAAATTTAATTATTTATTCCTATTCCTATGATACTTCATCACCACTAGTCCGTCATGTTTTCGCACATAGCAATTCGCACGTAGCAGGTCCATTATAGTAAACGGTTACCACTTAATGGATATAAATGCACGCGATGTCAACACTGATCCCAGGCTTTAGGTTAGTCAGGCCCTTACTGGTGATCATCGATCTAGATATCGCTACCTTTATATATGACATCATCTATACCTAGTGTCAAAGATTACATTTCAGGCTCCATCCTCATCCTGATAGCTGTTTAATAAACTTCCCCCGTCATGCGCGACGCCATCGTATATATATATATTATATGATTAAATATAAAAAAATTGTTCCATTAATTAAAAACAAATAAAATGGTTACCATCAAATTTAATTAACAATAAAAGAACAACAAAATCATTAAGTGTTCAACAGTTTATTTACTTTTACTGTAACAGCGAAACGAGTTTAGACTCTCGCTTTAACCATGCTGGTATAATACGATCCTGGTATGGATATATTCGGTCCACGTTATATGCCTTAGCAGGTGTAACAGAACTGGGGCGAAACGTAAAGAATTCTAGATAAGTTTTATATAAATTGTATAAACCATGAAACATACTAAAGAACGAATAAGGAAATCAGGCCGGTTGATAAACTATCACATCTCAGCGGCTGACGTAGGAAGTAATGCTACGTTTACACTATGCTCCCGGCGGCCACAGCAGTCCCGTTTGCCCGAAACGTATTGCGCAGTGGGATTTTGGCCATTTTTTGTCTCCATATCCAAGCTTTGTTAGGTTGTGCTAAGTTTCCTCACGGTTTATCACGGTTTCCGTGACGGGCGTTGTGGCGATGAAGCGGTTCGTCCAAGGCGCACTAAGGTTCGGGCCGCGGTCTACCAGGGATGCATGTATGTTGCTTCCCGGTCCGATGCGTTCTGATGGGATCCCTCACGTTGTTCACGTCTTCATCCAGGTCTGATGCGCTTTTCACGTTCTGTCAAGGCCTCCTACGGATCAAACGTGGAAGCCGGAGAGCTTTGGAGCACGTCTGTGCCCACGTTATAAAGAAACCCCTCAAGCAATAGCAATCATTGTATCAAGAAACTTCAACGAGTAAACATGAATGCAAAAGACGAAGAAGATTTTGTGTTTTCTTGTTTGTTTGCTGCAGTAATCCAGTCTTTGCGTCAGCAAGAAGGCCAGCAGGAATTGCAAAGTGCGCACCAGGCAGGAAGAAGGCGAAGAAGGCGGAGGAGAAGACCAAGAACCCTGTGTGTTAGCGCATGGTTATCGGAAGATAGAAGGCAGCAGCTAGGCCACTACGCAACATTCCTCACCAGGGAGCTCCGCAACGAAGATATCAACGCCTTTCAAAATTATCTAAGGATGCCTCTAGGGCTCTTCGACGAAATCTTTGAAAGAACAACACCAGTTACCGAGAGACAAGACACGAAGTTCCGCTCTGCCTTAACACCTGGACTGAAACTGTCAGTGAATTTGAGACATCTGGCCACTCTCGTCACTCTCCTATGCGTTCCGGTGCAGTAAGGCAGCCATCTGTCATATGGTACCAGAAGTATGCAATGCCGTCGTCGAAGCATACAAAAATGAAATGTTCGCCGTTCCTTTGACACCCGATGAGTGGAGATCTCTTTCCCGGGAATTTGAAGACAAGTGGAATTTGCCTCATGCAATGGGAGCTCTGGACGGGAAGCATATTGCCATCAGCAAGCCACCCAACACAGGCTCCTTGTATCACAACTATAAGGGTTTTTTCAGTATCCCTCTCCTCGCTTTAATGGATGCCCAGTATCGTTTCATATGAATTGAAGTCGGTGGAGTGGGACATATGTCTGATGCCCAAATCTATAATGATTCAGAGCTCAGTGAACTTCTCGAAGAATCCGGAATAGGCTTGCCACCACCATGCCCTCTGCCCAACGATGACCAGAATCAGGACAGCCCTTACTTTATCCTAGGAGACGAGGCATTTGCCTTGAGAAGCTACCTGATGAAGCCGTATGGGAGAAGAGTGATGCCAAGAGAAGAACTCATCTTCAATTACCGGTAGACGTGTGGTGGAAAATGCGTTCGGGATCCTGGCAAAGAGATTTAGATGTTTCCTTGGAACTTTGGAACAGGGACCAGACACAGGTCATTTTGTTACTTTAACAACGTTTTCATGATACTGATAGAATGGAGTGATACGCCGCTTACAACATTTTTTTTCAGTTATGCCACGGCAAATTTCAATTCAGCATATGGTTCCTGGGTTTCACCAGTACTAGGCTGGGGCTCTATTCTGTCTTGCCTAAGGACACCCACGTGCCCCCAGGGCCTTCCTAAAGCAGCTAAACTCCATTTTGTTTGCATTGTTTTCTTTTGACAAAATTAGTGTTTAGTCATTCTATGAACAAAAACATCATTATTGTGTCTAAACAAGTATGTATAAAAAAGAATTTTATTGTTGGAGATAAGATTCGAACCCACAACCTCCGTAGTAATAAATTTATAGGCAGACGCTCTATCGACAGAGCTCCGCAGGCGTGTATGTTAAAAAAAGCTTTAACACCATTGACTTTACCCGTAAGTCACAGGGTAAAAATTGCGATAGCAACAAACAGCGAATTTAGTTATTTGCAGCGTTTCTTTCGTAAGATAATCTGTATGATGTCCTATTTACAGTTATAACACTGAATTTCCCAAAATCGAACATTTTCCTTTTTTTTCGTCAGTTCATCAAACGGACATTAGTTGTTTCAACTATATGATTAATAATTTTGAATCAAATTACAGTGAGATACATAATTGAGGCTGTTGTCGTGCTCCACAATCTCCTGAGGAGAAGGGTTCCATTCATCCCAGTGAACGAGGTGGACCATGAGGAATGACCAATCTTATTCCTGGCAACTGGATAGATGAGGTTCAATGGCAGGACGTAGACGTACCACCAGAAGGAAGGAACAGAGACACCCTGGACGCGAAGCAACAACGGGAGTACATTAAAAGATACTTCAATTCCGATGCTGGTGCTGTAGAGTGGCAGGACAGAATGATCAATCCCCAGTGAAAGACAAAAATACTTAATGACTTATGCGACCAATAAATTCGCCGACAAGACTGCACAGCCGCGCAGTCTAATCAGTCCCTTTATTGTTCACTTCTTGGATAGTGTCTTTCTTGTAGAACTTGTGTACCTAATTCCAAAACTAAAAGTAGTCTCTGTAAATGACTGGGCTGGAAAACTACTAGATTGGACATCACCGAAGACATGTTTTGTCATGACGTACAAATTCAACTTCAATCGCACGTAAATAAGTTCAAAGACCAGAGTTTGAGAAAACATTTCTTAAGATACTTCTTTATTGACAGAATGAAAGTAAAACAAACCAATGTAAAACAAATTAAACAACTTAATTCTTGACTAATTTCTATTATGAAAATGTAAAATTACTTAATCCTGTACTTTGTTACCAATAAAAAACTATTGAACTACTGATCTACATAATGTTTTCGTCTTCCTTAACATTCTCTCATAATCAAATGTAGTCTTCTATCATGAATCAGTTCTGAATATGTCATCAATTTTCTACGCATTTCAGGCTTATCATAAAAAAAAAACAAAAAACAACAACAAACAAACAACACACATATATTAGTTTGCATTTGTAATAATAAAAAAAAGTAGGAAACACTTCACTTGTCCTGTATCGTCCAGTTGCTTCTCATTGGCTGAAGTGCCAGAACTACTGATCCTTCTCTCTTTGCTGGGACTTGTCATGTTGCTGGGGATCTTACCCGCCAAGAACGATATAAGAGTCGGAGTTAAGCACCTGGCTGTATGAGATGTCTTGCCATTCGACAGCTGATGTTGATAGCGATTGGGTTGACGACGATCGCTGTGGTCGTTGCTGATTTCCAGTGATGGGCAGTGGACAGATGATGTTCATCTAAGGAAACTGCTGCTGCACCCACGGTCGATCCATTGAGTGCCAGAGATCGGGTGAGAGCAGGTAGAGCAGTGGAAGCTGTAGCAGAAGAAGAAGGTTGAAGTCGGGCATTGAAGCTCGCAACGGTCCTTCTGGGCATCTGAGTGATGTGCGCCGACAGGAACTGAAAGTTCTGCCAAATCCACCAGATGAAATAGAATTTGAAATTTATAACAAAAATAAAAGAAAATATCTGTATAAATTATAATCATTGTTATTATCATTATTATTATTATCATCATCATTATTATTATTATTATTTAACTATTTCTAGAGGTAAGGCTGTCACTACAAATACTATCACGAGTATTTAGAGCAATCCTGTCGCAAAAGTAAAGTGAGACTTACCGTTCAGTGGCAGTGAAGCCATCTGCAGCTTGCCCTGACTTGGTGGCTGCTTTCTTTAGTTTACAGAACTTGGTGCGCATGCTGTCGTACCACGTCTTGAGTTCGTTAGTGGTGCGCTTCATCTGCCTGGCCTGTTCCGCCCACAGCCTGTCTTTCGCCGTCGCGTCTTTGTAACCAGCAAGCCTCTTAGAGTACAGCGTTGGATTCTGCTGGAGGAAGTCAATAATGAGCTCCTTCTCTTCCTCCGAAAAGTTGGTAACGACCCTAGGGGCTGCCTTCTTCCTTACACATGCGTCTTCTTCTGCCTCCTCGGCCTCATTGGTAGGGACCGGGCCAGTATGAGTAGTAAGCTTCTCTTGATCTAGCGGCAGTGAACAGGGAAGAGGACTTTCAGACAGCTCCTCAACTGGTTTAAGCTGTTCATGACGGGATGGGGGCGGGGGGGCGTGGGGGGGGGGGGGCTTTGTTCGTCGCTTATTTGGTGGCATTTCAAAGCTTGATCTCTTTTTATATAAACAGTTATTCGATGTTTCGTCGTCGACTGCTCAGACTCAAATGAAGCTCTCCTGCCTGACGCGACCTTTTTATACACCTTTCAATATCGAGCGCACCGTGTCAGACCGTAGCAGAACTCAACGTACCGTAATGCTCGGGCCTGCAAAGCGTCACACATCGGGACGCATCGAAATTAAAAAGTAACGAAACGGCTATCTTTCATCCTATCTTGCCGTGAGAACCGTGACAAAACGGAACACAACGTGACAAAACTGGAAAGGAACTTCAGATGCCGGGGAATAAATACGATTCCCGTCCCACTACGGACCACTTCCAAGTTTTGTAACGGCCTATTACGTATTGTCACGTTTTGTAGCGTTTACCCAGTTTTACTACGGCCTATTACTTTTCTCATCCGCACCGTGGCTGCCATGGCTGCCGCGGCAAATTCTTTGACAGTTTAAAATTCTGGCCCGGCATCCATGGCAATTACGGTCTGTCACGTTTGCCTATCCCGTCCCCCCCCCCCCCCCCCCCCCCCGTCGTCTCACGTTCATCCCGTTTTCCTCACGGTGGCCTGAACCGTGATTGCCGTGGGAACATAGGGCAATCGTAGCATAATCTGTAATTAGCAATTAAATGACTAATAAAATGATCAGGTGTACGAGGCTAATAGCGAGCCAGCTTGGTACATCGGGTAATTAATAATCAATAAAAGTCATGGATGAATCACGAAACTCTAAGAAGGCGTAGATAGAAACCCTATTTAAACTAAGACATTTTGGGTAGTCGGGGGAGATACTTTCAGAGACCATGGGGTCCGGTCGCGATATTGTCGCACTAAATAAAGTTTAGCTAGATTATGTTACTTGTGTTTAAATTAGAATAAACGGACTTTTAATAAACTTTAATAAACTCAGCTAACTTGTGTTCGTCTTGTATCATTATACTACACATGTTGCCTTGATTAACGCTTGACCAGACATATCAGATCATCCAACACTCTTGTAACTATATAAGGTCCTTTCCATTTATTCACTTACTTAGAGCATACTCTCCTTTCCGTGTTGGGTCATGTAGCCCAATAAACTGTCTGGACTGAATTTCCTGAGTTTCGCTCTCGTATCATAGTGCTTTTTTTTATATATTGCTGATTTTCTTAAATTACATCTTCCAAGTGCATGTGCTTCCTCAAGCTTCTCTTATTCTTCCTTCCGTCCTATACTGAGATAAGTAGAGATGCAGGCGTTTTTGTTGAACTTTTGTACATACAAAAGTTACCAGCTGCGCAAATGGTATTGGATAAACATATTAACCAATCGGCCGGATTATTTGTTTGTTTACCATATTATAAAATAGGCTGATGATTTACCTGGGTGTTAACGTACTCGCTCATTCGATTATTTTATTTTTCAAATTAAAATGCATACCTGCATGACAGTAGTCGATGCGAAAATAGGAGTTTAAACTTCAGAATTCAATTTCACAAAATGTTACAGTGTTTCTGCCTAATATTGAAATAGTTATAAATGAACTTTGTATATCGGTAAACACAATGAGAACATATATGGTAAAGTAAAGCATCTGCACATAAAAACATTAGATATTTTAGTCATTTATCTGATTTAGTTGATCAATTCTGCATGTGTTGAAGGAAATACGTGTTTGCTTTATACGTCAATCGAGCTCGGTCAATTTATTTAGTATGTCCTTTCTTATGATATTTTAAATACAGAACTGAATGGAAAAACTTCCTACATCAATACACACATCAAAACCATTGGGCTTTTTTAAGGCTTCATCTAAGGCACACCTTGCGTCTGGTACATCATACGCACACGTGCTTGTCATAGAAAATCATTAGGTTTAACTAATTGTGAAACGAAATATATTTTTAAAATACTGTTAAAATAACATATTGGATTTAAAAAAATATTTTTAACATATGATTTATCAATTTTGACTAATTTTGATTGAACTGATAAGCGGAATTTTAAAAGTTTTCATGTAATTGATCTTTATTACATTTTTACAATTATTATACATGTTTTTAAATTTACATTTTTATGGATTTTTAACAAAAGGTTTCATTACATGAGCATCACTTAAGATTCTAGACCAAAGAGCTTTTATATATTTGATATCAGTGTTAATACTGTGCTTTGATTTGTTGTAAATAATATGTATTTCTTAGAAGACGATATGTCAGACTGGTCATGCAGCCAAATGTGTTATACTCAGAAAATAAAGATTTAAAATTATTATTATTACTATAAGAGGTGGCGATTTTGAAAATAACGCATTTTAATGAGATTTAATTAGCCGAAAACTATTTCCATCTTGCATTATAGCATAAAGTATTTAGTATTTTTAAGTTACTTTGGTATTCGTATTCAGCTTTGATATTTACCATAAAACTACCATTTCTTTCTCAGGCTCCATATTGAAAAGTGGCACACTGACAACTGACAGGTCGAAATACGAAACCGTTATCGTTGTGACTGTCATTTACCAACACTGTATCTTTTAAACTTAAAGTGTGTGTGTCTTTGAAGGGTTTTGTTTGCTATGTTATACACCACATTATTATGAGAGTTCAAAAGTGGAATTCTAATGACTTTCATTGGTGTACTATCTTCAACCCTTGCGTGTGCTACTCTGCGCTCAATGAAACAATCGAGCAAGAATCATAGAAGTAGAATCATGTGTGAACAGTCTCCAAAATGAATAGTAAGCAACTTCTATTTTAAGAAGAAATACGCCCAAAAGGAAAGTAACTTATTAATGAGGAAACACAAATCAAATGAATTAAAAAACGCAACGCAAATATTGCACCGTACGAGACATATTTAGTGGATTTTTTTATAAACGTTTGAAATACATTTAGCAATATTTCTTCTTTTTCTGTTTTCATTTCATATATGTCTAAAAGTGAAAGGTCATAAGAACCAAATCCATTTGCCATAAAATATACATTTGTTGTATTATCACAAATCGTGTTTTGCGAAATAGACTATTTTTTACATTGTTAAAGTGTTACATTTACGTATGACTAGCTCCATTAATACAATGTTCGTTTCAAAAGATAATTTATTACACGGGTGAATCACGATATGTCAATGAGAACTTGAAAAGAAATATATTGTTACTGGTTAAATTGCTAAATACAAGAAATAGGAAAATCTTCAGTAAATGTGACCATAAAAGGTAGTTTTAAATTTTAATTTAAACATATTTTATTTCTCAATATAGTATAGTTTATTTCGTGATAAAGGCCATCGGCCCATACATGGTTATATACAAACAGTGAAAGATACTTTATGATATAGAGCATTTAAACACCCGTCATCGTATACATGTAGATACAATTAAAGAAATATACGCAACTCGTGAATAAAACAACTCATTCAATGTTCCACGCTCTTTCATAAAATAATACAAATATTGCAACATTTCTAATATTATTTGTACTTTTTGAGGACATAAGTATATTAAATTTACTCCATGTTGGTAGAATATACCAATGTAATACTCTTTTGTATGAATGTCTGTTGTAGATAAAGATAATTTGGACAAATAAATAGAATGTGATATTCTGACTTTGTGGTATTGACACAGTATGGACACACTCTTTATTCATATGGCGTGCCTAAATGTCATCCTTTCTCTATTAAAAGCGTATGTGCAAACAGTCTAAAACTGACAATAACTTTAATGCTATAATATCTACCACAATAAGGTATTTTCTGTTTGAAAATATGTTTTAAAACATGTATTACTGGCTAATTTACTGGTTGCGCTACATTGATCAAACCACTGTTGTATATACTGATCCATTAGTCTCTGAGCATATAATGTTGTTGACAAATTGTGTTTTATAGCAAAGTGTTGCTCCCATGTTGTATACTATTGCTCCGTAAGTCTATGAACAAATAATATTATAAACAAATTGTGATTTATAACAAACTGTTGCTCCCATACATAACCAAATCCATTTTGTAATAAATTATGTTTTACAACAGACGCCAAAATTTAATCGTAATATAATAACATATTATAACATTTTCTAACAAGTCTATTATCAGGTAATGATAATAGTTCCAGCCAGTTTTTAATATACCTTGTGGACAAATCTCATAATATGGACATGACATGTCTGATTTATTTGGAGTTTTACATGTATTATATTTAATCTAACGGCACACTGTATGCAAAGTATGAAGAAAATATATGTTCAAATAAAATAGTAACATGTATTTCAAATATGTCATGTACGCCTATCTGCCGCAGGCCAGATTTACGTTACGTCGTCAATTTATTTTGCAAGTAATTTCCCTACTCTTACTTTTATTGTAATCTATACTTAGTTCGCAGCATAGTTCATGAATTGTATTACGGCATTCCTTATTAAGGCAGTTTTTACCACGTTAACGTGACATTGACGCGATTTCGACTCAGGTCGACCACATATGTTATCATCCATTATTTTTTCGTTCCTCACTGTATCGTTTGTGTCATCTGTGGACTACAAAATGCACTAACAATAACTTTCTCGGAGCTTTACTATACATATCTGTCGTCTGAATCAGCGTTTTGCTAATATTGACTTGAAGTGTATTACTGCTCGTTGTTTCACCTTTTCAGCAGATGCACTATTTGCATATGAATGCATCTTCATTTTTTAAACTCTCAACACCTGCTTGCAATGCTAGAATGACATTGTCATGCAGACATTGGTGCCGTGTCCTCAATAATATATGATTTACCGCGAGTGTTACGGGAAAATGATTGTTCACATATTTGTCTGTCGAATTGTTCAACATTTTGAGCTGCGGCACTTATCATGTATGTATGTTGCTATGGATACCATAACATTATTACTGACATAAGAAATATATTAAAACACCATACGTCGATGACAAATACACCAATACTTAAGTTGTGAAAAATATTGCTATGCACTTGCATAAATATAGATTTTATTAAATGTGTCCACGAACTTTTGGATAACCCCTCGTATACAATGGAATTCCAACACAATTTGACATAAGTAGAATTGCTGACAAATAGATGTTATTTTAGGAGTATGTTTTTTAATATTAAAATTAAAGTATCCCCTTATAATTACATCAGAGGTATTTGTATCCGTTGCAAGATGTAAAGAATTTTCAATTAAAGAGTGGTATAGTATATCGGTGTTCGGAGGTTGTTAAATGAACCAAAATATATTTTTGATATTTCAATAACATCTCTTTACATATGCATTCCTTGTTCTGTACATAAAACATGACACCTCCATGATGCGATCTCCAACGTTTCACATGGGAGATCAAAAGAAAGTATACATGTAGTTTGATTGAGACACGATTGGGAAGAGGCTATAATGTCAAAATCACTTAATTCAGTACGCAGTATATTTAATTTCTGGTGGATACATTGTAATGCACGAACAATTCATTGTTTACACTTTTTCATATTTACCATAATCAATGTAACGCACCTAAGTGTTGTCTATAGTTAATTACTTTTTATGAGTTGAGTTTGCAGTTTGTATTGTCTAACTACAGATGGAAACAAATAAATGATGTTCACAATAGATAAAAACATTCTTATATTTGAGATATAAATCTGTATCCGGTCCGTATATTATTTCTATTTTAAGCATTTAGTTTTGTTGTTGTTTTAATTTGACAAATTAGGGATGACAGAAAATTAGACAAAATTATTTTCAATGGATTCACCTGCTATATTAATTATTGTTTTAGACTAATTGCCGCATATGTTTTTAAAATTTCTATAATGTATAGATGTCGTGTTATATAAACATTTTATTACTTACCCTCCTTATGTACCTAAACATAACTTTGTGTTTTTTTTCACCAGTTTTTTTTCTTTATATACTTGATACGTAACACCTGGGGAATGGGGAGAGTTCGATATTTGATTCTTATCTAGGTTGAGGCATTCGTGAAGCAACGGATAAACTTTGCGCTAATTGCAAATTGTCTTGTTTCGGTTTCGTCTGTTGAAAGTATTATTTATAATTTTAGTGTCAATTCGGTTGCCATTGTGAGGCAGTCCCAGTTGTTTTCACCTCTCTGTACAATTGCGTGTATTTTATTATCAATCTGCAACTCTGATATACAATGTAGTATATATATTGCTTGAAAACAATCACATTGTCACTTAATGTCAAGATATTTCCCGTCATGTGTTTTTTTCATTTTGGTAATGCTTTTTCTTTTTATATCGGTTCATACTCTCAATATTTAGTAGAATAAGTACTGCTCGGCTATTTATGTTTGTGGTATTGTCAGAAGATCCCGGTCCAACTTCTACGTATAATATATAAGTGAATCGTAACATAGTTCTTACACTGCTTACAACTCATTTAACGTTAGTGCATTGCAATTTCCAAAACATATACCACAAATTAGATATAATGCGTGCTCAATTAAGTTACTTGACATTCTAGCATTTTCAACAACCTGGATCAATCAGTTTTGAGATCAGGAAACATATTTGTGGTAGAACTCTGCCTGATCTTATGTAAGGGAGTAATTAAACTGCGCTAAACTTCCGACCGAGTTATCTTTTGATGAAAGTTAATAGCTTAACACGTGTCATTTATACGTTCCTGCTGAGGTAACTTATTTTTCACGTTTAAGTTCGACTATTCGATGAATAAGGGAGAACCAGTCTACTATTTTACTCACGGGGCGTCAGCGTCTACGTCACACCTTGGTTAAAGTTTTGCGTACAAGGAGCCATCTCAGAAACCATTGCATGTATTGGATTGAAACGTCACACAAGACTCCCCAGTCATCAAACCTACTACAATAGCTAGGTTAAATAACTCTTGCCAGAATATAATGGAATTAATTGCCCTTGTTTGACTTAGAATTTCTTAAAATGTTTTGGGTGCAATTACCATCAAATCTATATCTCACCAACCACTCAATGTGTTTGATTGAAACTTTATTTACCTGGTTTGCCAGGTGTTTTTGCAAATTATGAGCTTGTTTGACTTGGAAATTCAGGTTAAAATCTATATCTGAACAGCCTATTCATGTATTGGATAGGACATTCATATGTTTAACAGTTATAAGACCTACTCAATTTAGTTGTCTCACCATATCGTTTGTGCCGACATCGGAATTGGAGTGTCCGCTTAACACATGACAGTTTTGGAATCGAACCTCCGCTGAAGCAACTAATTCTGTTACATTATTTACCTTCTCATATAATGTTTCACAGAACACAGGGCAATATCAAATGATTTGTATATATATTTAATTCCATGAATTTACGAACCACAGTTCAAATTTGTGATATTGTCGTGTACGTTAAACATTGAATAAAACAGTGAAATAAGCAAGGTGTGGCCATTGCGTGTCGTCTTTGCATATTCTACTTTGTTGAATTATTCCAGTTTGGGTACATACTGTAACACTCTAAAGTAGCTGCAAATGACTCCATCTTAGTTCTATCTTTACAGCTGTATACTTCACGGGAAAAGTAATCTGGACCATCACTAACATTTACTGGAGGAACAAATGATCCGCTAATTCCCGATGGTGCCATGTTAGAATTGTCGCAAAGGTCGCCGTTGCATATCCCATAGCAGATGAACACAGGAACTGTCTTGTTGCCAGAATTGCTTGTATTGTTTGGGTTTATAAGCGGTGCTTCTATATCAATATAGACGGTTGTAGACTCATTCAGTTTGCTACATCTGTATTGTAAGCAGGTAAAGAAGAACATACCATCATTAGACGACAACTGCAGTTTAGTCGTAGATGTGTAGAAGTATCCAATGTCGTCTTGATTCCAAGCACTGACAGCAGTAATGTTTGGAAGGGCATCAAGATTTGATAGGGCCGTGAAGAAATTGTAACTATCTGTAAAATTAACACGAGCGGTGCAAATATCAGTATCCTCAGGATATGGTTCGTAACTGGGAAGTCTTGGCTTTGTAAAATGAAATGCTGGTTCGGCAACAGTCGAGTTCTCACAATCCTTCTTATTATTGTAAAACGGACCATTAAAGTTGGAAATGAAATTAACATATGCATTGTTTATGCCATTTGTAGGGGCAGTATACAGAACAGTGTCCAATGCACCTTGAATGGTGTTAGAATAGTCTTGATATGGTACTGGTGAAAGGGAGGTAATTACCGGTATCGATACACCGCCGATGATAACAGATTCATACGATGTCATGTTGATGAACCCACTCAGTAAGTTGGACGGATCAGAGCATCGAACTTCGTGGCATGTTAAACTTGGAGAATAGGTTGGATTGAAATAAAACCACAGTATCTGCATTGCGGGTGAGATGTACAATAAGACACGGGGTCCAAATGAAGCTGAATTACTCGTTGTTATTTCAATACCATCGACTTCGTCGAATATTCTAGCCTTGAAATAACAATATGGGACGTCACTAAGTTTATCAACAGAAATCCAATTTCCGGTCAATATTTGAACAACAAATGCAGCAGTAAATCCCGTATCTTGACGTTTACTTCTTCGTGGACCTGAGGATATAACAGGAAGTAAAATCCAATAACCAGCATCAGACAAACTCCAAAGCTTCATGTTTTTTTTAACTCTGACAGTTACTTGGTCATTTCGTAAACGGTTACCTTGCATATCTGTAAGCGTTAATTCAAACATACCGTTGGTCATCAATCCATGCGTCTCTTTACCGTTACCTACTGTAAGTAACTGTCCTGGTATCTGAGACCTAGAATTCGCATTTTCGCCTGACGTATCTATAAGCGTCATACTTGCTAAAACGGTGTCAGTATGAGGTGTATTGTCAGCATTAAAATACGAATGTGCACTCAAAACAATATTCACGTCTTCTGAGAAAGTGATGTTTGATTCTAAAGCAGGGTTTAAATAAATTGGGTTAGCCCTCCTTACCAGTGCTATTTCAACATCAATTGTTCTTCTAAATCCTATTGGACGCTCTACAACTTTCACAGTTTCGACGTATTGGTCGGTTGGATCACTTATCTTCAAAGCATATCTTGTAATTCTGGAGGTGACAGTCGTCGAAAATGAACCATTCTTATCCGTCCGTAGAGTACTCTTTTCATATTGTTCTGTGACTTTTATCTTTGGCAGCGGTTCTCGATTATTTGAATCAAACACTACACCGTTCAAAACAATGCCTTCGTCCCTACAGCAACCACATGCTGTAACAACCTTTACATCAAAACTTCCGTAGACACCACAGTCAACAGTTTTTGTTCTTGTCGTAGGACAAACATAGCCGTCACAAACCCATCTTAGGTTGTCTGACTGATGAAATGGGCACGTTTTACTAGGACATGTTCCGACGTTCGCAGTACATGTGCCAACTATTATCCGGTTCTGGTATATCGGTTTCCATGTTGTCCCTGCAGAAAATCAACTTAATCTGAGATAAAATACATTTTATTTGTTATTCATATACGCAAAATTGTATTTATATAAAATTATTATAACACATAATCTCGACAATAGCATCAATTAATATCTAAACGAAGTGATAAATATGACGTTGAATTAGTTACACTAAATACTGAAGACGTATTCAAATATTTAAATAAATATAAAAATCGAAGTCAAAAGTATTCAAACTATCAATATTTAAGACCATATCACGGTGACAAAATAATGTAAATGCATGTACGTTAGTTACAGTGATTATTCTTCATTGACAGCTCTGGTAGGGTGCGTGGTCCAGTGGTACAGCACCGAACCCATGATCGGAGGGTCATGGGTTCGATCCTCTGTCACGACTATGTGTGGTGTCTTTGAGCAAGACACTCTTTCTGCATATGGTTACTACTGGTTCTACCAAGGAAGACATCGAGCGTGATTTGTCTTAGTTGAAATAACTTGTTTCACAATTGAAGAAAAATTAATAAATTTAAACATAGCTCTAGTAAAACATTGTTTGAAAAAAAAGTTAATAAGCAAGAAAGTTCTACTACAGCAAATGAGACTTGTAATTACTTCCTGATAATATTAACACACTCCACAATGTAACATATTAGCATTATCATTTTTGTATGTAATCGTGCACACAGTGTTGTTTTTTTTTAATTCATTTATGAGGTCCAACAAATAAATATGATTTAACGCCTACAATTGACAGCTGAGAAATGTATGAGAGACTATGAGAGAGTGATTATGTAATACATTAATTGTAATTGTTAAAACTTATTAATTGCTCTCATACAAAACCATCATGTTGTTAATTGGCTAATAAATGGGCCACTGCAATGTAGAATGGATGAAAAAAGTAACATTGATTACAAATCAAATAAGTAACCGACTCCAATTAATATCTGCAAAGTCTGCAGAGTATTCAAGATTTATTCTGTGATATGATATGAAAACGCAACACAGGGTTTATAGGAGACTTACTTGATGTTGTTGTTGTTTTGTTGTTGTATGGTGTTTAGCGTCGCTTTCAACAATTTTTCAGTCATACTGCGACGGTGTCTACTTGAGACAGTATTCACAGCGCTGTCACACTGGAGTATCATGCCGCAGACACATGGTATGATACCCCACCCAGTTACATTATACTGACACCGGACCGACCAGACCTAGAACTCTCCTCTAAATGCTGAGCGTCAAGCAAGGAAGCTTCTAGTACCATTTTTAAAGTTTTGGTATGACCCGGCCGGGGATTGAAATATTGGATATATGCACTCTTCTGACATCATGTTTCTTCTGTATTGTGTTTTCACATCTCTTCAGTGTAAGACACCATCTAACATTTAAGTCTTTCTTTGATATATTTACATGGATGATAGGAAAATTGATATTATCTTTGTTTTATTATATATAACTTAAATTATAGCTTCAGTTTCCCTGTTTTATTAAGTCCATATTGCTACAACAGCAAATATTTGAGGCTTTTCACAAGGACGGACCCCACAGGAAATAAGTGGGTTATTCTGTACTTGTGTAATAGTGTACGTCCCAAATATATGTATTTAAATACAACAGTCATATATTATAGTGAATAAATATAAAAAATAAACAATTACTATGATTTGATATTTGTACTTTTATGTACCCCAAAATTATTTTGGGTGGCATATATTAATAGCAGTGTCCGTCCGTCCTTACGCCGGGTATTTCGTGTCCGGCCTGTAACTTTGTCATGCATAGATGGATTTTATAAGCACATGCTACACATGATCAACAAGACATGACGATGTATCGCGCGTAAGACCCACACCCGTACCTCAAAGGTCAAGGTCACAATTTGAGTCTGTTTGACAACACTTTGAGTCTGTGTGAGATTTCGTGGAATAATTTCAAAAACACTTGGCTCAATTCATCAGCATGACATAACGATGTATCGCGCATAAGACCCACACTCGTACCGCAAAAGTCAATGCTACACTTTAAGTTTGTTTGATACATTGATACATTGAAACACCTACCAATTATAGAATATATTGTTATTTTTAACATACCATTTATGGGAACATGTGACACTTACCAGTGACAGTTCTTGTTTTGTGATATTCATCTGCGATATTTGTTTCGTATTTATGACTCACATATTAGCAAATAAGTATATCTTTCTAATTTAGTAGTAACTATTGAATAATATATGGCAAGTAGATATATTGGACGCACAGAGTATCGAAAAGAAAAGAAAATAGCATTCTCTGTTCTGAGCATGAGGAATTATGAATTATGTAACATCCCTCTTCTGTTTAAGTAAAATAATATATTCGGGCAACACCGACTCAGCTCCGTGATTCTAGGAAACTAGAAAAACTAAGACAAAGTACGTGAGTTTGAATCGCCACCAAGCTACTGTCTCCGTGATGATTGATATACGACATTGTGTCACCTCATTATCATTCGTCTCCTACCGCTGATTTAAGTTGGTAAGTTATCAGTTATCTGCATAGATGGATTTGCCTGAGTACTGGTTAACCTTCCATGATCTCAGGGAAGAGTGGTTAGGTCAGTATGCTAGCCCTCAATAGAATAAAATAACGCTAAATCTTCAGACAAACAAATACATAAATAATACAGTTTAAACAATATATTCTTACTTAAAAACAAAAGTAAGAAATAATAATACCTACCAGTATTGCATAACGCTTACCTTTAACCTTGCGGAGAGGCCTCTTAAAGCATTGCTCCGACAGTGGGGCTGAAAAAAAAGAAGATATATTTAGCAGGCACATAGTCACGAACAAATATAACTTGATATTTTCGTATCAACATGTAGTTCAGAAAAAAAATAGGTTTAGTCAGTATAACTAAAATTAAAAAAGGTTTCGATGTTTTAATAGATTCGACTATTTTTGTCGATGTCTACGGTGAAACCTCAACACAGTTTTAAATTCATTACATAGTCTGGTTGAAATGTTATTGCCCTTTATGTTAAACAAGTTTTGGTCAAATTAAATCACCTTTTGGCTAGTTAAATAATTGAAACTATGTAAGTGATGAGAGATTACACCACAGATTAAAATACTGTTTTGAAATTCCATAACATGTAGTTACTGTATCCGCATTCCCGTTGAAGCAAATTACGTCCCTTTACCTTGAAAAATAAGAACGATTTAGGATGACGGATATCACCGGAACGAAAGTTGGCATACATCTGGCTTTAAATGTGCACTATTGGGTTTCCACGAGTACTTTGACTAACTAAATAGTTTCGTTTGAGTATATATAATAATAGAGAAATGAAAATTTTATTTTAAAGGTGAATTATAAAAAATAGGCATATTTGTGATAAGGTTTAAATAGGACTTCGTTTGAAAATAGAAATAAAAATGAAAGTTTGCCAAATTAAGTATATACAGTCAAATCTGTGTAAGAAATCATCTCTATTGAGCAGCCACTTGTCTTAAGCAGCCATATTTGCTGTTTCCCGTGTCTATGCTTTCAGAACAATTCAACACGTATTAAGCAACAACCTGTATTAAAAGACCACTTTTTCTATTTCACATGATTGGCTGTTTAAACCAGGTTTTACTGTATTTTAAAGCTATGGTAATGTTGTGTATTATCTTAGAGAACGAACAATAGCACTATGAATTCCACAGACCATCGTCGGATACCCGCGGGCGTCGATTCCGATACTGTCCATTTATCACGCTAGCTCTGCGTGACAAGTGTCCTTCTAGCTTGAAGAGTATATTTTATTGTGATATTTAAATCTAACTGGGCTACTCTGTTAATTGTATATAAACGTGAAGAAACACTTACCAGGGAAACAAAAGCGAGGTCTTTCTGAAACGTTCTGGCCAGGTACTTGCGTTGCCATGGTGATTAGTGCGACACCGATCGAGATAACGGTTAACCGTAAACGCATCGTTAAAGTACTGAAAAAATAATTAAGATTTATCTTTAAATATGTATTTCTCTTATTTTTATTCATTTACTTTTTATTTAGTTAAGAGTCTGTCTTTGAATAATGTATGTCTTTAGAACAAAACATTTAGCAGCGGTGCTGCACATTGCATTGTTTTATGTCGATTTATAAGGTTTCAATAACTTTGAATTCAACTTCATTTATGTCAGGGGTTTCTCCGTGGCCGAGTGGTCTAAGACGCCGTCTTAAGATCACTTACACCTCTCACCGCTAAGCACTTAGGTTCGAGGTCAGCCCGCTCCAAAATCTATGTGAGAAAGTTTGCCAGTTACCTGCGGAAGGACGGTGTTTCTACTCAGATTCATTCTAAGGTCTTCCTCTATTAATAAAACTGGATATGTCATATATTACCTGGAATATGTTGAAAATGGCGTTAAACGCATTAATCTCAAACAATGGTCTCTAAGTGTGTTTTTCAAAATTCATTTTTGAGTTCAAGTCTAAGAATATTCTTAAGAATGTTTGGTGAATACCACCTTAGATGTACAAATGGTATTGGATAAAGTATTAACCAATATAATCGATTGTTTATTTATTAAATGTACCATATAATTGGATAGTGATTTACTCAGATGACCAGTAGCTCATTCTTTCAATTATAATTTTACAAAATCTGATCTATTTATCTACACACCGATTTATTTCGCTGTTCTGTTATATGACTGACATTTAGGCAAAGTTTTCACGCTATTTTTAGCAAATCTGTTGTTATATCGAACTGGTTGTCTTCTAAAATGTTTATTTTTTATATAGCCATTTGTTAAAAAAAGATTACTATTAAACTGATAGAGAGATATTTATAACTAGTACTACACACATCTAAATGAACACGCTGTTCAACTTTCCCATATGCAACGACAACAGCACCAATAACAAATGTATAATATGTCATTATTATGCTATTATTAAAGTCCATGTTTCAAGAAAATTGCTTAAATACTTTCTGAGAAAATACATAAAATGCCAGGTACATAAAATGCCAGGTGGCGGGTTAGCTTTATTTTCCATATATTTAACTTGGGTATTTTTCAATGATCCTGCCCTTAAAACATTACATTTAGATATGTTAAGCTTCACACCAGAAACGTTGCTATACTCATCCAAAGTATATATAAGGGTTTCGAACGATTTCTTAGAACAGCTATGGTTATCCCTTTCATATTAGGATTCATTGATTTCTCATAAGAAAGCAGTGCAATACAAGTAATAAATAAATATGGGGACCGAAGGCAGCCTTGTCTAACACATCGGTGAATAGGGAAAAAAATAGTCATATGTCAGTTGTTAATTAATGAACTACTTATATCATAATAAAAAACATTTATCCATTTTGTAAAAGATTCTCCAAAATTGAATGTTGCAATGATCATTTTAGAAAAGTATGGTCTATACTGTCAAATGCTTTTTCAAAGTCAGAAAAAAATAGTAAGGATGGAAGTCCTTCGTTATCGACATGATCTAAAACTTCGAAAATAAGTCTTATATTTTCTCCTATATATCGGCCTTTTATGAATCCCGTTTGTGACGAATCTATAATTGTTGATAAAACGGATTTAAGTCGGTTTGCTATAGATTTACTTGTAATCTTGTAGTCAGTATTTAAAAGAGTTATAGGTCGCCAGTTTCCAAGTAATGAGCGGTCTTTTTTTTCTTTAGGTATTAATGTAATACAACTTTGTTTTTGTAAATTAGTTAAAGAACCATAATTGTTAAAAGAGTAGTTTAATGTATTAAGGAAATATTATTTAATTCATTCCAGAAGATTTTGTAAAATTCTGTTGTTAACCCTTCTGAACCAGGGCTTTTCTCATTTTTCATATCTTTTACAACAGATGCACACTCTTGCTCTGTAAGATGGCCTTCATATTTGTGTTTGTCTGTTTCAGTAAGTTTATCTTTCAAAGGGTTCATAAAGTTAATTTTCGAAAGTTTTGGCTCCATTTTTTAATAAAGTTTACAGTAAAACTTATATTGTTCATCTAATATGTCTTTGGTTTTTGATAAAACTTTGCCATTTTTATTAAGATGTGATATTATGTTGCTTTCCGATTTCTTTTTCTCTAAGTTTGAAAAATATTTGCTGGTTTTTTTTCGTCATGCTCTACCCTTTCTGTTTTGGATCGTAAGATGATTCCATTAAGTTTATTTTCAATGATATTGTTAAGTTCTAATTGTTTTGTGTTTAATTCTAGTAATAATGTTTCTATGTTTTATTATTATCAGAAAGTATCATTTTTGATTCAATTAACTCAATTTTAGTTTTTAATTTATTTTTTTGATCATTGTCGGTTTTCTTTTTATATGATGCTTTACTGTTTTATTTGCAGGCTTAACTTAGAAGACTTTGCCTTTCAATATTCATATTCAAACGTTTCATTACCTTCTCAGGTTCCAATATTACACAAAGAAATATCGAAATACGAAAACCCAAATTAACTGAATTTTATTTTTATTACTGTTGTTTAACATTACTGTTTCTTTTAACCTCAGCGGGTATTGGTGTTTTCTTAGGTGAACAGTATCCAAAAGAAAAATTATGTATTCTTAAAAGGAAGTACAAATGTACGTCGAATGATTAGAAACCATTTTATGCGGAAGCACAATTTAAATTGGATTTTAAAATGTCCAATGTCCAATCTCCATCGCAAATATCGAATCAGAAAAGTTTTTTTTCTGCAAACTTGGAACACATTTAATAACATTGGCTTAATATAGTTCTCTTTCTTTATATTTTCCATATATTTCTGAAAGAAAAATGTCCAAAAAAACATATACCAACATGTCTTGAAAGAATATTTATTGTAAAAGTGAAATAGACAAATGTTCGTTTATTGTCTCTCTGATATAGATTAACAGTCCATTTTAAGCCCATGGCACGTTATATATATAAGTTTTAATGGTGGAGGAAGACCTCAGAATGAATAAGAAAATATCCGTCCTTTATTCCGAAAGTTACTGGCAAACCTTCTCAAAGAAGTGTTTAGACCGAGTCGGACTCGAACCTACGCCACATTGGCGAGAGATAAGCCAACTTGAGGCAAAGCATTAAACCACAAGAACGCAGGGGATCCTTGCAACAAATAATCACGACGGTATCGGCTTCAGACGGTATTCTAAGCGCTGCATGTTGTTTTTTTTTATAAATGTAAGTACGTTATCATAGACGTTCTGTAAACCTTCGTTATGACTGGAACACACAGATGGCTCGAAGCTCTTACTGGGACCCGTAATTTCTATCATTCTACCACCAATGACTGGAACACACAGATGGCTCGAAGCTCTTATTGGAACCCGTAATTTCTATCATTCTACCACCAATGACTAGAACTCAAAGATGGATCGAAGCTCTTATTGGAACCCGTAATTTCTATCATTCTACCACCAATGATTGGAACACACAGATGGCTCGAAGCTCTTATTGGGACCCGTAATTTCTATCATTCTACCACAAATGACTGGAACACACAGATGGCTCGAAGCTCTTATTGGAACCCGTAATTTCTTTCATTCTACCACCAATGACTGGAACACACAGATGGCTCGAAGCTCTTATGGGACCCGTAATTTCTATCATTCTACCACCAATGACTGGAACACACAGATGGCTCGAAGCTCTTATTGGGACCCGTAATTTCTATCATTCTACCACCAATGACTGGAACACACAGATGGCTCGAAGCTCTTATTGGAACCCGTAATTTCTATCATTCTACCACCAATGACTGGAACACACAGATGGCTCGAAGCTCTTATGGGACCCGTAATTTCTATCATTCTACCACCAATGACTGGAACACACAGATGGCTCGAAGCTCTTATGGGACCCGTAATTTCTATCATTCTACCACCAATGACTGGAACACACAGATGGCTCGAAGCTCTTATTGGGACCCGTAATTTATATCATTCTACCACCAATGACTGGAACACACAGATGGCTCGAAGCTCTTATTGGGACCCGTAGTTTCTATCATTCTACCACCAATGACTGGAACACACAGATGGCTCGAAGCTCTTATTGGGACCCGTAGTTTCTATCATTCTACCACCAATGACTGGAACACACAGATGGCTCGAAGCTCTTATTGCGACCCGTAATTTCTATCATTCTACCACCAATGACTGGAACACAAAGATGGCTCGAAGCTCTTATTGGGACCCGTAATTTCTATCATTCTATCACCAATGACTGGAACACACAGATGGCTCGAAGCTCTTATTGGAACCCTTATTTTCTATCATTCTACCACCAATGACTGGAACACACAGATAGCCGTAATTTCTATCATTCTACCACCAATGACTGAAACACACAGATGGCTCGAAGCTCTTATTGGAACCCGTAATTTCTATCATTCTACCACCAATGACTGGAACACACAGATGGCTCGAAGCTCTTATTGGGACCCGTAATTTCTATCATTCTACCAACAATGACTGGAACACACAGATGGCTCGAAGCTCTTATTGAGACCCGTAATCTCTATCGTTCTACCACCAATGACTGGATAACACAGATGGCTCGAAGCTCTTATTTGGATCCGTAATTTCTATCATTCTACCACCAATGACTGGAACACACAGATGGCTCGAAGCTCTTATTGGAACCCGTAATTTCTATCATTCTACCACCGATGACTGGAACACACAGATGGCTCGAAGCTCTTATTCGGACCCGTAATTTCTATCATTCTACCACCGATGATTGGAACACACAGATGGCTCGAAGCTCTTATTGGGACCCGTAATTTCTATCATTCTACCACCAAGAACTGGAACACACAGATGGCTCGAAGCTCTTATTGGGACCCGTAATTTCTATCATTCTACCACCAAGAACTGGAACACACATATGGCTCGAAGCTCTTATTGGGACCCGTAATTTCTATCATTCTACCACCATTGACTGGAACACACAGATGGTTCGAAGATCTTATTGGGACCCGTAATTTCTATCATTCTACCACCAACGACTTGAACACACAGATGGCTCGAAGCTCTTATTGGGACCCGTAATTTCTATCATTCTACCACCAATGACTGGAACACACAGATGGCTCGAAGCTCTTATTGGAACCCGTAATTTCTATCATTCTACCACCAATGACTGGAACACACAGATGGCTCGAAGCTCTTATTGGGACCTGTAATTTTTATCATTCTACCACCAATGACTGGAACCACGTTGACAAGAAAACTCAAACTAGAACGCACTTACCTTTATTTTACACCGCTGAGCAGACGAGTCGAAGGAGCGAAGTAATTTCTACACGTCGTTATAATGTCCACATCGTGATAAAGTGAGAGAAAATTGTCATGTTAATTAAGCACATGTATTTACAGGTTTCTTCTTTTAATTAGATGCCGTCTGCTGCATCAAAATTTCATCGATTTTTAAAAATATGCAAATGTATTTCAAATGCAAAATGTCGTCTGTATTCAGTATTAATTTGTAACGTTTACAGTATTGTGTGATGCATTTGTTTTGCATAGAGCATATTCAACTCATTGGTAACTTTTGACACATTCGTGAATTACTTTGACAATAAAAATATAGCAGAAATCTAAAGAACTATCTAAAATGTATATTAGAGAGTAAATTCACGAATATAACAGTTTTGCTTCACATCCAACCAATAATAAAACCACCAAGTATGATTTTTTAAAATCAATATAAAATAGTAGAAAAACACAAAAATAAATACAATAATTACCTTTTACAGGGACTAAAACCGGACTAGAAACATTAATTCTAATTTATAGTTAAACTCAACCTGTTATCCGTGCTATGAATGATTTGTTTCACTTTTTAGCGTCATCTTTATGCTATCGAGAGCTAACAGACGATCAGATCAGTTAACCTTTCCATTCTTTCCTAGGATCCTGGAAGGTTAACCAGTAATCGAGCAAACCTATATCCGCCAGAAACTAATAACTTTCCTTCTTGAATCATCGGTGAGACAAATGGCAATGAGACGCGGTGTCGTATATCAATATACTCACAGAGATTGTGGCTGGGCAGGGATTCGCACTCAGGACCCCTGGATTGATAGTCAGACGAACTACCGACTCGGCTGTTATGAATGATAAATACGTTATGAAAGAATGGTGACGTGCTCGAAATATATAAGATTACAGTGTCCTTTGCCGTTAGTATTGTTTTCACTTTATCATATTTGTTTTAATTGGTTTTAACGATAACGGTCTTATGGTGTGTTCTAGTGCACCGTCTACGGAAGGTAACATCAACAAGTGAGATGGTATACATTGGCGCCTTTGGCGGCAACTACATTAACAATGGACCAATAACATCTGCTCCAGTTATTTTATTTTTGCTGCCATTAAAGGGACATACGGCAATGTTACAAGCGATTTTACCCATGTTTCACGTCAAACCATTATTTTACATTTGTGGACGCATGTATCATATGGAATATATTGGAAATAACAGTAAAAGTTCTTAAAAATACAAATTGGTATTTTCCTATAAGTTTACCTATCATACCAATACAAACTGACGAAAATAACTTTGTTCGTATACATTTGTTTTCATATATAACAATAACTATGCCAAACCAGCTACTAGAGTTATGTCCCTTAGTAAACGAGAAACAAAATTGAGTGACTGCACGCATGCTGGTGTTTTCTAATGTTATACTTGCATTATGTAGATATACCTATCACAACGATAAAATAATTCTGTTCTTACACATTTTGTCATATAAAAAATATGACAACAAATACGCGAAACTAATTCTAAAACAGATACCGCAGTGGTGGACTATGGGTACAGCGTCCGCCCCACATGCGGAATTTATTTGGTTCGATCCCCGGTCAGGTCATACCAAAGACTTGAAAAATGGTACTATAACTTCATCGTCTGGTGCTTAGCATTTACAGGATAGGTTTAGATCTGGTTGGCCTAGTGTCAGTATAATGTGACTGGGTGCAGTATCATACCATGTGTCTGTGGCATGATACTCCAGTGTGGCAGCGTTCAGAATACTGTCTCAAGTAGACACCGTCGCCATATAACTGAAAAATTGTTGAAGTGACGCTAAACACCACACAACAACAACAACCAATTTAAAGAGTTATGCCCATTCACAAAACAAAAAAAATGAGTACCTGCACGCATAAGTCGGGTATATTTGCACCATGTGGATATACTGGCATACCGATATATCGATTACCGATATACCGGTATGCCGATATACCGATAAGAATCGACGGAATTGATTTTGTTCTTGCTCATTTTGTCATACACGCCAACACATATGCAAAACCAAATACAATACTTATGTCAATTATCAAAATAGAAAAACAAAATTGGCTGAATGTACGCCTACTGGGGTATATTCTATTTTTTATGTTTACATATTGTAGGTATATAGTACATATATGACAGAGGTATGTTTAACACATATATGACAGAGGTATGTTTAACGCATATATGACAGAGGTATGTTTAACGCATATATGACAGAGGTATGTTTAACACATATATGACAGAGGTATAACACATATATGACAGAGGTATATTTAACACATATATGACCGAGGTATGTTTATCACATATTTGACAGAGTTATGTATTACTTTTATATGACAGAGGTATGTTTAACATATATATGACAGAGGTATGTTTAACACATATATGCCAGGAATATTTAACATATAAAGGATAGAGATATGTTTAACACATATATGACAGAGGTATGAATAACACATATATGATATAGGTATCTTTAGCACATATATGACAGAAGTATATTTAACACATATATGAGAGAGGTATGTTTAACAACTATTACAGAGGTATGTTTAACACATATATGACAGATGTATATTTAACACATATATGAGAGAGGTATGTTTAACAACTATGACAGAGGTATGTTTAACACATACATGACAGAGGTATGTTCAACACATATATGACAGAGGTATCTTTAACACATATATGACAGAGGTATATTTAACACATATTTGAGAGAGGTATGTTTAACAATTATGACAGAGGTATGTTTAACACATACATGACAGAGGTATGTTTAACACATATATGACAGATGTATGTTTAACACATACATGACAGAGGTATGTTTAACACATATATGACAGAGGTATGTTTAACACATATATGACAGATGTATGTTTAACACATACATGACAGAGGTATGTTTAACACATATATGACAGAGGTATATTTAACACATATATAACAAAGGTATGTTTAACACATATATGACATAAGTATCTTTAACACATATATGAGAGAGGTATGTTTAAGCACTATGACAGAGGTATGTTAAACACATATATGACAAATGTATGTTTAACACATACATGACAGAGGTATGTTTAACACATATATGACAGATGTATGTTTAACACATACATGACAGATACATGTTTAACACATATATGACTGAGGTATGTTTAACACATACATGACAGAGGTATGTTTAACACATATATGACAGAGGTATGTTTAACACATATATGAGAAAGGTATGTTTAACACATAAATGACAGAGGTATGTTTAACACATATATGACAGAGGTATGTTTAACACATACATTTAACACAAATATAATATAGGTATGTTTAACACATATATGACAGTTATATTTATCACATATATGACAGAGGTATATTTCACACATATATGGCAATGGTATGTTTAACACATATATGACAAAGGTATGTATTACCATTATAGGACAGACGTATGTTTTACACATATTTGACAAAGGTGTGTTTTAACACATATATGACAGAGGTATGTATTACTATTATATGACAAAGGTTTGTTTAATACATATATGACAGAGGTATGTTTAACATATATATGACAGGGGTAAGTTTAACACATATATGACAGAGGTATGTTTAACACATGTTTGACAGAGGTATGTATTATCATTATAGGACAGATGTATGTTAAACACATGATTGACAGAGGTATGTTTAACACATGTATGACAGAGGTATGTTTAACACATATTAGACAAACACATATATGACAGATTTATGCTGAACAAAAATATGACAGAGCTATATTTAGCACATACATGACAGAGGTATTTTCAACACACATATGACAAAGGTATATTTTACACATATATGAGAGAGTTATGTTTAACATATATATGACAGAGGTATGTTTAACAAATATATGACAGAGGTATGTATTACCATTATAGGACAGACATATGTTTTACACATATATGACAGAGGTATGTTTAACACATATATGATAGAGGTATGTTTAACATATATATGACAGAGGTATGTTTAACAAATATATGACAGCGGTATGTTTTACCATTATAGGACAGACATATGTTTTACACATATATGACAGAGGTATGTTTAACACATATATGATAGAGGTATGTTTAACACATATATGACAGAGGTATGTTTAACATATATATGACAGAGGTATGTTTAACAAATATATGACAGAGGTATGTTTAACACATATATGATAGAGGTATGAATTACATTTATAGGACAGATGTATGTTTAACGCATGATTGACAGAAGAACATTTAACACATATATGACAGAGGTATGTTCAACACATATATGACAAAGTTATGTTTAACACATATATGACAGAGTTATGTTGAACAAAAACATGACAGAGGTATATTCAATGCATACATGACAAAGTTATTTTCAACACATATATGACAAAGGTATATTTAACACATATACGAGAGAGGTATGTTTAACATATATATGACAAAGGTATGTTTAACACATATATGACAGAGGTATGTTAAACACATATATGACAGAGTAATGTTGAACAAAAATATGACAGAGGTACGTTTAACACATATATGAAATAGGTATATTTGACACATATATGACAGAGAGAGATATGATCAGCACATACATGATAGAGGTATGTTTAACACATTTATGACAGAGGTATGTTTAACACATTTGTGACAGATGTATGTTTAACACATACATGACAGAGGTATGTTTAACACATATATGACAGATGTATGTTAACACATATATGACAGAGGTATGTATTACTATTATATGACAGAGGTATGCTCAACACATATATGACAGAGGTATGTTGAACACATATATGACAAAGGTATATTTAACACATAAAAATTATATTATAGGGGTTTGTATTACTACTATATGACAGAGGTATGTTTATCACATTTATGACAGATGTATATTTAACACATATATGACAGATGTATGTTAACACATATATGACAGAGGTATGTATTACTATTATATGACAGAGGTATGTTCAACACATATATGACAGAGGTATGTTTAACACATATATGACAAAGGTATATTTAACACATAAAAAATTAAATGGTAGACGTTTGTTTTACTACTATATGACAGAGGTATGTTTATCACATATATGACAGAGGTTTGTTTAACACATATATGACAGAGGTGTGTTTAACACATTTATGACAGATGTATGTTTAACACATACATGACAGAGGTATGTTTAACACATATATGACAGATGTATGTTAACACATATATGACAGAGGTATGTATTACTATTATATGACAGAGGTATGCTCAACACATATATGACAGAGGTATGTTTAACACATATATGACAAAGGTATATTTAACACATAAAAAATTAAATGGTAGACGTTTGTTTTACTACTATATGACAGAGGTATGTTTATCACATATATGACAGAGGTTTGTTTAACACATATATGACAGAGGTGTGTTTAACACATTTATGACAGATGTATGTTTAACACATACATGACAGAGGTATGTTTAACACATATATGACAGATGTATGTTAACACATATATGACAGAGGTATATATTACTATTATATGACAGAAGTATGCTCAACACATATATGACAGACGTATGTTGAACACATATATGACAAAGGTATATTTAACACATAAAAATTATATTATAGGGGTTTGTATTACTACTATATGACCGAGGTATGTTTATCACATTTATGACAGATGTATATTTAACATATATATGACAGATGTATGTTAACACATATATGACAGAGGTATGTATTACTATTATATGACAGAGGTATGTTCAACACATATATGACAGAGGTATGTTTAACACATATATGACAAAGGTATATTTAACACATAAAAAATTAAATGGTAGACGTTTGTTTTACTACTATATGACAGAGGTATGTTTATCACATATATGACAGAGGTTTGTTTAACACATATATGACAGAGGTGTATCTAACATATATGACAGAGGTATGTATTATCATTATAGAACAGAAAAAAACATTTAACACATCTATGACAGAAGTGTTAGTACAATATACTACCAATATTGAGCAGAGGTATATTGAACACATTGACAACAAAAATACATATTACCAATGTAGGACAGAGGTAACGCACACATCTTAAAGATGATATTTTAAACATAAAATTTATGATTCAGAGACATGTTTTACCACCTTTAGTGGCTTGGACAGTTTTACCACATGCACCAAAGTTGAACAATATCCTATTTGAGTCTGAAGCACATATTTGTGACACTAAACAAGAGGTCCATGAGCCTTAATGGTCACCTGATTATCCTTGATGACATAAAGCTATATGAATCTATTTTTCAACTTTTGTCCTTTGAGAAGCAGCAAAAATCCAAACATGGATTTTGAATGTCGCATCTGCATCAACAATTCACATCATTTTCTCTAATACAGATTTAGTAAAGTAGTACCCCCAATGGGTCAAATCGCGATACCCAGGGAAATGAAATTCACAATTTTTATGATGGACTCATAGGCTATTTATGCTTACAATTTGTTTTCCAGTGCTTTCTATAAAAAAACATAAGCATTAACCATCATGTCAGCAACAACAAATCACACCAAAAAACATTCAAATGAGTTTTTGTCATTTTCTCTTAGGTATATAGATTTAGTAAAGAAGGTCCCACTCCTAGGGCCAAATCGCGAGACCCCAGGTACATTCACACAAGTCTATTCAGTCATAAAAAATAATGTTTTCGTCTCATTTCTCTTATATAGCTTTAGTAATGTAGGCATCCCCCACCCCCCAAAACACACAGGCATGAAATAAATTTACAAATTTTATAAAGGACCCATAAGCGTCAATAATCATGCTCACAATTTGTTTCAGAGTGCTTCCGATTATAAGAAGATTTTTAAAGTTTATCTTTAATTTCTTTAGGCCCTCATCTCCATTGATAAACCGCGAGACCCAGTGACATGCAATTCAAATTTTTTGTAAAGGACCCATATGCATCCATTATCATTATCACCATTTGTTTCCAAGTGCTTCTGATAATAATAAGAATATTTTTAAAGGTTATATTGAATTGTTTTAGGCCCTATCTCTGGGGCCAAACCGTGAGACCCAAGGACATGCAATTCACAATTTCTACAAAGGACCCTATGCATCCATAATCATGCTCACCATTTGTTTCCCAGTGCTTCCGATTTTTTGAAGGTTACCTTGAATTTGACTGTTTTGGCCCTACCCCCAAGGGTGTGGGGACCATGCAAATCACAATTTTGATTCACCCTTAGGTATTAAAGCTGCATACATTTCATTACGATTGATCAGACAGTTTCTGAGAAGTTGAAAATGTCAATTGTTTACGAAGCATTATTTTTTATCTAGGCCCCACCCCCAGGGCCAAACCATGAGACTCAAGGACACGCAATTCACAATTTTTTTATAAAGGACCAGTCATGCTCACCATTTGTTTCCAAGTGCTTCCTATAGTAAGAAGAAGATTTTCAAAGTTTACCTTGAATTTGACTATTATGACCTTGCCACCAATGCCCCAGGGGGGTGGGGACCATGCAATTCACAATTTTGAATCACCCTAAGGTACCAAAGCTGCATACAACATTTCATTATGATTGAGCTCATGGTTTTCGGAAAGAAGACAAAAATGTCAATTGTTTACACACGCATGAAGGACAACACATGACGACGGACAAAAGGTGATCACAAAAAGTCCCGTGAAACAGTCTCAGGTGACCTCAAAAAAGCAATGGAAAAGTATTGAAAACACACATAGGTACACAAATTATAATTAAAACACTTTATTGCTCAATGTATAGCATACATCTTTTTTTTAAAATCAATTTGAAATAAAAACAATACATTTACATCAAAATTAATGTTAACCTTCTTACTATACCAATATTTAAATGAGACTACAGAGATTGTGATTGTAAAAATTATTTTTCAGGAGTTAATCATTCTGTCCTTGGTCCCAATTTAAGCCAAAACCATGTGTGTTTGTTTTGTTTTCAGCTCTGTATAAGTGGCTTTACTTTTCTCTTAACCCTTTACATCATATAAATGCCTTTGGACACCTAATATAGACGCCTTTGGACACCTAATATAGACGCCTTTGGACACCTCTAATATAGACGCCTTTGGACACCTCTAATATAGATGCCTTTGGACACCTCATATAGACACCTTTGGACACCTACATGTAATATAGACACCATTGGACACTTAATATAGAAGGCTTTTGAATTATTGGGTGAATTATGTTTATATTAACTGACACAGTGGAAAACAGTGCAGGAAGTGTTCAGATTGCTCGTTACAAGCAATCTGAACTCTTCCTGCACTGTTTTCAAAGGCCTTCTGTGATTGGTGCATGAAAAACGCGTATCTATGGAGTAAAGGGTTAAAGAACATGTACTTTGTAAAATATCACAAAATTTCATAAATATATGCCATAAATGTTGTAGGGCACATTAAACTGCATTTATGATCCCTTTAAGAATGTGCTTAAGTGTTATGAAAATATCCTAAACAGTTGTGTCACATGTTTTTATAAAAGAAATGAAATATATGTACAGCACAGCTATTATGAAATTAAATGCAAGTATGCAGCTAGCTCCCAGATTAGTTTCTATTAAAACACTAATAAATGGATGATGTGATTTCAATTTCACAATTCTGTATCATTTATGACACATTGTGCAAAATATATTTTGATTACATTAGTTTTAATTGGTATGTTAGATAAAAAAAAGACACTAATAGTTTTGTGAATTGAATTAAATATTGTTTGTTGGATAGAATTAAATTTGCGATAAGGTATTTCAACACATTTCTAGGTACATAGTCTTTTTTCAACAGTTGTCTAATTCAGGACTTATTCGCCAATGTCATTAGTGACTTGTCCCATCGCTGAATAACAAGAAATTTACTTTTCAGTAATTAAACACAACAATTGAATAAGCAATACACAAGTAACCTACTGGTTAGTTTCATAAACTCAGCTTGAATACTTTCCAATTTCTTGCAGAATCAAGGTTTTATTTATATTTTACCAGTTTTGTTGTCATAGCAACCACAATTTTTGTCCGAGTGAAAAAATATTAAATGATGTACATGATGTCCTTATTGCTCTCTATATTAAAACACTACATAACACCAATGTAGTTGGACTCCTTGTGTTACCACATTATCTAGGTTGTATATGTAATTTTACCAATTTGGTTGCCATAGCAACCACAATTTTTGTTCGACTGAAAAAATAAAATGACCTGCATTATCCCCTTACTGCTCTCCAGCCACATGCAAAGTTTCAAAAATATAGCTTGGGATACTTTTTGAGTAATCTTACATGCCGGCCTGACAGGCGGATGCCAGGTTAACCTACACTCTGCTGCGGTGAAACAGGTAGGTTACTAATACAGTGATTATTACATTTTGTATGTTAAAAATGACTTTAATTTTTATACATAAACAAAACGATTCTCTGCAATTCATACTTGTCTATTTAACTATTCAAAGTTTATATACACAATGATGTTTGTGATGTCAGTATACTCAGGCATGGAACTAGTGGGTAGTTACATTGTAAATACTGATGAAATTAAACTCGAAATAATTTAGAATATTTCGTAATAGTGAATTCTTTATATAAGATATATAAAATGTAGTCCCTTTATTATTAGGAATGTAATCAAGTTGGTTATATACCAGAGTTCCACTTCAGCTTTTCTTGGATACAGGCTAACAATATTTTTACCGGGGTTAAATATTTCTATCTCACCCTAGGGCTAAGAAAAAATTTCATGGTGTGACTCTGGAACAGGTTCCAAATGATATAACGTATAAAAAATATGACATAAATCATACAATTAAATGTCTTAAAAGCAATTGTTGTTAAATCTTTAATGATAAATTAAGTTAAAACAATTGTTCAATGTGTTTGGTATAAAAGAAAAAGAATTACTCATGGTATTTGGGTTTGGATAGAGCTTCATTCCTGCCAAAACAGTTATCCCTTGGGACGGAGTTTTCTATCCGAAAAACTCAAACCAATGCAAGATTCTTATAGTCTCATACTGTTTGCTACCCTTGTTGTTATCACAGAATTAGGTCATGTTAGTTTCAGTGAAATGGTATATTAATTCCATCAAATGAGCACTGAAATGGTATGGTTTGCAACTGGTGATGTCACGAGTGAGCATGCCAAATCTAACCAATATTTCACTGATAAAACAAAAAAAAATTTAAAATAAGTGAAATAACTACTTACAATTCCACTTTTTGAAACAGTAAAATAATAAAACATAATTCACAGAGAAATATCTAAAAATCATAAAACAAAGGGTTTTTACCCATTCCGGTGTTTAACATATGTAATCGTAATGTCACATACATACAAGGCAATCAACATCTAGACAGCAACCTTCACTGACTGATAAGTAATCTATACAAATACTCAAACTGATATAGGTACATCCATTGATTTGAAACAGATCACTTCATGAACAGCTTATGCAGTAGTATCATCAATGTAGATAGTTCAATTTTCTATTGAGATTATAGATTGGTCAGTTACAATGTACAGTGCACATCTGGAAGACCATATGTTGTTGTTATCACAGAGCCTTTGAAGTACATGAAAGACAGTTTATATCTATTTCACCTGGATTGCAATGAAAGCTCAGAGCTTATTTTAACCGATCACAGGGTCTGCTTCCAGGGTAAAACCAGTAAAGAGTGAGTTGCTAGTATTCTATCAACTGCACTACCACGCCACTTTATCTGTGGAAGATCACAGCCCTATCTGTTCTCTGCTGTAATCACAGGGCAGATTGGGGAACACCACAGCCCTATATTCTCTGCTGTAATCACAGATGGTGGAACATCACAGCCTTATATGTTCCCTGCTGTAATCACAGATGGTGGTAGATCACAGCTCTATATGTTCCCTGCTGTAATCACAAATGGTGGAAGATGACAGCCCTTTATGTTCCCTGCTATAATCACAGGGCTACTGTCGTATGTGGAAGATCACGACCAGTATATGCTCCCTGCTATAATCACAGGGCTACTGTCGTATGTGGAAGATCACGACCAGTATATGCTCCCTGCTGTAATCACAGGGCTACTGTCTATGTGGAAGATCACGACCAGTATATGCTCCCTGCTGTAATCACAGGGCTACTGTCGTATGTGGAAGATCACGACCAGTATATGCTCCCTGCTGTAATCACAGGGCTACTGTCGTATGTGGAAGATCACGACCAGAATATGCTCCCTGCTATAATCACAGGGCTACTGATGTATGTGGAAGATCACGACCAGTATATGCTCCCTGCTATAATCACAGGGCTACTGTCCTATGTGGAAGATCACGACCAGTATATGCTCCCTGCTGTAATCACAGGGCTACTGTCGTATGTGGGAGATCACGACCAGTATATGCTCCCTGCTGTAATCACAGGGCTACTGTCGTATGTGGAAGATCACGACCAGAATATGCTCCCTGCTGTAATCACAGGGCTACTGTCGTATGTGGAAGGTCATAACCAGTATATGCTCCCTGCTATAATCACAGGTCTACTGACGTAGATGGAAGATCATGACCAGTATATGCTCCCTGCTGTAATCACAGGGCTACTGATGTATGTGGAAGATCACGACCAGTATATGCTCCCTGCTGTAATCACAGGGCTACTGTCGTATGTGGGAGATCACGACCAGTATATGCTCCCTGCTGTAATCACAGGGCTACTGTCGTATGTGGAAGATCACGACCAGAATATGCTCCCTGCTGTAATCACAGGGCTACTGTCGTATGTGGAAGGTCACGACCAGTATATGCTCCCTGCTGTAATCACAGGGCTACTGTCGTATGTGGAAGATCACGACCAGAATATGCTCCCTGCTGTAATCACAGGGCTACTGTCGTATGTGGAAGGTCACGACCAGTATATGCTCCCTGCTATAATCACAGGGCTACTGACGTAGATGGAAGATTACGACCAGCATATGCTCCCTGCTATAATCACAGGGCTACTTTCGTATGTGGAAGATCACGACCAGTATATGCTCCCTGCTGTAATCACAGGGCTACTGTCGTATGTGGCAGATCACGACCAGTATATGCTCCCTGCTGTAATCACAGGGCTACTGTCGTATGTGGAAGATCACGACCAGAATATGCTCCCTGCTGTAATCACAGGGCTACTGTCGTATGTGGAAGGTCACGACCAGTATATGCTCCCTGCTATAATCACAGGGCTACTGACGTAGATGGAAGATTACGACCAGTATATGCTCCCTGCTATAATCACAGGGCTACTGATGTATGTGGAAGATCACGACCAGTATATGCTCCCTGCTATAATCACAGGGCTACTGACGTAGATGGAAGATCACGACCAGTATATGCTCCCTGCTATAATCACAGGGCTACTGTCGTATGTGGAAGATCACGACCAGTATATGCTCCCTGCTATAATCACAGGGCTACTGATGTATGTGGAAGATCACGACCAGTATATGCTCCCTGCTATAATCACAGGGCTACTGATGTATGTGGAAGATCACGACCAGTATATGCTTCCTGCTATAATCACAGGGCCACTGACGTAGGTGGAAGATCACAACCCGTATATGCTCCCAGTTTCACGCAGTACTCTAATAATGTCTTCCAGTACTCATCCTGGAAAAAATTATGTTATATCTATCATACAAGAATGCATAGCTACTGCAGTGTTGTTATACTTTATACAGTGTAGTTCAACAATATTTTACTTACATACAGATAAAAATGTTGACCATACTTTACTAGCTATTTTTTTCTCGTATTTATTGTACATCATGATTGTTATAAGAAATTTATATATCAAAGTTATTCCCCCCCCCCCCCTGACTATGATGTTGTTTTTGAGAGGCCATTGGCTTGAGCCAGAGATATAACTTACAATCTCTGGTGTGAGAAGCCAATACTCTCTATCCCCTGCTCTTCCAGCCACCTTACATGCATATATACCGAAAGCCTAAATAAATGCCGGTTGAATTTCAGAGTCACATTATCAAACTACTGTATTGTTAATGATATTTACAGTTTTAGAAATGTATGTTAAGGCATTTCAATTATAATTTTGTCAATAATTATGATCATACTAACAAAATCATTAATGAAATACATTTACATTCATATTCTAAAATGGTAAATATAACTTACAATAGTTTGATAATGTGGCCCAGAGATTCACTGGGTGTTTTTCCATCCTTTCAGTACATACGGTTTCCATGTAAATCAGCCTTTAATGTGCAACCACCTGCCTTAAGGATTTACGTTTTTTTATGCTTTTTTCATTGAGTAGCTGGGTATGACTATAGCACTTACCACCACAAGGACATGAGGATTACCAATGATAACCAGTAAGGCCTGCGCGCGGGTAATGGCAACATTAAATCTCTTGGGGTTACTTAGGAAACCCAACGTGTGCTTCTCATCAAATCCTATCAACTCTTCATTAGATCGAACCTTCAAGAAAAAGTTATAGGAAATTTTATATGTCAATTTAATTGTTTGGATTTTAATGTATTTGCTGTAAAATAATTTTGATCAGACATTAAATATTGTTTTTCATTTAATGTTCTTGCAATCATAACTGTTCACAAACTCTGTCTTGAAGAATATTCAGATAAACTGTCTCACAGTGTTGGTAAATGACCAGATAATACCATAACTCGGGTTTGCAGTATATAATTTTAAATTCATTTAATACGTCAACTAATGAGCGATATTTCTAAACATACGGTAAATTAAATGTACGACATGTCTGTGATATTTTCAGTTTGAAATGCTGACAAAATATTAAATTAATATTTTATGACATTTCCTTCCTGGTTGAACGTCTCACACACCAATTAATTTTGTACTGTTCTACATATAGAGACATGCACTTCTGGAACACTGGATACATTACCAATGGTTCTAAAAGTGCCTTATTCCCATAGATAGTCCTCTGTTGGTCCAAATATGCAGAAAAAAACATGGGGTTGACCAGGTTGCTTTTTCACAATTTCGATGGTTTGATGGCACCCCTTCATTTTTGACAATTCTGCCCATTTGTTGCAGTGTATCACTACGCATCTTTAAACTGTTATAGCATCATCAAACAGTTCCCAGGGTCACCCAAACTTTGCAGAAATCATGAAAATGTTCCAATGTTCCCATATGCACAAAGAAATATGACATTTTATGCATTTTTAAAAAAAAAATTACCCAACCGCTTTACACAGCTCTAATTTCTTGGGCGTAATAATCTTGCTACCGTCATGCAAGGGAGGTAATTGTTCAGTGAGACCTTAAAGGCCAGATATATGTGCAAAGCACATGTGTAAGGGAACAATCTACCTGTAATTGGTCTATCTGTTTCATTAGATGTAATAAAATATGTGCATCTTATGACAGAGACAAAGTCTATGTCCATAACAAGGATGATTTATCTAGCACAAAGAAAGATAGATAGATAAACAGACAAAATGATCATTTTCAAAGCTTGGTGTTAGAAAATCAAATGTTAACAATGCTTAAGACAAACTACCTCAGTCCTACACATCCATCATAGTTAACATGCTACCTCAGTCTTACACATCTGTCACCATTAACATACCACCTCAGTCTTACACATCTGTCATAATTAACACACTACGTCAGTTTTACACATCAATCATAATAAACATGCTATCTCAGTCTTACACATCGGTCACAGTTAACACATTACCTCAGTCTTGAACATCTGTCACAATTAACACATTACCTCAGTCTTGCACATCTGTCACAATTAACACATGACCTCAGTCTTGCACAACTGTCACCATTAACACACTTCCTCAGTCTTGCACATCTGTCACCATTAACACACTTTACCTCAATCTTGCACATTTGTCACAATTAACACATTACCTTAGTCTTACACACCCATCACAATTAACATGCTACCTCAATCTTACACATCTGTCACCATTAACATACTACCTCAGTTCTACACATCCATCATAATTAACATGCTACATCAGTCTCACACATCTGTCACCATTAACAGATTACCTCAGTCTTACACATCCATCACAATTAACACGCTACATCAGTCTTACACATGTCACCATTAACATACTACCTCAGTCCTAAACATCCATCATAGTTAACACGCTATCTCAGTCTTACACATCTGTCAACATAAACACACTACCTCAGTCCTACACATCCATCATCATTAACATGCTATCTCAGTCTTACACATCTGTCACAATTAACACATTACCTCAGTCTTACACATCTGTCACCATTAACACACTACCTCAGTTCTACATATCCATCACAACTAACACATTATCTCATTCTTATACATCCATCACAACTAACACATTATCTCATTCTTATACATCTGTCACAATTAACACATAACCTCAATCTTATACATCTGTCACAATTAACACATTACCTCAGTCTTACACATCTGTCACCATTAACACACTACCTCAGTTCTACACATCTGTCACAATGAACATACTACCTCAGTTTTACACATTTGTCACAATAAACACATTACCTTAGTCTTGCACATCTGTCACAATTAACACATTACCTCAGTTTTACACATCTCTCACAATTAACACACATTCTCAGTCTTCACACCTGTCACAATTAACACATTACCTCAGTCTTGCACATCATTCTGTCACAATTAACACATTACCTCAATCTTGCACATTCATCATCATTAACATACTACCTCAGTCCTAAACATCCATCATAGTTAACACGTTATCTCAGTCTTACACATCTGTCACCATAAACACACTACCTCAGTCCTACACATCCATCATCATTAACATGCTATCTCAGTCTTACACATCTGTCACAATTAACACATTACCTCAATCTTGCACATCGGTCACAATTAACACACTAAATCAATCTTGCACATATCTGTCACAATTAACACACTACCTCAGTCTTGCACATCTGTCACAATTCAATGTAACACATTACCTAAGTCTTTCACACCCATCACAATTAACACATTACATCAGTCTTGCACATCTGTCACAATTAACACTTTACCTCAGTCTTGCACATCTCTCACAATTAACACATTACCTCAGTCTAGCACATCTGTCACAATTAACATATTACCTCAGTCATGCACATCTGTCACAATTACCACATAACCTCAGTCTTACACATCTGTCACAATAAACACACATTCTCAGTCTTAAACACCAGTCACAATTAACACATTACCTCAGTCTTGCACATCTGTCACAATTACCACATAACCTCAGTCTTACACATCTGTCACAATAAACACACATTCTCAGTCTTAAACACCAGTCACAATTACCACATAACCTCAGTCTTACACATCTGTCACAATAAACACACATTCTCAGTCTTAAACACCAGTCACAATTAACACATTACCTCAGTCTTGCACATCTGCCGCAATTAAGACATAACCTCATTCTTACACACCTGCCACAATAAAAACATTACCTTTGTCTTGCACATCTGTCACAATTAACACATTACCCCAGTCTTGCACATCTGTCACAATTAACACTCTACTTCAGTCTTACAAATCTTTCACAATTAACACTCATTCTCAGTCCTTCACGCCTGTCACAATTAAAACATTACCTTAGTCTTGCACATCTGTCACAATTAACACACATTCTCAGTCTTGCACATCTGTCACAATTAACACAATACCTCAGTCTTGCACATCTGTCATAATTAACACACATTCTCAGTCTTGCTCATCTGTCACAATTAACACATTACCTCAGTCTTGCACATCTGTCACAATTACATATACCACATTACCTAAGTCTTGCACACCCATCACAATTAACACATTACATCAGTCTTGCACATCTGTCACAATTAACACTTTACCTCAGTCTTGCACATCTCTCACAATTAACACATTACCTCAGTCTAGCACATCTGTCACAATTAACACATTACCTCAGTCATGCACATCTGTCACAATTACCACATAACCTCAGTCTTGCACACCTGTCACAATTAACACTCTACCTCAGTCTTACACATCTGTCACTATTAACACGCTACCTCAGTCTTACACATCTGTCCCCATTAACACACTGTGCTGCAGGTTTCTCTTTATTACTATGGACATATGATCACTCACAGTAGATATAATGATGACCTCTTTTTCTTGACCTTGAAACTCCTCCACTGACCCCACCTTGATACTCTCCATGTCCAACTTATCTATCAACAGTCGGATCTTCTCTACCTGTCAAAAACATATGGTAGCAGACATTTACAAAAAAAGTAAAAATATCTCTGCTGTAAATCCTTTACTCTATTACCAAACCAAATTTCTTAAAAAATGTTTTTATATTAAACACAGGGTGTGTGCCTAATATCTGATACCTCTAGTAACTATTCAAACATGTATAACTGTCAGACCTAAGTTTAAAATGTTTGTAAACAATTTTTAACACAATCTGCTTGCAATAACCAGAATAAATCAACTGAATATTGCTTATTACATATGTTTCCTGTTTGGAGTGATACATCTTAAACATACTTATACATGTTTTCTATAAGGAAGAATGATTCCTAAACATACATGTATCCTAAAAGCATTGTTGATCCCAAAAAGACCCATTTCCTAAAAGGCTTGATGACTTACATGTTTCCCATAAGGAGGGATAATTCCTATGCATACAAAAGCCTATCAGTATGGATGATTCCTAACCACACCTGTTTCTTGTCAAGAGAGATGGTTCCAAACATAACTGTTTCTTATAAAGAGTGACAATTCTTTTCTTTTTCTGTCTTCTTTTAGGAGGGATTATTCTAAACATACAAGTTTGCTATAAGCAGGGATGATTCCTAAATATACCTGTTTCCTATAAGGAGGGACGATTCCAAATATAAATGTTTCCTATAAGGAGGAATGATTCCTAAATATATACATTTCCTATAAGGAAGGATGATTCTAAACATACCTGTTTTCTATTAGGGATGATTCCTAAATATAAATGTTTCCCATAAGGAGGGATGATTCCTAAACACACATTCTAAACATACATTTTCCTATAAGGAGTGACAATCCCCAAAACACATCTGTTTCATATAAGGAGGGATGATTCCTACATATACATGTTTCCTATAAGAAGGGATGATTCCTAAATATACCTATTTCCTACAAGGAGGGATGATTCCTAAATATACCAGTTTCCTATAAGGAGGGATGCTTCCTAAATATACATGTTTCCTATAAGGAGAAATGATTTATAAATATACACGTTTCCTATACTATAAGGAGAGATGATTCTTAATATGAATGTTTCCTATAAAGAGGGATGATTCCTAAATATACATGTTTCCTATAAGGAGGGATAATTCTAAACATACCTGTTTCCTATAAGGAGTGATGATTCCTATATCATCAACATTAACAGTCATATCCTCCATATTAAGTATACTCTGTAGATACCTCACAACCTGCACTGCTTCCATGGGGTTGAACCATGAAGGACTGTTTCCCTCCCTCATGTCCTCTCCCTGAAGGAACACAAACATATCAAGGTCACTTACTGTATTAATGAATACACATGAAGTAAAGAAAATTTGTATATACCGAAACAAATCAAATGTTCTATATCTAAAGATTACAATAACATATTAATTAGTTTATTTAGAAAATAATGAAAAAGCTGAACAAAAGATAAAACTTAAACTGGACGACTACCACGATTACGACGACAACAATGCCGCCACCAAGGTAATGACAATAGCCCTTCATTTTTCTCAAGAAGATGGCTAAAATAACACAAGGTCCTTATATTATACAATTTGCACTTACTGTCAAATATATTCATTAAGCCAGGAGAACCAATTTGAATATCTTATTATCACATGACTGAAGATAATTCATAAAAATGGTGGGCTACAATTTCAGTTCTCTACAGGATCATTAATTCAATGTTATCATATTAGCTATAAGATCAGGTTGAAAACATAATAATTTGAAAATGGGTGTCATGCTGGATTTTTCTCATAATTTGATGCAGGTATCAACAACTTCTATCGCTATAGTTTTGATACAGTCAGCTTTGAAAATACAATTTTTTTCATGCTCGAGTCATTTCAGTAGGACCAATCTTGTTTGGATACCATTTTGGCCACTCATGTAATCATACAGTTAAATGTGAGGGTTTGACAGTGACAGTGTTTAACACAAACAGCATTTTGTAAGATACCGTATATTCCCTAATTAACGCCCCCGGGGGCGTTACATTTTACAAGGTTGGGGCGTTTATAAAAGATAAAAAAAGCAAATTTAACAACAGTTAAAAATACAATAAAACCATGGAAAAAAACTTAAATCCGGTAAAATCCCCGAAAACATGGTTCAGAATTATTTTACAGTGAATGAAATAATCGACATAGGATGAAAAAAAGCTGAAAATCTGTATGAAATTACTAGTCTGCGTACTGGAATATCCGAATTTATGGTCAGTGTACTCTTCACTTTAAACCACTTGGATGCTTGCTCTTATCAACGTAGAACAATGAGCTTTCAGCGTACACAGACTAACCGCATTTTCCAACGTTTTGTTATGTTTTAATCGGCAGACGGCATTTTTACTAGTATTAAACAGCAAATATGGGGAAGTATTTGTTCAACCAAAAGTGGTTAAGTGGTCACCCAAGATATAAACAATGGGTTAAAGAGTCCAAAGGTAATAAACACTTCACTAATTGTTATCTATGTAACCTAATAATCGATCAGGGAAAGAATACGCACTCAAATCGAATACGCGCTCAAATCGCATATACGTTTTATTTTTTAATATTCCACAAAAATAGGTGGGGGGCGTTTATTAGAGTGGGGGCGTTTATAAGGGAATATACGGTAAGAAAAAATAAGAAAATATAAGTAAACAATAGCTGTGCAATGTTTTACAGTATTTGAGTCAGAATGAAGAATTCTTATTAAATAGTCTACCCTAACTCCGTGGAATATCACAGGCACACCCTTCGTTGGCAAATCCTGCCAATTGCAGAATTTGTGAGTGAGACTTTCATCTGCCTTCTCTACCAACTCATCATGATAGAACAACCTGGATGGAAGCTTTAAAATACTGCTGTGAGACCTGTAATTGTTCACCAGTTTTGTCACCTAAAACAGTAAGCAAAATAATTAAAAGAGATTATATCAATCCATTGGTGCAAAATGGTGCCAAGTGTATATCGAATAAGAAGGTGTTTGACAACTTTTTGTACAAATGGGAGGATATACACATTGAAATGCAAATGATCTAATTTGTATCGTATGACAACAAACTTGGATAGCTTGATTGATTGATTGAATATTTAGCATCATTTTTATGCCATTGAGGGCTAACAGATGATAAGTTAACCTAACCAATGTTTCCTCAGGGATCCTGAAAGGTTAACCATAACCCAAGCACACCCTAGTGCGACATATTGCACGTCTCTATGGAGCATTTTAAAGATCTTTATTCCCGACGTTATGGAGAGCAGATCAGATATCAAAATAATAAAAAAGCTGTCCATTCACATCTTATTTAATCAGGCTAGAGCACACCCCATCTCCGTAAGTAACTGATAACTTTCCCACTTGAATCAACAGTGAGAGACGAATGATAATGAGACACAATGTCGTATATCAATCACCACGGAGACTGTTACCGGGTGGGAATTCAAACTCACAACCCCTGGATTGATAGTCAGACACGTAACTGACTGAGCTAATCAGGCCGCGATTAGCATCCAAATTATCATTCCAAATCAAACTTTCTTCATTATAACTATCAAATTCATATTAGTATACAAACAACCTTACAAGGACTCTCTGAAGCCAATACATTCTTAAGCATCCATTTTAAGTAATATATAAAAACAGACCACTAAAGGCAGGTTGTTGTTTAATAAAGGTTTTTTAAACATGGGGAAAAACACAGTTATATAATAGGCTGCTTAAAAACAGGTTTGCTGTATATTATCTACATGTGTTACACTATGTAGCATTGACCAAGTTGAGCTTTTGTAAGACTAGAAATATGTCCTTACAACATCAATTTTACCAAAAAATTAGGTTGAAAATGTGACAAAACTCCTGCAAAATTTGGCTGATGTTGTCAAAACTTGATCTGTACTTTATATCTATACAGCTACAAACAAAAATCAATTAAATTACATTGCCCCATTCAAAAGTTATTAATATGAAACCATTTTTCATCAGAATTTAAGGTGCCATAACTCCAATTAAATTTGACCGACATTTATAATTATTGAACATGACATGTATTTTATAATTATACAGTTATACTGGTTTATAACACTTTCAAAAAAAAAAAAATTCACCAGAAACCAATTTGACGGATGCAGGAACGAATGAATGGATGGATGAAACACTTAATGCCCCTCCACTTTTCTTTGAATGGTGGGGCCATGAAAAAAAACAAAAATAAGAAGACCTGTAATTGAATCATTCCAGCCCTGCTCAGTCCCAATTAAACTTTGTGAGAAAGTTTGTAGGTTACGTGCAGAAGGATTGTGGTTCTACTCAGATTTATTCTGAGGTCTTGCTCCACCAATAAAACTGTATGTGAGAAAGTATTCAGGTTAGGTGCAGAAGGATTGTGGTTCTTTATTCTGAGGTCTTGCTCCACCAATAAAACTGTATGTGAGAAAGTATTCAGATTACATGCAGAAAGAATGACATGAACTTTGGCATGATATGTCAGATAATGTGTGTCGGGCTCGGTAAGCTTATTCAGTGGTGCGTTTAACTATCAACCTTAGGGTCGCAGTCTCCTTGATGATTTATATATGACATTGTGTCTTATTGTCATTCATCTCTCACTGCTGATTCAAGTCGGAAAGTTATCAGTTACTTGCAGAGATGGGCGTGCTCGAGTATTGGTTAACCTTTCAGGATCTAAGGAAAGAGCGGTTAGGTAACTGATTGCCTGTTAGCCCTCGATAGCATAAAATGATGCTAAATATTTAAATCAGGTCATGTGACAATGATAGTCAGCATTAAGTGAAGAAGTAATATGCGAAAACACAGAAGTTATAAAGAAAAATATATATTGTGATAGAATACAGACATATGTAGTGTTCTTCTTAGGAAGACTTCAAGCATGATTTGACTAAGTTGTAAGGACTTATTTTACAATCAATGTAAAATAAATCAGTTTAAACTAACTAACCAACAAAGGATCATAAGCTCCGTGGTCAGCAAACATGCGTTCATTTCTCTCATATAATGGTGTGTCAATCAGACGCTCTAGTAATGAAAGGTCAAGGCCGTATGTCTTCGCAAACTTTGACCTCAAAACAGGTCCAAGCTGTTGTGGATCTCCTGCCAGTATAATCTGTTAAAAAGAATTTAATAATAGCATCACTGCTGGGTTTTTTTCAATAAAAAAAACAGTTACATATTTATATGGTTAAATCATCTTCTAATCTATACACTGAAATCTTAGTTTTACATTCAAATCTAATACTGATAAAGAATGGACTTCACAGCCATTTTCAACACATTACAGGTTATATATTGCTTATCCAGTTTTATCAGCAGAGGAAGAGCTCAGATCTGATTAGAACAACCGTCCTTCAACAAGTTACTGGCAAACTTTCCCACATAAAGATATTAGATCGAGCTGGGATTGAATCGACGACCTAAGCAATGAGAGGTAAGAGGTCATTAGATGACAGCGCCTTAAGGTCTCACTACACAGTTGAATTTTGTTCTTAGTTCTATATAAAGTAAGGTCTAGGATTTCACTGGTAAAAAAAGAATTCCACATAGAATTTTTTTTAAAGTATTTTTTTTTCCATAGCAGGATATATATACACACATAAAAATGCACATTAACTAGTAGGTTGTCTACGTTGTTTTTTTTCTAAAGAGGGTGCAAGTGACACCCTGAGTTTTTTTTGAAAAAAGAAGTCCTCAAATGCTCATAAATACATGCATATGTTAAAATCCTATAAAAGTCACATTTTTAACACCAGTGATGTCTTATTGCAGTATATGCTATGCCAACTTTTGCTCTACTCATCTGCAGCAAGAAATCACAGCCACTTTGAACCATTTTGAAAATATTTCATAACCCAAGTACATAGGCCTATTTTTTAAGAGTAAGAATCTTGCTACAGTGGGAAAAAAGGGGCGTAACTGTGTAGTGAGACGTTAATTAGACCACTTAGATAAGGAGGACCCTTACAGTAAAGAAAGTCAGAGGATGTTGAGTTTTCATTAGGATTACATTTACTGATTGTAACTGTTAAACAAGTTAGCTAACATCACAGTGCATTAACCTTTAACATTAGCTAACATTACAGTGCATTAACCTTTAACATTAGCTAACGTTACAGTGCTTTAACCTTTAACATTAGCTAACGTTACAGTGCATTAACCTTTAACATTAGCTAACATTACAGTGCATTAACCTTTAACATTAGCTAACATTACAGTGCATTAACCTTTAACATTAGCTAACGTTACAGTGCATTAACCTTTAACATTAGCTAACATTACAGTGCATTAACCTTTAACATTAGCTAACATTACAGTGCATTAACCTTTAACATTAGCTATTATTACAGTGCATTAACCTTTAACATTAGCTAACATTACAGTGCATTAACCTTTAACATTAGCTAACATTACAGTGCATTAACCTTTAACATTAGCTAACACTACAGTGCATTAACCGTAAACATTAGCTAACATAACAGTGCTTTAACCATATACATTAGCTAACATAACAGTGCATTAACCATAAACATTAGCAAACATTACAGTGCATTAACTGTAAACGTTAGCCAACATTACAGTGCATTAACCATAAACATTAGCTAACATTACAGTGCATAAACCATAAACATTAGCTAACATTACAGTGCATTAACAATAAACATTAGCCAACATTACAGTGCATTAACCATAAACATTAGCTAACATTACAGTGCATTAACCGTAAACATTAGCTAACATTACAGTGCATTAATCGTAAACATTAGCTAACTTAATAGTGCTTAAACCGTAACATTAGCTAACATTACAGCGAGTAACTGTAAACATTAGCTTACATAATGTAGTGCTTTAACTGTAAACATTAGCTAACATAATAGTGCTTTAGCCGTAAACATTTGTTAACATTACAGTGAATTAAACGTAAACATTAGCTAACATTACAGTGCATTAACCATAAACATTAGCTAACATTAGTGCATTAACCGTAAACATTAGCTAACATTACAGTGCATTAACCGTAAACATTTTGTTGATTTATATAAGCAACTTCAGGAGATGTTTTATAACTATTGTTGGCTGTAGCTTTAGAATACAACACTGTCCAGATATGCCAGTGTAAGATTTTTATCTTGGCCTGTCTGGTAGAAATGTTTTGTTCTTTTTGGCTTCCAATGGGTACATTACCTTGTTTGTCTCCTTTTCATGTTAAAGTATTTCAATATAAATATTCCCATATTTAAAACACAAAATATATAAATTGGTAGATTAAGCTCTTATGCATTCATTTCTTTTTCAAAATAACTGATTACAAATTTATATTATTTTTTGTCATGAAATTCAATAGACATAAGCATAATTGTTTTTTAACCCTTTACTCCATAGATACGAGTTTTCCCGCACCAATCACAGAAGGCCTTTGGAAACAGTGCAGGAAGAGTTCAGATTGCTCGTAACGAGTTGCAGACCCTCGATCTGTGAGTCATGGACCCAAAGTCATAAAAAAACTTAAGAGTTCCAACTTTACCAAGTTTCATTCAAATCAATCTACATCAGAATCATGCATTTATGCATAATTATTTATTATTGATTCTTCTCAGAAATACATTGAAAAAGACTTACTGGTATATATCAAACTTCAGTATAACAAATAGGTTTAAACTGTGTATACCTGGCCCTCTGTACTCGACACCAGACAGGAAGAAATCATAGACTCCGGTTCAGTGGCCTGACCTGCCTGCAGTAAATACGAAATACATTAATTTTGCTATTACCATTTATATGCTTTCATGACAAATTTACCTGTATTAAGCAAAAATCTGTCTTAAAAGGCCACTTTTGCTCCTTCCCTTGGCTGGCTGCTTAAGACAGGTTTGACTGTGTCAGTTTATCTAATGACCCTGCCAATAATGACCACCATATGTACCAAATAAACAATCGATAAAGGTATACATGTGAAAATTACAGTCTTCTTTTCATTGAAATTCACCTTTAAAATAACAAATGGTTAATTACATATCAGGACACATAGTAACAGTACTACAATTTAAGCTTCATGAACAACGAGTCTCGAAATAAATGTCTGTATAATTATTCCTTACGCTTATGAGCAAACAATGAATTCTACTTCATAACAATAATCTGTGGTTGTACAATTTTAGTTTTGTCAAGGAATTTACTTTTTTCCCTATTGCATATCAGTAATAGAATGAAAAATCTAAAAAAAACAAACAACACACACAAATGAAAAAAATACGGTAGGTGAGTGCCATAAACCAACAAATAAACTAAGTCTGGTCTTATATCTTGCAAAATATTGAATCCACTTTTTATATTGCTCTCAGTATTAAACTTGTTAGGGATTCCATGCATATTTTAAACATAATATATACATGTATTAAGTGTGATTGTAGTATGCAAAAATTGTGGCAAACTAAAAACACATTGTTGGAAATAGCAAACCATACTCCTTTGATAAATTCACCAACAAATTAGCACTCGTGTAAGATTGTCTATTAATAATATCCTATAAAATAATGAAGTTATGTTTAGCTTATAGAATTTTTTTTTCATAATCCAGTCATTATGATGTCATACATTACCTCATCAATAAACACATGTGTAAAATGCCCCGCTTTGATGCCCAGGGTATACAGTACACCTGCACTAACACATGTCGTCACAAGTATCCTGTATCTGGAGGCAAGGTCAATGTTGTCCCCTACAGTACAATATGGCTTTATACAGTCTGGAATTCCCTGAAATATAATTTGTATAGTATACTGATTGATTGATTGATTCATGGAATATTTAGCCTCCTTTTTTGGCCAACTAGGTCTAACAGACAATCAGTTAATCTTACCAGTCTTTCCTGGAATCCTGAAGGTTAACCAGTTTTTAAGCACAAGTAACTGATAACTTTCCCAATTGAATCGGCAGTGAGAGACGAATGACAATCAGACATAATGTCATATATACCAATTATCACAGAGACTGCAGCTGGACAGGGATTCAAACATATATCCAAAAGAATGCATCACACATTAAAACCTCATCCACACATTTTCTTTGCAATTCTAACACTACATTGCACCCGGTAAATATTAATGAGAAATCATGAATGTTATATATTTGAGTGTGTGCTTTAAATGGATATATTCATTAATATTGAAGTAAATGTTATACCATACCTCTTCTGACCTCTGTAACGCATTCAGCCGTACCATATCAGCCTTGTTCACCAGTCCACTCTCATGTAGACGTGTGGCCTAGATTATACACAATAACCATGGTAACCAAAACAGAAACAATTATTTAAGCTATTATAAGATATCAAATGGATATGTACACAATTTATTATTCCCAAAACTACATGTATACCAATTTCCCTTTTGTCTGGAATTTGTGCTAAATCAAATATGATATTGAGATCTTATTTTCAGGGCTGAATTGTTCGAGGTCTGTTCGGTAGTTTTAAAAAAAAGTTTTCATATCATGTACAGTGCATTCTAGAAGTAGAATGACATATTTTTTATGATTGTCAAACAAAATTATACCTTGAATGTATAAAATCCTGAAATTTCAACTTAATGCAGTTTGTGTATAAGGTTAGCTAGCATTACTCTGAGCAACACAGCCTAGATCATTTAGACATTACATGTAAATAGGTCTCGCAGGGCTGATCCGGAGAGACTGGATTACAAGGGAATACAAGAATATAAAGCAAATCTTATTCTAGAAACTAGATATAATCAAAAAACTACAAGCAGAACAATTTGTTTGTTTGTATGAGGTTTTGCACCTTTTTCACCCGTTATAACAAGTGCACCTTATCCTCTTTACTGGGACCTGCTGGGCAGTTAACCAGTACTAGACATACCTTATCCCTGTAAGTCATTGACTTCTTTCCTACATATTCAGAGGTGGGAGACTCATGGCTGCAAAACAATGTCATGGCCAAAAATAGAGACTGTGGCTGGGTGGGGATTTGAACTTGTGACCTCTGAATTTATAGTCAGATGCATAACTGATTGAGCTAACGTGAACTGGTGAAGATCTATGTCCAGCATAAATACTAAGTAAACACAGCACAAACAAGAACAAAAGACATATGTAATATAAAAAAATATGCAAGGCAAACACTACAGAACTATAAAAATACTAAATTGTTAATAAAGATCTATGAAAGACAAACACCAGATGTAAACATAAAAAATGAAGAAAATAAAAAGGAGTTACAGACACATAAAATGAGTATTGCATCAATGACATACAAATTCAATCTGGTAATATACCACAAGATCAGCTGCTCATGAAAGTCAAACATAAAAAAAGACAAATATACCAAATACTATGAAACTATAAAAACTGAAGACTAAATTGTTAAATAAAAATCTATGTAAGACAAACATCTGACATATGCAAAGATAACCAAAAGGCCCAAGAGCACCTGAATCGCTCTACTGGCAACAGATGCTACATATAAAATATCTATGGTCTAGGTCTTAAACTTTTAGAGAAAATGTTTTTTAAAATTTTAATTAAAATGTACTTATAAGCCATGGCGGGAGAATTTGTGTGCCAATGGGGCTGGTTCAGCAACGTGTCCGAGATCTTATGGTTATATAACTTCTACGCAAGTTTGGTTAAAGATTCAATGAAAAATGAAGGTGCTATCGCGTCTAAAAGAAAAAGATTAACAGACGTATGATGGACAATTTACCATGACATAAGCCCTGCTGGCCAGTAGAGCTAAAAAGAGAAAAGAATAAATAGAAAATACAGACACATACCACAAGATCAGCTGCACTGTTGGAAGGTGTACATGTGATAATTCTACTGGATGGTAGTTTCACAAATGTTTGCAATATTGCCTCGACAACAGTCACAGATTTACCAGTACCTGTAATATCCAAGTACAAGTTTTAACTAAATTAATGTTGTTTATTTTCAAAAGTTTGATTTTTGACAACAAAGCTCGCCTATGGGATAAAACTCGCTACCCATGCAAAGATTGAGACTGGAGGCAAACACAAAAACTTCAACTCAACTGAACTCAAAAGTTTAACCTGGGTGTCAGACGATGCCAGGTTCATGGCACTAGCTCTCCTGGACATTCATCCCGGCGAGCTAAAAATAAATTGTTAAAACTAGTTTCACTTAATTATAATACAATTTTAGATTTTTTTTTACCAGGTGGTCCAAAAAGTATATATGGTAGAGGTCGTCCCTGTCCTTGTACAATCCTTACTACTGCAGACCTCTGTCTGTCATTCAACTTCTGGTTGTAGAAATTTAAGCCAATGCCAGCAGCTGGTTTTCCAGATGACTTGCTACATTTCACAGGAGTCAATGAAGCTCCTTGCATGTTCATACTGTACTGTGAAGGCTTTGGATACAGAAACTTCGGAAACAACACTGGAAAAGATGTTGATATAGCAAATACAGTTGAAACTCATTATCTCAACATCACTTAAGTCGATATTCCGGTAGTGTTTATTACCATCTCCAACTTTTCCCCTTCTTTGTGTTCCTGTAGGTAAATATATTCCTTTTTACTCGATATTGTCTGTGTCGATATTTCGGATATCTCGATCCCAATTTTAGTTCCCAAATTATCATTTCACACCTTTAATTGAATGTTTGTCTCGATAAAATTATTGTCGACATAGTATTGTGTGTTTTTCCACATCGTGTGAAAATCTATGCATGCCGTTTTTCACAGTTTGTTTAAGACGCATCACTAATTACCGGTAAAGGGCAAAGGTGTCAGTTTTCATGACTGACAGAATGTTGCAAACATCATGTCATCGAATTGTATGATTGCATGTAAATTGTTTAAATATCATTTGATTCAATCAATCAGCCTCAACTTATATCTCACAATGCTGAAAAATTCAGAGAAGGACCTAGACATCAAAATTTATCATGACAGTGTAATTCTACTGCACGGACCGTAATATGAAAGCGAAAGTACAATTGATGTACGACAATTATCAGTTGATGAAAATAAATACTGAACTTGAGACAAAATCTATGTCGATATTCGGATATCTCAGGTATTTTTGGCAGTCCCTCCAATATCAAGATAACGAGTTTGGGCTGTACAATTCCATTTTCTTAGATTTATTTTTTTACTAAAATCATGAGCCCAGCTGGTCTGAAAGCTTTGTTACATGTGGGAGGATGGTGGTTCTACTCAGACACTCAACTAAATATAACTGGATGACATACATGCACATGTAATGTGTTAAAAATAAATGTAGTTAAAACCCATTAAATTTATCCCACAATTTTTAGTTTACATGGACATATTACATGTATTTAAAGTCAGCAATATACTGAGATCAATTTTCTTGTGTTTATATGATTTTATTTTTTCTAAAATGAAAAACTTTTTCGAATAACAAATGAAAGAATCTAAGAACTTCATAAAATAAGTACTTGAAATGGATTAAAATTTAATACATACCATTGTGACCTAGACTGACAGCCATCTCGGAAGCTTTGTGACATTTTCTCAAAGGTCCTCTGTAATAAAATAACACTGATTACAGCAGCTTGATGGTACATATCATATGCAAATTTTAGTATATTTCTTCAATTAAAGATGCATCATCTATAACTTTCTGTTCAGTAAATGATGAAAAGTTTATTGAATCACAAAGAGAAAGCTTTCATTAAAAGATTATAATTGATTCCATCCTTGTAGTTAATCTTATTTATGAGAAAAGGTATTTTCCGTTTTATTCGCCATTGTTTTAACATCACTCAATACTGACCAATGAGAGACTTTATCACGGGACAAAATTAAAGAATTACACACTACAGCAACAAAAAACAATATACATGTAACCTTTAACTTCATAAAGACGCCTTTGGACACCTCTAATATCGAAAGCATTAATTCACCCCGTATCAGCAATGGGTGAATTATGTTTATATTAACTGACAGAGTGGAAAACAGTGCAGGAATTGTTCAGATTGCTTGTTACGAGCAATCTGAACTCTTCCTGCACTGTTTTCAAAGAGCTTCTGTGGTTGGTGCGGGAAAACGTGTATCTATGGAGTAAAGGGATAAGTTATTGAACAGGATATCTATAATATACAATGTTTGATATAAATGTGGATTTTTAAAACAAAGAGCAAAAAAATATCGGCAATATAGGTGAGACCTCTTTAAAGTCTGTACATTAAAGGCAGAGTAGCAGAAATGGTTTTGACAATTATCTAAATGTATAACAAATATAAATAAGGTTGGAATGAATACCAGTGTGAAGCATCTAGTTACCAGTAGTTTGAAAATCTCAACTCCATCAAAATGTGACAAAAACTATATTTCAATGCTAGCAGTGAAATTAAAATGGAATCCCAATTCTAAAAATAAATATCATGCAGACATGTCTTGAGGACAATCACTCATTCGAATTCTATTAAGAAGAACCAATTATAACAATATGTCGGGTCAAATTTTAGTGTAACCTGAGTGCAGAGATGAATTCAGGATATATCAAGTTGCCATGTTACAGATATTCTTATGGTAATACAGGTTCAGTGAGAATATCTAAGCATGATATATTGTACAAAGAATGTTTCAATGAGAATGTCTAAGCATGATAATTATATTATTGGACAATTTATTTTTATTCAAATTCGAAAATTTTAAAGGAAATAAAAGAGACATACATGTACATGTAGTGCCTTTAAGTTATCTGTCAAAGAATAGCACAGACTATTATCTCTTTAGTACTACAGTTTGATTGGTTTGATATCAACATGGTTTGACTTGTTTGAATTCAGTATACAGTTTACCTATTATCTCTTTAGAACAGTTTGATTGGTTTGATATCAGCACAGTTTGGCTGGTTTGAATTCAGTACAGTTCAACTATTATCACTTTATCAGCAGGGTTTGACTGGTTTGAATTCAATAAATTTTGATTAATATCTCTTTAAAACAGTTTAAGTGGTTTGAAATCAGCAAAGTTTGACTGGTTTGACATCAGCACAGTCTGACTGGTTTGAATTCAGTACAGTTTGCATATTATATCTTAAGAACAATTTTACTGATTTTACATCAGCACAGTTTGACTGGTTTGAATTGAGTTGTTTGACTATTATCAATTTATATCAGATTGACTGGTTTGACATCAGCACAGTTTGATTGGTTTGAATTCAATATAGATTATTGACTGGTTTGAATTGAGTACAATTTGAATATTATCACTTTGGAGCAGTTTGACTGGTTTGACATCAGCACAGTTTGACTCATATGAATTCAGTACAGTTTGACCATTATCACTTTAGAACAGTTTGACTATATTTTCCCTTTAGAACAGTTTGACTAGTTTGACATCAGCAGTTTGACTGTGGAAATGGGGTGTACTAGAGTACTGGTTAATCATGAATTCAGTATAAGTTGACTATTATCTCTTTAGAACAGTTTGACTGGTTTGACATCAGCACAGTTTGACTGGTTTGACATCAGTACAGTTTGACTGGTTTACATGTATATTCAGTATAGTTTGACTATAACCTCTTAAGAACAATTTGACTGATATGACATCAGCACAGTTTGACTGGTTTGAATTCAGTATAGTTTGACTATAACCTCTTAAGAACAGTTTGACTGGTTTGACATCAGCACAGTTTGACTGGTTTGACATCAGTACAATTTGACTGGTTTGAATTCAGTATAATTTGACTATAACCTCTTAAGAACAGTTTGACTGGTTTGACATCAGCACAGTTTGACTGGTTTGACATCAGTACAGTTTGACTGGTTTGACATCAGCACAGTTTGACTGGTTTTATGTCAGCACAATTTGACAGGTTCGACATCAGTACAATTTGACTGGTTTGAATTCAGTATAGTATGACTATAACCTCTTAAGAACAGTTTGACTGGTTTGACATCAGCACAGTTTGACTGGTTTGACATCAGTACAGTTTGACTGGTTTGAATTCAGTATAGTTTGACTATTACCTCTTTAGAACAGCTTGACATCAGCATGGTTTGACTAGTTTGACATCAGTACAGTTTGACTATTATCACTTTAGTACACCTTGCATGGTTTGACTGGTTTGAATTAAACACAGTGTGACTATTCTTAATTTGTCAGATCTAGAATTACTTTAAACAGTTTTGTCTGACTGGACAAATATAATATCAAAAGTCACTTGTCCATGGATACATTTATAGTTTTAAGATGATTGTATTTTTCAAGGATCTTCATGTAAAACATAAATATGTATACGTATACAATCTAGAATGTAAATCTACCACTTATACATAAGGATAATAAACGTATGTACAAATACCTATTGAATGTAAAAACAGCATCATAGTCCTTTCCTGTGTAGCTTCTATGAAAATCAGGATTAAATTTCAGTAGCACTTCGTCTTTGAAAATCTTCAGAGGAAACATTATAAAATATAGTTTTAATGGTAATGTCAATCTATCAGATGTCAGAAGTGAGTTTTTTCCTATGCTCCATATATAAAATAAACAATATAAGAGTCCACATGTTTTTATTCTGGCATATATTTCAGCTCATCTTAGCTGATATATAAATATAAGGAAACAATTTAGTAATTTTAGTTGACAAAAATGAAGGAAAGACAGAGACAAATGTTTGCCATGTTTCAATATACCTCGATGTGAGACACTCTGATACTGGATTTATTTTGCCGAGTGGGCAGAACATTTCTGGTCATGTGACATACATGTGATCATGGAATACATGTAGTAGCTTATTAACAAAGATTGGGGTTCGTGGATTCATTCTTTCACACGAATATGTGTAGTGTCCTTGTGCAGGACACCCTATCTGTTAACTCTTAGTACTGGTACTGCCCAGGAAGACTTCGAGCATGATTTGTCTAAATTGAAAAAATGTGTTAAAATAAGTTTCTACCCAGGAAGACATCAAGCTTGATTTGTCTAAGTTAAAAAAAATGTGTTTCTGTAAGTTTAATAAGTTTAAAATAAAAAAAATATTTTTAAGTTGGAGAAAATAAATTCATAACAACTATGTGGTAGGCTTTCTACACATATAACCAATTTCCTCCCATATCATGACCACAGTAATATTTACAAGTAAACCTACCTCATGAACATATCCTTCATAACAGGGTCCGTATGGGTCCCCTGGATCAGTAAGCATCACTTTGTCCCCCAGTAACACTGATGGTCGACCCTCTGCCAGTCCCGGAACCTTTAAACCCATGAACTCACCTACATGCCTCAAACACACCTGTGTGAATAAATGTGAAAATGAAAATATTATGTACCCACATACAAAGTATACTTAAATAAGATTTACAATAGTCATGTAGTTTGTTTTTTTTTCAAATAAATCTAAACATATAAAACAATTTTTTTCTGACTAGATATTAATACATTCACAAGTAACCATATAAAACATAGTCAACTTATCAAACCCTCAGATAAATATAATGTAAACTCTACAACTTATCAAACCCTCAGATAAATATAATGTAAACTCTACAACTTATCAAACCCTCAGATAAATATAATGTTAAATCTACAACTTATCTTCTGTGTGTCAAACCCTCAGATAAATATAATGTTAAATCTACAACTTATCCTCTGTGTGTCAAACCCTCAGATAAATATAATGTTAAATCTACAACTTATCCTCTGTGTGTCAAACCCTCAGATAAATATAATGTTAAATTTACAACTTATCCTCTTTGTGCCAAATTCTCAGATAAATATAAAGGTTAAACCTACAACTTAACCCCTGTGTGTCAAACCCTCAGACAAAAATAATGTAAAATGTTAGCTTTCATTGTATATATCCAATTACCCTACATACAAGGTGTGTCCCAAAAGTAATAAGACGACCCTGTCATTTTTGTATTTAGGGTGTTACATTCAAACCAATGATATCTTCTATTGTCATAAAACATCAAATCAACTTTCAATCATCATAAAGTTAATGCAGAGGGCACAATAGTAATGCGAGTTTAGAAGTATGGGGGACTATGAAATTAGACACCATTTAAAAAAAACAACATTGCCTTGGAAAGCAGAGAACTTTCTCAATATTGTGCCAAATGTTATGAAATAAAAGTGGATGTTATTTCAGATCATGTGCGAATGACGTTTGAAATTCGACGTTATCGATAAACATTTGAATACTGTGCATACTTTTGAAATATCTAGTATGAATTTGAAATTTTGTATTGGGTGTAATATGACCAAACAGGATATTCTGTTGTTTATTTCAAACAACTCTTTAACAGAAGGCATATCCTGGAGTCTTATCTATTGGTGGTACAAACAGGTTTCCAATGGTGAGACAAAAGTAACTGACAATCAGCAATCCTGACGACCAAATATTGTGTGGTTTTCTTGGGATTCAAGTCAGATCTTTGTGAAAAGCACTTTCAGTACCTCCGGGGCATGTGCCCTAGTGTAAATTTTGTGGTTAGGATCTGAGTCATCATAGTATCCTGACATGTACCAGAAGTGGGTGCAGTTCCACAAAAATTGTGTTTTGCACAGCGATTCATTCTTCGAAAAAAAAAAGACTTTTATTTGAATGTCAAATTGATGTTGCACAAATAACGTCAAACTCCCGTTTTTTGTTACACATACATTTTGACTTGTCAAAATTAATGTTAGATGGTGGTGTACGATATTGAAATTTTGCATGCTTATAGGTTAAATATGGAAAATTATTAATGCCAAGTTTTGTTTGGATTGAAACATTAAAAGGCATATTTCTAAATGCGTCCTATTACTTTTGGGACATACCTTGTACATATGACTTATCCTGTGTATATATAACTTAACCTATATATATATATATATATATATATATATATATATATATATATATATATATATATATATATAACTCACCCTGTATATATATATAACTTACCCTGTATATAAAACTTACCCTATATATATATATAAAACTTTATCTGTATATAAAACTTACCCTGTATATATAACTTACCCTGTATACATAACATACCCTGTATATATAACCCTGTATAATATTATAACTTACCCTGTGTATATCAAACTCACGAATATCAATCTCCATTTGTATTTGTTCTAGATGTAACAAGTGTTTGAATCTTTCTCTATAGTTGTCTGCAGACAATTCCTTGGTAAAGAAAAGAAGAAATAAAGACTTCATGTTTACTTAAGCATTCTGCAGAATCAAACATGTTTTCCTATATTGCTATATCACATAAACAATCTTGTACTTCTCATATAATTATTTTTGTAATTTTTTGCAGACTCTTAATTTGATTTCTCAATTGGAAAGGGGCATAACTCTTGTTAAAGGTTAAAGGTTGAAAGACATCCTGCATATATATGGTTATCTATGGTGAAAAGTAGTATTGATAATCGGTATGATTTTCCAAGATGATATGAAGTTGTATTTGTAAAGATGTTTTACTACTGTTTCAAAATTAACATGACATCAATAGTAATACATTTCTCTGACACACATTCCAAAACCCCTCTCTGCATGTCTCTGACACACAAATGTTATCATCATTGCTTAGACAAATGTAGATGATCTGTAACAAAACACATGGTAACAACATCATATATATCCATTGGATTCATAAAAATTCAAGTTTCTTGTGGTGAGGGGTTGAATAACAGTTATTCTGTATGTCTGGCTCTAACAAAGAAATATTTACTGAACAATATAAACATGCTGCCAATATTTCTTAATTGGTTTTCAATGTAACCAATGATAAAGTAACAAGCAGGATGGTACTGTAGCGGACAGAGTGTTGATCAGTCATGCTAGAGGTTGCAGGTTCGATCTCCTGCTTGACCCAATGCCTCTAAAAAAAAAACACTCAGTACTGGTTCTACCCAGGAAGTGGACTTGAGAGAAGTTCAAATAAGCTTTAAGCTTTTTTCACAATGGAGCTAAAGCAAATTAGTAATCTCTAAACTAACAAAGAGAAAGAAATCATACTTCTTCTAATGCTGGGGCATATTGCAGAAGGTCTCCGTAATTGAGAACAGTCTCACGCAACTCTTCCGGTACTTCATAGTGAGGTAAACGATGGGGGTACTGTACAGTCTTCTTCTTTCTGAAATAAGAAAAGTCAATGGTCTCTATACCTTTCCTTTGAAGAGAGGAATTTAACACACGAGTAGATTTATAGACGGGTCTCCAGGTAACGGGGCCTTTGTGGTCTGAGGTTCTGTCTCACTGTCTCAAATTGCAGGTCTAACCCCAGCTCCACCCAAAATCTTCCTCATGATATTGAGTAGCATTATCAAAACTTGCATTCAACATAAACATACAATTGGGTATTGATTTTAGATTGCTTAAATATTCTTTCTTATCCATGTCCAAATTTTAAGGAAATTGCTCTGATACTGTTTGAGAAATTACATAAAATGTAAGGTACATAACATGTCAGGTGACGGGTTAGCTGTTCTGATCAGTATATAATACATGAGAAAGTTTGCTGGCTTTTTGCAGAAAGTTAACTCAGATTGACCTCGGCATCTTTCTCCACATATCTGATATATAACCTGCAATGTGTTTAAAATGGAAGGTCAATTTGTTTGTGTTACTTTAAATACATAATTACAGATTTTGTAAGCATTATGGTTTCTTCTGAATCTTTTTCACATACCTGTTTTTTCACATTGTTGGATTGTTCATAAAATTTATGTATTACATGTGAATAAAATACTGTTTAAAATAATGGCATTAAACACAGTTCCCTATCCCTTTTTGTGGCCAAGTGGTCTAAAATGCCATCTCAAATAAATACTTTTCACTACTGAATTTGTAAGTTCAAACCTAGCTCAGCTGATAAATTTTAGAAATTTTTAGAAATGTCTTACCCATATTTTTATTTGAAAGCATTATGTATACGTGTATAAGATTTTGTCACAGCGTTTGTAAATTAGAATATTAACAAGAGGGCCAAGATGGCCCTTTAACACTCACCTGACTGATTTGAGTCACCCAATTTAAATAGATTATATAATACATGTACACTCAAAATTCCAGAAAGACGAAATCGGCAAGTAGTTAGAATTTTGATTTGTTTTGAAGATGTAACAAATGCTTAGAAGAGTTCAAACTTGGTAGGGGTTCAGCCATGGTAAATGTCAGTGAAATTACATCAAAATCAGGTCAGTATATTCTGACAAGAAGGCTTTTGAAGTTTTTACTATAGCTGCTAAGTCTTCAAACTAAAGATAAAAATCCAGTTCCAGCACAAAACTAACCTGTTATGTTTGAGAACGATTTCAAACTAAAGCATCAGACTAAACTATTGTGCATGAAACAATCCACAGTTCCAGCACAATAAATATTCCTATGAGTTTCAAATGCAAGCCATCCCAAATTCTATTGCTTGAAAGAATCTTTGTCGCAGTGCACTCTCCGTAAAAAACAATTAAGCTACTCCTCCAAGAATTCAAGTACACTTTGACACTGAAAATCTCAAGCAGACTTCTTGCTGTGATGAAACTAGCTAAAAATATGGTATTGCTTTATTATGAAGCAGTAAACCATCCCTGTCTGAACCATAAAAACTCTGACTTTTATATTCATAAAAACACCTATTTTAAAGTGGTTCATGATAAATGAATAATATTTCAATCTTCAGTCATTGATTATAATTGTATAATTCAGATTTTTATGATGAATTATCTTTTAAAACTTTTATCTGGTATAATATTGTATAATAATAGCAAAGAAAAGTTTATTTAAAGAGTTTATTATCTCTTCTTATAATAATTGCTATACAGACAGGTATGCTATAAAACAAGGGAAGTAATTTGACATTAAACTAACCCCACCCCCTGGCTGATATGTTTTTTGATGAATCAAGATGGCTTGAACAAAATTGGTAGAGAGTCACCCAAGGAACATTTCTGTGAAATTATTTAAAAATCGAGCTAGTAGTTTCTGACAAGAAGATTTTTTAATTTTTTACTATAGCTTATATACCGGTAGTAAACTAACCCCACCCGCTGGCTGCCATGTTTTTTGACGAATCAAGATGGCTTGAACAAACTTGGTAGAGGGTCACCCAAGGAACATTTCTGTGAAATTATATCAAAATTGGCCCAGTGGTTTCAGAGGAGAAGTTGTTAAAAGCTAAAAGTTAACGACGGACGACGGACACCAGGCGATCACAAAAGCTCACCTGTGAGCCTTCAGCTCAGGTGAGCTAAAAACATGAAGATTCTATTATTCAGGAAGATTCCACTATTTTATTTATAAATACATACATTATACAGACGTTTAAATCTATAGAAATTAATTTAGTCTATATGTAACTATGGAACTACATGATTGTAAGCATGCAAATGTATTTAAATGTATTTTTATATGTCTTAGTTGGTTATTTTTTTGTAATTACACAACTGTATAGAACAACGATTCATTGCATAAAAGCAAACCCAAAACGATCCATACAATATAACAATTTTCCTGACCCTTGATAACTGTTTAAATTAGCAAACAGAATAAAGCATAGTTGGATACAAAATAATAGTTTATTTTAGCTCGATTAGGAAGAAAGTCCAAAACTTTTATGAAGCGCTCTCAAGCCCATTTCTGAGGTAGAACCAATACTGGACGCTATTTTTTAAGAGGCATCAGGTCGAGCTGGGAATCAAACCAGCAACCTCTGGCATGAGCCGGTAACACTCTATCCACTGCACTAGCGCCGCTAAAAAACATGTCTTCACATTTATGACATGTAACCTAACATCAATATATATTTACCTGTTTGGTCGCTCCCCTGGAACCAACCACGGTGTAGATTTATCCTCCACTGTTTCCCTGTATCTACTATATGCCTGCCTTTTACCTACTGTGTAAGGTTCATCATGGGCAAACATACCCAGCATAGGGTCAGTGACAATCGCAGTGATATATCGACCAATCTTGAAATTGTCAAATGTAAAAATGACTAAATGTTTCTCTTTGCCTTGTGACCTATACAAAATAATTTGAAACTGAAAGTATAAAACAGATGACTAAAACATGCTTTCTAAACTATAGTTCAATGTGTCAATTAGCCAATTCAAATATATTTAACAAAGTTTAGTAAATACTATTCTTAACCCTTTACTCCATATATACAACTTTGTACGACCTTTACAAACAGAGTAGACCCAGATCAAGCAGCTCCTACTCCTCTGTTTGCTAATAAAATATTATAGATATGACCTTATACTGTTGGCTGAGGTAGTAATCTTCCAGCTCTTATGTGCTAATGTAAAGTTTTATCTAATTAAATATTCCTAGTAGGCGGAGTTTCATATGAATATTCGTCAGGTAAAGGGTTAACTGTTCATTCTAATAATTGCTTTGGACCTTGGACCTTATTCTTATTTCAAAAAATCTTGGAGTAAAAATATTTGTAATTTATTATATTATGTTTTTCATTTTATTTTTTGAATTTATGTTTACTGATCAGTAATTCTAATATTATGAAATTAGCTGTTTCACTGATGGAAATTACTGTAAAATTTCCAATTAAATTGTATGTTCTTAACCAATTCTTTCAACCATCAGTATTACAATGGTAGCTATATATGTGCAACTATAAATGAATATGTGGGCAACTTTTTTTTCTTGAAACCTAAATTTATAAGTATGAGAAACCATTCTTGTGTAGTAAATATAATTATTAACTCACCTGGCATCCAGTTCAATGTTCACATACAGAGATATGCCAGGATACAGGCAAACATTTCCCTTCACTTCCTCATTACCGCCAGACTTCATCATGGCACCATGCTCCTATAACATGTAACATCATATATACAGCACACTGTTGTTGTATCAGGGGCAATAACTCACATAATGATTAACAGAGTCATCTGCCTTTTCTTTGAATCAAATAAAGTTCAAAAGATTTACCATAATTATTCTATTAAATGCCCATACTCTAAAAAATGCCCACCTCCTGATAGGTATTTTTTATGGCTTTAAGTCTTTTTTAAATGCCCAGTGCTGATTTTTTAATAAACAAGAGGCCAAACTGGACCTAGGTTGCTCACCTGATTTCACTTATCAGCTAGCTCAGGGGAGTTAAAAACATACACACTTGACTTTTCAAAGATTGAGCTTTCTTATCTTATTTTATGAATACACTCAGGGACTTTGAAAATGCTACACTTACATACAGGTAATTTTAGTGCAGAAAATTCACAGGCGTCAATGACAAGTGTATGAACCATTCGCCTGGATACATACACTCGTTATTGATTTCTGTGAATTATCACTTTCGGCAGTAGCTTCAAAAAATGGAAAAAAATGCATAAAAAAATTCAAATCTCAGTCATGGAATTTCGAGTCAGTCATGGAATTTCGGCAGTCAGTCATGGAATTTCGGCAGTCAGTCATGGAATTTCGGCAGTCAGTCATGGAATTTCGGCAGTAGAATACAGAGATGGCACTCTTAAGTATAAAAACTTTCTTTGAAATCGGATGCATGTAAATGGTGTGTTCCCAGAGTGTATAAATCTTGTTAGAAATGCTTGAAAAAAAAAAAAAAAAAAAAAATCAGAAGCATGTATGCAAAAAACGTGTGTGCTAATCATTCTGTGAACATGTGTGTGTAATAACAATTACATTGTATATACATGATCTTTGTACAACCAACATTAAATATGGCAGGAAAACGGCATACTTTTTTGAAAATTTAACGGTTGTTTAAAATTATAAGGAGGCTGGTCTACATTAAACTCCCACCTTCATTAAAAGACCAAAAGAATGTAACACAAAGTCATGTAGTTTTATGAATTTATGGGACTTTAAAAGACCAAATGTCCAAGAGATATAATACATGTAATTTAATGGGACTACATGACTTAGTCTATAATATAGAACCTGATATCTCCCAAATCAGGTCTATTAACCGCCAATAAAAAAGCAGGGAACTCGATGCCTGACCCACAATTCATAGCAACTGAGCTCCTACTAAACTATGACGTCATTCAAAGTTTCCCTGAAGCAACTGACAAACCAATGTGCTCAAAAGTGCTTCTATTTAAGGCACCCAATCAGGAGAGCTGGGTTGTCCTACAGACAATTCTTGAGCTTAACAATTTGTGAAAACCCAAATGAGAAATAATATAAGGTAATATGCAAGGAATTTATCCTTAAAATCCTTAAAATCCTTAAAAGAGGTTTTTTAAAATATACATTGATGACTGCGTCAACTTCTATCAAAGCAGGTTCCCTTCACATTGATAGAAATTTACTAAATATGGATTTTCTCCATCAGTTTAACTCAATTCTAAATTCTCAATCAAATAAGCACTTTCAGAAATCATAATGACAAATGATGTCCATTAAATTTTTCAAAAATTCACTATTTTATTTAATGGTAATACCAGTGTTTTTTTTCACCATTTTGGGAAGATGACCCATACCCTTGGAATTGGGAATTTTAGCGGCATTTTCATTAACATTGGGAAATTTTTTTGCATTAAATATATTTATATATTTATAAAAAGTGAACACTTGCTTATCAGGCCATTTAATTAAATAATCAATGTCATATTAAATTCAGAATGGGGAAAACTTTCTTTATTTTATCAAGGAAGTATGGCAAGTTTCAATTTACATTTTTGAAGCTTTCAATTGGGAATTTTTACCATTGAATTGGGAAAAAAAGATACTATTTGTCATTGGGAATATGACCCAATAACGGCTATAAAAATGGCCGAAAAAAAACACTGAATACTTATATTGCAAGTGAAATTTATTTGTAATTAATGTGAATTGCATACATCTGTAAAAAATTAAAATTACATTTAATACAATATGGCTTTTTCTGCATTAGGTAAGTGAATTACAGTCATCTTGGACCTCTTGTTTCATAAGGTACAAAATATGTAAAAAGAACTCATGTATCACAATTTTTTTTTTTAATTAAGTCCAACGCCATTTTCAACATATAGCAGGCTATAGTTTTACTGGTTTATTTGAACCATTGTCTTTTGCAAATAACTGGTAAACTTTGTAACATGAAGTTTTTGGACCAAGCTGGGCTCGAACCCATGATCTTAGCAAAGAGAGGCAAGTGGTCATTAAACGACAAAACATAAGACCACTCGGTCGCAGAGGACCCTATCTGTTATCAATAGTTTACTCAACATGCAATGCAATGTGTGTATATTACCTTTAGCAGTTTGACTGCCTTGATCTTTAATTGCGAACTCGAGGCAGTCATGTGACATCGGTTGAACACTTTTGGTGACGATCCGTTATTCTTCACCCAGATTGTTAGTATTTTCTTGTTCCCTACAGCAACAGTTTTAAAGTCAGTCTCTTTAGAAATCATGATGCCTTCTTTGTCAGTTAGCAGCTCTTCGGTAAATGATTTTCGAAGAGGACCTTGTAACACTTTAAGACTGAAAAAGAATGCCAAATGATACTGTTGTTTTAATGTACAGTCCTAGACAGAAATTTGAAAGTCAACAATTTATACATTAATGTAACTGACACAGGACATGTATTCCATAACAAATATAACACCCAGTAACATTTTATACATATCTTTTTCAATACAGGAATACAATGAAAATATAGTTTCACAAAAAACAAATATAGCTATAAAAAGATTTTATGGTGAAAAAACTATTTCTCCCCATCATATAATTGTCATACAATTGTGAGAATTATCTTAATTGTTGTTCATGTTTGAAAGTGGTGAGTTTTAAGGACTGGTGACAGGGCAGAAAAAAAACTGCAATGTCACTGAAAACCAAAGTGGATTATGCACAGATCTAGGTTTCACATCGATCATTCAAAGCAAGTTTTGTCAAAACTTGGTCTTTTGTTATGGAGAAGAAGCATGGGCAAGGTTTTTCATTCAGAAAATTCAAAGGATCATTACTCAGCCAAAAATTATTAAATTGGAACGTAAAAGGGATATAAAAGCTAGACTTACGGCTGATTTTTCCCAGTATTGAGTAAGTTTCAGTGAATTCAAGGGGATGGTTCAAGAGAAGAAGGGCGGAACAGGATACTTAATTCCAACATTGAATAGCACTATAACTCAGCTGAAAGCCAGAACACAAAAAAGATATGCACAACTCGACCTCACAATGATCCTTCCCAGCAAGTTTCAGATAAATCTAACCTCAGATGTCTGAGGAGTTCTCTGGACAAGATATTCAATTCTGAAAATGTAAAAGGCCGCAACTTGCTTAAAAATCATCAAACTGGAAGACAACAGAAACATGCAATACAGATCCTTCCCAGCAAGTTTTGGCTAAATCTAACCACAGGCACAGGTGTAGGAGATCTATGGACAAGATTCTGGGACAGACGAACGGACAAACAGTTGGAAAGCATGAAAACAATATGTCTCCCTGGGAGGGGGAGATATAATTTAAAAGCCTGTACATGGGTCAGAAAAAATATTTTGCATATTTAAAAACATAGAAGTGAATCCTATTTTCACAGATCAAAGTTTTAATTTTGAACTTTAAATGCATCTAATTAACACAACCAGAATATTACCAACCTAGTAGTATTTGGTTTCTGAGACTTTTTAATGGTGACAGCCCTCCAAGAACATTTTCCTTGCTGGCTCTCTACTGCCTTGTAGTAAACTGGCTCCCACTTTCGTGGAAAATATCCATCCTCTATGGCATCCCTCATGTAGAACACTTCTCCGTCTATATAACCGTGGTCTTCCATCACAGCTGATATTATCCCCTCCACCTCCTTCACACGAACTGGTTCTATCGAGTCAGCAACTACCTCAGACTTATTTTCCCCACTGTAGGAGACTTTTGCTTTTATCCAGTCCCCTTTATGGGGTACAAAATCATAACATTCACAATGTGCCAGATCATAATGGATGTGTTCATTGATGTATCCTGTGTTTTCACTGCAGCATGTGACAATACCCATCACTTCCACTGGAAAGGCCATGTTGCTGCCATCATCATCATCATCATTACCATCTGTGGCATTGTCCCAGTCATCAGATATACTCACCTTTAAGAAGAAGTGAGATAAAATCATTAGAAAGCACCCAAAGATATATAAAATTAGATATATATTTATATATAACTTATTTATACTCAACGAAATGTTAATCAAAGAAAAGAGATGTTACTTGTTCATATAAAAACTAGTAACAAGAAGACGTAGTCGTAAATATCCATGAATGGGGTATTTTACATAGATGTTCTAATTTTGAAACTTGAAAATTTGAATTCTTTCACTGCACAGCAAAAGGCACTAATAAACCAGGCACTAGGCTTTGGACATTTTGGCCTTTTGTTTCCATTGTAACAAAAAAGATATTGAAAATGTAATAGGCATTTCTAAAACACTGCATTGGCATGTGTACAAACTTTCGTGAAGTTATCTCGAACAGCAATGGAGTTGTGCTCATGAAACGCTTTCAACATAAGGCATAGTTAAAGTGATATTAGCTATTTACTCAAAGCAATCGCATATTCAAGTTTACTTTTTTCCACCTTGTTAGGAATTATAGTTTGTTACACAATATTCGTATCTAAAACATGGATCTCACTTAAAAATATAATCTTACCTGTTTTGCATGCCACCCGCCACCTAAGTACTGCTGGGTCGCCACCACTGCAACAACATCATTTACACATGGCCGTACACCACCCAGAACATGGTCCAGAGAAAAGTAAACCTCATTGTCAATAAGGCCATGTTTGTCAAACATATGTGTAACAGTTCCTTCAAACTCACGTTGGCTAGCAACATCCTCCTCATCATCAGCAACTGATTAACATAAATAAGGACAGAATAGATGAAATAAAATTATGTTACAAACAATAAATACAATGATTTGGAAAAAAAAATTTAGGAGGTGTTGCAGTTACAAGATTTTGTAAACAGGAACAAGAGGCTCAATAAGACCTGTATCGCTTAGCTTTAAAAAAAGCCATCTTTAAAAAATGATTATTTGATGTGCTCCAACCGAGTATTTTACTTTAAAATGACTATGCAAAATCCAAAATTGGCACAAAAAAATTAAACTACATACCTACCCAAATAAACAAGAGTGTCGGAGGGACAGAACGCTTGACTGTTCGAATATACAAATTTGATTGAGACTGAATACAAATCCAAGCAAATAAGAATTATCTAACTTACAAAATTGAGTAGGTCTTATAACTGCAATACCTTGTATGAAGTTTCAATCCAATACATGTAGTGACTGCTGAGTTATGAATTTTTAAGTCAAACAAAGGCCCTAATTTGCAAATAAATCTAGGAAGAGTTATCCCACTTGATTAATTTAATTGGTTTCATGACTACAAAGCCATATATGTAAAGTTTCAATCAAATACATTAAGTGGTTGGTGAGAAATGGACTTGATGGTACTTGCATGCAAAACTTTAACCAGAATTTCTAAGTCAACAAAGGCAATAATTTGTATTATATTCAAACAAGAGGAACCTAACTTAGTTATTGTAGTAGGGTTGATGACTGGGAAGGCTTGTGTAAAGTTTCAAGTCAATACATGCAATGGTTACAGAGATAGGGACTTGCATGCAAACTTCAACCAAGGCGTGACGCCGAAGCCGACACCCGAGCAAGTAGAATAGCTCTCTTTATTCTCCTTATTCTCTGAATAGTCAAGCTAAAAATACCGGGTTTGAGCACAGCAAACAAATATTTTTTAATGATGGCCTTAGTATGTTCAGATTAGATACTCTTTGACATATAATACTCATCTTTTTTTTATCCATGAGGTCATAAAAACATGATGGTTGGTGGTGAAAAATTACGGTCGGTCAGGCCATCAGAAACGTAACTTTTGTTTGCCCAAACTGTATAAAGTACTTCAATTAAATGTTTGCTTCCCATTGATTTTTTAATAAACATAAAAATACAGTTAATTAGACGTGTAACAAATATGGTGCAAATGCTCCTTTAGTCTATACTGGTAAATTTGCACAAATTGCTCTTTGCTATTAAATATTTTTATTATCTTACGATTTTGTTGTGAACCTTGATCAGCATCCTGTGTATCTGCACCCCACATATATCCCCACACTTTTCCAACTGCAGTTAACATGCTAAAGTTAAATAAAGAAGAATAAAACTGTGGTACATAAAATCGTGATTATTTTTATTACTTTTATATACATGAAAGTAATTTTTTAGCCAAGTGCTTTTATTAAATAGCCCAAAATGTAGGCAAGGTCACATCGTGTCAACTATATTCATGGGTCATGGAAGATCCTTTGTACAAGTTAAAACAGGATAAAAGTGCAATATAAATGCTATGGCAGAGGGACTCTGGCACACATGTGTACCTTGAAGGTTTCTATGACTGTAAATATTATGCAGGCTGCTATTGGGGACAATCAAAACAAACACAGCCTAGTGATTTGAACTTTAAATTTGTATATAATTTTGTTATATTGGTGATTGTGATAGCAGAGATGTTATCTAAGCTATCATCAAATTATTGTCAGCCTTCACAAAATTGAAATCTGTGTGGTTTTGGAAAAGAACAAGACCTCTGCCAATCTCTGCAGAGTAAAAGGGATTCTCCAAGTGAGTCATATTCATTTCATCATTTTTTTCATGGCAGCACGATTTACTCAAATCTTCCGTATTTGCCCAAATACTGCCCAAATCTGCCCAATACAGCATAATTTTCTATTTAAAATTGTTTTGCAGATTTGCCAATAAAAAGAAAAAGCAATATAACTGAGCTGAGTTGTTTATATTAATTGTTGATTGTTTAATATAACAAGAACTGTGATTTAAAATATTAAATAGTGATTCGGTATAGGGCATACACCTGAAGTGATGGCACCTGGCTTTGATAGCACCGAGAGCTTAATGTATTAAGACTGTAAATAATATTATAATAATTTTAAACAAGAGCACGTCTTTTTTCCAAATCTATTATGTAGGTCAAAGTCAGTGAAGTAAACTTTTTAAACATGATGATGATTAGTTTAAAAAATCAATACTATTACTGAAAAAAAAAAAAAAAAACAGATTTAAAAAAATCACAACAAAAAAAAATAGAGTTGTCGTTTGGGCAGAATATACACTACCCGGTATGTCTATGTCTGGCTAAGGCTAGCTAGCCAGTACTTAAGCTGAAATGTATTTTTTTTTAAACCTGGGTATGGATGTGGGGGTGTATGTGCCAAAGTTTAATAAACAGGGCTGTTTAGTTTTAGGGGTGAGGGTCTTTGGGTTGGTAACAAAGTTGAAATGAGGCAGAGTATTTGATTTAATACAGAACAAAATTAAAAAAAAAAAAAGAATGTGGGGTGTGGAGCGGGGTATGGGTGAGGGTTTTGAGGTTGGTAACAAAGTGAAATGGCACAGAGTATTCGATTTAATACAAATCAAAATTTAAAAAAAAATAAATAAATAAAATGGGCGGGGATTGGGAGGGGTGGGGGAGGTGGGCGGTGGTAGGGGTGAGGGTCTTTGGGTCAGTCACACAGTTGAAATGGGGCAGAGTATTTCATTTAATACAAAACTAAATTTAAAAAAAAAAAAAATCGGCAGGGATGGCGGGTGTGGGGTAGGGTTTGAGGGCCTTTGGGTCAGTAACAAAGTTGAAATGGGGCAGAGTATTTGATTTAATACAAAACCAAAAAAAAAAAGGGAAAAAAATGGGCAGCAGGTTTGGGGTCTTGGTTGGGCTAGGACAGGAAAGTCCACTAAATAGGTCAAAGTCAGTGATGTAAATTTTTGTTTGATGGTGATCAGCTTACAGTATTAATAGTATTACTGAAAAATGAAATTGATTTAAAAAATGGGCGGGTGGTTGGTAGGGGTGAGGGTCTTTGGGTTGATAACAAAGTTGAAATGGGGCAGAGAATTTGATTAAATGCAAAACAAAATTAAAAAAAAAAATGGGCAGGGAAGGGGAGAAAGGGTGGAAGGGGGTGAGGGTCTTGGGGTTGGTAACAAAGTTGACATGGGGCAGAGTATTTGATTTAATACAAAATGAATTTTAAAAAAAAAATGGGCAGCAGGGTTTGGGGTCTTGGTTGGGCTCGGGCAGGAAAGTCCATTAAAAAGGTCAAGGTCAGTGATGTAACTTTTTTTAAGTTGACGGTGATTATGACAGCTTACAGAATTAATAATATTTCTGAAAAATAAAATTGATTTAAAAAAAACAAAAAACTTTAACCTAAGGTTTTAACGTCCAAAGTATGGAAATTTATGTAAGTTAGCTATAGAGATTGTTTCTACAACATAATAATAATGTGCTTATGAAGTTTAGTTACCAAAAGATGAGTAGTTTGATCAGAAATAGAGAAAAAGCTGAACTAAACATAAAACTTTAACCAAACCTAAGCTAAACAAAAAAATTTAACCTAAGGTTTTAGAGCCTAAAGTAAGTAAATTTAGGTAAGTTAGCTATATACATTGTTTGTATAACATGATATGAATGTGTTTATGAAGTTTAGTCACTGTAACATGAGTTGTTTGTTCAGAAATAGAGAAAAGGCTGAGCTAAACATAAAACTTTAACCAGCGGACGACGACAACAACGATGCCGCCAGGGTCATGACAATAGCTCTTTGTTTTTTTCAAAAAGAAGGCTAAAAAAATGCTGGTTTACCTCCACGTTGGTACCAGCTGGAAACAACAGTTATTTTCGTAACGTTGGCTTACATGACAGAACGCATAAACATTAAATTGTCTATTTTATCTATTCTATCTCTGTTATTTGTCCATGAGTTTTTTTAAAAAATATGTATGTATATTTTTAAATGTTTCTTTTCAATAAAAGAAAAATAATAATATTAACATTAGAAAATAAATGAAATATTCGCTGGTTCAGTCTGTGTTCTATTAAAAACACTATGATTAGGCCATAAAAAAAAACTTCTAGATTATCATCCCCACCCACCCCTAACTTTCTGCCGGCCAAAATATTTTGTTGCATTCCTTGAAAGAAAAGCAAAGTTGGAATTTCGGTTTCAGTTTCGGGGTCCGCGAAAATACATGACAAAATTAAATGGTTTCTAGCTTTACATCAAATATACACACATTTCGAAACTTCCGTATAGAGCATCTACAAGATAAATCAAAATTGATTTTAAATTTATAAACTCTGCATAGTTATTTAATGGAAACTATTTAAAACGGTTTTGCGTACGATGAAAATAATCTTGGTTACAAAACGCATATTCAGGCGCTCATTTGACCACGACTACATATAACGCGGGAAAAGAAGTCAGTATGCCGCAAATGATAGTACGAAGATTTAAAGTGATACTTTCTTCCGTTAGTAGTCATTTATCTGATAATCACGGCAGAATGGTAGCACATATGCAGTCAGAAACTGTATATATGTATTAAAAGTTAAGAACAGTGTCCAAAGTAAAATGAAAAGTTAAATGACTACTGACCTTAACATTAAAACTAATTACAATTTTAATGTGAGAGTTGTGTGATATAAATATATATACAACTGTCATTTTATTTATCTAATAAAGCATTAACTAAAAAGAACTACTTTGGTATTGTAACAGTAGTTTCTGGAAGAGCATTCCACAGTGGTATGACTCTTGGGGGAAAAAAGAGAACTTTAAAAGGTCAATTGAGGTAGTCAGTCGATCGTATTGTTGTTGGTGAGAGTATCTAGTTTCTTTGTCAGGCAATAAGTATTGATCTCTATCAATATCAACTGATCCATTAAGTATTTTTGTAAAAAAAAAGTCAAGCTTGAATTTTTCTGGGGTTGACCATCAGCACGTCACTATCATGACGAGTGTTATGCCATCTCCTACATGACCATCGAGCTGCTGTTCTTTGCACCGTTTCAATTTAATGTTTGTTAACCTGAGTGTGGAGATTCCCAATTGGAGAGGCATACTCAAGTTGGGATATGCATTAAGCTTTGTTTCGCTTGAGGCGAATGACAGATTCTGGCATAAAAAATAAATGTTTTTATTGCATTATTGGTTATGGTTGTTGATACATCCTATTTTCAATTTATGAAGTATCCATAGCGAATAGAGCAATGTTGTTGATTTTTATTGTATCTTAATAACTTTTGAAGAGATGGAACAAACATGTGAGCAACAGAGAATCAGCGACTTTAATTACATGTCTCTGATAAAATACACCAGCAAAGTAGAATAGGGTTGCGTTCATTTTGGTTAAACGTTCAATGTGTTTGTTAATGTTTGATAACACAATCAAACTGAACGAGGTGTTCACTGTCAACGTTTTCTAACAAAACAAGCAAATTTGAGAGCCATTCGCCCGTGTTTAGTCACATGACTGAACGAGGAATAGCGAACAGTGCCGTTGTTGGCAAATTTTCAGATTACTGTTAATTCAGTTGAGCAACGTTCTAGCGTTTTTAAAACAAGTATATTTGATTAATCGAACTGAACGCAGCCCGTGTCATAAGCAGTCATCTAATTAGGTAAAATTTTTAATGATAAAAGAATCGATTTTTGGTATAACCTTAACTGTCGTTTTTATTGTAACTCTTTTTAACTAGATTGCATAAGCCAATTTATATTTCTTGGAAAGATGATGTTGCTTTATAAAATAGACTATACACTTATTGTAATTATGAATTGTTTATGCTGAACTGTATTCATCATGTATACAGGTTATGCGGTCCCTTTGACTTGATACTACAATAAACCTTTTCTTATGTTTCGAGTTCGGTGTAAGTAATGTTGGAAATAACTAATAATACCAGAGACACCTAAACAAATTAATTAAATGCCACTGATAGATACTACGATGAATATATGAGTATGTTCCTAATACATATTGCTCATACATTTTGTTTCGCTAATGTTTTTCCGTATAAGGGAACACAATCTGTAAATATCAACTTGACGTCATGTATAGACTTTAAAAATTATGTTTTAGTGTGCGTATAATGCCGTTGTTGTGACATCAATAATCTCCCTTTATGAAATTAATACATATAATTTCACTGCATCCAGTCATGAATCCTTAACTGGGTCCTACTCATATAAAGATATCAGTTCATGCAGGTAAATTGTCCGTCCAGTCCGCATGTGTTGCATACAAAACCATAGTATATATGTCATGGTTAACACCAATTCTATTAGGTTGGTAGATTCCTTGATACTGTGTCTATGGTTTGCATCATCGGCGATTGTAGCAATTGTAATTCAACCTGATCCCACTATAGGGGCTGACCTCAAATTATTTTGAAAACTAGGCTATCTGCTGTACTAGCAAACCGCAAAAAATATATGGATGCCACCATTTTCTTTAGACAATAAGATATTGTTTATTATTGTGACATGTGCATACATTCATTAAGTTATACATATATACAATTGACAAAATTATTTGGCACCCGGCCCATTGGGCCTATATGTCACCAGGATAATCAAGAAAGTAATTATATACAAAATTCGTAAATACTCTATTATATACATAGGTTAACTATGACGTACAAAATCCTGACAAAATATTAGTAAAATATTCACTGAGTATCCAATATTGTCAGTATGGAGTGTAGTTATGATATATATGTTATAAATATAATAGGAAAACAGGCAATATACCATACATCAACCATACATGAGGTATAAAGTCTGACATAATAGTTTACGAAAACAAGACATTTCTTCTTTTTAAGAAAGCACAGACAAGAAACTTTGCAAGTTGTCTTGGATGCACTGATATGATATGTGCAACTCGTTGGTTTATATGCATGTAAGCATTATTTACAAATAAATCTCTGAAATTGTTTCCTCGCAGGTCATTATACAGTTCACACTGAAATAGGAAGTGTTTTTCATCTTCTACTGAATTTGACTGACAAAGTCTACACAGTCTCTGATCAGGTTGCTCCCCAAAATACCTTCTGGTTTCAATTCGGAGTGGTAAGATACCAGTTCTGAATTGACACAATACAGAGCGTTCATTCTTGTTTAAGTTCATCATAACGTAATCCTCACATCTAAAGTTTTCCTTAAACAGGCGATATGTTCTCAGTTTTTATATACTTTGAACGTCTCCTGACCAGACATTAGAATAATAGTTTACTAGTAATCCATGTGCTTGTGATAAGTCAATAATTGTTCTGATTTCGTAATTTGCGGATAACCCCAGCATAGACATAACGTGTTTAATATCATGTGACCAATTATTTTTGCACTTAAAATAGTCGGAATTAAACACTTTTTTTTGTAATCCGTCTGTCATCCATCAAAATCACACTGTTCCACATACGCAACTTGTTTCCCCCATCGTCTGTAAACACTTGGTATCCACCCGTGTCCCCAACCATCGCGAAAATTGGCGTGAAGCGATGAACACCAAGAAAGTATCTCATGGCTCTATTCTGAACATTATCTATATGTTGATACTTCTTGAATCCCCACACTGAGGAGCAATAGTCAAGGATGGGCACAACACATGATGTTTACAGTTTTTCGTAGGATTTGAAGCCAAACTCTTTAAGAGTATGTATTTCATTTATAAATTCCACCAAGTGCACGGCCTGCTGCTTTCCCAAGCGATTCACTTGTGTACATAAAGTCGTTCTTTTCATGGAAAATTACCCCTAGATATTTGTATATGTTAACGGTTTCTAGCGTATTATTGCCAATTTTAAATTCAAAGTCACTTCGCGGTGTTCGCCTTCTCCGGAAATGCATGCATTTCGATTTATTTGTATTGATTAAAACCTACCAGCGCTTACAGCAGTTATTAACTTTGTCCAACATTGACTGTAATTTTTCATCGCTGTCCGCCATTAAGACTATATCATCTGCGTACATTAAAAGAGAAAGCTTAGTGCCTTCAACAGGGATACCAAGGTCAAGGTCGTTGATTTCATGAACAAGGTCGTTGGCAAATATGGAAAACAATGTTGGAGAACAATCGCAGCCTTGTTCTACGTCCGTGTGACAGTTTAACCAGTCTGTACGCTTATTATTAATACGTATACAGGATACCGAGCTTGCGTAGATGTTCCTAATGGAGTTATACAGTTTACCGTCAATATTATTTATCAATAGCTTGTACAGTAACATGTCTCTATCTATATAATCAAAGCACCGTTTAAGGTCGATGTAGGCAGTGAACGTGGATTTATTGTTTCTTATAATATTATTTAAAGTGAACACGTGATCTTCACATGACCGTTGTTTGCGGAAGCCGTTTTGCTCGTCTGCGATAATGTCGTTGGTTTCCAAGTAACCTGTGAGACGTTTGTTGAGGAAGGATGTATATAACTTGCTGATACAAGACAGTAGAATGATTCCCAGGTAGTGCATAGGAACGCGCATGTCGGAGTTTCGGTCTTTCAGTATCGGACATATAATTGCCTTTCGCCATACAGAGGGAATGATACTGCTGTCGAAAATAAGCTGGAATAAATGTTGTAAAGTTGCTATGATCGCAGGATTTTTTAATACATCATATGGTATTTCGTCGATTGCACTCGCAGATCCGTTCTTTGCTTTCTGTGTTATATATGTTATTTCCTCTAGTGTTACATTGAAGTTCTGCTCACTGTTAGACTCGTATAGCGGATCATTCATATTGTTTTCCAGTAACACTTTATGCGTTTTGACTCAATTATAATGAGTTTCATCAAAGTCGTTACTTTTATTGCCGTTGTACAAGTTGTAAAAGTCGTTTTTCCATTGTTCAAACACTACGTGTTCTTCTTGTACAGTATTTCCACTATCATCTATCACCTCAATGGGAATACTCTTGTCTTTGCGCGGTCAAAGTTGTTGTAATTTCCGCCAGAACTCATTAGGATTCGTTGTGGTCATTCCATCTATATCCAGCGCCTTTGACCTTCTGTATGCACGTTCAGTTTGCGTCAAACATTTGTCAAATGTGTTTCTTGCATTTATATAGTCCATACGGAGTCGAGTTCTTGTCTGGTTACCGGCACAGCATTTAAGAAACTCGTTTTCTTTTATTCGTATCGAATTCCACAGTGCTTGCAGCCCATCGTTCCAATAAGGTTTCCTGTGCTCTAAGCGTTTATTAACCCTGTTTGTATATCCATATTTCGGTATTTTGGCTTCCATTTCACCCTTTAATGTGCTACATAGGTTATCATAAATCAAATCAATGTCCTCAATAACTATATCTAAGTAAACACTACATTGCGTTTTACTTGGACAAACAATGCCACGTGCTCAGTCCACATCTACATAGTTTGCCCTCCGTCTCCATCTATATTGTTTGGCTTTCAGTCGGAATCTACATTGTTTGGCTCTCTATGTTTGGTAACAGAAGTGAACGGAACGACATGTCGCCTTTAACGTTTGCGAACATCTCCGAACGTTGTTTGCTTGTATTTCATCACGTGATCTAATGAGAAATGTATGTGTAAGTTTTTATTTACCCCCTAATAAGTCATTTTGGCGAGCCAGATAAGATGATTATTAAAAATAAAAGATGATTATTTTGAATCTGTAGGAATGATTGATGAATGATGATAGATGATTATCATTTACTTAGTAATTTAATTATTTAAAGTGTTTTAACTCTACAATAGGTGATTATTAATTTAATTGCTAATATTTATTAAGATTCTATATGTAGTCCAACTATATGATTAAAAAATGACGACTAAATTATTTAGGATTTGTTTATATTTCTTTACCTTGTGCAATTAAGTGATAAATATGCACCTATTAGGTGTTAAATGAATGTGACTTTGGTTATATTCTATATGTAAAACCTATATGTTAAGACAAACGTCTTCGCATATAGCGCAAATAAATTTGTTTATAGTGTCAAAAGAATCTGGCTCAACATAAACCTTCAGTAGAAATAATTTCTATTTATTGTACATCTGTCCACACTAATTATGCTATGTTACCGTGGTAAAATTTTATTAATAAGACAATATCGTTAGCAACTTTATATACAACATACCCTCAATACTTGTCAATATAAGAATATCAACAAACTAAAGTATGCCGTAAAACCATCAACATTTTTTTTATTTTTGTTTTTGGTATAGTAAGTGTGACTTAAATTGATCTTTAGCTGTACATGAATCATTTATTTAAATGAACTATGTTTAGTTTATTAGTATATTTTTGTAATCCAGGTCTCTATGTATCATTACGGTGATTGTATCCGCCCACGTACATTGCGTTGACGACGAATCTTTCCTTCATAATCATTACGTTATACTACCAATAAACAATCCAGTGTGTTCAGAATACATTATTACACACCAAGGGTTATCAAGGGTGTCTCTGGGTGGGCTGTCACTGAAATATATTCCGATAAACATTACCATGATTCTCTGGTCTCTATGGAAATTCGGGGACGAATTCCAAATTTGTGAGGGAATATGTCACAGTATGTACGTAACCTACTATGAGAGAAATGAATGTAAGCTGTTCGGTTAGCTCTGTTGGTAGAGTAAGTGAAGGGTCTCGGGTTCGTGTCCCGGACTGGCTGTCACGATGATATTTTTCTCGTCCTATTACATTTGTCCCAGAATTTCCACAGAAACCAGAGAATTATGTGAATGTTTCTCGGAATATATAAAAGTCACAGTATTAATTGTCTTGCGTAACTCTATATTGAATGGCAATGATACTAATAACAGCATATGTCATTCCCTATAACCACGCTGACTAGACTAGAGCGTATATAACCATTAGACAGTAGTGTTTACTGTTAATGTTGAGCCATATAGCCCTGTACATTAAGTTGTATAGTTATAGTGTACACGTAAAAAAATAAACTTCCTAAAGTGTGCGTACATTTTAATTTGTAATAAATCGGCAGAGAACAAGTGATTTGCCCACTGACCTGTATAAAAATGAGAAATGGATTGACAGCGCCGATGTTGTCGGATTTCAATTTACTTTTTGTCCATTTGATCACCATTTGCGTTTATAAACAGTAAACCTGTTTAACAAAGCCCTGATTTTGCACACATATTCGTCATTATGGTAGTCCATTTGTAATATATATAAAAGGAATATAAGCTAAACAAAATAGCACAAGTCTTGCCGATAGCTGGCTCACTAATACCGAAGCTTGACAACTTTAATAGAAGCTTTGTTGCTATTGTCACAGATGCAACATCTGTTAAATTCATTACTTAAGATGTTTCAATTATTCAGCAACTATAATTCTAATGTGTGTTTTTTTTAGATTTATTTAAATCAATTATATAAAAAATGGTCATAAAAGTTATGACTGGGTCCTTTAATGGGATTTAATATTCATAAGCAGGAGTCCAAAACAGGAAAAAAACAACTATTTTTTTAAAATTTTCTCCTTAAGAACCGATCAGCCAAATTCGTGTATGTTTTGTACAGACGATCTCTATGAATACAGGTTTCAAATTTGTTCAAACGAAGGGACCATTATGTATTTGGGGCCGAGTAAGGGGACTTTTGTTTTGACATAGGAGTACTATCGAAAATTGTTTTTATACTCATAAGGGATCAGCGGAGGGCTAAAAAGAAAATTAAATCCTGAATGTTCACAAATTATTTAATCAAGAATCGACCAGACAAATTTGATAATAATTGGTAAAAGCAGTGATTGTGTTTATATGTCTCTGGATTAAAGCCTCATTAAACTTCCGAAATGTACACTTTTTGATAATGAGAAAAATGATTGTAACTAAATGTGTTTATAGTATTGCTAAAACCATTCCTGTAGACCTCTTAGTGACTATTTTTAAAAAAGCGAGAAAATAAATAACTTCGATCGAAATGTGTGTTTCTTAGACGAGCAGACCAAACTTTAAATTTTGTTTACATTTTTGTAATTCCGTAATGACTCGGTTGCTTTCCAACTGTACATCCGCCAGTGTTCGGAAGTACACAAATGAATACTGCAGTTGTAGTGTGCGGATTAAGACCGTCATATAAGGGGATCATTAACACGATTAGAAAAGTTATGGTTTTACTAATATTATGTATCGTTATTTGGTTTTCTTTTTTTAAATAGATAAAGTGATGTCTGCAATAAAACTGTATCGAACGTAGTACGCATTATTATTTATACGCAATGAAAAAAACAATAAGTACGGAATACTAGTCTGGTCTAGTAACTCTTGCTCAGGATTCTCCCGTGCATATACGCGTGATACTATCGCACGCGCTATCATCAGTACGTCACAAATCACTTTATCACAGTCAATATTGAGAGGCTACCAAGGGTGGTTTCTTTAGTACAGTTATAAGAAAAGTTATTTTATTTTTGATTCTATATTAACGATTCGTCGCTTACGTGCTCGTGGGTTCCAGTTCATTAATACACTGAGGGGAATAAAAGGGACGTTCTTGAAAAATATCTATTCGCAAGCAATTATTTAATTTTTAACCGCATCCCCTACAGTTCCCCATACTATGTTTCTCTCTGAAGTGAATTGATCATAAATTATATTACCGACCGACGCGTTTCCGAACAAGCTTCGTAACTCCCCGTTTTCTGCCGAAGGTGTTTATCGGAAAGGGAAGAACATTAATTTGTAATCAAAACCAGTTCTTAATTATGTACTTACAATGTGCTTTGAGAAATCAGTATCTTTCAGAATTTTTGAATGGTAACCATAATGGATTACATTTATTCTATAAATTAATGAGTACACAAAATGATAATTTGCTGATAAAACTCTCCAAATGTGTACTAAAAATGTTCAATAAACGGAAATACTTTATTCAAGTCCAAACTGAAACAAACTAAAATATGATTATGCTACAACGTTATAAGATTAAATTAACACTTGCAAAGACGATATAACATTTTAGACACTATATGTTTGATAATTCATGTGTTTTCTCTTTTTACTCCTGATATTGCCTTTATCCTTTTGACACATTGTTGTATTATTATAATATTTGTGTGTTTTTGTTTTATGGGCCGGTGGCCTAAATTACTTGAATAAACTATTGTCATTATATTTATTTTTTCGTTTGCAAAGTCTCTCATTGGTCAAATAAACATGTATTCTATCATCTGGAAAAGTAAAATCACTCCAATTAAAACTAAAAACGACCGTTTCCGAAAGTTTAATGAGCCTTTAAATGGTCCCTACGAGTAGAGAACTAAAGTTTATTTAAATATTTTTTTATGAACACATTTTTTCCTCCAAATGGGTTGCTTACAGAGACTCTACCGGACAATAGGATAAATGGCGAGATGTTCCGCGTGTGTATGCGGTTTTATGCGGTTCTTAGTAATAATTTTACCGGCAGGTCGTTAAACAACGACTATTAATTATATAGGTCGATTTAGTTTTTACTTGTAGTATTAAGTAGGAAATGTATATATTATAACATATTATATATTATAACATGCGTTATAACTGCAATAAATAAATAATTTAATGTATTCATTTATGTCGTAAAAGTAGGTCAGACGTCACTTCCTTTACGGATGACCTCCTTTGTTAGGAAAAACAGATGACACATTATTGAATATAGTTAAGACCGATTTTCTTCCTGTTTTCAGACAAACAAAGAAATAAAGAATAAGAAAAGCTGATGAATCTTTGATATAAAGAGAGAAACAACAACGGTGAATACATTTATCTTTTTCTTATTGATTTTTCCAGTAGAGTAACATTCGTACAGTATAATTTCACAATCTCACATCTATTTTGTAAACATCATCTTGCATCACAAAGATTAGATGTACGATGTCATTATTTCCTTTGTTCATATGTTTTGTTTAGTAAATTTATAAATAATTACCTAGCAAACGGCCTGTTATTGTTATTTTATTACTCAACACAAACACAGATGAAAATGAACTTCAGACTGGGTGTTCCATTTAATTTTTTTATTTGATTAACCGTAAGAATAATAATAAAAAAAGCTTATTCCATTGGTACTACTAACTTGATTAAATAAGGCATAGATGGACAGCTTTTTTGTACTATTGGGATATCCAACTAGCTGTCCAATATGGGAGATATGTGCATTTTAAATAACTATTCTCATACACATGATGGCGCAGCTTCAAATGTAGAGACAAATCCTCTTGTATGGTGTTTAGTGTCGCTTTCAACAATTTTTCAGTCATCGCGATGGTGCCTACTTGAGACAGTATTCTTAGCGCTGTCACACTGGAGTATCATGCTGCAGACACATGGTATGATACCCCACCCAGTCACATTATACTGACACCGGGCCGAGCAGGCCTAGAACTCTCCTCTAAATGCTGAGTGTCAAGCGAGGAAGCTTCTAGTATCATTTTTAAAGTCTTTGGTATGACCCAGCTTGGGATTGAACCCACGACCCTACGCATGCGAGGCGGATGCTCTACCACTTGACCACGCCGCGGTCTAGGGTAATTGATGCATAGATATGTACAATATTGACACATAAAACTCAATTTAATTGGACAAAAACTTCATACTTAAAGACCTGAACTCAGGAAAATATCTACACAACAGAACTTTCAGCTCTAGTAATTTCGTCATAAGGTGATTCTGCTCTATTTTTGTCAGAGACAAAAGTTAATATTCCTTATATACCTAATTAGTGATATACCTATTACTGCAAATGCCCGCTCCAGATAAGCTTTTCTTCAGATGGCTATTTTATCCCTTATGCAATGCTTATTTTCAAAATGTTTAAACCTGAACATTCTTATAAAATTGCCATTTAAAATCAACTAATCAACACTGAAATTGAGAATACCCAATGCTTATTTGACCCTTTAAGTTAAATTTCAATACTTTATTTAGAAATTTCAATGCTTAAATACCCCCAAATAGTGCTTATCTGGAGTACTGATAACAATATCCCAGACATGCACAAAGCTCCAACATCCGTAAGCGTCAGCATTTCTTAACATTTTGTACCGACAACTGTTTATTTATTACTCAGCACACTTAAGTAACTGTATTACTGTTTATTATTGATGCCATTATTTAACATGGTTGACAAAGTTTTAGACTCGCAGTAATAGGTATGACCAGTATATAGATAAAGTTCAATCAGCAGTGATGTATAAACTATCGTATGACCTACTTGATTTAAATCAAGAAGAAACAATATTTCACTTATTGTAAAATCAATCTACAAGTTGTATCTTAGGCCATAATAAATTAAATTATCCCCGCCCACCCCTAACTTTCATGCTGCCTGACCCTTTTTATTTTCATAAAAAAAAAATGAAAAATGAAAATAAAAAATAAAATCCTACCGCCCTCCCCATTTTTAAGAAAATTTTGGATGATAATCTAGCAATTAATTTATAATGGCATTATATAAGATCTGATCTGGCTGATTTTCTATGTTATTCATTGCTTTATCATTCCTTCTAGGTCTTTAGAAATTGTGAGCGCACCATGTCGGATGATATGAAGAGCCAGGAGTCCGACCACGACTCAGACTATGACAACTCTGACCACATGGATGATGATGATGATTACTGCGGTTACTATGACAATGACACAGATGACCTTGACATAGACAAACCAAAGAAGAGTGATGACCCAGAGTATTTTGAGTATGAGCTGCTTCAGCTGGAAGATGTAGAACGGTTTCTAAATGAGGAAGTTGAGGTGGTGTGCAGCTCTGAAAAAGTGAGTCCATAGGCCAGATATTTTTCTGCCTTTTACTCTGCTTGAATGAAAAAAAGTGTACTCTTTTATTGATAATAACTTGAAAAATCAAGTTAAATTATTCCATTAACATACTGTGATTCATTGTAACATTTTTTGTTTAGTACTGTTTAGTACTGTTTAGAAATTAATAATGTATGCAGCTGCTGAGGTCATGGGCTTGACTTTAACAGGAAGGTCCCCTCAGTCTGTGGTCTAGGGGGCTGTTGTTTAACCCTTTACTCCATAAATACGCATTTTCCCGCACCAATCACAGAAGGCCTTTGAAAACAGTGCAGGAGCAAACGAGCAATCTGAACACTTCCTGCACTATTTTCCACTCTGTCAGTTAATTTAAACATAATTCACCCATTGCTACGTGGTGAAAAAATGCTTGCAATTTGGAAGAGTCCAAGAAAATGCTTATGGAGCAAAAGGTTAACAACAAATTATATCTCGCCACTGAGCTTGTTGTAAGATCCCAGCTCTTTCTGTCCAAAGACTTTATGTAAGAAAGTTTTCTTATTAACTTGCGGAAACACAGTGGTTCTTCTTAGATTTATTTTTAGGACATCCACTCCAGAACATTCCACAGAGTGATAAGGTAATGGCTGTGATTCCTTAATTATGAGAACATCTTGATCAATGATGCCGTGATTCTTAAATCATTCAGAAATGATTTGGACACTTTACAGTAATGGATGTAGGTGTATACTGAACCTTTACTTCTGAAAATTTTTTTAAAAAATATAGCAACGTTAATGAAACATTTCTGTATGTAATTTATAACTTTATTTATAATGTCCCATCAAAAGTTCACTCAATATTTTAACCTTTGTTTGATTTAAAATCATATCTGCATTAAATGTTTATTTGTTGTAATAATGCGTCTGACTATCAATCCAGGGATCGTGAGTCTGAATCCCTGCCCGGCCATAGTCTTTGTGATGATTAATATACAATATCGTATCTCATTATCATTTGTATCTTGCCGCTTATTCAAGTGGAAAACTTATCACTTACTTGCAGAGACAGATGTGCTTGAGTTAACCTTCCAGAATCCATGGAAAAAGTGGTTAACTGATCATCTGTCCTCGATGATATGAAAATGGCGCTAAATATTAAATTCATTTGTTTTTTTTTCCAGATGCAACCCTCCTTAGCCAAGATGTTGCTGCACGCCCACAATTGGAAGAAAGAGTTTGTAATCGAATGGTACGTAAATGACAATAAATATTTTTTATTAAAGTCAAGTTTCTATGAGTTCATATATTTTTGTGACAGGACATGTGTTAAATATGTCATGTTTGATAATACTAATCAATTGAACTATGTTTTCATGATAAATATTTGTAAATTCACCTTTTTAAGTCCATTACTTTGCATTTAATCATGTGATTAAATGTGAAATTGAGGAACTCTGACAAAGTAATCCTTTCAGTAGCTGAGCAGTAGTGTTTACAAATACATTATAACTATATTTAACATTCCTTGATATTGCTTGATATATTCAAAAGAATGTTATACTTTATTAAAAGCATGAATATATTTACAAACTTTCATCTTTTATGTCTCCAAACAGGGATTTCTCAAGTTCCCATATCTCTCATCACTGAGTTTGTGCGTTGACTCCCTACTATGTCCATATATTTTATGTATGTTAAACGTTTTTGTGAAAAGAAGAGAATTGATTATTCTATTATGATTTATGTAAATGGATTCATTTACTGGCAGTGTCCTAAGTGGCAGAGTGGTCTAAGACGCTGTCATACTTACCTCTCACTGCTGAGGTCATGAGTTTGATGCCGGGTATGGTTCAAAAACTTTGTTACTTGCAGAAGGACAGTGAGTCTACTCAGAATAAATCTGATGTCTACCTTCACCAATAAAACTGGATATTCTAGATATGTGTGTTGAAAATGGCACTAAAACTCCATCCATTGTGTCGAAAATGGCATTTTACTCCATCCATTTTGTTGAAAATGGCATTTAAACTCCATCCATTATGTTGAAAATGGCATTTAACTTCATCCATTGTGTTGAAAATGGCATTAAAACTTCATCCATTGTGTTGAAAATGACGTTAAAACTCCATCCATTGTGTTGAAAATGGAGTTAAACTCGCTTCATTTACTGGTATCTGTGATCTTCCTCCATCATAAAACTACACTATAATTTTTATAATCGGGCCAACCCAGAGTGTTGAAAGTGATGTTTAATACCATTCACTTATCAACCTATAGCCTGAAATAATGTTGTCCCATTTAGTTCTAAGCTAGACTGTAAAGTCGTAATTTAATTGGTTTGGCACATCACCATGGTACCCACAATCCAGTCTTATTTTTGATACAGATAAGGCCATAATGAATTAATTGCTAGATTATCATCCCCATCCCCCCCTAATTTTCATACCGCCCGACCCTTTTTAATTTCATAAAAAAAAAAAAAAATAAATAAAATCTTCCCGCACTCCTTTTTTTTTTAAGAAAATTTGGATGATGATCTAGCAATTAATTTATAATGACCTAACAAATGAATCTTTGACTAAATCTTGCATTCTTTATGTAAGCAATCATTACAATATGTACTTTAATAGTGAATTGTCCCTACAGATCAAACATGCTAAGTTATCAGTCATGAATGCAATATATGGGTAGTTATTGTAAAACCTTGCGATAAAATGTTTTCATAATATAAATTCTCTTTTCAGTCATTCCAAAAATCCATCCAAGCTATTGGTTGATTCCAAAGTTTCACCGAAGATCAAACATCAGGTATTTAATCATAGCAAAAAAGTCACTACCAACATCACATTTCTAAGTTACTCCAAACATCATCAAGTCACTTTCTACATCACTAAGGCTGTCTCATTTGGCAACAAATACACATATTCATTGTTGAAATGACCTCACTTATGAAACAGATGAGGTAGACTGATTTTATGACAGATGTACATGTTTAATAGTAATAGCCAACTGATTAACCTGTAATCTGTTTTATTTGACACTTTGAAGTTGTGCGTCTTGTGATACAGATTTAACTGATCTTGATCATCTTTAATTCTTGCTTTTCTAAAAGCAAACATCAAGACGATTAAGATTAGTGAGTCTGTATTGTAAAGTGTACATATTTTAAAAAACATCTACTGAAACAGACAAACCATTTACTAGTTCAAAGTTCCCAGTTGCATACACATTGCCTTAGAAAAGAAATGAAATTCTTAAAATAATTTAATCATAGAACGGCAAAAAATCAGGAGGTCACTCATCTGAAATGAATTTATATAAACTAGTCATTACTCCATTAGATTATTCATAATTACTTGATATTCTTGTCGTAAAATGATAACTCTAAATTTTAAAAAATAGATTCAGTTTGAGTTACTGGAATAGAATTCATATACATGTATGAAACACTTGCTTTTATCTAAATAAGTAACATGGTTCTGATGTGAAGTTGTCAATCTGTTTCAGCATCCTATCGTGGGTTCCTTGGCCGTGTGTACTGTTTGTTTGATACAGGTGTCGCGGGACAATCTGCACAGCCTGGCCTGTGGTCACATGTTCTGTGGGGAGTGCTGGGATTCCTATTGTCAGGTCCAGATACAACAGGGTGTCACTTTAGGTATGTGTGTCAAGACACTAGAAATAGAGGAATGGAAAGAAGGAGAAAGATAATAACATAAAGTAGTTGTATGTCACAAACAGCCATTTTAACAAATCCATTCCCCACTTAAAACATAACCTAGCTAAACACTTGAGGGGGACAGAAGTATAATTTAATTTTTGTCTTTGCCAGTATGGTGTCTTTTAAATATCTATTAAACCTTATATTCGTTGTTTAACTTTTTTACATTGTTGTCATGTCATTGATATTATCATAGCACGATTTGTGTTCCAGGTACACTCGGGTCCCTTTATAACGCGGTTCTTGGGGTCCACAAAACGAAACCACGTTATAAGCGGACTGCGTTATAGCGATAATTACCTAGAAAAAAATTGGTGTCGGTTATTCACACCAATCGTGCTGTCCGACTCTAAGTGAATGGTATTGTTGGCATTGTAATATGATACAATGCATATTTGGTTACAACAGGTACACTTAGATATGTATAAAATTAATACAAAAAAAAGAAAAGAAAGAAAAACATTTTCGTGTTTTGATTATTCTAAAATTGGCAGCCATTTCTGTTTAACCCGGAAGGAGAAAAAAGGTGTCTATATAAAAAATCGAGCTTCAATTTAAACTCAACGCTGTTAGTGTTAAAATATTAAAAATGTATATCTGAAGTATTAACAACAATAAAATAATAAAAATAAGTTTGTGTTTACGATCTGATAAGATATCTGTAATATATTAATATCTGTCAACCGCTTCGTTGCCTGATCATGTGATCACTCGACAAAAACAAAGTTTGCATTTGGCTTCCGTGTTTGGCACGTGACAGCATTTATTGAAATGCTCTGGATTATTACAAACAGTTAATAGTCAATGCTGGCATGAATCAATCACTGAAACTATCCTTTAAACCACCATGAGGTAATGGTTATAACAGTTTGTTAAAATCAAGGCTAATTGGTGAGTAGAAGATGAGGGGTTATCAAATCAAAACATGGCGACAATCTGTTGTTTGGTTGTCATTTGGTCATTCGCGCAGATTTTCAAGTTTTATATCACGACTTTTCCACCCTGCCGAAAAAAATGGGAGCCAAGCAAAAACCGCGTTAAAATGGTATTCACGTTATATCTGACCACGTTATAACGGGACCGCAGTGTATATAGCGCATGGTAAAAGATTGTAATAATATTACTTCAGTGTAAAGCAACTATGCATATATATGTTGTTATCATAGCATCCTTTGTGTTCCAGGTATAGAGTGCATGGCGAAAGATTGTGAGATGATGGTACCCGAGGACTTCCTATACAGTGTACTCAGTAAACCTGAACTCAGGGATAGATACTCACAGTTATCCTTCCTTGAGTATGTCAAGGTAGGTGGCGCTGCATCTAATTCAACAGACCATTTTGCATGAAAATACACAGTCCCTTTAGTATTGTCATTTACAATGCTTGCACAGTTGTGACAAACTTTAACTTAAAACTATTTAAATCTCAATCTTACGCTCTTAAAATTATTATACAATGGTTGTTAACTCCAATATGGGCACCCTGCTAATCCACTTCTACGACCAACCATTATGTCCTGACCACATGTTTTATGCACTTTTCACATCCATCGCTACAACTGTGCTAGCTGCCTGCTGGTACAGTTTATGAAACAAACAAAAGAAATATTCTATCATTTTGAGGTTGTTGTAAAATGTGTCGGAATTGTGTCCAAGGAATCATGTTGTTACATAAAATTGGTAATTTGATGAATATGAAAATTGTCAATTAATGGTGATAATGGTTCAGGTGACAAATGAAATTAAGAAATCTTTAAATAATACTTATCTCTGTGTCTTCATTGTTGTGTTTTGTTTTATTTGCAGAGTCATCCAGCTCTGAGGTTTTGCCCGGGCCCTAACTGTCCAGTAATTGTCAAAGCCAAAGATGATAAAGCCAAAAAAATAACATGTACAACTTGTAAAACTAATTTTTGGTAAGAAGTGAACTTTCACGAAAGTATCATCAATAATGTCATGTTTGTATAGAGATTCAGATCAAGTGTATTAAACTAATTGTGTATATAACATGTAATACTCTTCGGAATATTGACCATTTCTTCATTCAGCAAGTACTTGACAAGGTTGCCTTGGTGACATGAAAATACTTGTTAAATTAGTGAATACTTAAGAAACAGTTGGGGAATTAGATTCTGAAATGTGTCAGCCATATAACTCCGATACCAATACACTTGAACTGGACCATGATGTCATTAAACTTGAAATCAGCTTTGCTATCAATAAACTGGTAAACTTGAACTACAGCTTAGATACTGAAAAACTATAGTTAGATACTGGTAAACTTGAACTAAAATCAGATACTGGTAACTTTAACTGCAGTTAAAAATGGTAAACTTGAACTGAACTCAAATACTGGCGAACTTAAACTGAACTCAGATACTGGCAAACTTGAACTAACCTCAGATACTGGCTAACTTGAACTGAATTTAGATACCAATAACCTTGAACTGAAAAACTGACTTAACATGTATGAATGGTTACATTATTTATTTATCTTTTTTTTTATAATAAATTTAACAAGACCATCATTTACCAATGACCGCTTATGTTATGGGTGTTGGCTCAGCTTATTAGTCCTCTACAGTTTCACAGGAAGGGACTAATGGTATCTATCCATCTGTTTGGATAGATTACTGAAAAAGTATTACTAAAACAGTATCCGAGCTAGGTTTGTGAATCTTTGCATGTGAATGGAGGGCAATAAGGAGATAGTGCAGGTCATTTTATTTTTTCAGCCATATATAAATTGTTGCTATGCCAAAATAATAAGCACCCATGTATTCGATAGTAGAGTAGACAAAAGTGTCCGGCCACAAGTGATGGCAACATTCGATATATACATATATATATATATATATGTATATGCATACATTTGATGCTAATTTTGTTTTTTATTCTCAGTTTTAAATGTGGTATAGAGTACCATGCCCCTACAGACTGTGATGTCATAAAGAAATGGCTGATGAAGTGTGCTGACGACTCTGAGACTGCCAACTATATCAGTGCCAATACTAAAGATGTAAGATCCAGCATTTATCTACCATTTATTCAAAACAATTCTGTTGTAGAACAGTTGCATTCCCATGTAGTTCTCTATTGGCCTTATTTTTTTCTTTTGATTCTTTACTGCAGCGTTGTCTAATGATAAAGCAACCGTCTCACATGCGAAAAGTTGTGGGTTTAATCCCTGGCCAGGTCATACCAAATATTTGAAAAATGGATTTGAAAATTGGTACAAGAAACTCTTGGTTTCAGTATAATGTGACTGGGTTGGGGTATACTTAGAGTACTGTCTCAAGAAGACATCATCACGATATGACTGAAAAATTGTTGAAGGTAGCTCTAAACATCATACAAGAACATTTCTTTTGTGAAGTGGTGTTTTCCATATTTGTAATCGCAGATTCAAGCTATATGCTATGATTTAATCAAGGCAAATGTACTAATTTTGACATTGATTTTTATCATAATTATTGAAGTGAAAATGGGAATGATTATTTTAAAAGGAGTTTCATAATTTACCTTTAAAATACTGTGATTGATCTTTATATGTAATATTAAAAAAAACAAAAACATTGTCACTGACAAAGCACATAAAATGGTCATCATACCACAGTTTTGAAGTGCAAATATAATTATTTTTACTTTTAAAATCTATCCATTATTAAAGCATACTTAATGTTCAAACTGGTATTCCATCTATTTATTAAATTCGATTTTCCTTTTTGTATTTATTTATTTTCTTAAAGGGATACACATTATTAATTGTATATACTTTTTATATTTGTATTTTGGTGTAGGCCTATTAGTACCAGTATGTATTTGTATTTTTGTGTAAGCCTATAAGTACCAGTATGTATTTGTATTTTTGTGTAGGCCTATTAGTACCAGTATGTATTTGTATTTTTGTGTAGGCCTATTAGTACCAGTATGTATTTGTATTTTTGTGTAGGCCTATTAGTACCAGTATATATTTGTATTTTTGTGTAGGTCTATTAGAACCAGTATGTATTTGTAGTATGTATTTGTATTTTTGTGTAGGCCTATTAGTACCAGTATTTATTTGTATTTTTGTGTAGGCCTATTAGTACCAGTATTTATTTGTATCTTTGTGTAGGCCTATTAGTACCAGTGTATATTTGTATTTTTTGTGTAGGCCTATTAGTACCAGTATTTATTTGTATTTTTGTGTAGGCCTATTAGTACCAGTATGTATTTGTATTTTGGTGTAGGCCTATTAGTACCAGTATGTATTTGTATTTTTGTGTAGGCCTATTAGTACCAGTATGTATTTGTATTTAAGTGTAGGCCTATAAGTACCAGTATGTATTTGTATTTTTGTGTAGGCCTATAAGTACCAGTATGTATTTGTATTTTTGTGTAGGCCTATTAGTACCAGTATATATTTGTATTTTTGTGTAGGCCTATTAGTACCAGTATTTATTTGTATTTTTGTGTAGGCCTATTAGTACAAGTATGAATTTGTATTTCTGTTTAGGCCTATAAGTACCAGTATATATTTGTAGTTTTTGTGTAGGCCCTTTAGTACCAGTATGTTTTTGCATTTTTGGTGTAGGCCTATTAGTACCAGTATGTATTTGTATATTTTGTGTAGGCCTATTAGTACCAGTATGTATTTGTATTTTTCGTGTAGGCCTATTAGTACCAGTACATATTTGTATTTTTGTGAAGGCCTATTAGTACCAGTATGAATTTGTATTTTTGTGTAGGCCTATTAGTACCAGTATATATTTGTATTTTTGTGTAGGCCTATTAGTACCAGTATATATTTGTATTTTTTGTGTAGGCCTATTAGTACCAGTATATATTTGTATTTTTGTGCAGGCCTATTAGTACCAGTATATATTTGTATTTTTGTGTAGGCATATTAGTACCAGTATGTATTTGTATTTTTGTATAGGCTAATTAGTACCAGTATATATTTATATTTTTGGTGTAAGTTTCTTGTTTTTACTGTTGTTTAAGTGTGAAAACTTATTATTTCTTTCAGTGTCCCAAATGCCATGTTTGTATAGAGAAGAACGGAGGATGTAATCACATGGTATGTATTTAGTAATGATGTCTCCACATTTCTGAAAACAAAATTGGGATTCCACTATGGCAGGGTGGTCTACGGAAGTGTCTCAAGATTTTCACCTCTCTTTACGAATGTCCAAGTTTTGCGACTGTCCTGTTAAAAAATTTTGAATGAAAAAGTTAGAAGAAAAATCTGGACTAATGAAGTTTTTTTAAAAAAAAAAGTGACAGTTTATCCTCATTCAAAATATTCAGTGTTTAAATAGGGGTAAAGCCCAGCTTGGTCGAAAAACTTGATTTGAGAAAATTTGCCACTTCCTTGTGGAATGGTGGTTGCTTTACTCGGATTCAGTGTGATGTCTGTCTATGGGAATAAAACTGGATATGCCATTTATAACCTGCCATGTGCTATAAACCCAATTGAAAAACAAAAGCAGAAACCAATAATATATCTTCTCCTAGATCTGCATTGTAACATGTTACATGTTATAGTCTTGCAATTCTTAATAAGTACTCATCTGAAATCACTTTTGAATTTTATTAAATTGAACAATTATAGAAAGTATAAGTTCATATTTTGCTTAAAACAATCTTTCATGGACATTTGTGTTGTGAAGGAATACCTTTATAGAATTTGTAGTTGAAACTTATTTTACATCAAATGTGAAACAAGTTTTTACAACTTAGACAAATCACGCTTGAAGTCTTTCTGGGTATAACCAGTACTAAGCATATGCGGAAAAGTGTCTTGCACAAAGACACCACACATGGCAGTAACAGAGAATCGAATCCACGACCCTCCGATCATGAGTTTGGTGCTCTACCACTGGACCGCGCGCTCCACTATAGAATTTGTATAAATTATAGACTGTCAAGGTTTGATTGATTGATTGAATATTTAGCGTCATTTTTATGCCATCGAGGGTCAACAGACGATCAGTTAACCTATCCGCTGTTTCCTTGGATCCTGAAAGGCTATCCAGTATTTGAGCACATCCCATCTCCGCAAGTAACTAATAACTTTCCCACTTGAATCAGCGGTGAGACGAATGATAATGAGACACAATGTTATATACATATCAATCATCAAAGACTGTTGCCCAGCAGGAATTCAAACTCATGAGCGCTGGATTGAGGCTCAAGGATAAAACCAGATCAACCTGTGAGTAACTTATAATCTGATGAGAGTCTCACTGTTCACCTCTCAGTCAGTAAATTATCATTTTTGTAACATTATTTGCAATATTAAAATTTTATGAATAGGTACAGTGTAACTTAATTATGTTTTCTGATTGAATGAAACATATCTTTTCAGCAATGTTCCAAATGTAAATATGACTTTTGTTGGATGTGTCTTGGAGACTGGAAGGCTCACGGAAGCGAGTATTATGAGTGTAGTAGGTACAAGGTATGTAAACTTAAAAAATGTTGTTTAAAAGAGATGGAATACTGTCTCTGTTTAGTTAAGTTTATATTTATAATTTATTCGAGCTCATAAATTCGCGAGGTCAGGTCGGTGCTCATATCGTTTCGATGTTCGTTATGTTCTGTGCAAAAAATGACCATATCGTAATAAGCCATAAACAAATTTCCTGGTTCTGAAAGCCCCTGTGTTCCACACATAAAAACAGTCTTTCTGAGGCCATGGAGTTAAAAGCGTATTAAAAATAAAATTTTGTTCTTTGTCTATTGTAAGTAAAATATTTTTTATATAACACCGAAATACTAAAATATTCTAAAACTGTAAATATCACTTACACTAGTTTGATAATGTGACTCTGAATTTCACTCGTTATCATTTTCTTTTCAGTATAGTTTAAATGGTTGACTGACTAGCTAAGTTAGTAATGTGTCTTAACTGTCAATCCAAGGGACGTGAGTTTAAATGAAATAGTCTCTGATAATAAATTATTGGTCATGTGTTTTGTTCTACAGTAGTCTCCTACTGCTGGGTATGTGGGGAAGTAGTCAGTGACTTGCAAAGATATGGTGTGATTTGTGTTGGTGAACTACCTGATAGATCCAAGAAATGATGGTTAGGTCACTGAATAAAATCAAACTATTCTAATAGCACTGCTGTTGATGTTGTTACTCTCTTATTCTGCAGGAAAATCCCAACATTGCCAATGAATCTGTTCATGCTCAGGCTCGCGAAGCACTTAAGAAATATCTTTTCTATTTTGAAAGGGTAAGTAATTTTGTTTGAAAGTGTTTGAATTTATTTTTACCCTATGATTTTAATTTGCTTCAATGGCTTTACCATCTGTGTTTAGATATGTATTTCAATATCATAATCTTTGTGGGTTGTATTTCAATACCATCTTCATTGAACATAATACAAAAGATATTGTTTAAATTTTAATACCAAGTTAATGCAAGTTATGATAACTTGGTATATGATTTAGTATGGTAATTTAAAAATTATAGCAGTTTTACTATCTATTGTTTTTTGTGTTCTTTCCTTTTTCCTTTTCAAACTTAATAATTTGAATATTTGTAGCCTTAATTAATGTCAAGTCCTCGATTTAAAATCTGCAATACTATGGCTATTAACAGTGGGAGAACCATGCCAAAAGTTTGAGATTGGAAGAACAAACATTGTCGAAGATAACATCGAGGATACAAGAGAAGGTGATGAAAAGCACAGGGACCTGGATTGACTGGCAGTACCTCCTTGATGCTGCCCATCTACTCAAAAAGGTGACTTTTTTTACTCAAGTTTGACAGTCTCCTCAATCATATAATCATCAAATAGATTTTTCTAAATTGGTTAAACACATAATCGGTTCTACATGTATATGTCATTATCAGTTTTATAGGTTGAGGAAGACCTCAGAATGAGTCTGAGTAGATTTACTGTTCTTGTGCGAGTAACTGGTAAACTTTCTCACATAAATTTTTTTGACCAAGCTGGGCTTGAACCCATGACCTCAACAGTGAGAGGTAAGTTGTTGTTAAACACAAGTGCCTTAGAATATTCAGTTATGGAGTATCCTAAAATAGATTTATAAAGTTTTGGTGTAATATTTTTATACTGGCTTTTCTCCTATTGTCAATTCCTTTGCAATGATAAATAAAATAAATAATTTTTTTATTGAGACATGATGTGTGTTTTGTGGATCTTTAATAATATTGGAAGCATTCTGGACATCTCAGTGCCTCGTTCCCGCCAAAACAGTTGTCGCTCGGGACAGAATTTTATATCCGAACCTCAAACCCATGTCAAGATTCTTATAATCTGTTATACAAGAAACATCTCTATTGACCTAATACTAGTCTCATATTAATTGGCTATTTCTTGACTTGATTTATTTTCAGTGTCGCTACACGTTGCAGTACACCTATCCGTACGCATATTACACTGAGAAAGGGGCTAGAAAACAACTGGTTAGTATATATTTGTGTTGATGTTTAATTATCTTTCGGTTTGGTGGAGTTACTTATGCTATATTGTTTGTGGATTTGAGATTGTTTACACCATTTTGTCTAGGAGGGATCTGATCAAGTAGTTTATATATATAAAAAAAATTGTTGAAGTTTTTGCTTTAGGTTTATAAAAGAAAACAAATTTGTGTTGGAGTTTGTGCTTTCAGTTTATAAAAGAAAAAAAAAAGTACATGTTTCGGTTTATACCTTGGGGTATAAGTTTGAAAGAAGGCTAACTAAGATTATCAATGTCTTGAAATGACCTGTTGATTGCAGCAATACACAAGCCAGCAATAATATTCTGATTCAAATATTAAATTTCATGTCCTATACAGCTGTCAGTAAATTATATGTTTCCGATTAGAAGCCACTACTGAACTCGATAAAGTAAATCATAATGGAAAAAATCAGACATTAGGTTTTTTATGCACTCCCAAAATCGCAGCGTCCGTCCTTCCATCCAGTATTTCGTGTCCGGTCTGTAACTTTGTCATACATAGATGAATTTTGTTGGTACCGCGGTACTTGCTACAAATAATCAACATAACATGACAACGTGGCGCGAGTAAGACCCACACCCACCTCAAAGGTCAAGGTCATAATTTAACTTTCACAATACTTTCAGTTTGTTTATGTTTTCGTGTCTGGTCTGTAGTTATGTCACCTACATGTATGGATGAATTTCACAAACACTCGGCTTAATTCTTCAGCATGACATGACAACATGTCGCACATAAGACTCACCCCTACCTCAAAGATCAAGGTCAAACTTTGAGTTTGTTTGACAACACTGAGTGTTTGAGATTTCGTGTCCGGCCTATAACTTTTGCCATGCATAGATGGATTTTATAATTACTTGCTACATATGATCAACATAACATGAAGATGTGTCACGTGTAACAGCCAGACTCCCACTTTAAAGGTCTGTTTGAGATTTCGTGTCTGGTCTGTAACTTTGTCACCTATGCATAAATTTCAAAAACACTTTGCTCAGTTGATCAATATAACATGATGAAGTGTCACTTGTAAGACCAAGAACATTTCTTCAAAGGTCAAGGTCACACTTTCAATTTGTTTGATATTCATGTCTGGTCTGTAAATTTGTCTTTAACTTGACTCAATTGATAAAGATGACATATGACGTGATGCACATAAGACCCAGACCCGTACCTCAAATGTTATGGTCACACTTTGAGTTTGTTTGACAACACTTTGTGTGAGATTTCAAGTCTGGTGTGTAACTTTATCATACATGGATGGATTTCAAAAACACTTGGCTCAATTTATCAATTGATCAACATGACATCACGACGTGTTGCATTAAGACCCAGAACCTTACCTCATAGGTCACGGTCACACTTTCAGTTTGTTTTTGATATTTCATGTCTGGTCTGTAATTTGTCTTATATGGAGCGATTTTATAGTAGCTTGACACAAGTGATCAACATGTCGTGATGATGTGTCACCTGCATTTACCTGAAGAAATACGCAGACCTTTACATTATAAAATATATTGTTATTTTCACAGACCATTTGTGGGGGGAGGGCATGTGACTCTTACCAGTGAGATTTCTTGTTTTACATGAGTTTCCCATATTATAGATTCTGATACAACTCACAAAATACTTTTCTGACATTCTCTAGATCAGAAACAAATTGTAACACTTTAACTGACATCTCAATATTAATATAGATTCTGATGAACACCACAATTGTGGTCTAGTGGTAGAACACTTTGCATCACCTGTAAAAAGCCATAGGTTTGATCCCTGGCCGGGTCATATTAAAGACTTAAAAAAATGGTACTAGAAGCTTCCACGCTTGGTGCTCAGCACTTAGAGGATAGCTCTTGGTCTGGTCAGCCCGGTGTCAGTTTAATATAGCTTGGTGGGGTATCATACCATGTGTCTTTGACATGATACTCCAGCGTGACAGCTCGTTACAATTCTGTCTCTAGTAAACACTGTTGCAATATATCTGAAAATTTGTTGAAAGCGATGCTAAACACCATACAACAAGAACAGATTCTGATACAAATTAGAAAAATATTTGTACTGTCATTTCGGTATTAGTTTCAGAAAAAAATCTTGCACATTTTGAGCTCATTTTAACACCACACATGTCTGGAATAGGTAATACAAAGGACTATTGTCTGTAAACTATCCATGTGTGTTATATTTCAGTTTGAGTATCAGCAGGCTCAACTAGAAGCAGAGGTAGAGAACCTGTCCTGGAAGGTAGAGAGGGCAGAAATCACAGATAGAGGAGTAAGTATACTTCATGGTGCTTTCATTTAACAAAATTCACCCCATTGGTGCAAAATGGTACCAAGTGCCTACCTTATTGCTCCAATGGGTCGAAATATGCTAATTCAACACATTTTTGAAATGGTATGATTATAAACTGTAAAATGTGTGAGCACATGAATTTTATCTTGACCCTGCCAGGCCCGATTAGCTCACTCGGAGCATCTGACTATCAATCCAGGGGTCGTGAGTTCGCATCCTCGCCCGGCCACAGTCTCTGTGATGATTGATATAAGACATTGCACCTCATTATCATTCTTCTCTCATGACTGATTCAAGTAGGAAAGTTATCAGTTACTTGCGGAGATGGGACGTCGATCAATTGATTAAGAATCCATCATGAGTATCTATGTGGGATAGAAACATCTTATATGAGGGTTCATAATTACATGCAAGGCCGAGGCTCTGTCATGTTCCCTTCTTCTTATTATAACCCAGAGGTCGAGATTTTTCTATCCCACATGGATGAACTCATGATAGATTTTTTTCTCCCATTCATCTCAGTGAAATGATAAGACTTTCAATAATGGCCGTCATCACAAAATATTCTATTTTTTAAAGTTCAAAATTTCTTATGCCCAAACGACATTTTAAAGTACATACATGTACTAAAAGTATGTCCAGAAATTACAGCTGTAAATCTCGCTGCAGATTGGTTAAATAATTCTCTTCTAATGTAATTGTTCCCCTGACCTCGTTCTCATAGGTAAGCAAGACGTCATAAATATATACGTTGACATCACAATTTGATGTAACATCAATCTCATTTTTCTTTAATACAACAAAATCAAGCTTTAAAATATTTACATGGGCTAAAAGTGAATAAAATCTATGTGCAATTAGAATTTGTGAATAAAGAAATAGATCACAAAAATTGATCTAGTCCAGGATTTTCATCATATCATGTGAAAAAGCTGTCGCATGACATAGAACAGTTTTCTTCCATGGAGAAAATCTGTATCTTCTATGAGAAGAAATAGGAGAAAAATACATCTCAGACTGATCGTTATCTGACACTTTTCACAATATTTTTAAGTATATACTCAACTACTTTATGTTGAATACCTAATCCATTATCATCAATTCATCCTATTTCATTGCAGGACTTAGAAAATCAAATGGATATAGCAGAGAAGAGGAGATTGACCCTACTCAAGGATTTTCTAGACTTTTAATCCAGTGTTTCACATAGACATTATGCCCAACTCCCCGAACAGTTATTGACGTTGAATCAGTCCACCCCAGGCAGTACCAGCATTATACATTATAACCATTGTCATTTTCATTATAATGATATAAAGAAGTGAACAATCAAGTCGTCTCTATGAGAAAGGGTGCCATGCATTATCTGAGCATAATTATATCTCCCTGTCCTACGTATTTAAAGCAGCCTTCATTACAGATAACATAGCGGTAATGAAAACACAATTTTGTTTTAAAAGTATTCATTTAGTTGATACAAATGTGATCCAGCAGTTGAGATAAAGTGATAATGTGTGTTAGCGTGTAGTTGAGATAAAATTGATCACCATGTGATACATTAGTTGAGATACAATTGATCTCCATGTGATACATTAGTTGAGATACAATTGATCTCCATGTGATACAGCATTTAAGATAAAGTTGATCTCCATGTGATCCTGCAGTTAAGATAAAGTGGATCTCCATGTGATCCTGTAGTCGAGATAAAGTGGATCTGCATGTGATCCTGTAGTCGAGATAAAGTGGATCTCCATGTGATCCTGTAGTTGAGATGAAGTGAATCTCCATTTGATCCTGGATTTCCATGTGATCCTGTTGTTGAGAAAAAGTGGATCTCCATATGATCCTGTAGTTGAGATAAAGCATACCTGTAATGTTACTCATTGGTAATTGTTTAATACTTAAACTGATATGCAGATATTGATCTCAAACTCAAAAATAAAATCTTATTAACTCGATACCAATAAAAGAGAGCAAGTCAAATAATCATAGTATGTGTGACAAAAATGTCTTTAAAGAACCTGCAAACATTTAAGAATAGGGCTCTTTAAAGTTTTGCGAAATTAGGCCCAGTATTTCCCCCTAATCTGACCTTAGTGGATAGCATTTCAGAATTACTTGGTGATTATCTTGATTCTGTAGGGCATCGTTTTCTCATAGAATGATTTTGATAAGTTTTTTTCGTCAATCAGAGGATAGCATAATACTGCAAGTAGCATTATATCTGTATATGGTGCTGCAAGTAGCATTATATCTGTATATGATACTGCAGGTAGCATTATATCTGTATATGATGCTGCAGGTACATGTAGCATTATATCTGTATATGGTGCTGCAAGTAGCATTATATCTGTATATGATACTGCAGGTAGCATTATATCTGTATATGATGCTGCAGGTAGCATTATATCCGTATATGATGCTGCAAGTAGCATTACATCTGTATATTATGCTGCAGGTAGCATTATATCTGTATATGATACTGCAGGTAGCATTATATCTGTATATGATGCTGCAAGTAGCATTATATCTGTGTATAATACTGCAAGTAGAATTATATATTTTGAATTTGTATATGATACTGCAAGTAGCATTATATTGAATGATCTATCACGATTGTTAGTATGGGAGGTTTATATGACATTTATAAACAGTGCGTGGAACCAAGTAGTTGTTGTTTTATATCTGTTATTTTATGTATTAAGTATTATATGACAAATCATGATAACAGAAATTCACATACAACCGTGTGTTGTATATGGTATTACATCTACTTGCCTGTGATGTCTGCATTAAATTTATCAAACATTCAATCGCAACATCCTGACTCTGAACTTGAAATCTCAAATGTTTGCAAACGTTGGTCGAAAAAAATGTGTCTTATCACATATTATGTTGGATATTTCTGTAAAAGTACCATTGAAATGATACTTATTTCTGTTGTATGTATAACAGCAGACTTCTTGTATCAATTTTATTCATTTTTAAGATGTTGATTGGAAGTATTCTTTTTTATGTTTAAATGTTTGACAAATTTTGATGCTGTACATCTTATGTTGAAATAAAGCCTTAGTGTTTGCATTTATACCTCAACATTGTGTGGGTAAATGGATACATAGAATATTAAGAATTGGTCATTTAAAAAAACTCAACATTACATGTCCCCTTCAAAATAACCTAATTCCCTTCATTTACTACTTCATGTAATTTGTTCATTAATTTGAAAATTGTACAAAAAAAGACTAAAAATATATGAAAAAAAATGTTTAGCATAAAGTTCAGAAACTTTAGAAAAAGTGAAAGTCATTTTAGGCTTTGAGTATAGTAATACATGTAAATTAACATTCTGCATAGATATGAACAAGATCGAGTCTCACCAACAGCTCTTTAACTAAGCAACAATGTTAACGAGCAGAAACGTAATTGTTCATTGTTATAAATCTCATAGTTAAGAATTTTGTTATTTTATTTTTTTTCTTTGAAATAGGTTAAATACCATTTTCTACTCATTTCATGTTATATATGACAGATCTAGTTTTAATGAAGGACGAAGACCTCAGAATCAATCTGAATAGAACCACGGTCTTTCTGCAAGCAACTATCATCTCTCTCGTATAATGTTTTTGTACCCAAACCCATGGCTCATTGGAAGAGGTAAGGAACCTGAAACTGTGACTCGACAATGCAGCCATTAGGGACTGACCCTATTAATTTTTTTTGTATATAATATTTAGTTGTACTTAAATCAGTGTATATTTCTACACTCTAATTTTCTAGTATTTACTTTGCTAAGTTAATTTTGGTGAGACTAAATCCTGAATGTGGTTTATGGAAATTCCATAAATAATATAGAAGAAAGGACTAGAAACATTTCATGATCATCGGATTAAAAAAGACATTTATTACAAGTGTATATTGTTTATAGCATATCTTACATTTAACACTGGTAGAATAATTAAATGTTCCATTTGCTGACACAACATTAAGGTTTTTAATTAATTTTGCTATTTAGAACATTGTTGTTGTAGTTGTTGTTTTTGTTTGATATTTTCAGCAGGACCCTTAGTGAATGAGCTTCGTAATATTTTGACATAATGTAGAAGTTTCATGTACAAGTAAAATGTGATAGTTATTTTTTGTTTTTTTTGCGTATACAAACTATTAAATCTAATGAGATTTGTTTTTCACTGTTATAGCTAAATACTGCCTTTTTTGAGTAAATTGAAAAAGATATAGAACCAATCAGCACTAAGTGGAATCTGAATCTAAATGTGTTTAGTGAAATCTTGAAGTTGATTAATCGGACAGTTGTATTCTGCTGTGCCCTTTCAGCCTTACCTGTGCAATAAATGTTTACTAATGCCGTGTATCTGATCTCATAATCAGTGTAAACTGTTAAAATTAAAAAGAGCAACACCAATTTTAGGCATAAAAACAGGAACCTTTTTTTTAGTCGTGTTAAAATAGTCTAAAACTAGTAACCAAAATATCTAAAAGCCAAAAGATTTTAAAATGTGAACTGTAGTATTTGAGATCTCTGATAAATGTCTCATTGAAACCAGTGGAGTGCATCGGACCCAGAATTGTAAATTCGATCCAGTGCCACGACTACATATATGTGACACTATTCACATATGCTTAGTACTTGTTTTACCGAGAAAGACTTTGAATGTGATTTGTCAATGTTATAACTTGTTTCACAATCGATGTAAAATAAATAAGTTTAATACATGTACTAACCTGAAACCAAAAGTGGTACATGTAATTTCAATTTGACAAACTGATGCATCAGCAAATGATGGTAAGAAGATAAATATAGATCGTGAAACAAAGATACGATGATTGGTTATTGTTGATGATTTTATAGGGATTATATTGGCATATTACCGTCATTTACCTGTCCTAAATACACACGCCTAGCATGAAGATACACTTATAACTTAGACATATATGTATCTAAAGTGTCTAATTGCATAACCTCTTTATTACAATTATCGGGTTTCTTAAGCCACGTTTTTGTTTTTGTTTACATTTGCCATGCTTTCGGGTTTCTGATCAATCATCGGATAACATCGTGAAGACCCGTTCCTAATCTTGTTTTTGAGGCTTTGTTTGGGAAGTTTACGGAGTTCAATGTAAACATTGCGCAATAGTTTATTGCAGGACGTATTAAAGTTTTGGCCAATATTCAGTTACTGTTCATTTGATAACTTTCAGGTAAAGGTTATACAACAATACATAAGCATTATTTTGTGCATACTGCATACAGGAAAAATCTGGATTAACATCGTGTTTGTGTTACTTGCCAATATAATCCCTTTAAACAAATTTTAATTCAACAAAATATTAAAAATACTGCGTTCTCAGAGGTTTAAGTGGTATACAGAAATGCATCGCTTTTGAAAATAGTTTGATTTGATTTTGGTTGCTTTATTGTTCGTGAGAATTGAAGTTATTGTAAACAGGAAATTTGTATGAAAGTGAAGTATTTTTTCTCTCCTAAACAGTTTGTTTTGTTGAGTATTGTCTTGAAATGACATAAACTCAGAAACTTAATTCATTTACATTTTCAGAAAAAAACAGCACGTTTTTGATAAATTTTAAAATTAATGCGTTCTTTTTACCCTCTTAAATGCTAATATCTAATATTGAAAAGTACATATAGGTTAAACTGATATTGTTATGGTGGAATTTTGATCTTAAACAAGTACCACCATTATGTTATATTTTTTGTCTACAAAATGCAAGTTATTTACTTTTAACAGCGAAATGAAACAAAATCAATATGATGATAGCTTGATAAGAACAAAAGAATCTGTTAAAAGTCTACTTTGATTAAATTTTAAAATATTCTCTTTTTTCTCTTTTGTTTTTTTTGATAGAGTTGTTAAAAGTATTTACTGTACATATTTGTATATTTTATTTATTGGGTGTAATGTTAATTTGTGTGTTTGAATCTGTGTTGTGGCCATTACAAAGTCTCATGTTCTCAGTATGGTGTACGTATATTGTTATGCTATTGTTAATGTGTAAATTGTCAAAAACTACAAATTGTTCGCCAGAAATCATTTTCGCCGTCAAATCCGCACTGTGAAATTCAAAGTTTTGTTAATCTTCAATTTCTTACTTTAAGATAGCAATACATTTGAAGACAAAACATTATTACATACAAAAAAATGCCGGGACAATAAATTGGGATTCTAGGCAAAAGATAGTGTACAACTGAAATACAAAATTATAATAATTCCCTATTACCATGAGGGAATTGCACTGAAATTTTGGAAGTTGCTGTGCATGTTGACTGCAAGAATTTTTCAACTGAAACAAACGGTTTTGACAAGATATAATCAGGAAATTGACCACCAATTCTAATCTGTTACGGAAATTTAGCTTTTAGTTTTATTTAATGTATCCTACATTAAGAGGATTTTTGCTATGAATTCTTACAAAAGGTGTAACTTCACAGTTACCAAGGGGTCAACTCTGCTCTGTTAAGATGATGACCTTTGTTTGACTTTAAAATGGAAATATGCATCTGTTTATATTTAAACCTGAAAGTATGGTTAGTGCTGTTGTTAAGTTAGAAATGTGCGTACATTGAAGATGGGTCTGTACCATTTAAAGGGAGTATATCGGGGAAAAAACACTACAAATGTCTTAAAAAATAAAAACATTTTTAAAATGGATAAATAGCATCTCATTATCATAAATGTATAAAATCCTAATGGTTTAATATATAAAATCCATCAAAACATGCCAAAATCAATATTTCAGTCGGTGTGGTAAACTTGAAATGAATCGTCACTTTAAAAATAGTTAATACTTAAATACTGCTTGACGACCACTGCATCATTTTCTAAGATTTTGTAACAAATTTACAACGTGACATTTTAAAAATACATCACAAAATATGTTGTCATTTTTTAGGAGAAATCTGTTTTAGTCTAACCTAGGCAGGTAGACCCAGTTAGGAAATTCCTTATATTATTTTGGCAAGTTTAAATATATATCCATTTTGCAATACAATTTCAGTGAGAATTATATATTGAGGAAAAAAAAACCTGGGTTTTTTTTTGCAAATTTTAAAAAAGTTGAAAAATCCTGATATACTCCCTATAAATATAATTGCTTGTGTGACATAATCAAAATCAATTTGTTATAAACTATAATGTATAAATTATTGTGATTTTTTTAGATTTATTTAAACTCAAGCCAGTAAAGGTAACTTGTTAAATATTTTGTTGTGGAATACATTTTTTATCAAAGCAGCACATTTTGTGATGGTTATTCGACGGATCAATGAAACAATTTTCTCAATATTGTGGGTAACTATTTATCGACTGGTTCAATATTTTGTTTGAGGATTTTTTTGACTGGTCTCCATTATATTAACTGTTATGTACCAGTAACAATTATGGGGCATAAATGTCTACAAATTAGTCAGTAAAAACAGCAGGGCTGTCCAAAGCTCTGTTGGCAAAACATCCTGTTAGGTGAAATCTTGCATGTTCAATATCTTTGATATTCAAAGTTTTCATAACAAGTACATTGTGCTATAGAAATAGAAAGATATCTTGTTACTATTGTCAGTAAACTGTTACCGTAAATGCATTATGCATGTATCTTAAAATACCATAAATAGAAAATTCCTCTTAAACTAATGGTGTTTTGAACAACTGGGCCCAGTTTGCTATCGTAAGTGTTCTCTACAGATTGGTTCCCAGTTGTGTATGTTTATCTGATACGACCATTTAATTGTGGTATGAATTATTCCTATGTGTTTATGTTTTATATTAGTGAATGAGATTTGTTTAAAAGCCTTTATTTTGACTGTAGGTAAGGAACATCCCTTTGTCGCTGTTTGTGACAGAACAGTCAGTTTTCTTATTATATAAAATAACTTGGTCTATGAGAAACTATTTCTACATTAAAAAAAAAAAGAAAAATATATTTTCTGAAAAGACAGAACATAAAATTAAGTGCTCAAATTATATCATTTCATATTTAAACTGTTAAGTCACATGTCCACTTGGTTTTCGATTTTTATCTGAATAAATTATTGCAGTCAGGAAATTTTTTAAAGAGATGAATGCTATGTTTTACCATCTGTTAAAACAGCATGATATTGAATAACTTGCTGCCAATGCTTCAACATTTTACGGCCTATTACTGTGCTACTTGGTAGAAACATAATATGTAATCTATATATTAAGCCTAGAGGAACATTCAAGCAATTACAGGGACACATGACAATATTGATGAAATTGGGGCCTTGAAATTTTTTATTATACTTCCCTAAAAGGGATATTTGCAATTTTGATAAATTTTGACTTAACTCTGTTTCTGAAAATTGTATATCTACACATTATGATACAAATACCCTTAATCTTGTCTTTGTTTTTGGAAACGGACATAATTCTTGTAACTGTACATGTATGAAAGGTATCATACATGTATTTTGCATATAGCATTTACGTGAGACAAAATGTGTAACTTGTTACAAATCATTTATTCTATTTTTATTGGTAAGATAAAAATGCCAAGAAAATGTCATTTTGTATTTTGTAAAAATTGTTTTCACATTTTCAAATCTAGCATGACTTTACTAGTACAGTAATATAAAATAGCAATAACTATCTTAAACATGAAGTTTTAGATTATAGCTTTAAGGGGTTATTCTATGTTCCTAGGTGTAGAGATAGATTCATTGCGTGAACAGAAGTAAAAAAGAAATGATTTCAGCATTTGGCTTGTGTCCCTTTAATGTAACTGCAAAATATTATAATAGTGATAAAAACTCTTTCAAAAGTCTTTGTTTCTGGTAACGTTTTACCATACAACATAAAAGATTTTCAGTGTCAAACACTGTTGTGTCATTGTGTCCATTTTTCTGTTTTCAGCTAGTTGTATTACCAACAATCTAGGTACTGTTGGTTAATAGCAAACATAATATCAGGTGTTCATTTGCACCATCGTTACATTTATAACTGAAAAAAGCCTAAAATACTATAAAGAGGCAGTGATAAAATTTAATGTTGTAAAAATGTGTTGTGAAAGAAAAACACATATTGGTTATTAATTTTTGTTGACTTCTGTTGAGTTTTTACCCTTTGCTCCAATTTATTTTTTTGTCACAAACCAAGGACGGGGACATCTGTGTCCCTTGTTCACATTTCCAGTGAATGGTATTGACTGTAGAACTGAGTATTGGATTTTGATTTTATTATGTAAGTTTTAAATGATTATGAAAATTGTTTGGAAACTTCAAGACAAACACCGTTGTTGTCATGTATAACTTTGTCATTGGCATCCATGGTTGGTTGCACGACACGAAGGGAACAAACCATGATGCCGTCTGCCATAGATAGGTTCCAACATCCTAATTTATTATTTTGGAACTAGTTTGTAAACTGTGAGAGGCATAGTGTAATGACTATCTTTTGTATTGATGATGAATATATTATTATTATTTAATACCTTGATGTTTTCACAGAAAATAAACTTTACAAAATCTTGTAATAGTTGCCTTGTTGTTATTTGGCACACCAGTACACCGTGTTGCATCAAAGAGTTTTAGCACAAATCGGGGCTTAATAGCATTCATCGGTAAATAGTAAAGAGAAACTGCAACATCAAATGTTGATTGATTGATTGATTGAATAATTTAGCGTCATTTTTATGCCATCGATGGCTAACAGATGGTCAGTTAACCTAACCACTGTTTCCTGGAAGGTTAACCAGTACTCGAGCACACCCCATCTCCGCAAGTAACTGATAACTTCCCCACTTGAATTAGCGTAGAGAGACGAACGATAATGAGACGCAGTTCGTATATCAAACATTGCGGCCGAGCGGGGATTCGGACTCACAACTGAACTCATTGGGCTCGGCAAAACATCAAATGTATATAATATATATTTACAAAGCACAGTCACACCACTTCTCTAAGCTACCACTTTTATATTGAAATTGTGTTAGTTTACTAATTTATTTTAGCTTAATTGCTAAGGAAGCCCAAAGCTTATATGAATTGCTCTCGAGACCACTTACTGGGTAGATCTAGTGCTTAGTAATGTTTATTGCGAGGCATTGGGTTGAACTGAGGATCAAACTTACAACCAGCACTATATCCACTACATTACCGCCCCGCTTCAAATTGTATTATTATGCGCTTTTAACCGTGTTTCATCGTCTGTCTGCCTTGATGGCATAAAAATGACAATAAACATGCAAACAAGCAAAAACAGTGTTTAAGATAAAATATGTATTTCGTCATTCAAATCATATATGGCCAATAGCAATCAAAAAAAAATATTTGTATTTCGACCTTCAGATCATATACAGCCAATGACATATAACTGTTCAAATCATGTTATCAATAGCGAATAACGAATTATTTGTATTCAAATCATGTTTGACCAATCACAAATAACAAATTTGTGTGGGGGTGGGGGGGGGGGGGGATGGGGGTCGGGTGGTGGGGTGGGGTGTTCGTTATTCAAATCGTGTGTGACCAAAAGTGACTAATGAATTCAATTGTATTTTTTATTAAAATCATGTATACTCAACGTTCAGTTCGTGTATGACCAATAACAAACAACAGTATATTTGTGTTTTGTCGTTCAGATCATGTATGACCAATAGAAAAACAGTATATTTGTGTTTTGTCGTTCATATCGTGTATGACCAATAACGAACAACAGTATATTTGTGTTTTGTCGTTCATATCGTGTATGACCAATAACGAACAACAGTATATTTGTGTTTTGTTGTTCATATCGTGTATGACCAATAACGAACAACAGTATATTTGTGTTTTGTCGTTCATATCGTGTATGACCAATAATGAATAACAGTATATTTGTGTTTTGTCGTTCAGTATATGACCAATAATGAATAATAGTATATTTGTGTTTTGTTGTTCAGATCGTGTATGACCAATAATGAATAACAGTATATTTGTGTTTTGTGGTTCATATCGTGTATGACCAGTAATGAATAACAGTATATTTGTGTTTTGTCAATCAGAACATGTATGGCCAATAACGAATTACATAATATTTGTGTTTTGTTCTTCAGGTCGTTTTTGTCCAATAACAAACTTTTTCTAATTGGTCATTCAAATATACACCAAATAATGTTTAACAAATAATTTTGTATTTTGTTATTCAGACTTAAAACAAATAACATAATATTTCAAATTTTGTATTTCATTATTCAGATTATGTACCGCCAATGACAACGGCATAACAAAACAATTGAGTTTCATCAGATTATGTTCGACCAATGATGATTTAACTATCATTTCCTGCCAAATACTAAAAAAAAAAAAAAAAGCCCACTCAAATTGTATTTTATTTTATGTTCAACAACTTTTTAAGCAAATATCAAATTATGGAGAAGAACTTTATAAGATTTTATCTTCCGTTCTAATCCATATTTATACTTTTGTACTGATGTGTATGTATGTTAATTTGAATTAATAAATATGTTTAAACCAAAAATCAAATTAATTGTTTTTGATGTTCAAACAATTAACTAGAATAACGGACTATGTGCTTCTCGTTATTGAATTTGAATCTCAAAGCACGAATTACAGACCAACTACTGCTTGCCAAGATCAACTAATTTATTGTTAAAAGTAGGTTTTCAAGTTTGATGTCATCTCATCTTCCTCTACGTTTGTGACTAGTTAGGAATGGTAATTACATACATGCACATGTAGTTTGATAACTGAATAAAATAAGTCTGTACTTTCTTTGCAAACACTCTAGTACAACAGTCAGCAGTGGAAAACACTCTAAAACAAAAACAATAATATTTATATAAAAATTTTTTTTTCTTCATTAATCAGGTATTTTAATTTCATTTTTATTAAAAATATATTTAAGACATCAGGTATTTTGATTTCGATACATATCACAAATATTTACCAATCTATAGATTTAAATAGAAATTAATAAAATAAAATATATAAGAAGTTTTAATTAGTTATGACTGCCAGATTCCTTGGTTCTTCCAACTTGGTGGTTCTGTAGCCAGAGTACACATAGGGACTCGCCCGACTCTTGAATACCACGCCCTTCTTCTTACCAGATATTGCTTCCGGGAGGGTGTACAGGTTAGGAGCTGGGTTGACAAAAGCTGAAAAGAGTAAATTAAAAATATATATGATAAAGTACTACTTGACAGACAAACAATACGGGCAATCGCGTGTATCAGTCCTGGACCAAATTATATTTTAACTCAAAATTCTGAAGTTAACACATTTCTTCAAACACTACAAAATTTACTGATAACATATGCTTTTAGATAAATTTATATCATTTTTTTTTGAATTTTCAAAACATAATAAATACTTTGATGTGCATCCTGGCTCCTTTCTTAAAACCCCACAGTATCACGGTTTTGATGGGCACCAGCACAAAGCCTAGCAGTGACACCTCAGATTGTCATGTCCTTATCAAACCATGAAAGATTCTCATATTCTAACATACCTGGCTCCTGTTCGCCAACATTTTCATCAGTTTTAATTAACTATTTCAAAACTTAACTTAAAGTTGGCTGGTTATTTTAATAGTCTTTAATCAATGCCAATAAAACCATATGCATTTTTTTCTAGAGCCAGTCTACAATCTTGGATCACCTAGATGCTTTTCTTTGATTTAAGTATTTAAGTATACATTTAAATATGTTGGTAAACAGTCAGGTTATTGTTCACTCTCAAACGTAATAAGTGGTGAATAATCTAAAATATGTTCCCTAGACCTAAACTTGACATGCCATATACTATTTTTATTTCAATTATTATTATTATTACAATTATTATTATTATTATAATTATTTATTATTACTATTGTTACTATTAGTACTATTTATTATTAATATTACAATTATTATTATTATTATTATTCATTATTACTATTATTACTATTAGTACTATTTATTAGTATTATTACAATTATTATGATTATTTATTATTACTATTAGTACTATTTATTATTATTATTACAATTATTATTATTATAATTATTTATTATTACTATTAGTACTATTTATTATTATTATTATTATCATTATTATTATATCAAAGTCTGGAGAAAACATAAAAAATGGACGTTATGATTGGTATACGTACTTCCTTTGCCCTTTGGTCTCTTTGTCATGGTATATTTGCCTCTGTCGGTCTTAGCGAAGTTTGGATAATACTCTCCAGGGCCAGGGTTGTTTTTTATGCCTTCAAATAGAAATACAGGAGGTTAACTAAACAACTAAACTTGTGCCCTTGACACCCTTTCTAAGTTTAACACCACTTTACCAAAGGGCTGAAAATCCCGAGTCTGCATATGCACTTCATGCTATAAACGGAAAATATATTTTGTTTTTTACCTGAGAGAAATTAAACATAATCTAATCATCCAAACGCCTCTCAGTACGATTAGCGAAATCTCAATATAACCGATCCATTCATCCATCAATTAACCATAAACAGTTGTCATGGGAGTTCTCTTGCCTTTGACATATGAATATGGTTCTGAAATTAATTTGTTGGTTTGAATATTTAGACGATCAGTTAATCTAACCACTAGTAGTTGATTACTTTTCCGCTGATGGAATGTCGTATATCAATCACCGCGGAGACTGTACGACTATTCGAACTCACAACCGCTGGATTGATAGTCAGACATACTATCGACTAAGCTAACGGGACCGATCCTGTAATTTATAAAACGATAATTGCCCAATAACTATTGAATTGTACTACGTTTATATAGTGGAGTAATTTGTAAAAAAATTGTGCCATTTTTTAGAAAAGCACCAAACTTGGCACAAACATAGAACAAGATTAACTGATTATTTTAACACCGAGACCCATTTTCAAAATGGCCGCCAAAATGGCCGCCAAATTTGACAATATCCATATTTATTTTTATATTTACGTAATAGTAACCCCGATTTTTATGCATACTACTTACTGTTCGGTGGGTCAAGTCTTTTCGCCATACTAAATGCTGGTGCTCGCTTACTTCCTGGTTTCTCTTGTTTTTCCACTCCGTAAGAGTTTGGCCCAGGGAAATGTTTATCTGCAACCAGAAAATAGGAATTTCTTCTAATATGTTCAAAGATGAGATATATTAAAATTCGAAAGTATATTTGATCTTATCGGTGTTAAGCTAACTGTTACATAGATAACATTGATTCTTCATTAAAATGTCTCACTACATTGTTGGATTTTGTTCTTTGTTCTATATAAAATAAGGTCTAGAACTTCCACGGTAAAATAAATAATCCACATAGATTTTTTTAAAGTATTTTTTTTAACAGCAGAAATGTATCCCCACATTAAAATGCACAATAACTGGTAGGTTATTGGTATTGGTATTTACCAATACCGATAACTGGTATTTCTTAAAGAGGGTGCAGTGACACCTTAAGATTTTAAAAAAAGATGTCCTCAAATCTGTTTAAATCCTATAAAAGTCATTTTTAGCAGCACTGATGTCTTAATGCAGTATATGCTATGCCAACTTTTGTTCTACTCATCTGCAGCAAGAAATCACAACCACTATGAAGCATTTTGAAACTACTTCAAAACAAACTACATATAGGACTTTTTTAAGCGTAAGAATCAATTTGCCGTGGGGGGAAATGGGGCGTGACTGTGTAAAAGCGGCATTAGTGCTAGCATGGGGAATGAGACCGCAAACAAAATCTGTTTATGATACAACAAATTTGACTACCGAGTTTGGAATTTACATTTATATTGGATTAGCTACTATTCGTCACTATCGCGTCATCGCACTGCCGTACTTTCACTTCCTAGCTGCCGTACAGTTCTATCAAGCTGCCGTATAGTATTATCAAGCTGCCGTACAGTACTATCAATCTGCCGTACAGTGCTCCCAAGCTGCCGTACAGGACTATGACTATTGTGTTGTCGCTTCATCATTATCACGCTAGCACGAGCCATCATCATCGTGCTGTCGTGCCATCGTATGGATATATTGTCAAAGCGATAGCTCCAATTAGAACACCATACTTGGTATTTAACATGAAAGTGTTGCACTGATGTACCACAATATTAGAAACAGCATGACGAGGTCAAGTTGGGACCAAACGATATACCATGGCGACCAACTATCAGGCAGCTGCGGTATGCTGACAGCAAATGCGTGTATTGCTAAGGCGACTGCGGTAATTAAATGACAATCGGCAACTGCGGCGTTCTCGTCCAAACGTGAGTGTCAGCATGTATGCGAAGAAATCAGTTATTTTAGGTCACGAAATCGAACTTACTGCCCACAACTGGCTCCAGACGTTTTCTAAACGAGAATGCTGGGTTGTCGTTGTTGACGAAATCCTTGGCGTGATTGTAGGCGCCCGGCCCAGGGTTGTCATCCACGTCTTCATAAAGTAAAACAAACACAAGTAAAGTTAAACAATAACCCGAATGGACGTATACGTACTATAGTTGATGGCAAAGGTTAGATGAATTAATACAGTTTGGAACACAGCATTACAAAGTTCAACAAGTTTAACGTGACAGGGTAGTTTAATACACTGTCACAATAATGGTGCACATTATGTCATCGAGGATCAAGGTCTATTGATAAATATGTTTATTGTGTTCAAATTATATCCGAGATACCGTTTCACCTCTCAAACAAAACTTCAATTGCTTAAACATGTCATGACTTTCACCTCCTGTTTATTCCAAACTGCAAAACGCGCACCGTGATATTTTATCTAGATGTTCTTTTAGTTTTTTTGGCAATTATTCTTGATCATCATCATCATCATCATCATCATCATCATCATCACCACCACCACCACCTTCACCACCACCACCACCAACATCATCATCATCATCATCATCACCATCATCATCATTATTATTATCACTACTATCATTGTTATTATTATTATTATTATTATTATTATCATTATTATTATTATTATAAGTAGAAGTAGTAGTAGTAGTAGTAGTAGTAGTAGTAGTAGCAGCAGCAGCAGCATCAACAGCAGCATCATCAGCAGCAGCAGTAGCAGCAGCAGCTGCTGCAAAATTTGAAAACAATACCTTTGTCGGGATATGACGTCTTCACTCTTTCTCTGCACGTGTAACTTGGGTTTGATTTTAAGTTCACGTGTTTCACGTTATGGTCTGCAGGGCCAGGTTGCCTTGGTGCCTCTGTATGATATAAATGATACAGGGTATGTGAATTGTCATGTCACCAGTGGACTAATTCACGAATACATGCATATGGAATAGCCCATTTTACACTTATTTTAATTTAAGCAATGGCATACATATATTCAGCAGGGGCTGCCATATGTTTTCCAGCATCTGAAGGTGGGTGGGGCTGCAAAATATTTAAAATGGCGTTATTTGTGTTGAACACTCGTTTGTTTCCTGTCCACTTGCATTAACACGTTCACATATGATTACCGTTAGCACCTTATATGGGTCGTTACACATAGTGTCGCTATGACAACATAATTTTTATCATCCTAAATACCATACCATAGCCGCTCTATGGGACACACTGAAATAAGTTGGATATTCATGTTTTTCTCTTTCGATTTAACCATGGCATTAACATTCTCAGCCTCCAATATGAAGAGTCACACGCTTAAATACCAAACGACAAAATTGCCAATCTGATCACCTCGGCCTTTTTGCTACGCAATAGACCTCTGACATAATAAGGCGCCATTTTGGAACTACTTTCAGTCACATGATAAAATAAAATGGCGGGCCCCTTGCCAGAGACTTTTATTTACTGTTTGGGAGGAAGAAATTTTAAACATGACCCATGTCGAGTGTATAAATAAAAAATCGATATAATAACGTCATATATTCAACTTAATGACGGATACATAGTTTGTTACTTTCACGCGAATTAACACAGACTTGTAACACAGGCGAATAGCGTTGGTGTATTCTAGAGCTATACACGAGGTGTATTATACGAAGGATACGGAAATACCCGATGTTTCACGATTGCAAAATTGCATATCAAACCAACATCTAACTACTGCACTTTAAGCATCTATAGCAACGTATTACTGTATCCATATTGTTATATACAACCTGACACTTTTTACATACGTTTTATTCATTGTTTTGTTGCGGTTATATTTTATTTTTATACAAATACACATCTAAAAAAACAAAATGAACTTACCCATTGTCTTTGATTAAGTAAACAAGTATGGTTAATGTATTGTTTACAAGTACTTAGTATCACTCGGGCTACTTGTATCACATTTCGAGTGTACTACCTGTTGCTTTCAATGCTATCTATTTTAAATTTTGTCTTGCCACGGCTCAATATGTCCGATTAGATCGTCAACTACGAAGGTTCAGTCCTCAAAAACATGAGATACGATTAAAAATAGTCCCCTCTTCATACAGCACGATCACATATATTTGCTCATATAAATTCTTTCACTAAGTTTCATTTCACATGAAATGAGCCGGTTGAATGAAGCCGATCCTAGTTGACAGTGCTTGGAAACACAAAATAGGGCCTCTAATACAGTAAAGATCACCTAGCAACAAGTGTATATACATGTTTTGCTACACAAATTATGTTATCTTTAAATTTCCTCAATTCCAAACTCGAAACACTTCATGTGAAAAAGTTTGTGATTTACTTGCAGATGGACGGTGATTCTACACAAATTTATGTTTAAAAATAAAAACTGTGTTTGAAACCCATTCAACATCTCACAGACAAGAATTCACATTAACAGTGATAGTCTTTCTTTGTCAGAGTAGCTAAAATTGCTTAATGTGGCCAGAACAGACGTACAGTGAAACATACTGCTCACTTTCATTTCATATATTTGTAATAAAACATATTCAGTGGTACAGAACATTGCGTAATATTCATTCGTTGGAATGGACTGAACTGGAATGGACTGGACTGGACTGGACGGAAAAGTAATAAAGGCATTCTGTTCGGCTTAGATAATCGTCGTATAAAACTATATAACACTAATGAAGAGTTATACCAGCACGAAACTAGACCTTACCTTCTAAGTCTCCAATACTGAAGAGTTACATAATCAAATATCGAAAGACGAGAATATCAAGCTAACTTCTCACCGTTCTGTTTTTAAAATGAAACTTTAGTAAACACAACATCGTAAAGCTTGTAATTTTATATGTTACTATGGTAGTCAATACAAATGTGGCAACTTTGAACAAACATCCATGATGTATTTAAACAGTATAAAAATAAAACAATAAACAACAACAATAAACTCGAAATAATTGTTCACATTAAGCACATGGTGATGATAAGTAATAAGTTAACACTTACCCAACACAGTATAAAATATACACACACATTTAAAACCCCGACTTACTCTGCCCGGTACGGAGAATTTGTTGGAGTGATATATGTATTTACAATTTAGAGTGCATGGCCACACAGACTCATCCCTAGAATTCGAATTTTTGGTAGTTGGCCTTTTTTTCAAACTGAATATAAATGGGACATGCAAACAATAATTAAGTCACTTTTTAGATTATTTTTCGTCATTTGAATGCATTTATTAATAATATTTCAGTAGTGTGCCAAAGTATAATAAAAACAATGGAGAGAAATAGAGCTCTCTGTTTTACTCATGTATAGAGTTACACATTTATATATAACTTGTTCCAGAGCTATTGGTTGGTTTGCATTTCGCAACCGGGACTTTAAAGTAACTAAAACCTCAAAATAACGAGTGTGTAAAACAAATGGTATTTACAATTAATAAATATAATACGTTTACAATATACATTTACTGAAAGAAATCAGTTTAGCCAGAAAAATACATGTGTTCATTTTTTACCATATAAATAGATTACAAAATTAATCTCTAGTGTATCTTAATATTTGTCAATACCTAGGGAATCACTATTTGTAAATTATTATTATATTATTATAAGTTATTTAGAATTCGTTCGAATTCCATGGCTGCAGAGAACATTTTACCAGGAAACAATGGGCCGTAAAGAATGCTTCCGAAAAGGCATTGCAGTTCATGCATTGGGTTTTTGAAGTTAGTTTGGTGGTGATTTGCTCCAATTTATATTAAAATTAGAACGTATTATAGAACCACAGAACACGAAAATTATCTAAAAAAATCTCAGGTTTTAATTTATTATAAGTCTTGCCAACTCAAATCCTGTTTTAAGTTATGACATTTGCGATTTACATGATAAACTAGCTACCCATAGGGATTCGAACTGTTAACTCTGAACTTTGAACTTCTCTGTAGGTTTACATGTAGTTTCCTTGCGAGACTTATTTCTTTCAGTATAAAACAGTTTTAGTTCATGAAATCCTGTTTATGTAGATCTATTCTATTCCAGACATTGTGGATTTTAACAGGGTGTATTAATGATATATATACGAATGTATAAGGAAGAATGGATTTTACATCATACATGTATCAGGTATGTATGCAACAAACAAAGTTTATGTGACCCCCTTCAAGGTGAACTTGCTCTGCACGTGACACATGTAGGTTCATATCTCACGAACGTTCAAGCAATAAAAATTAATTTATTTAATATGCTGCACTTGAAATAGTTCAAAACTATTACTGTACGAGATCTACGCAAGTACGATTAAATCACAGTTAGATATTTTATCACACGTTTCCAGTCATGGACCATATTAATATTACGTAATCTTAAAGAGAATATATCAGGATTTTTCTGAATGTTAAAATTGACTAAACAAAAGTTATTAATGATAATGAGATACTTTGTATTCATTTTAAAAATGTTTTATTTTTTAAGACATTTATAGCGTTTTTTCCTGATATATTCCCTTTATTCTTAAAGGGACATAAGGCAATTTTAATAAAACTTTCGCTTAACACTACTGAAGAAAAATAAATATCTGCAAATGTTAAACTTTAATAAAATTTTATCGTTTTAAGATTAAATCAATTAATAAAAATAACTATTAATAATTGCTGAATTTTAAAAATATATAGAAACTAGCCACTCCACTGTCTGACTTCCTTTTTGATTACTGACATACACATGGTTGATGGTCGATTTGTTGCGGCTCAGATAAAATTTTAAATAAAACAAAACACTTCAGCATGTACATACTCTCTAAACTTATTTTGGAAATGGCCACAACACAGGTAAACGGTTTAAAGTCATTTGCACATTTGTAACACTCTTTTACACAAAAAAGTGTAAAACCTTTCTTAATTTCACCAAGTGTATCGATATCCTAAAAATAACATTAAATACTATAAGGAATTTTTAAAGACATTTTCAAAACCAGCCAGTTGTAAAAAATGTTGATAATTTCTTAATTATGTATTTTCAGATAGTGATATTTGGTGATTAATATCTCCATATGTATATACATTCGTTTCTGTAAAAGCTTGATTTGGTTCGTGGACATGAGTCAAACCGACTACAAGGACGCCTTTGTCAAGGTTTCCTAAATATGTGTAGCAGTGTATTAAATTTTGAAAGAATGCCGATAATTTAAATAATTATACTTGCGTTTAAAATTAAACTGAATAATACCACTTAGTAACACCCTTTAAAATCCTGATATCTATACTATATAAAAAACACGTTAAATAAAACGAATAAAACGAGTTTTAAACTATACATTTTAACGTAATTATAAAGTTCACCCTAATATATATATATATACACAATATTTCAGTTCCATAAAACCCGTGCTTTTGACTTTTCTATGTACCTCTTAATCCCCATAATATGAGTTTCACGTGCTCACTTCATTCAAAATTACACTTAATCAGCACGTGTCTATTTCATTGGTGATTAATACATTTTCTCTTGAATTACCCCTGATTTCGAAGAATATGCATATCATACAGATATACTTAATTTTAAGCATGCCATTTCGCCATGACGTATCCAGAATTCCGAAGATCCACAATGCAGATCCGCACTTTAATCTCAAGGTGTCCGCACAACTAGGTACACATTATTTTATATTAATTTCATTGTGGATTTCGTAATGTTTAAAACCCAAATTGTATAATCAACTCATACATTGTATGGTCAACATTTTTTATCTTTAACAGTTAGAATCACACATTTATTTCACATTCAGGTTTTAAATGAATTCACAGTTGGTAATCAATATTTAATACTTTATTCATTGTGATATATTTGTTTGTCACGCATTCTATGTTATACTGTCAGCATAGAAAATATTATCAAAAATGTATGTTTGGTTACCAGTGCTTTTCCTTAAAATCTTCACGAGTCACAACAACATTCGATTTAAAGTTTAAATATATAACATAATTTAACACAATACTTTTCTTTCTTTTAAATATACCATTAATTGATACCATATGACCTTGAGGAATATGATCCGTACGAACTTGGTCTTCTAAATTTATCCGCTCTTTCAGTAAGTAAGAATAGGGCCCTATTATCACCGGGGAATCGGGCATTTCTCCGTTCCCGACCGAAAGACGCACCTTTGACATGTTTCCCAAATGACCTAAAATCGTCGTCGGTATTATAATGAGCCGGTGTCGGGTTTTTGGGGATTGTTCGTGGAAGCAGGAACTTGGCATTTTTGTCGCCGGAAAAGCGCGAATCACGCTTAGCTCTGGAGAAAGAAGATCCAGGTGTTAGGGTATTTTCTTTCGCGAAGTAGCTAGAATGAGAACTGAGGGACGATTTGACATTGTATCTCGTCGGAGCAGGGCTCGGGTCATCGTACTTTTGAAGCAAGAAAATGGCATTATTGTTTCTATCACCAGCGAATCGCGAATCTCTCCGAGCATGACCGAACGTCGATGTGTGTCCTTTGCCTATACTTGATTTCAAATTGTACGAGCCGGGAGCTGGGGAATGATTTGTTAGTTTCGGTAGTAAGAACACGGCATTCGAGCTTTTCGCCTGCTCGAACGATCTTGTTCTATCGCCTTTAAACAACGGTCCCGGACTCGATCCAATCGTAGTTTTAATGTTATAAGCGTCGGGTCCCGGGGTAGCAAATTCGGAGGGCAGCATGAGACGAGAGCCCATGTTACTTCTACCATAACTGCGTACAGACTGCCTGGTCGTACTCCGTATGCTGGGGAGTGATATGCTTCCCGCGTCGCTTGTCGGCGACCTTCCAGAAGGCATGCTGCCCTCTGATCTAGAGGAAAAGCGGTGATACCGCGGGGTTTCGTTTTTTCTCACCATTCTAGAAAAAGTGCAAAGTTACACAATAGGAGTTTTAATGTGAGAAACATCTTTGTAGCTCGTAACGTACATACACGCACACTTTTGTCACTTCTCTACGCATTTGTAATTAATATGCATTTCGTTTAAAATACGCGTAAACAATTTTAAAAATCAAGCATTAGTCCTTGCTGATGAAACATACATTTAAGGAATATTTACTGATCAGCAACCACCTGAAAATCGCGTTTTTTAATGAGTTTTTATTTTAGCAGGTGGTGAGTTGCAAGGAACTTTTTATGTCTAAATTTCAGTCTGGTTTCCATGCACGAAAGTTGGACGAGTTTGATAAATGATCTTTCATAAAAGAATAATAGACTACTGGTCGTTAGTTGTTTAGAAAAGCGATGAAAAGTGACTGGCATGTACGTAGTCTTGCGACCTTCTCCTTGACCAACCACGTGACTATAGTGTGCTGAATCTGGTTATTAGTAAAATAAGTTGGTCGGTAGAATGGGACAAGACTACCCACGTGTGCGTGTATATATAAACTACATATCTATATATGTGTACATTTAGAGTAACATGCAACATGTATGTAACATGCATGTACATGTACATGTAACGTTCCCCACTTTTAACGACTGTGTCATTTTGTTTCCATTATTTTTTTAAAGCATACTATTAAAGTAATGCAAAATAGAATTCATTCTTAATTTATGTTTTCATAAAGCATGGTAGATCTATTACAGCATAAAACCATTAACACATTTATTTTAGATAGAGCTGATGTCGTATATAGGAACAATACATGTACATATAGTTAGCATATAGCGGAATAATAAAATGTATTGACGTGTCGTCGTGAACATCCGAAGTTTGCCGAGTATTTACGGACAACATTTCGACTTACCGTCAGTATCAAACCACCGGTACGTGAGGGAAGTGGCCTTGTATTTGTCGAAATACTTTCGGTCGACATAGTAAGCCGAGGGGCATGGACCTTTTCGGGCTATGTAGTAAGATAGAAGAAAACAGAAGAAAGTGATAGAAAAGGCATTTTGAGATATACATTTGAAGACAGGTATGTAGAAGATCCGTATATTCGAGACAAGTACGAGTATATTAAAAACAAGTACGAGTATAATAGAGACAAGTTAGTAGACAATCCGTATATTCGAGACAAGTACGAGTATATTGGAGACAAGTATGAAAGATCTGTTTATTGGAGACAAGTACGAGTATAATGGTGACATGTATAAAGGAGATCCGTATATGCGAGACAAGTACGAGTATAATGGAGACAAGTATGTAGAATATCTATATATTGGAGACAAGTACGAGTATAATGGAGACAGGTATGTAGAAGATCCATATATTGGAGACACATACGAGTATAATGAAGACAGGTATGTAAAAGATCCGTTTATTCGAGACAAGTGCGAGTATATTAGAAACAAGTACGAGTATAATGGAAACAAGTTAGTAGACGATCCGTATATTCGAGACAAGTACGAGTATATTGGAGACAAGTATGAAAGATCTGTATATTGGAGATAAGCACGAGTATAATGGTGACATGTATGTAGAAAATCCGTATATTCGAGGCAAGAACGAGTGTAATTGAGACAAGTATGTAGAATATCCGTATATTGGAGACAAGTACGAGTATAATGGTGACATGTATGTAGACGATCCGTATATTCGAGACAAGTACGAGTAAATTGGAGACAAGTATAAAAGATCCGTATATTCGAGACAAGTACAAGTTTAGTGGTGGCATGTATGTAGAAGATCTGTTTATGTGAAACAAGTACGAGTATAATGGAGACAGGTATGTAGAAGATCCATATATTGGAGACAAAAACGAGTATAATGAAGACAGGTATGTAGAAGATCCGTAAATTCGAGAAAAGTACGAGTATATAAGAGACAAGTACGAGTATAATAGAGACAAGTTAGTAGACGATCTGTATATTCGAGAAAAGTACGAGTATATTGGAGACAAGTATGAAAGATCCGTATATTGGAGACAAGAACGAGTATATTTGTGACAGGTATGTAGAAGATCCGTATATTCGACCCAAGTACGAGTATATTGGAGACACATATGTAGAAGATCCGTATATTCGAGACAAGAACGAGTATATTTGAAGCAAGTATGTAGAATATCCGTATATTGGAGACAAGTACGAGTATAATGGTGACATGTATGTAGAAGAACCGTATATTGGAGACAAGTGCGAGTATATTGGAGACAAGTATGTAGAAGATCAGTACATTGGATACAAGTACGAGTATATAAGAGACAAGTACGAGTATAATGGTGACATGTATAAAGGAGATCCGTATATTCGAGACAAGTACGATTATAATGGAGACAAGTATGTAGAAGATCCATATATTGGAGACACATACGAGTATAATGAAGACAGGTATGTAAAAGATCCATTTATTCGAGACAAGTACGAGTATATTAGAAACAAGAACGAGTATAATGGAGACAAGTTAGTAGACGATCCGTATATTCGAGACAAGTACGAGTATATTGGAGACAAGTATGAAAGATCTGTATATTGGAGATAAGTACGAGTATAATGGTGACATGTATGTAGAAGATCCGTATATTCGAGGCAAGAACGAGTGTAATTGAGACAAGTATGTAGAATATCCGTATATTGGAGACAAGTACGAGTATAATGGTGACATGTATGTAGACGATCCGTATATTCGAGACAAGTACGAGTATATTGGAGACAAGTATAAAAGATCCGTATATTCGAGACAAGTACAAGTATAATGGTGGCATGTATGTAGAAGATCCGTATATTCGAGACAAGTACGAGAATAATTGAGACAAGTAGGTAGAAGATCCGTATAATGGAGATAAGTATGAGTATATTGGAGACAAGTATGTAGAAGATAGGTATAATGGAGACACGTATATAGAAGATAGGTATAATGGAGACAGGTATATAGAAGATAGGTATACTAGAGATTGGTATATAGAAGTAGAAGATAGGTATCATGGAGACAGGTATATAGAAGATGGATACAATAGAGACAGGTATATAGAAGATAGGTATAATGGAGACAGGTATATTGAAGATAGGTATAATGGAGACAGGTATATATAAAAGATAGGTATAATGGAGACAGGTATATAGAAGATAGGTATAATGGAGACAGGTATATAGAAGATAGGTATAATGGAGACAGGTATATATAAGATAGATATAATAGAGACAGGTATATATAAGCTAGGTATAATAGAGACAGGTATATAGAAGATAGGTATGATAGAGACAGGTATATAGAAGATAGGTATAATGGAGACAGGTATATAGAAGATAGATATAATAGAGACAAGTATATAGAAGCTAGGTATAATAGAGACAGGTATATAGAAGATAGATATGATAGAGACAGGTATATAGAAGATAGATATAATAGAGACAGGTATATAGACGCTAGGTATGATAGAGACAGTTATATAGAAAATAGGTATGATAGAGACAGGTATATAGAAGATAGGTATAATGGAGACAGGTACATAGAATATAGGTATGATGGAGACAGGTATATAGAAGATAGGTATAATGAAAACAGGTACATAGAAGATAGGTATAATAGAGACAGGTACATAGAAGATAGATATAATGGAGGCAGATGCACAGTTGATATGTATATTGGAAACAGGCATATAAAACAGGTGTATAAAGTAGGTATATTAGACAAATATATTTGAAACAGATGTAAAGTAGATAGGTATATTGGAACAGGAATATAGAAAAATACATGAACAGAAACTAGATACATTAAAGATAAGTATATAGTAGCATAGTATAGCTGAGACGGATGTACAGAGGACAATAGGTGTATAGAAATTAGGTGTATATATTAGAAGTATATTATATGGGTGTAATCATATATGTATATAACATATGTATATTGAAGTCAAGTTGTTAGAAGATATGTATATTGATGTTGTATGGTGTTAAGCGTCGCTTTCAACAATTTTTCAGTCATATCGCGACGGTGTCTACTTGAGACAGTATTCTAAGCGCTGTCACACTGGCGTATCATGCCGCAGACACATGGTATGATACCCCAGCCAGTCACATTATACTGATTATACTGACACCGGACCGAACAGACCTAGAACTCTCTTCTAGCGTCAAGCGAGGAAGCTTCTAGTTCCATTTTTAAAGTCTTTGGTATGACCCGGCCGGGGATTGAACCAACGACCTTCCGCATGCGAGGCGGACGCTCTACCACTAGACCACGCTGCGGTCTTTATATGTATATTGAAGTCAAGTATATATGTATATTGGAGACATGTAGAATCAGAGAAGATAGGCATGCATACTGGAGACATGTGTATATTCTTAGAAAATATAAAAGTAGGAGAAGAACCTGTATAAAGTGGACATGTATGTTGGATACAAGTGTATAAAAGACAGGGACTGTAAAAGACGCGTTCATAGAATACATGAATTTATAATTCAAGTTTATACTATGATTATACGAAACGGGCCTATACTTGGTGAAAAAAAATTTGATTGATTCTTTAAAGAAGGCATGCGTATAATTTATGAAGTAGATTTCAGTTGGAGACATAAGGTAAACAAATAGGTAATACTGTCTTGTCACAGAGCAAACATTTGTGGCGATATTGGTAGAACATTTGCGTAGTCCAACATAGTTAAAATCACCACTGAGAAGACTGATTTTTTAAGGATTTTTCGGTCCTATTATATATACATATTGTATGAATACAAAGTGAGACACAAATAATTGAATATACTAATAATCGATTGACTAAGTACTACAATTCACAATTAGATACACACTGTATTTTCGGACCGGGTCACTGTGTGTGTTCATTTCCATTTTTATTGTAATGGTGAATAAGCAAATGTTGAATATCACGCTAAGGAATTCAAAACAAACGATATCGTTAAGAACAAATACTCAAAGTAAAAGGTATTTGACATTAAAACGATTATGAACAGATATCGTTAATCTTCAAAATGACATTTGCCAAATTAAACATGCGACTGAGCATTGGGCATTATCGCACGTGTTAAGTTACAGTTAGTTTTAACCGTATAGGTTTTAATTACATTGACTTCTAAAGAATATCGATTAAGCAACCGTTCCTTTTTTCTGGGGTAAACTTTTACTGCATACTTATACTACTTCTAATTAAAACTGACCTTGGTGATCTTTATACGATTTGTTTTAAATAGAAGTGTTTAAGGAACGTTTGAAGAAATGGCGTTTGAATACAATGGATTACACTAAAGAAACAGCTAGATACACAGTAACACATAGTTTATGTCATTCTTTCTCCAAAATATGCTCAATGAGTTTATATTAAAGGTGACAAAGATGCTTCACTCACTCACTCACTCACTCACTCACTCACTCACTCACTCACTCACTCACTCACTCACTCACTCACTCACTCACTCACTCACTCACTCACTCACTCACTCACTCACTCACCCACCCACCAACCCACTCACACCCACCCACCCACCCACTCACTCACTCACTCACTCGTTCACTCACTCACTCACTCACTCACTCACTCACTCACTCACTCACTCACTCACTCACTCACTCACTCACTCACTCACTCACTCACTCACTCACTCACTAACTCACTCGATCACTCACTTAATTAATATATCGCTCACTCACTCACTTCCTCGTTCAATCACATATTCACTCATTTGATCAGCTATACTTTATTTTTTCCTTCTCAGTCTGTATTTATGTCTCTCTGTCTCTTTTCTTCCCTCTATCAGTCTCCCCCTCTTTCTCTCGCACTCTCTCTTTTCAAACATGTTTTCCAATGTTTCCAGTGTACCTTCTTTGGGTTCCTTGTAACGTCCGGCTATGGACACAGCAGGCGCCTTACCGATGGTTGTGCCAATGTCGTATGTGTTGGCGGCAGGACTAAACTTATTTATGCCTGCAAACGATAAACACAGTATCCATTGTTATATAAAAATACTCAAGTAAAAAACAATAGGAGATACGACAAAGAAAAGAGATTTTCAAAAATAATCGTTGTTCACACATGGACTCTTTTTAATGCAATTGCCATAACGAAACATTCAACACTCGACAGAATATATCGACTTAATTCCAGGACACATAGGTTGTTTTATTTAAATATGGAGCAGATTAAAGTCAGTTTGATATTCGGGTTTTGTTTTTCGACTTTTCAACCCTAATAAATATTTAACTTTTAATTGACAAATTATGTTTTTACCACACGTGAAGCATTCATTAACCTTACTGAAATAATTGTAATAGGATTTCGATATTTGCATTCTGGTTGCTTGTTCATACCTTTTTGCACTGCTACAGGTTCCGGAAGTTTTATCCCAAATGAATGGGAGGGGCCACGGTTGGTGTGCTGGACGTCATAATCACCTGGACCTGAAATGTAGCACACAACACAAGTAAGCGTATAGAGAAGTTAAGTTTAAATAAATGGTATTGATGTTGTTGTTTTTGCTTTTGTTTCTTTTATTTTGTTGCTGTTGTATGGTGTTAGCATAGCTTTCAACATTGTTTCAGTCCTATCACGACGGTATCTACTTGAGACAGTATTCTTAGCGCTACCCCATTTGAGTATCATGACACAGACACATAATTTGATACACCACCCGGTCACATTATACTGACACCGGACCAACCAGACCTAGAACTATCCTCTAAATGCTGAGCGCAAAGCGAGACGCTTCTAGTACCATTTCTCAAGTCTTTGGTATGTCCCGGCCGGGGATCGTACCTTGCGAGGCGGGAGTTCCACCACTATACCAAGCTGCGGTTAAAGGGTATTGAAGTACATATATCTGAATATTGACCAAGATCAAACCAGTCTGTTTGAACCTTCACAAAGTATCATATCAATCCAATACTTCTTAATTTTGCATTGACATAATATCAAACTAACCCATCTATGTCTCGACAAATCATTATATAAAACTAGTGTATCTGAATCTAGCCACATATCAGGTCAGTTCAAATCGTATAAATCTAGCCATGACTTCATATCAAACTAACCTTTCTATATCTGGACAAATCATATATATCAAATCGTATAAATCTAGCCACGACATCATATCAAACTAACCTATCTATATCTGGACAGATCGTTATATATCAAATCGTATAAATCTAACCATGACATCATGTCAAACTAACCTTTCTATATCTGGACAGATAGTTATATATCAAATCGTATAAATCTAGCCACGACATCATATCAACTAACCTTTCTTTATCTGGACAGATCGTTATATATCAAATCGTAAAAATCTAGCCACGACATCATGTCAAACTAACCTTTCTTTATCTGGACAAATCATTTTATATCAAATCGTATAAATCTAGCCACGACATCATGTCAAACTAACCTTTCTATATCTTGACAAATCATTTTATATCAAATCGTATAAATATAACCACGACATCATGTCAAACTAACCTTTCTATATCTGGACAAATCATATATATCAAATCGTATAAATCTAGCCACGACATCATGTCAAACTAACCTTTCTATATCTGGACAAATCATTATATATCAAATCGTATAAATCTAACCATGACATCATGTCAAACTAACCTTTCTATATCTGGACAGATCGTTATATATCAAATCGTATAAATCTAGCTATGACATCATATCAAACTAACCTTTCTATATCTGGACAGATCGTTATAAATCAAATCGTATAAATCTAGCCACGACATCATATCAAACTAACCTTTTTTTTTCTGGACAGATCGTTATATATCAAATCGTAAAAATCTAGCCACGACATCATGTCAAACTAACCTTTCTATATCTGGACAAATCATTATTTATCAAACTGTATAAATCTAGCCACGACATCATGTCAAACTAACCTTTCTATATCTGGACAGATCATTATATATCAAATCGTATAAATCTAGCTACGACATCATGTCAAACTAACCTTTCTATATCTATACAGATCATTATATATCAAATCGTATAAATCTAGCCACGACATCATATCAAACTAACCTATCTATATCTGGACAAATCATTATATATCAATTCGTATAAATCTAGCCACGACATCATATCAAACAAACCTGTCTATATCTACACAAACCATTATATATCAAATCGTATAAATTTAGCCACGACATCATATCAAACTAACCTGTCTATATCTGGACAAATCATTATATATCAAATCGTATAAATTTAGCCATAACATCACGTTAAAGAGTTCATCTGGATATCGACAAAACATAAGATTATTAAACCGATCTATCTAAATATTGACAAAGCATCAGACTAAACCAACCCACCTGAATATGGACAAAGCATCATATTTAACAGATCCATCAGAATGTCGACACAGTATTAGATTATTGAGCCAATTCATCACATTAAACCGATATATTTAAATATTGACAAAACATCATATCAAATCGATCAATCTAATTATCGACAAAGCATCATATTAAATCGACCAATCTGATTGTCGACAAAGCATCATCTTATAACTGATCCATCTGATTGTCGACAAAGCATTAGATTAAACTGATCCATCTGAGTGTCGACATTGCATCATATTAAACCGTTATATCTGTATATTGACAAGGCATCCTATAATTAAACCAAAACGTTTGAATATCGACAAAGCAGCATATCAAACCGATCTATATGATTATCGGCAAGGCATCAGATTAAACCGATACATTTAAATATTGACAAAGTATCAGAATAAACTGATCCATATGAATAATGACAAGGCATCAGATTTAACCGATCCGCCTGAATATCGACAAAGTATCATATTAAAGCAACCTATCTGAATATCGACACAGCGTCAGATTAAACCAATCCATCTGAATATCGACAAAGCATCAGATTCGTCTAATTAATCTGAATATCAACATAGCATCAGATCAAATCATTTACATGAACGTAGGCATAATATCCGATCATTCTTTTATATATCTCAGCATAACATCCATCCAACTGCCTGCATAGTAAATCAAGGTCTCACTACACAGTTGAATTGTGTTCTTTGTTCTATGTAAAATAAGGTCTAGGATTTCCCTTGTAAAAAAGAATTCCACATAAATTTTTTTTTTTATTTCATAGCAGCAAACCAATATAAAAATGCACAATAAGTGGTAGGTTGACCAGGTTGTTTTTTTTTTTAAAGAGGGTGCAGTGTCACCCTGAGATTTTTTTAAAAAATACGTCCTCAGATGCTCATAAATACATGCATATGTTGAAATCCTACAAAAGTCACATTTTTAATACCAGTGATGTCTTATTGCAGTATATGCTATGTCAACTTTTGCTCTACTCATCTGCAGCAAGAAATCACAACTGCTATGAGCCATTTTGATCTCTTTAAGAGATCAATGACTATTTTCATATGAACACTCTGTCATTTTAGATAATAGTTTCTTCAAACATCAATATCAATACTTTAGCAATTCTGATATCTGTCTATGCACAATATTACCTGGAAATAAACATTTTATCCACAAAGGCAACACATCAATACCTATATCAACGTTAATCCATTTTAAAATAAATACATTATTTCAAATAAAGCGATGGTTCCAAAATAGATTTAAAATCCCAAAGAAACGACCACAATACACAACCGCCGATTGTTCAAAATACAATCAAATAATTTTATAATTGTCTGTAAACAATAGAATGACTTACTTCACATATTTTCCATTCACTTGCCAAAATGTTTAAATTTTTGTATATAGGACTTTGATATCGATTTCACTCTTCAATGAAAAAAGTGTATCATTTGATACGTAAGTTACGATATTCTTGTAGTTTGGTTAGTCGTCGCTGCCAGTTTTCACTGCCATGTTAACTTTAGACATACCAGATAATGTTTGTTTTATGACTGATGGTGGTGTTGCTACGTAAGTTACGTTATACTCGTAGTTTGGTAAGCTGTCGCTGCCAGTACTTACTGCCATATAAACTTTAGACAAACCAGATCGTATTTGTTTTATGACTGATGGTTATGTTGCTACGTAAGTTAAGCAGTTTTCACTGCCATGTTAACTTTAGACAAATCAGATACTATTGATGGTTGTGTTGCTAATACGTTACTACTGAGAGATTCACTATTGCATGCTTTATGCTAACTATTATTTATATTCATTGAACAGTTTAGTTTATCATTCACGGGATACCTAATAGTATACGGAATAGTTTAAAATTCATGGAATAATGTATGATTTATAGTTTATTGAATATTTAATTCAATGAATAATTCATTGACTACTGAATAGTTCATAATTCATTGAATACCAAATCATTCATAATTCATGAAATAATGTATAATTCATAGTTCATTGAATACTTAATTTAATGACTAATTCGTTGACTACTGAATAGTTTATAATTCATTGAATACCAAATCATTGTAATTCATTGAATAATGTATAATTCGTAGTTCATTTAATACTTAATTCAATGAATGATTCATTGACTACTGAATAGTTTATAATTCATTGAATACCAAATTATTTATAAACCACTCCTCGGTCTCTAAAAATCCATAAATGCTGAAGAATAGTATACCTTGAAGAAATACCTATGAATGAGCAAACCGGTAGTTAACCTATCAGGAAATATAATAATGTATAGCGTTCCTTGCACTTCTTTCAACATAGTCATTATTTATTCATAATGTACGTCTTACATTGATTATTTGGAAGTTTGTGTTACAACAGTCAACAATGCAGATCACGTTGACAATCACCTAATCCATTTTTCCACTCAGTTTTAATGGATACTAAATTATTGATACTGTTACATAATGTCATAGCTTCCTCTGGCGTTAAAAAATCAATGAACTGTGTGTGGGGGTGGGGGTAGGGTGGTGGAGGTTATTAACTCAAGATGTGTATACCCTAAACGATGACAGAAACATAAACACCTTTAAAACAGCAGATGTCAGCAGTAAATATAGTTATTGCTTCATTTGTTGCTTATTTCGACATAAACATATACGTGCACGTATCTTGGTAAATATTGGAAAGTTTCTGGTCCACACTTAGAGTACAGTCAACCTATTAACAGTCATATGTTATGTGAAAATATCTAAAAAGGCGAAATTAATTTGTTTTATTTACAAAGAGAAATGGAACTTAAAAGTACCTGAGCACGGGCCTACACATTACATTTAAAACACATATGCTTGCAGAACTGACACATATTACCAAACTGTTATGGTTAATATTGTTTGGAACATTTAAGATAATGGAATCCAGCTCATGTCACCCAGTTATGTATCTTTGGTGCTGATTGCGACCTTTGGCTAAACACGAAAGTGTAAACTGAGCGATGAGGGCTGAAAGTTTTGCCGGACGTCTCAGGTTCGAGTCCCAGATGTGCCACATAGCCCAGTCAATTACACAGACATTACGTAAAACAGCACTTCAGTATAGCATTAACAAAGTCATTTATGTATATAAACTCACCCGGTCCCTGTGGTTCTCTGGTCGACTGGGTCTTTCCAAATGACTTTTTCGGCCCCCGTCCCCAATAGCCGGAATTGGGTCTGTAGTTTGGACCTGGGGTGTGAAATCCTGAAGAAGCCAAAACGAAATACTTATATTACATCATAAAACAATTATTATATTAAAACATTGCCAATTCACAGATAATCGTGTTAGTACATACGTTTTTGTTTAAAAGTTTGAATTAAAAGTTCAGAAACAATTAAGTTTAATTACCTTTTGTATCTACTGGTTGTACCAGACTGTTGGAAGGTCCCGTATAGGAACCGGCCTTACTTCCCATCTTAAACTTTGAACCCTCTTTGCCAAACGACTGATGTTTGACATTGTACTTCCCCAGAACGCTGATGGATTTCTCGGCTGTATAATGTAAACAAATTTAGTAAACATGAGTGTATGTGCTGTAGAAATAGTGCGCCTTTCAACGGTTATCGGTCCTTTAATTGGAATATTTAGCGTTATTTTATCTCATCGGGGGCTAACAGACGATCAGTTAACATAGCCACTCTTTCCTGGGATCCTGGAAGGTTAATAAATACTCGAATATATCTATCTCCGCAAGTAGGGGATAACTTTCCCACTAGAACCAGCGATGAGGGACGAATGCTAATGAGACGCAATGTCGTATATCAGTCATCAAGGAAAATGAGGCCAGGCGTGAAATACGAACTCAGGACCTCTGGAATGATAGTCAGACGTACTATCGACTGAGCTAACCGTGTCCAACTCAAATATTTAACACTGTAACAGCTTGAGAATTCACTTCTTATTTCAATGATGTCGAAGACACATGTTATGCTACATATGTAGTCACACACATTATATTTACACTGTTGTGAGATAAGACATTCGTATACAGATTGGGGGCTAAAAAACAAAGCTGTTTAATACGTAATAAACAACGCTGTGATTGAGCTTACAACGCCCTCTGACGATTTACGCACAGACTCAGACTCAAAATTATGTAATATGCATTAAAACACTTTGTTAAAACAAATTGACATCACTTTCTATCCCCCCCCACCATCACCTACCCTCACTCCAAAAAAAGTCCACAGTTCCAATGTTACATTATCAGAAGTTATCTCAAAATATGTTTTATAATTAAACGTTTGCAATTAAAACGTATCTAAAAATCGACAAGTTGAGTTTGAGTCTAGACTCAAAACTTTTATGAATTTTATCCCTTTCTTGGCTTTTATTCAAATGATGTAACAACAATAAAACACATACACATAACAACAACAACAACAACAACAACAACAACAACAACAACAACAACAACAACAACAACAAATACAAATACAACAACCAGAATAAAACACACACACACACACACACACACACACACACACACACACACACACACACACACACACACACACACACACACACACACACACACAGCATATTTTATTTAGATAATATTCTTACCCTGTTCATCAAAGTAACTTTTGCCGCGCCCTTTCAATGTAACTTTCTTTTTCTTCCATTTAATATCCCCTGATGTGTTGTATTCGAAAGGTCCCGGAATACATCTCTTTTCTGTTTAAGTAAAACATGGTTAAATATAGTTTTCAATTCATTTTAAGAGATATTGTACACAAGGCAGTGGTCGGGGATCTGGTTTGGGCCCTGTGGGCATAGCACAACCACTGTACACAAGGCAGTGGTCGGGGATCTGGTCTGGGCCCTGTAGACATAGCACCACCATTGTACACAACGCAGAGGTCGGGGATCTGGTCTGGGCCCTGTAGGCATAGCGCCAAAATTAGAAACGGAATATGCTTCCGCATAATGGCGGTTATAAATAATCCCTGTTTCTTCTTCTTTAACAATACATTTTTCTTATTTTAATGCTCATTTTTTATTCAAATGCCATTATTGGTGTATTTTGAACATTTTGAAAGCAGTGTTATGCTTGAATTGTGAATTTAAAAACAAATTGATGCTTGGACATTGGGGCTAAATTACATGATTTCTGAGGTCTACTTTAACTTTGCCAACCGTGTACACACCGAACAGAAAAAAACGTTGGATGTCACTGCATGACCCCTACTTTTTTTCATCATATTTTAGGAGTGCAGATATTTATGGACAATAAAATGAAAGGTTCACTTCTTTCATTTGGGTCCTTTAATGAATGACAAGCATGCCGCCTTTTTGTTATTTACTAAAGAATAAATACCAAAAAATCAATGGTGGATTTGTATCTTTATCATTCATGGCTTACTAGATACAAAAATGTCCAATGTAAGATTATTTGCAGACGACATTGCAGTGTATATGTATTGTTTTTGTCAAGCCGCCAACATGCTTATTGACTGTAGATTAAGTTAAAACAAAGAACACGATAGTTAAAATACTTATTTCTAAAATTATAAAAAACTAACAAAGTAACGTCTTTGTTTATCAATAATTATCATGCATCATCTCTAACACTGTCATTCTATAGACGGCGTCACATTTATATTTTTAGTTATAATCTCGCAAAACGGTCCTGCTCAGGCCAAACCAGTCCATATAGCAAATAACCTATTCGGAGCAAACAATTCACAGTGAAGCGCAAGGGAAGTAAGTTGTTTAAGTATAATACATAAACATATGATAAAATCATTAAAAAACGCAGAAAAAAACAATAACACACAAAGCACATGCATTCCTAAGAAATGAAAACAATCAATTGATATATTGAATAATATATAGCGTCAGTGAAGTCTGTTCTAAAATCGACATTTCTCTTTTAAGGCACGGCAGACATGCGATTGGTGATAAATGAAACATTAAATAGAAAGGCCATGATTCATCGATTATCGTTCTTTAATTGTCTTACAGAACAATTTATTGCGGGACATGGCGAGTTTATCACCTGTATTCTTCTCTTCTGTATAGTAACGAAGTTTAAAGGAATTGTATTTAATGAAAAGTGCTATGACATTAATCAATACTGTATGCATTGTATTTGTATTTGTATTGTATGTTCTCTGTTAGTGTACTATATATATGGCTATATCATGCATGTCAGTTAATATAAACTAAAGAATATATTTTAATGGTCGACATTTCAGTGTATTAGCATAGTCCTTGTTAGCTAAAGTACATCTATTATATAAAATGAATTATATAGGACTGGAAAATTTGATACTTTGTTCGACAGATAATTTATGTTCCTTGTTAGCTGACACATAAAAATAATACGTGGCTTTTAAGATGAGCTTTTATATCATATTTGGCCAAATATACCGGCATCGATAATTCATCATTAGTTCTTTATTCATCGTCAAGTAATACAAATACATATATAGTCATTAGTATTTGCATATAATACGTTACCATATACTGAAAAGTGACCTTAGTTTATTAGTGCTTTTGATATTTAGTTATTTTCTGTAAATAGTGTTTATAAATAAAGTGCTGAGGGCCTCGTGGTAGATTAAACAATTCAAATAATGTATCTAATTAGATAACGTCTTTATTATTATTGTTATTATTTATTATTATTATTATGAAATATGACCAAAAAAATGAGTACTAAGGCAAGGATTTACATAGAGGTCTATTTAAGTCCTTGATCTAGGTGAATAGCTATTTGTGTTTAACTAGCTGACAAAACATTTATTGCTGCTGTTAGTCGACCTGTTAATAGGGTATATTTCGAAAAATGGCAATACATGTATTTGTGAATTATGTGGACTGTATGTGAACTTACCATCGATGATTTTAGGTCTACCGACTATGGAATATTGAGCGGCGGCACCCTTTGTTGGATCCACCTTGGGCAGGTAGTCCGCCGGTCCTGGGCATGAATCTCCTGAAAACCATACACACATGTTTTATACGATTAAGAATGAGGACAATTAACGGGTGAACTCAGTCAAGGAATCAAACCCATAACATGTCACTTATAGGGCGATTACCATACAGACCGACTGAGCCGGACTTATAGACCTTTCACAATATTATAGTATACGTACGGGTCATATATAAAAATAAAAAAGGTCACTTGGTATATACAAGTCGTAGAAAAATGTTCACCTGATAATAAAGCAAATATGTCAAGTAGTTTATTTGAAAGAAATAAGAAAATAGAACGATTACAAAGTATCTAACTATTTTAGTTCTTGAAAAAGCTATACCTAACGAGGTTAGAGGCTTTCCTCCCTGGGGCACTATGTATTCACCCATTGGTGTACGGCATGGTGCTGTAATAGAAACAATGTCATATAAATAGTTTTAAAAGGATGTTTTAAAGACAGTATATGCGAGTGTGGTGTCACAGATTATAATAGATAATTTATCTATAAAATAATTTTAAAACATCACGGGTATGCAACGTTCGGAAGCTAAGACACTTTTCCCAAATATGACAGTTGCCATTATTTGGAGACTGAAACCCGTATTTGACCTATAACATAGTTATTTAATACATTATTCATATGTAACCATCCTATATATAGGTCAGTGGTTAGTTACCAGTCTCACCTGGGGAACTATTCGTACCGTAGTCAATCATTTCAATCGATACTAACATTCTGAGTCAATGGTTTGTGTGGCTATAAGCAAATGTGTATGAATACAGCATTCTACACCCCTTTATCTCGTTTTATATGATCTCTCGAGATAATCTCAGTCTAGAATAGTGTTACGTGATCTCATAAGTCTGTCTAATTGTCCTAATGTCCATATATAGATTTTTATTTGTGACCTCACGTATCTGTTTATATATCCAAATATCAAAGTATCCGAGTCTAGATTTGTTTTTATGCGACCTCACGTATCTGTGTATATATCCAAATATCAAAGTATCCGAGTCTAGATTTGTTTTTATGCGACCTCACGTATCTGTCTATATATCCAAATATCAAAGTATCCGAGTCTAGATTTGTTTTATGCGACCTCACGTATCAGTCTATATATCCAAATATCAAAGTATCCGAATCTAGATCTGTTTTATGCGACCTCACATATCAGTCTATATATCCAAACATCAAAGTATCCGGGTCTAGATCTGTTTTATGTGACCTCACGTATCAGTCTTTATATCCAAATATCAAAGTATCCGAGTCTAGATTTGTTTTATGCGACCTCACGTATCAGTCTATATATCCAAATATCAAAGTATCCGAGTCTAGATTTGTTTTTATGCGACCTCGCGTATCTGTCTATATATCCAAATATCAAAGTATCCGAGTCTAGATTTGTTTTTATGCGACCTCACGTATCTGTCTATATATCCAAATATCAAAGTATTCGAGTCTAGATTTGTTTTATGCGACCTCACGTATCAGTCTATTTATCCAAATATCAAAGTATTCGAGTCTAGATTTGTTTTATGTGACCTCACGTATCAGTCTATATATCCAAATATCAAAGTATCCGAGTCTAGATTTGTTTTTATGCGACCTCGCGTATCTGTCTATATATCCAAATATCAAAGTATTCGAGTCTAGATTTGTTTTATGCGACCTCGCTTATCTGTCTATATATCCAAATATCAAAGTATCCGAGCCTAGATTTGTTTTTATGCGACCTCACGTATCTGTTTATATATCCAAATATCAAAGTATCCGAGTCTAGATTTGTTTTATGCGACCTCACGTATCAGTCTATATATCCAAATATCAAAGTATCCGAGTCTAGATCTGTTTTATGCGACCTCACATATCAGTCTATATATCCAAACATCAAAGTATCCGGGTCTAGATTTGTTTTATGTGCCCTCACGTATCAGTCTATATATCCAAATATCAAAGTATCCGAGTCTAGATTTGTTTTATGCGACCTCACGTATCAGTCTATATATCCAAATATCAAAGTATCCGAGTCTAGATTTGTTTTTATGCGACCTCGCGTATCTGTCTATATATCCAAATATCAAAGTATTCGAGTCTAGATTTGTTTTATGCGACCTCACGTATCTGTTTATATATCCAAATATCAAAGTATTCGAGTCTAGATTTGTTTTATGCGACCTCACGTATCAGTCTATTTATCCAAATATCAAAGTATTCGAGTCTAGATTTGTTTTATGTGACCTCACGTATCAGTCTATATATCCAAATATCAAAGTATCCGAGTCTAGATTTGTTTTTATGCGACCTCACGTATCTGTCTATATATCCAAATATCAAAGTATCCGAGTCTAGATTTGTTTTATGCGACCTCACGTATCAGTCTATATATCCAAATATCAAAGTATCCGAGTCTAGATCTGTTTTATGCGACCTCACATATCTGTCTATATATCCAAACATCAAAGTATCCGAGTCTAGATTTGTTTTATGTGACCTCACGTATCAGTCTATATATCCAAATATCAAAGTATCCGAGTCTAGATTTGTTTTATGCAACCTCACGTATCAGTCTATATATCCAAATATCAAAGTATCCGAGTCTAGATTTGTTTTTATGCGACCTCGCGTATCAGTCTATATATCCAAACATCAAAATATCCGAGTCTAGATCTGTTTTTTTGTGACCTCACGTATCAGTCTATATATCAAACTATCAAAGTATCCGAGTCTAGATTTGTTTTTATGCGACCTCACGTATTAGTCTATTTATCCAAATATCAAAGTATTCGAGTCTAGATTTGTTTTATGTGACCTCACGTATCAGTCTATATATCCAAATATCAAAGTATCCGAGTCTAGATTTGTTTTATGTGACCTCACGTATCAGTCTATATATCCAAATATCAAAGTATCCGAGTCTAGATTTGTTTTATGTAACCTCACGTATCAGTCTATATATCCAAATATCAAAGTATCCGAGTCTATATTTATTGTATGCGACCTCACGTATCAGTCTATTTATCCAAATATCAAAGTATCCGAATCTAGATCTGTTTTATGTGACCTCACGTATCAGTCTATATATCAAACTATCAAAGTATCCGAGTCTAAATTTGTTTTATGTGACCTCACGTAACTGTCTATATATCCAAACATCAAAATATATCAAAATATCGAAGTCTATATTTTTTATGCGACCTCAAGTATCTATCTATATATAAAACTATTAAAATATCCGAGTCTAGATCTGTTTTATGTGACCTCACGTATCTGTCTATATATCAAAATATCTGAGTCTAGATCTGTTTTATGTGACCTCACGTATCTGTCTATATATCAAAATATCTGAGTCTAGATCTGTTTTATGTGACCTCACGTATCTGTCTATATAGCAAAATATCTAAGTCTAGATTTGTTTTATGTGACCTCACCTGTCAGCCTAAATCTTGAACTATCCAAGTTTAGATTTGTTTTATGTGACTTCACGTACACGTCTGTTGTCTAAATGTCCAAATAACTAAATATCCGAGTCTTGAGTTTTTTTTACTGTAATCTTATATGATACTGCCAAACTGCTGAAATATCCACGTTTTTAAGAATTGTTTGATGTGACCTCGATTCAATTCAATGTAATTGTTTGATAAAGTACACGTTATTGTTGTTATATAAAATCACAAACCATTTTCATTAACATTATTATTATAATTATTATAATTATTTTTATTATCATAATTATCATCATTAGTATAATTATCATTATAATCATCATTATTATTATTATTATTATTAGTAGTAGTAGTAGTAGTAGTAGTATCATTAATATCATTATTATCATCATCATTATTACTATTACTATTGATTATTATATTTTATATGTTGTACACATGTATTAATAATAAACTTTATTAAAGCAAACTCATGGCAACACTATACACACTGATGGTAATTGAAGATATACCATTATATCATTACAACCAGAAAATATACATATTATAACATTATTAGAAATGTTCTGGTAGGCACATCAATTAATAATACAAAAACAACTTACGTTTGAGTTCCCGTGCATCACACTTTTCTGATCTGCAGGGCGAAGCCGTCTTCTCCTGTATCACGTGCATCGGGGATACCACAGTATCTTCTACCTCCTGATCTGAAAGAAGCTTCCTCATTAATCCCCAACCCATTTCTTATGATTTTGTTTGCAAAGCAATCTCGTTTCTAGAACACACTATATATTGGTTTCTTGGGTGAGTATAGAATGGTTCGATATCAAGCAAGCGTTTAACTGTGTTTCTTTTTATTTATTCAGAGCTGCTGTTCAAATTTGCGTGTCACCTTGAAAAGCAAGATTTCATAATGCGTTGTTGATGACAACGACGTCGTTCCAGCGTCAGGATGACGTTGTTAACGTCACGTGACATAAGTAACGTTGCCTGGTTAAATGCGTCTGAAAATTATATGGTGCCGGAATATCCGATGCGTGTAGTCAACAATTGTTATTAACATTTTTAGTGTAATTGACTTAAATGAACTATAAAGCTTATTGCATTCAGTTTCCCGATAAAAATCATTTGCAGCTGGTCGGAGCTAAAAAGGTAACTGTTTGTATTTCATTGGTTGCACGATTTTGTTTTGCTGGTGAGACGTCACGTTGCCATTAAGTTCACGTGACGTTTGCCATTAGTTTTACCTACAAATGCGTGAACTTATTCACGTCGCCGTTACATTCAGGACATAGGCTTCGCGGATTAATGGTTATAATTTATTTTTTAAATATCAAAATGGTAAAAATAGCGTTATAGTTTATCTAAAATAGTTGGAAAACATAATGTAAATATAAGGAATAAAAGCCGAATTTTGAGTTTTCATCAGGTGAAGGAAAACATTAGGCTAGTTTAAAATGTTGCCGAGAAGCCGTTCTGGCTTCACGAACATTTAACTGTCCTAATGTTTTTCTTCACCAGATGAAAACTTAAAATTAGACTTTTAATCCTTAATTAAATGTAGACTGAAGATAAAAAACAAACATCAAAGTTCCTGGATTCGAGTACCGACGTATTTATAAATAATCACCATTAAGTGTACATAAATAATGGGCCTGATTGGTGTTTATTATAGGCTTCATATGTAATATGTCTAACCCTGAACTATGGAATACGGCAACAATTTAACAGTTATTTTTTTAAATTAAAACTCAGAATCGCAGATATCCATAGACTGACACTATTTGACAAGAATTTCTTTTTCATGAACTCAATGATCTGATCCCAATTTTATTAAACATCTTCACTTGAGAACTTTCCAGCTCAAATTATGAAATTTTATTTACATTGATTATTTCACATTTTATCATTTACCAATAAGTATTTGTTCCAACTTCAACTCTGTATGGTCATTGAATGTGTAATAAGTTCAAGTAATAATTTATAGAACTTGAGATGTTTCAGTTAAGGAAACACTCAGCTTGAGATGTTGAAGTATACAAGTCTCCTTGATGACTGATATACGGCATTATGTCTCACTGTCATTCGTCTCTCACCACTGAGTGACTTGCAGAGATGGGATGTGCTCCAGTACTGGTTAACGTTCCAGGATCCCACAAAAAAGAGTAGTTAGGTTAACTGATCGTCTGTAAGCTATCGATGGTATGAAAAGACGCTAAGTATTCAAATAAACAAACACTATTCTTGTAAAAGTGTTTTGTTAATAAATTAGGTTATCACCTTTCATGTATATTTGATGATGCCGAAAGGTGCGACTTTATACGCGTATGATATAATTAATGTCTTCGTGTATATCTGATGTAAGCCGCTTTTACAAGCTCAGTTTTAGACTTAGTACAGACAGTATGTCCGGACACCAATTTTGTTGCGGAACCGTATGCCATATTGTTTTATTGATATAAAGTTAATTTATATATGGAGGTATTGTTTTAGTGGAAGGAGAACATTTTAAAATCAGTTTAAACGTATACGGGGATTTGGATTCATATATATATCTTGAGCAAGACAGTTTAACCATATATGCTTAGTACTGATTGTACCCAGGACAAATTCTAGCGTGATTTGGTAAGAATTTGTTTTGCAATCGATGTGAAATAAATAAGTTTAAAACAAAATGTTTTAGACTCATCATTGTGCGACATAATGGTAAAAGTGGAAAACATTAAAGTGGCGGTTAGAGTGAGACCCTTTGTATCCTTTGACAAACAGTCACTTTACGGTTGCATATATCTTAAGCAATATCTTATAGTTTGTTCACAGGGTAATTATGCATTTAATATAAGTATATTATGTATTTTGTCACATGACGTCCCAGTAGGAGAGTAAAAAGTTCACAACATATTTTTGATGTTAACCTGGTAATATTACCGATTCATCACTATGATTCATTACCATTTTTTTGAGTTGAAACGAATCTTACATTCATGCTCAATTATTATCAAATTGTTATTTAAATGCTCGACAAGAGCCTCGAATAACTATTTTCGCCAACTCGTTTAATAAATTCAATATCAAATGACAATTAATGCAAGAATTTGGTTTGATATCATTTTCAACACATAACAGGTTATAACTTCATGGCATTTCATGTTTAATGGTGCAGGAAGACCTCAGAACGAATCTAAATAGAACCACTGTCCTTCCACTTCCAAAAGTAACTGGCTCACTTTCATAATAACGTTTTATTGGCCGAGCTGGACTCGAACCCGCGACCTTACCAATAAGAGGTCAGTGCCTTAGCCGGACCGCTCGGCCATGGAGGACTCACGTAAGAACATTCATATAATACGTGAAAAAGATTCAGAAGAAAGTTAGCGTAGATCATATGTATCTGTTTCCTTATCCTGTAAAGTGCTGTTATAAGTAAGTTAAATGTATTTTATTGTTGAATATTCTGAATTAGTGATGGGCACAAACACGTTGTTTAATTTTGTTCGTAGCTTTGGACAAAGCAATAATAAAGTTGCCAATACAAAGAAAATGAAAGTATATAGGAAATAAAGGATGTACCATCTATACATAATTATATAGAAAATAAATGATGTACCCTTTATATATAATTATATAAGAAATGAATGATGTACCATCTATGTACAATCTATATATAAATATATAGAAAATAAATGATGTACCATCTATATATAACTATATAGGAAATAAATTATGTACCATCTACATATAAATATATAGGACATACATGTTTTACCATCTATGTACCATCTATATATAACTATATAGGAAATAAATGGCGTACCATCTATATATAATTATACAGGAAATAAATAATGTACCATCTATATATAACTATATAGGAAATAAATGATTTATGATCTGTATATAATTATATACAAAACAAATGATGTACCATCTATATATAATTATATAGGAAATAAATAATGTATCATCTATATATAACTATTCAGGAAATAAATGATGTACCATCTTTATATAATTATATAGGAAATAAATTATTTATCATCTGTATATAATTATAAACAAAATAAATGATGTACCATCTATATATAACTATAAAGGAAATAAATGATATACCATCTATATAAAACTATATAGAAAATAAATGATTTATCATCTGTATATAATTATTTACAAAATAAATCATGTGCCATCTATATATAATTAAATATGAAATAAATGATGTACTATCTATAAATAACTATATAGGAAAAAAATGATTTATCATCTGTATATAATTTTATACAAAATAAATGATGTACCATCTATATATAATTATATAGGAAATAAATGATGTACAATCTATATATAACTATATAGGAAATAAATGATTTATCATCTGTATATAATTATATACAAAATAAATGATGTACCATCTATAAATAATTACATAGGAAATAAATAATGTACCATCTATATATAACTATAAAGGAAATAAATGATGTACCATCTATATATTGTTTATCACGGGAGTGCCAGTCTTAAACAAGCGTTATTCTTAACAAAACTTATTCAGAACGCACGAGAAAAGGCAAAAAAGTGCCAGACTGTTGTATCAATGTTTGAGAAGACGACATTGTTGACTAATCCCTCTGACGTTATAGCAACACCTAGACAATTCAGGTTCGACTACTCTTACTGGTCACATGACGGGTTTGAGGAAACAGACGACGGATACCTGAAACCCACCGGACCCAAATACGTCGATCAGGTGAGGCAGTAGTCTTACAATTTAATATCAGACGGAAACCAGCAGTTGTAAGTTAGTTTGGTATTCTTTTTTCGTCTTTCATTATTTATCTTGTTATTTTTTTGTTGAATATCGAAAAAACGGGTCCAGTCTTTCATGAATAACGCTCACATGATGTATACAATATCTTGGCGCGTTTTCCTTTTTATTAATATCAATATAATAATATAATATCATTTGTCATACAAGAGATTTTCGTCTGCTCAGTGTGTACACTGCTGACAAAGTGATTGATTGATTGATTGAATATTTAGCGTCATTTTTATGCCATCGAGGGCTAACAGACGATTAGTTAACCTAACCACTGTTTCCTGGGATTAACCAGTACTCGAGCACACCCCGTCTCCGCAAGTAACTGATAACTTTCCCACTTGAATCAGTGGTGAGAGACGAATGATAATGAGACGCAATGTCGTATATCAATCATCACGGAGACTGTTGCCGGGCGGGGGATTCGAACTCACGACCCCTGGATTGATAGTCAGACGCATAACCGACTGAGCTAATCGGGCCCGGCTCTGACAAAGTGAAAGTTGACTTCCGAAATCATGACTTAATATCCCAATTTTCTAGCATTATTTTTTTTTCTAAATTTACAATCAAGCGTGGCAATGTTTTCAAAATGTTAAAAACACATCATTTATTTTAAAAATAAAGTGCATAAAGAAAATGCAATTTTAAAAGAAGAAGAAGAAACAAGGATGATTTATAACCGCCATCATGTGACTACTCAACGGAAGCATTTCCGGTTTCCTATGGCGTTGCTATGCCTTCTAACGTGACCGATGCTTACTTTGCGAGAAATGTTGCCTTGTGGGAATAGTAACAACACGGAACAACATCGGAAAACAAAATGGACACCCAAACGACACTTTCCAAACAATGCAGAAGTGATAAGGGATGTAGACGGAGAAACAGTAATACATGTATTACTGTCATTCAAAGTGTAAAATCGTGTACATCTTTATCATATTATTACCTGTGTTTCAGAGACGACTGTTTGATGAGCTCGGTGTTGGTCTCCTGGACAATGCCTGGTCTGGATACAACTGTACCCTATTTACGTACGGACAGACAGGCAGCGGTAAAACGTACTCCATGATGGGACATGGACCGAATAAAGGTCAGTATATAGCCGTCAAAAAGTACGTGATGATTATTGTCGTATATATTAAAGTACTATGGAAAACACTGTAATAGTACACATCTCATATATTACCAAAATGTTCGACCCCGGTCACCCCAACCCCACCCTCATACAATGGCACCGCTTTTCTAAACACGAGCATCCATTTAACGAGGTTCAGCCGATCACCAAGCTAAAGAAACACTACGTCTTGGTATATACATTCACTTCTTGTTTGTTTGTAGGACTGCTTCCAATGCTGTGTGGAAAGTTATTTAGAGAAATATCCGAAAAGGGTAAACATCCGGGGATCGTTTACCAGGTGAGTTAGTTCATTTTTCTACCCTCCTATGTTACAGTCGCATTACCATAAACAGCGCGCTTCCACTACCAATGCCATCACCACAACCACCACAACCAATACTATTACCACCACCATCAGCATATTCGTCGTCATCATCATCATCATCATTAAACACTACACTAAAAGACACGGTTATCATACTGTTTGTCGCTGGACATGACATTGATATTAGATATAAACGAGAAAGAAAAAAATCAAATTTTGATTGTGTTCATACGATTTTTATAATTAAGTCAATTTATATCGAATGCCATCTATATCCTTTTTTTCCACAATAAAAACAACTATTTATAATAAGCTCATTTTGAACAAAATTTTAATTTTTATTATCAAAATATTCATTTTCTTTGCAGCTGTTTTGAATATCGCTGATAAAGACACGTTCAAGATCAATATGCTATATAAGCAACACTGGTCCCTGTAAACCGGCAATGTCTCTATGTACAATGCTATACGTTTTACTTGATCCGTCATTTCATGTGTAATTGTTATACCATATGTATCAGTTATCCATAAATATAGCCAGCTTTATACACACACCAGCTGAATGACACTTTTTATGTCACACTGATGACGTGTTTTCCTACTTATTTACGGGTTCTCTTCATACTAGTGTCGGGTCCGGTTAGCTCAGTCGGTAGTGCATCTTACTATCAATCCAGAGGCCCAGGAGTTCTAATTCCCGTCGGGATGATTGAAAGACAGCATTGCGTCTGCCTGTCGTCATTCGTCTTTCATCGTTGATTCAAGTGGGAAAGTTATCAGTTACTTGTGGAGATGAGCTTGAGTACTTGTTAACCTTCCAGGATCCCAGGGAAAGAGTGGTTAGGTTAACTGATCGTCTGTCAACCCTTAATGGCATAAAAATGACGCTAAATGTTCAGACAAACAAATCTTCATACAATTTAAAAGATGCTTTGGTTAAAAAGACGAATTTATTTAGGTACAAAACTGGTTTTTCTGTGGGTTTGATTTTTATGAACAATTCATCATTGATTAATTGCTTCTATGAAATATATTTGTCTACACATAATGCATATCTAGTTCGTTGTGAAGGTCTCGTTAAATGTTAGATTGCAAGGCGGTTGTCATACACTTTTCTTTAAAGGTATCATGTAGCATGGTTGAAATTTACAACGAAAAAGTACGAGATCTTCTCAACAGAGGGGAACAGCCACAACAAGGACTTCCGGTCAGGATGAGTCCTAATTGTGGTTTCTATGGTAAATATGATGCTTTTCCCCCTATAATTCAAATGATTCATAAGATTTCCAAAATGAAGCAAATATATGGAGTAAGTGTCTTCGGTAGTAACATCAGTACACGGACGAAAGTCAAGGGCGTAGCCTGGCTTAAAACGATGTGTAGGTACAGTTGTAGTGGGGTCCGGGGGCATGCTTCCCCTAAACAAATTCCATTGGGAGTTCTATGCCTGTCATAGGTGCATTTTGGCGTATATATCTGAAGTTTTTAGGGGCCTGGTTTTCCTTAATATTCACTGTTTTATAACTAAATAAATTGATAATAAATGTAATGTTTTAAGGTTTGTTCACTTTCATAAAGGGAAAAATGAAGTATCCTTCTGTCTCATGGTTTCAAATGGCTACTACTTCATACAACAGGTGTTTCAGTGTTTGTAGTTTACCCCATAGGAGTCCAGTATTTATTGCGTTTTTGGCATTTTTATTTTTTATTTTTCTCAGAAAAAAAACGCGTGCCTACAGTGCCTGTAGGAAGCTACGCCCCTGAAAATATGCATACATACTAAGTATATTGATTTTTTCCCCATTTGATTGATACATAAATAAATGCAGACAGACTGAGATTAGATCGTCTGTCGGTATTCAACATTACCTTAACCTACAGCAAATGTATCATTGTCAATTACACAAAAGATAATTTATGTTGTAGGAACATTCGTAGATACTAGTAATTAAAATAGTGTTTCATTTGTTAAAAAAATAAACGCAAAAACATTCTAAATATTCTAATGTAAAATACATACCTACACAAAGGACTTATTTAACGTTACTTTTCCCAGTTGAAGGCCTAATGACAAGCCCCGTGGCAGACTATCGCAGTTTACAGTACCACATGGAAGAAGGAAATAAAAACCGCACAGTAGCAGCAACCACGATGAATGAAACAAGCAGGTAAAACGTGTGACACGTTGTGGGTGATTGCAGGTCGTTGTGTAGCAGTTGACCAAGATACCAGCAATCAACTGATGAAACAAGCAAGTAAAACGTATGGCTCGTTGTGGGTGACTGTGAGTCGTTGTGTAGTAGTTGCCCGAGATACCAGCAATCAACTGATGAAACAAGCAGTTATAACATGTGGCGCGTTGTGGGTGATTGCAGGTCGTTGTGTAGTAGTTGACCAAGATACCAGCAACCAACTGATGAAAAAGCAAGTAAAACGTATGGCTCGTTGTGGGTGACTGTGAGTCGTTGTGTAGTAGTTGACCGAGATACCAGCAATCAACTGATGAAACAAGCAGTTATAACATGTGGCGCGTTGTGGGTGATTGCGGGTCGTTGTGTAGTAGTTGACCGAGATACCAGCAGTCAAGTGATGGAACAAGCAGGTAAAACGTATGGCTCGTTGTGGGTGATTGCGAATCGTTGTGTAGTAGTTGACCGAGATACCAGCAGTCAACTGATGAAACAAGCAGGTAAAACGTATGGCTCGTTGTGGGTGATTGCGAATCGTTGTGTAGTAGTTGACCGAGATACCAGCAGTCAACTGATGAAACAAGCAGGTAAAACGTATGGCTCTTTGTGGGTGATTGCGAGTCGTTGTGTAAAAGTTGACCGAGATACCAGCAATCAACTGATGAAACAAGCAAGTAAAACGTTTGGCTCGTTGTGGGTGATTGCGAGTCGTTGTTTAGTACTTGACCGAGATACCAGCAATCAACTGATGAAACAAGCAGGTAAAACGTATGGCTCGTTGTGGGTGATTGCGAGTCGTTGTGTAGTAGTTGACCGAGATACCAGCAATCAACTGATAAAACAAGCAAGTAAAACGTTAGGCTCGTTGTGGGTGATTGCGAGTCGTTGTGTAGTAGTTGACCGATATATCAGCAGTCAACTGATGAAACAAGCAGATACAACATGTGGCTCGTTGTTGGTCATTGCAGGTCGTTGTGTAGTAGCTGACCGATTGTAGATACCTGATGGAATTTTGTCAAATATTTCTTAAGAGCTTTATATGTACACGAATAGGTTTTGGAAAAGAGCAATGTAAAACAGACTGTATTTGTTGATGCGTATTGGTTTCTTTTCAAATATAGATATATATGTTTATTCAACAAATGTCTTGTTGTCGTCTTGAGGTTGTTTATGTTTTACATCATACTCATGTCGACTCTGTCATATTTGTAAAAGAAGCATAGTGCGGCGGGCAATATTTTATTAACGCCATTTCAGTTGATGATGTGACGTTGTTGTAAAGAGCGATATAGGAAGAAACCGTTAACTAGCATAAAGCACCGACTGGTCCAGAACGCTGGTCCCTGTTGCCCCTTCCCTTTATGTTTATTGTATAAACACCTGCTATATTTATTACGTTTTGCTGCTGCGGCAGCTGTGCATGTTGACTGTTGTTACGTCTCCTATTAAACATGCATTTTCTTATTTGTATTTGTACTGGGTATCATATAATGTATATAGTTTATTATACTTGTTGTATTTGTTCTTCTAGCAGTTACAGTCAAATTCAGTGAACATCAAACTAGCCAATGTGTGTTTTACTCATCCCATGCATTTCTCTTGTCACGCAGTCGAGCCCATACACTCGTGGTAATCAGTTTCGTGCAGAACTGTATCCGAGAAAACAGAACAAAACGGTCAAGAATATACATGGTGGACTTGGCAGGAAGGTATAATATTAATTTATAGTTAATTGATGTTGCTGACTTTCTCAGCCAATGCATCGCTTAGTCTTTTTACAAATAAAACGTTTCTTTTTTTTTCATATAAATTGATCTCGTTTTTAGTGATGAAAATGCTACCTTATGCTATTGTATCCAATGAAAAGCAAATACAAAACATTTTTCACTTCTTTTGCAGTAAATTATAAAATATTAAAAGGCACACACACGAAATTTATAATTTAAAATAAAATATGAACAAAAATAGAAGCATTTGCCCATGTGTTAAATTGGATAATAGAAGCTTTAAGAACGCCACAATGAATGCTTTTTAAATCAGATCCGTTCATGATTCTTTTTGGATACTCCGTCATGCATTTTAATTCAAACACTACAAGTATTTCTTAAACATGATTCCAACGACTGGTTTCATTCATGAATTATATGTAATCGGTTGTTGTCACTTAATGAAACCTCTGAGCGTGTTCAGTGCTATATGTTTCACGCCATGTTCTCGTACCATTGGAAGATATGAGAAGCAATTGTCAATATGCACAGTCATTTTAATTCAACTTCAACACATTAAATGCAGTTTTATGGACGGGAGGAGACTCCGGAACGAACTTCATTGGTGAGAGACCATGAGACCATTTGGCCACAGAGGATCACTAGCTGTTCGTGTATAACTTCAAATTTATATGCACATATAATTGTTGTCAACTTTGTTTTTGTCTTTTATTTTTTTTTTTTTTATTTCAGTGAAAGAGCATCACAAACAGGAGCTACAGGTGTAAGATTTGAGGAGAGCAAGAACATTAACCGATCACTTATGACACTTGGAACAGTCATCAAAAGTAAGTCACTAATAATTCCAGTATCTCATGTAAATGAAATGAAAAATGAAATAAATTTTGATAAAAGAAACCCATGAGGCAAAGAACCTCTCAAGTTCTGAAACTGACTCAAGCAGTAGTTAGTCTGTTTTCTAGCACGACGGTTTATCGTGTGGGAAATGCTTTTTTTATATTCTATTTATCCTCGCTCTCTCTCTCTCTCTCTCTCTCTCTCTCTCTCTCTCTCTCCCTCTCTTCCTTTCAATTAAGCTAAATACCCTTTTTCAGTTTCAGTCGATCTATTCTTTAGCAGTAAAATCCACTAATTTTCCTTTCCAAACTCAGTCATCATGCAATAGATTGACATATATACACAATGCATACTATCTCAGTAAGTAAACTATTCAATTAGTGCAGAAGAAACAACCATGAATAATTAATGCAGGTGCTTTAACCGTTTTCAGAACGGCTCAATTTGATGAGCTTTTATGTCATTGATTGTATCTTGGACATCTTAAGGCGGTGGTTTAATTTCAGATTTGTGTGCTGTAGCGAGTGGTAGAACTGATCAGGGACCCGGTAAAGATGACCTTGTTTACATAATAGATGATCTTGAAGTATTGCTAAAGAAACTATTATTAATAATTTATAAATGGATACTATTGAATAATTTATATATTAATTGTCAAACAAATAAACAAGTAATAACTATATAGGTACAACAGGCAACTGCCTTAAAAAACTAAACAAACGCCCTATCGGTAATTTAGGCATCGACCACCCAATTAAAGTTTTTAAAGAAATATTTTAATTGATTAATTCATTTAGTTAATTAAAATTATTTGTTACATCATAAATGTCGTATTGCAAATTATTTGCGTGTTTTCATGATTCTAGTCCCGTATCGAGACTCGAAGTTGACAATGTTGCTGAAGGATGCTATTGGCGGGAACAGTAAGACAATTATGGTACGCACACACTTAAATTGTATGTACATTCGATGCATACATCCCATTAATCTGTTCAAAACGTCAGTCTTTGTTTTATTTTAATGTTTTTTTTTCTGTGTGCGTTGATGTATCTCCGCCTCGTCTGCTATTCAATTCTGTTATTCCATAATTTAGTAAAGCAAGGCACAATGTTACAAATTCAGTTATTCAATGTTGTTTGAATATTTCTTTACAAATAAAGACAAATACTCCTCTGGTATCTAGATGGTATAGAACCAAGTCTGTTACAATCTTCGGTTTGTCTTCTGTACTTACAATGGATCCCTGTTACCAGAGATTATGTGCATATATTAACACGACGCTAAAATCATGCTTTATTTCAGGTTGCAACAATAAGCCCAACTAACGAAGCATATGAACAGACACTGTCTACTTTGAGATACGGTCAGTATTGTTAATATGTTTTGTTCTCTTCTGTAGTAGGTCATACGAACAGACTCTGTCGACTTTGAGATGCGGTCAGTATTGTTAATATGTTTTGTTCTCTTCTGTAGTAGGTCATACGAACAGACTCTGCCTACTTTGAGATGCGGTCAGTATTGTTAATATGTTTTGTTCTCTTCTGTGGTAGGTCATACGAACATACTCTGTCTACTTTGAGATACGGTCAGTATTGTTAATATGTTTTGTTCTCTTCTGTAGTAGGTCATACGAACAGACTCTGTCTACTTTGAGATACGGTCAGTATTGTTAATATGTTTTGTTCTCTTCTGTAGTAGGTCATACGAACAGACTCTGCCTACTTTGAGATACGGTCAGTATTGTTAATATGTTTTGTTCTCTTCTGTGGTAGGTCATACGAACAGACTCTGTCTACTTTGAGATACGGTCAGTATTGTTAATATGTTTTGTTCTCTTCTGTGGTAGGTCATACGAACAGACTCTGTCTACTTTGAGATACGGTCAGTATTGTTAATATGTTTTGTTCTCTTCTGTGGTAGGTCATACGAACAGACTCTGTCTACTTTGAGATACGGTCAGTATTGTTAATATGTTTTGTTCTCTTCTGTGGTAGGTCATACGAACAGACTCTGTCTACTTTGAGATACGGTCAGTATTGTTAATATGTTTTGTTCTCTTCTGTAGTAGGTCATACAAACATACTCTGTCTACTTTGAGATACGGTCAGTATTGTTAATATGTTTTGTTCTCTTCTATAGTAAGTCATACGAACAGACTCTGTTTACTTTGAGATACGGTCAGTATTGTTAATATGTTTTGTTCTCTTCTGTGGTAGGTCATACGAACAGACTCTGTCTACTTTGAGATACGGTCAGTATTGTTAATATGTTTTGTTTTCTTCTGTAGTTGGTCATACGAAAAGACGCTGTCTACTTTGAGATACGGTCAGTATTGTTAATATGTTTTGTTCTCTTCTGTAGTAGGTCATACGAACAGACTCTGTCTACTTTGAGATACGGTCAGTATTGTTAATATGTTTTGTTTTCTTCTGTAGTAGGTTTAAATGAGCATTGTTGCCAGTTGTTTGTTTTATTTAAAATGCAGTAAGGTATGTGTTTTGATATACGGGAGCAATTCATTGGTACTATAAATGAAAGTCTAATAACAATACATAAAAATGATTGATACATGTCGTAATTGCTCTTTTTTTATATACATATACCACTATACATGCTCAGCACATAAAGGGATAATAGCACTATGATCATTGGCATTAATCATGTTGATGGTCACATAACTCATCCCAATGCATAATGTGTTTTTAGAATATGAAAACAAATATTGTAAACTTAGTTTTTATTTACTTGGTGTTCATTAATTCAAATAGAAAAGTGAATATATATATGTATTATTTGCAAACAGGAAAAGAAGTTTAACAAAACATTTACTGTTAACATTGTGTAGCCGACCGTGTCAAGTCAATAAAGAATACGGCCAAGATGAACGTAGCGGCCACAGACAAACTGATAAAGGAACTGCTTGCTGAGAAAGAGGCGCTGCTTGCTAAACTTAAAAATAAACCCGACGCTCGACTTGGATACACAGAGAAGGGTGAGGATAAACCACTTTTTTGCTTAATTTATAAGCAAACCTGACACTCCACTTGTTTTTAATAAGTGGTCACTTCATAAAAATTAGATATAAAGCTTTGCTTTGGGGCTATACGACTATGATGACAGAGTGATGTAATGTATGACGCTATATTTCCATGGTCACTGACTAACATGATTATAATATATGTTGGCTACATGGCGATCATAGATAACGTATGAATTAGACTAGTTAGAATATTGCTCATGGTATGATTCAAAAGCATTTCTATCACTCTTCAGAAATTTCCTGTGATTCCATTGGTTGTTCTCTAAGATGTGCAGGTATTAAAAACTGCGTATACCGTCGGTAAAATAACTACGTTTTCGCGTCTAATGTATTGCTTCGTTATTTGTCACCGAAAACAGTGTAAACAGTAGTTTGAATTTTAGCAGAAACTAATTTTATAGCGCATTAATTGCTGATATGCGGCCTTTGGCTAAACGGTAAATTCAGTTTGTACACTAGCAACTCCAGTAACTTGGTTCAGCGACCAACTTTTAATGATAAAACGTATCATTGCGTTAGAATAGGGTGACGTATACTGTAATTTTGAATAAAAAAATACTCTATACTCAGTCCTATTTATTTTTATCACTTTTTTCTCTATATATTGATTAGCTTCCTCATAATGCTTTTGTCGTGTTTATTTGTCATCTGAGGGTATCTTTTAACAGGAATTCACCTTAGTAAACAGTAAGATATAGTACCTTTAGTCGTATTAGTAATATCATTGTGTCTTCCGCAGAAATAAAACGTTTGAGAGAGGAGCAGTTAGTTGAGGTGAGTTATTTGATACCTTAATTGAATGCATCGTAACCGCATGCTGACAGCATATAAACATATAAATACCAACGTTAATATATTTATATGACAACTATCATTATTAAGCTTAATAACTATATACACCTACATATCAGTTTGTTGATAAGATATATAATAGCGACGAAGGGACAGTCTTTAACTGATCAATTTTCGTATACTTCACGTTCAGACTCGGAACAGACAGTATCAAAGTGTTAAATGAACAACAATTATAGTTAACAGTCTCAAGTATGTGTTTTTTAAGTCAATTTCAGCATAACAGTTTAGTATGTATTTTAAAAATATCATAAACATTTTCTAAGATTTAAAGTATTAGTTTCGTGTTATATCACAATGGTTACACCGGATACTGATACTACTGATATAGTATGTTATATTATATAATACAGTATGTATGTCGTATTTGTTGAACAGTTTGTATTAAAGGTCGGAGGTCTTGGTTGCTTTACAGAATTGCCATTTTCTTTGATACTGCGTTTGGTATAGTCTACTTAATAGCACACATCTAAAAGGAGCAATTAAAGATTTTATTCATTTCTTTAGTAGCTATTGCCGTGTATGTATGTCGTTACAAACATAAACTTAACTATAGCCTTTTTAATAAAAAAATGATTTGATATAAACATTATGTTATTTTCATTACAAGACGTTTGTTTTTAAAATTTGATAAATTAGATGCATGCCATGTGTATTTATCTAAATAATGGCAGTTTTATAGCATTAAAACCATGTGTATATATCTATATACTGGCAGTTTTATAGCATTACAACCATGCGTATGTATCTATATAGTGGTAGTTTTATAGCATTACAACCATGCGTATGTATCTATATACTAGCAGTTTTATAGCATTACAACCATGCGTATGTATCTATATACTGGCAGTTTTATAGCATTACAGCCATGCGTATTTGTCTATAAACAGGCAGTTTTATAGCATTACAACCATGCGCATGTATCTATATACTGGCAGTTTTATAGCAATCTCATCATTTGTATCTATATACTGGCAGTTTTATAGCAATACAACCATGCGTATTTATCTATATCCTGGCAGTTTTATAGCATAACAACCATGCACATGTATCTATATACTTCGCAGTTTTATAGCATTATAATCATGTGTATTTATGTATATACTGGCAGTTTTATAGCATTACAGCCATGCGTATATATCTATAAACTAGCAGTTTTATAGTAATATAATCATGTGCATTTACCAATATACTGGTTGTTTTCTAGCATTACAACCATGTGTATGTATCTACATACTGGCAGTTTTATAGCATTACAGCAATGTGTATTTATATATATACTGGCAGTTTTATAGCATTATAATCATGTTTATGTATCTATATACTGGCAGTTTTATAGCATTACTACCATGTGTATTTATCTATATACTTGCAGTTTTAAAGCATGTTAATCATGTGTATTTATCTTAATGCTGGGAGTGTTAGAGTATTATAACCATGTGTATATATATATATATATATATATATTGGCAGTTTTATAGCATTACAGCCACATGTATTAATCTATATACTGGCAGTTTTATAGCATTACAACTATATGTATTTACGTAAATACTGGAAGTTTTATAGCATTACAACCATGCGTATGTATCTATATACTGGCAGTTTAATAGCATTACAATCATGTGTATGTATTTTTATACTGGCAGTTTTATAGCATTACAACCACGTGTATTTACATATATACTGGCAGTTTTATAGTATGACAACCATGTGCATGTATCTATATACTGGCAGTTTTATAGCATTACAACTACGTGTATTCATCTATATAATGGCAGTTTATAGCATTACAACCATGTGCATGTATCTATATACTGGCAGTTTTATAGCATTACAACCATGCACATGTATCTCCATACTTGCAGTTTTATAGCATTACAACCACGTGTATTTATCTATATAATGGCAGTTTTATAGCAATACAACCATGCGTATTTATCTATATCCTGGCAGTTTTATAGCATAACAACCATGTGTATTTATCTATATACTGGCAGTTTTATAGCATTATCATCATGTGTATCTATATACTGGCAGTTTTATAGCAATACAACCATGCGTACTTATCTATTTCCTGGCAGTTTTATAGCATAACAACCATGGGTATTTATTTATATACTGGCAGTTTTTTTAGCATTATTATCATGTGTATCTATATATTGGCAATTTTATAGCAATACAACCGTGCGTATTTATTTTTATCCTGGCAGTTTTATAGCATAACAACCATGCGTATTTATCTATATACTTCGCAGTTTTATAGCATTATAATCATGTATTATTATCTATATACTGTCAGTTTTATAGCATAACAACCATGCACATGTATCTATATACTGACCGTTTTATAGCATTATTATCATGTGTATTTATCTACATACTGGCAGTTTTTTAGCATTATAACCATGTGTATTTATTCTGTATACTGGCAGTTTTATAGAAATACAATCATGTGTATTGACCAATATACTGGCTGTTTTCTAGCATTACAACCATGTGTATGTATCTATATGCTGGCAGTTTTATACCATTACAACCATGTGTATTTATCTGTATACTGGCAGTTTTAAAGCATTATAAGCATGTGTAATTATATACATACTGGCAATTTTATAGCATAACAACCATGTGTATTGATCAATATGTTTGCAGTTTTATAGCATTATAATCATGTGTTTTTATCTATATGCTGGCAGTTTTATTGTATTATAACCATGGTATTTATCTATATACTGGTAGTTTTATAGCATTACATGTACAACCATGCGTATGTATCTATATACTGGCAGTTTTATAACATTACAATCGTGTGTATTTATCTGTATACTTGCATTTTTATAGCATTACAACCATGTGTATTTATCTATATACTGACAGTTTTATAGCATTATAATCACGTGTATGTATTTATATACTGGCAGTTTTTTAGCATTACAATCATGCGTATGTACCTATATACTGGCAGTTTTATAACATTACAATCGTGTGTATTTATCTGTATACTTGCATTTTATAGCATTACAACCGTGTGTATTTATCTATATACTGGCAGTTTTTTAGCATTACAATCATGCGTATGTACCTATATACTGGTAGTTTTATAACATTACAATCGTGTGTATTTATCTGTTTACTTGCATTTTTATAGCATTACAACCATGTGTATTTATCTATATACTGACAGTTTTATAGCATTATAATCACATGTATGTATTTATTTACTGGCAGTTTTATAGCATTACAATCATGCGTATGTACCTATATACTGGCAGTTTTATAACATTACAATCGTGTGTATTTATCTGTATACTTGCATTTTTATAGTATTACAACCATGTGTATTTTTCTATATACTGACAGTTTTATAGCATTACAGCCATGCGTATTTATCTATATACTGGCAGTTTTAAAGCATTATAATCACATGTATGTATTTATTTACTCGCAGTTTTATAGCATTACAATCATGCGTATGTACTTATACTGGCAGTTTTATAACATTACAATCGTGTGTATGTATCTGTATACTTGCATTTTTATAGCATTACAACCATGTGTATTTATCTATATACTAGCAGTTTTATAGCATTATAATCACATGTATGTATTTATTTACTGGCAGTTTTATAGCATTACAATCTTGCGTATGTACCTATATACTGGCAGTTTTATAACATAACATTCGTGTGTATTTATCTATAAACTGGCAGTTTTATAGCATTACATGTACAACCATGCGTATGTATCTATATACTGGCAGTTTTATAACATTACAATCGTGTGTATTTATCTGTATACTTGCATTTTTATAGCATTACAACCATGTGTATTTATCTATATACTGGCAGTTTTATAGCATTACAGCCATGCGTATTTATCTATATACTAGCAGTTTTATAGCATTATAATCACGTGTATGTATTTATTTACTGGCAGTTTTATAGCATTACAACCATGTGTATTTATGTATATACTTGCAGTTTTAAAGCATTACAGCCGTGCGTATGTATCTATATACTGGCAGTTTTATAGCATTATAACCATGTGTTTTTATCTATATACTGGCAGTTTTATAGCATTACAACCATGTGTATTTATCCATCTATTTGCAGTTTCATAGCATTACAACCACGTGTATTTATCTATATACTGGAATTTTTATAGCATTACAACCATGCGTAAGTGTATTTATACCCGCAGTTTTATAACATTACAATCGTGTGTATTGAACCATATACTGGCAGTTTTATAGCATTATAATCATGTGTATTTATGTATATACTGGCAGTTTTATAGCATTACAGCCATGCGTATTTATCTATATACTGGCAGTTTTATAGCATTATAACCATGTGTATTATCAATATACTGGCAGTTTTATAACAATACAATCGTTTGTAATTAACTTTATACTGGCAGTTTTATAACATTACAACGCTGCGTATGTATCTGTGTACTGGCAGTTTTATAGCATTGCAATCATGTGTATGTATCTATATACAATGAATGATAAATATAGCGTTACTATTTATTCATATATTTGTATTAGATTGGTCAAATCAAGAGCGAAATGCTGAATGCAGAAGCTGCCTGGCAGAAGCGACTGCAGGAAACAAAACAACACATGGAGGTATTGTGCCATGTTCCGTAAAATATAACCATTCTGTTCAGGTTTCCTATTGGTCACCATATGTAACGTTCTTTTCAACATACACTTTTGTGTTGCACACACCGCCCAAATAATACATTGGCCCGTCTCAACAACAGTGTATTGAAATGTTGGACTTCCATCATGCTAATTACATTTTGTTATATACCCAATCCATCAATATTTTGTTTTATTATATATTAAAAATCTAAAAATAAACCAATTATTATTGGTCAGTTTTCCCCTTGTGTACATAATATATCTTGTGTTTTTTTATCATTTTAGTAGTTTCTTAAATATATATAGGGAATATAAATGATTGATAATAATATACTAGAACAAGTATGGACTTTTCAATGTTGAATAATTTATGATGTGAATTCCACCAGAAAAGTAAATATTGACCTTGGCTGTCGCCTCATGTGTTATATGTCCCGCCCCCAACCAAAAGTGTGTTAAATGCCCCCACCATATTAAATGCGTATAACAAGCACCGTATCTCCAAAAGTGTGTTTCTGCCCTGTTCCAATAACATTTTGTTACATGCCCCGTGTTATATTTCCCAACATTGTATCACATGCTTCATCCTGAAATATTGCGTTTTGTCAAACTCCAACAGTAGTGTACAAACAACTAGTGTTATATGCCAGGTGGTACATACACGTGACTATTATGACATGTCCCGCCACACTAATAGTGAGATACACGTGCGGCGTCTCGTTATTTATTATAATTGCCTTGATGATTCAGGAGCAGCTAGAACGTGAAAGAAAAGAGAAGAAAGAGCGATCAGAGATACCACATATGTGGAACTTGAATGAGGACCCAACACTGTCAGGGAAAGTATACTATGTATTCAAAGAAGGTAAGATATTTCATTTTTATATTTAATATCATATATCTGGTAATAGTGTGGCAGGTATACGTGATGATGATAATTTTATTTATCGTCGCCACCGGCTTCACATATGGGCAACGCCTCCTGAAGAGTTAGTAATTTTAGCCTTTTGGAGAAGAGATTCAGAAGATCCCTTTATAGCGTCCCTCGTTCTTTTACATGCCCAGTGTTAAGCACCGATACATAGAACCACGATTTTTATTAAAGTGCCATCCGAAAGACTGATACGTATTTTTGGTTGGAGGGGCGGGTGATCGAAGTTGACCCCTGGGTTCGCAGTCCAAGATCTTAACCACTGGACCACTAATCCACTCCTATTTCGTTTTAATACACTCATTTTATGATGTGACGATGACTAATGAGCGAGGCTAGATGTACCAGTTAACGATATTTAGGATAGAACTTTGAATATGCATCCTTTAGTTATGTAATTTTGTTGGTTTTGACGTTTTCATACTCATATTTATTCATGAATTTAGAATAATGCATGAATTTGTAGACTGGTGCAACACTAATAAGCAAGAGTTTTATTTACAATGCTGTTATATCATTAATTAATGAATACAAAATGCCAATTATTAAACATTATACCACGAAATAGGAAACCATAACGTATTGTATTTAACAATAAACCTGGTATCGAGATCACAAAACTTTGTTCCGTGTTCAACTTAAACGTTCATGATCAACTATGAACGGATGGACAACCTTATAACAAAATACAAGTAAATACAAATTCGAGACAGCGTCAAGTGTTTGCGTTTTAAGTTGTGTTTTTAAATGAATCCTTGAAATCTTGCTGTAGTTGAGCATTAAAAAGCTTTACACAATCCCTTTTCTTACTGATTTCAGGGAATCCGGTTACGGTAGGGAATACTAGAGCAGCGTTATTACCCAAGGTGGAATTACACGGCCCAAGGTTTAAATAATATAATTATACGCTTTTACTTATTTTATTATATAAATATTTTAAACCCAGGCGGCTTTTTTTTCATGATGGAAGTTAAATATACATATATACTATTTGTTGTAATACGCAGAAAATATTGAGTTTGGCATGTATTTATGTTTAGTGTTTGATCACTGTTTTCTTATATTATTCATGTCAAATTTGCATTAAGCTAAATACAAAGGGTTCTCTGTGACTGACTGATCTAAGGCGCTGTCCCAAGACCACTTACCTCTCACCAACGATACCGTGTGTTCGAGCCCAAGTCGGCTCATTTATTCCATGTGAGAAGTTTGTCAGGATGGTGTTTTTACTCCAATTCATGTATTATATGTCTGATATATAACTGCACTTATATAATTGATTCTGCAGTACGGTTACTGTTAACAATACGTTAAACACCGCATTGTAAAGAAAAGTCGGGTAGAGTTGGTGATATTGTATTCCTAATGTAAACATATATTTATACTTTTTTCTAGCATAGCAAAAGAACATGCCTATCTACAGAACCGGAAGTCAGTTGTCACCTTACAACCTTTGCAAGGTCTTGTGAAAGTCAATGGCGTTCAAGTAATACAGCAAATTGTTCTAAAACACCAAGATAGGTATTAATGCTGTTTTACATTTAAAAGAAGTCAGTACTTAATTCTGAAAATGTCAAACGTCTTGAACTTTATCAAGGCATATCCAGCCGCGCATTAATTCATTCCCTATATATCTTAATTAGCAGTTAAGCTAACGTCAACTAGACTTCATTAATCCCCTAAATATCAGCCAAGCTTACGTCAACTTGACTTCATTAATCCCCTATATACATTTGTTTATTATCAGTCAAGCTAACGTCAATTGTACTTCATTAATCCCCTAAATACATTTGATAATTATCAGTCAAGCTAACGTCAACTGTACTTCATTAATCCCCTAAATACATTTGATAATTATCAGTCAAGCTAACATCAACTAAACTTCATTAATCCCCTAAATACATTTGATAATTATCAGACAAGCTAACGTCAACTGGATTTCATAAATCCCCTAAATACATTTGATAATTATCAGTGAAGCTAACGTCAACTAGACTTCATTAATCCCAAAAATAAATTTGGTTATTATCAGTCGAGCTAACGTCAACTAAACTTCATTAGTCCAATAAATCCATTTGTTAATTAGCAGTCAAGTCAAGCTAACGTCGATTAGACTTCATTAGTCCCCTAAATACATTTGGTAATTATCAGTGAAGCTAACGGCAACTAGACTTCGTTTATCCCCTAAATATCTTTGTTAATTATCTGTAAGTATCTTTTAATATTAATTTAATAACGCGTTTATAGTGTATTATTAAGTCTACCATCTCATTCTTTAGTTCAACATATACATTTAATATACATAATTGTGCTTGTAAGTATTTAAAAAAAATCATACTTGATAGATTTGTTTAAGGGTCTCGTTAAAGATAACTAATAATAAAAAACGGAAGAAAGAATCCTTTGAAATTACACAGTGCAAGCAACAGAAGAAAAAGCGAACATGGTGTATGGGGAGGATGCTAATGAAACACATACCACATATTACGCCCCCACCCATCGGGCCGGCTTAAGCGATATTTGGTTCTTGCGCAACGCTAGTATAGGTCCATGACACGCTGGTGTGGGTCCATGACACGCTGGTTTGGGTCCATGACACGCTGGTATGGGTCCATGAAACGCTAGTATGGGTCAATGACACGCTGGTACGGGTCTATGATACGCTGGTACGGGTTCGTGACACGTTAGTATGGGTCCATGACACGCTGGTATGGGTCCATGACACGCTAGTACAGGTCCGTGACACGCTGGTATGGGTCCATGACACGCTGGTATGTATGGGTCCATGACTCGCTGGTATGGGTCCATGACATGCTGGTATGGGTCCATAACACGCTAGTATGGGTCCATGAGTCGCTGGTATGGGTCCATGACATGCTGGTATGGGTCCATGACACGCTAGTATGGGTCCATGACACGCTGGTATGTGTCCATGACACGCTGGTATGGGTCCATGACACGCTGGTATGGGTCCATGACACGCTAGTATGGGTCCATGACACGCTGGAATGGGTCCATGACACGCTGGTATGGGTCCATGATCCCAAGATATAATAGCAACACTGAATCAAAGTAGTGGGCGCCAGTTTACGATACCACACAGTGTTAGACTGATGTTGTTGTGAAAGTCACTATCTGAGAATATCATACCGTAGCAGCACATGCCATAACCAAAGAAAGAAAATATCAGACTCGATTTTATTGAGTCGGTTTAAGTTACTGATGTAAAACGTCTTGACAAATGTTACATATTTCATTACTCTTCGTAAAAAGACCCAATAAAACCGTATCTGCTATTTGTATTTCTAAGTTGCCTTGTGCTTCTAATGAATATCGTGTCATATAATTCATATTAAAATAGTTTTGTGGAAGACGAATATCGCAGGTTTCATAAGAATATATTGGATATTATCAAAAGCATTGTATGCATGGTTCGTGTAGTCATACACTTAATGGCACAATTGATCTGGCGCGGGCTGTTAATCGAACAATTCGACAATCCAGTCAGCGATCGTTATTGGTTCCGATGCCGCCATTTTACTTAAATAAGCGAACGACCTTTAATTAAACCTTAGATTGTATATCGTTGTATTAACAAAACAAAACCACGTGGTCAGTGGACAGAGCGATAGTCGCTCTCGCGTCAGGTCAATTTACGACCAACTGTAATATTCTAGGCACGTATCAGACACTTGCTAACGAACATGTTCATATCATTTATTTTATATATTTCAGGATATTATTCAGTTCCAACAATTTGTTCGTATTCCATCATCCCCAGGAAGAATACGGCATGAGAAAGGCTGGTAAGGTCATGAAGACGATAACATATGAGATGGCTCAATACGAGATAGGAAAATATAGTCAGATTGATACAAGTGAAGGTGAGGCAAATGAACTTATATCTAAATTTACCAAATGTATTTACATGTTGATTTATAGTTAACCCGCAACAACTGTAGTTCCAAAATATTTGTCAAAATATTGAGTTGCGGTATTAAAATGATTAAAAAATGTCAGTTTAATAATATAGACTTTGACATTGTTATCCAAATTGTTCTATTTCATTAAAGATCAAATTACAAGGAATTTTGTTGTTGTTGAGAAAATACATAAAATGACATGTGACGGGTAAGCTGTTTCGTTCAGTATACGAATAGATATATACATGTATATATATTATTTTCTTGCTTACATACTAGTTGAATACATTTTGGTATTACATGTGTACGTGTATATATATATATATATATATAACATATTATTTTGGCATAATAGAATAATCTAAAGTATAATTTCAATCTAATTATTCTTGGTTATAAATATATAGTAATTGTATTTTTTCAGATGGTGTAAGGGGAAAATTCGGTTCCACAATTGTAGGAATCTTTTATATTTACATATGTGATCAAAATGTTTTTACATTTTAGATGTTTTTATGGCAAATGACTGTGACCATCATTTTTATTTTTTTACATTTTTAGGTTTCACAATTGTCACATTTATGACCATTTTCACATTTGTTACTATTTTCACATTTGTAACTATTTTTCGCATTTTAGGGGTCATACAGATTAAAACCATGTCCGTTATAATACAACATTGCACTATGGCAGGCCAGACATTTACTGAATTGTTTTTGGATAGCTAATATCTCTTTAAGATTAACCGTTAAACGTATAGCTTGTGTTTTGATTTAGATAATAGAGGTCACTATCAATAATTAAAAGAATATATTTATACAACTATCTACCTTTTAAGTGGCCAATAGTTAATACTATTTATTCAAGGGAAATTATTATTGACCCAAAGTAGGGATCTATTGGCTCATTTTGAAGGGATAAGTGATCAATAGTTCATTTTATTTGACCAGTTTAGTTCAATTTACAACCAATCAGATCGAAGCATGCATAATTAATAATGATGTATTTTATTTAAGACAACGCGTGGTTACGTCAAGAAGTGGCGGAGACGCTAGTGAGGACACAAGATGCTAACGCGATGGCGTTACAGATGAAACGATGTGTAGTGTTTGAACCATTGGTTATTGCTAAGCTCGTATTAGGACAAGACTTTCAACGGTCTCAGGTCATCTACATTAACAATTAGATTTGATGTTGTAAACCTTTCATATTACTTGTAAAATACATTAATTCAATCTAAACTAAGTTTTTCTCATGCCCCTGATGTGAATACAATATCATGCTTCTTAGCACTGTGCAAACCAGATATTGCTACTTGTCAAATATATTTTACCTCTACCAAATGTCTCTGAGTTGGAAATACTTTCAGATAGGGAGGTCCATGAGATACTCTCTCTCTCTCTCTCTCTCTCTCTCTCTCTCTCTCTCTCTCTCTCTCTCTGTCTCTCTCTCTATATATATCTATCTTTTAGATAACTGAAATTGTCCTCTAAAATGATATGCTTTCATGCTCGTTTTTGTGTTATTTCATTTTAAGATGATATCTGCGTTAAAACTACTATTTTTTAAACTTTTATACTAATGAGATCGTTAAGATATCATTCTATTATATTTATGAAACTGAGAATCATAACAAAAATGGATAACAAAGTATATATCTTTTTAAAAATTAAATTGAAAACTAAATTTTTCTCTTATATATTTTTTCTATGGATAAAAAATCGTTTATACTCCACTCACTTTTTATATGTTTTTTAAACAAAAACTCTTAAAACTAAAGGTAGTGATCATTAAACATTTTTAAATTTCAATTTCCTTTGTTCAAATGTCAGCACCTCCAACATTTATAAAGAAAAACACAGGCTACCGTGCATTTCAAAGAAATATTTGTCAAATTACCTTAAATAGGGAATATTTTGATGTTATTTAAATCATTTTTATATTTGATGACATTAGAAAAATGATTTAGTTAAAAATTAGTTTAAACATATTATCATACTCTTGTATAACTTTTTGAAAAGACGAAACAAAAAAACTTCTAAAGTTACCCCTGTTTGGAACGCCACACACGACTTTGATGGTTATTATTCATTATGATGTGGTCCGATGACATTATGCCGTGGTTACTTTTCATTCAGATGTGGTCACTTTACATTATTATGTAGTTCGTTGTCATTCTGTTGTGGTTCGATGTCATTCTGATGCAGTCATTTTACATTTTGGTGTAGTTGGATGTCATTCTGATTTGGTTCGATGTCATTCTGATTTGGCTCGATGTCATTCTGATTTGGTTTGATTTGGTTCGATGTCATTCTGATTTGGTTCGATGTCATTCTGATTTGGTTCGATGTCATTCTGATTTGGTTCGATGTTATTCTGATTTGGATCGATATCATTCTGATATGATCATTTTACATTTTGACGTCATAATGTAAAGTGACCACGTCAGAGTGACATCGAACCAAATCAGAATGACATGGAACTACATCAACATGTAAAATAACTATATCATAATGATATCGAACCACATCAGAATGACATCGAACCAAATCAGAATGACATTGAACTGCATCCAAGTGAAAACTGACCACACCAGAATGATATCGAACCACAACAGAATGACAACGAACAACATCATAATGTAAAGTGACCACATATGAATGAAAACTAACCACAGCATAATGTCATCGGACCACATCATAATACAATTAACCATCAAAGTCGTGTTTGGCGTTCCATACCCCTGCGCGTTATTTTTGTTGGTAAGAAAATGATGCCAAAACAAACAATATCAAAACATTTTTTTGTTTATGGCTTAAATGATGGTTCAATGTACCCCTATCCATAATACTGCAATGACTATAATGGTTTTGTAAAAGAAATACAATTAAAATTTAAGATATGAAATTTGCGTAAATGAAAATCTGAAAACTCCAGACCCAACATCTTTTACACAATTTATGGCATTAAGTTATCAGGGTATTTTAAAAATATTGCTAGAAATATTGTCATAGTTCAGGTTTCTCTCTCCAGATTTACGTTTTGGTACAAACCGGATGTGGAGGAGAATTCATTTGGAGCCGTAACCATTTTCTGGACAGATTCGACCTCATGGTAGATATGTTTCAGAAATATGAAAATGGGAGTCGCACCTGGGAGCCTAAGATAAAAGTAAACAGTAACCTATTAACACATATGTTCAGTTAATGATATACGTATAGCGTTTTTCAGTTTATAGGTCTTTATATAATGCAAAAAATAAAACAATTGTTGATGTGTATGCATTTATAAACTAAACTCAATGTGGATTGTCATTTTAAAATAAGTGTTGTGTAGTAAAACATATACTTTGATATTAATGTGTATGCGAGCATCTTATGGATCCGATGTAAGCCATTATTATCAGAACCGCTTTATAATCTAGTGCACAAATATTTACTTTTCAGCAGCTATTGAATGTGATGTGATATGCACCAGAACAATGGACGTTGGCAGAGGCGTCTCGACAGCTTGTTCTATTATATAACCCATCACTAATATTGCCTTGATCTATTTTTAGTAACGAAAAAAATATGAATATAAAAAAGATGAATATATAATAGGTTAAAATAAAAAAGTGAATATAAAAAGAGTACATGTATATATGAAAAATGGTTAATAGTATATACCTGAAGGATGGATAGTATCAGGGATAGGCAAATGAACCAATGCTATTTTTTTAATCATTTTTAGATTATCTAATAATAAAAAACACTTTCTAAAGATAATGCAATTAACTAATTTTAGCAATGATTAATATACCGTTTCTAGTTCAAAGATTTAAAAAAATTTAATAGTCTTTTTGAAAACTTTTTTATTCAAAATAGTGTTACAATGATACACGGCGAACATTCTACCGACCCTCCTGACTGGTAAGAAAACTCTTATTCAATCTAAGTATAATGATTCGGTTTCATTTAGACACAGGATCCGTTTTGGGAGCCTCTGGAGACGCCAACACTGGTCGGTGTTTCATACATACCACTGGAATCTATAGCGTATATGCTGGACATAGAAGAACAGAAGATCGGGGTCTATGACTATCACGCAGTCCATATTGGGTACCTGTCTGTATCGCTGATTCCCTGCACAGAGGAAGAAGACGAATGCTCTGAGGAAATGGCAGTAGAGGAACCAATCGATCTTGTACGAACACGTGGGCATTCTTTTTATACTATATGGGTTACTCTTTGTACCAATAAATTGATAAATGAAAATATACGAGAAGGTGACGACACTTTCCGAAAACATTAAAAAGTGCATGATCATAATGAAATTTAGCAAAATAAGTACAGTACAGTTGATTTTCATCTATCATGTTTAAGGGCATCACTCTGTGTGTATACTGTTTGAAGTTCTGAGGAAGAAGTTGTGGAACTAATGTATTAATACTAATTTGAATTTATTTGGAAATAAATCGATGCCAATTGTCTTGAGCCAACAAGGTTTATAGATATTGTAGATTTTACCGTCTTGTGTGTGTATTTTTGAAGATGGATGTACGGTGCCGTGTTTGTTAAACAATTTGTAGAATTATGTACATAACTGTTCGTATACGCTCACCATATCTCTATTGTAACTACATTTGATTTTGTCGAGTGCTGCATCGTAGTATGAAAAATGTATATTTGCAAATTTGGATTTTATTTATCAATGATGTTTCTTTCTATAAACGTTAAATGTGGCTTCCTGTTCAGCTTGTTTTAAATTCAACTTGCAATATTGTTGACATTTGAACTTTGACTTGAAGCTACAAATATTGTCTTATTGTATCAGTCATTAAATCGCTAATATTATTACAAAATACAACGATTTGTTTTACAAAGAAATTCCCATCCGTTTTCAGCGGTAAACCCGACCCCTAAAGCCATTATATCCAATGAAAACATAAGTTGAGCGCTCGAAAGACTGCTACTCAGGAACAAGTAGATCAACATCTAAATTGATTAGAAGTCACAAGGAATTAGGAAACTCTATACCGCGTCTGACCTATTAACGTTATCCATGTTTATTTCCAGCTTGGAACGAATATAACTTTCAAGTTAAAGATCAAAGGGGCAACAGGCATACCAAAACGTTTTAAATCGGTGAGTTCAAGTTTAATATGATACTAACTAACAAGCTCAATACATCCGGGTTCTCTACATTCTTGACTGTTTTTCATGCACTGAGTACCAAACATTACGGGTAAATACATTTTCTATCAAACATCTTAAAATTTATTTATTCATTCAAGAAAAACAAAACAATACAATAATAGTTGCCATTTTCTCAACGAATCGCACCAAAGGTCTCATCAGATTAAGAATGACGCACGAACTGTTAAAAGACGCCAATGTGAAGATAAAACCTTGTTTACGTGTGCACCAAACCTCGCTCTTCCCCTGACTGTTAACAACTTTGGAGCAAACGTCTCCCCAACATATTTAAGGAGATTGACTTGACACTTTGCATGCACGCTCAAAATTTAGTGCAGTGACGCAAATTTTGTGACGCAGACTTAATTGCATGCAGAGTTTCTACCGTTGTATTTATTAAATTTGCTGTATTTACAATATGGAATTTCTTGTGAAGCAAACTACTTCCATAGGTTTAAGGCGATTGCCTTTGAACTTTACTTACATCAACATTAAATATAGATGTGAGTGATGTATATTTTGACTTACTTATGTCTATGACTAACTATGGTCTTTGTAGCCAGTAAAAGTCCTGTATTTACCCATATTTATATGTTGTTATACTATACTTTATTAAACACATATTTCGATTTTCCTGCGATGTATATTACATGTACATATTGCCCATTGTTAACATGTTTTGAGCGAACTTTTGCCAATTTTGTAATTCCTTTTCAGTCTTGGTGCCATTACACGTTCTACGATGAGCAAGTCCGCCGTTATACGGACGAGGTTGCTGGTGCCGTACCTAAGTACAACTTTGAACACACGCATAAAATGACACAGTTAAGCCAAAATGTATAAAAGTTGTATTATGTTGCTAAGTCGCATGTATTTATTTTATCGCATTTAGTCGCATTACCATTTCACATTTTAGTATGAATTTAGAACATTTGACATAATAATGTGTTGAATTAACATTAATGTTTTAAGATCGACTACTCGTGTATTATTTACTGAGCGTACCTACATGTTCAGTTATCTACCATTAACATTTATTTATTACTATAGTCGAATGTATTTACGCATATACAAAACACACATGTTCAGGCATGCATGAATCAGCAGACGGGTCTTACCAAAAGTACTCACAGCATTAACGAAGAGAGTGTGAATACTGGCACTTTTATTTCATATGTGGGTTAACATATTGTTTGGTGCAATTTCATATGTGGGTTAATATATTGTTTGGTGCAATTTTATATGTGGGTTAACGTATTGTTTGGTGCAATTTAATATGTGGGTTAACATATTGTTTGGTGCAATTTCATTTTTTTTTTCTAATTAGTCAAATCCGAAGAAATTTTCTTTTGTATATTTTGATATTATGTTCACATTTACCAGTAACAGCTATAATTTGATAGTATTGCAAATAGTATTTTATATTGTGATTACATTAAAGGTGAGTGCCTTAATCGAAAACTAACGTTACATGATATGGTACCAGTGTTGTCATTAATATGGTCTCTTTCTGTACCATCAATACAGCCGGGTCCGATAAGATCAGTCGGTTACGCGTCTGACTATCAATCCTGGGGTCGCGAGTTCAAATCCTGGCCCGGCAACAGTTTCCGTGATGATTGATATACGACATTGCGGCTCATCATAATTCATCTCTTACCGCTGATTCAAGTGGGGAAGTTATCAGTTACTTGCGGAGATGGGGTGTTCTCGAGTACTGGTTAATCCAAAGAGATAGTGGTTAGGTTAACTGGTCGCCTGTTAGCCCTCGATGGCATAAAAATGACGCTAAATAATCAATCAATCAATCATGACCCACCGATACACAAGTGTTATCTAATGTATGCACTACTGTAATATACTTTCCAATACTGACGAATAAAAAAGGCTTAAAAACATCACATTTCGCAGATGATACAATACTTGGAAGATAGGTCGATTATGGTTGAGATATACGGACGACAGAGCGGCAACTCGGATCAAGTCAGAAGGGGAAGCACGCTTAACACATACACCATTGCAGACGCGAGACGCCTCAGTACTTTTTCTGGCGTATTGGCTGGTGACGCCGATAGAAACAGCGCCACAAACATGTCCACCAACTCTGAACCGGAAATGGAAAATAGACAAACATTTGACGAAAGAGCTACGACATTACATCATGGTATTTCTTTAAGTCTTTTTATTGTTAAAAAACAATGATTGTTCAGTGTAAAGTGACATACGATTCAAATCGATCGATTTTACTCAATGATTGCACATCAGTCACCTCTCTACACTATGGATATATGCAAAACTTTAAAGATATGTTGATATACATGTATAACTTGATGAAAATTAAATTTCAAGAATGTAAACAAATACTTTTTTTGGAAGTTCTTTTGAAAATAACACACTCGGTGCTTTTTCCGTGAATGACACACGTGGGCTCGAGAAACTTAAAACCTTTTGATAGATTTTTTTCCTCTTTCAAATATAGAAACATAAAATTATGGGTGGCATATTACAAACTGAGTAGGGTATTTTTATTTTATATATCCATCTTGTAGATACATGTAGTATCATTTAACAATGTTGTTAGCATAATAAACGTGTCATCAATAGGTCGTAATACGACGTGTTTTCGAAAATAATGAAATAAACTAGGAGAGATAAAAATGTTATTTTGAATACAGCGTTTTATTAAATAACTTCTTATAATTACATAATAATGAAAACCTTCACGCTGCAATCTTATTTTAATATTTGACAGGAGCTGAGTTTAGAACAATAGCTGTGCAACGGTGGTAATTGCATTCCGCAAGACTGATAAAAATATAATGTTTGAAATCACATATAACTTTATTGTCTAATTCTTACATAAGTTGTTAAACTATATTGACGTATATGTCAATGGTATGCATGCCATTTTTTACATTTAAATAGATACAAACAACAAACACGACGAGGAGGTGTCACAGGTTGAAGAACATGTCGAAACTGTAATAATGTCCAAACAAGCTAATACACCTACCATCAATCACAGTACAGTCGATACAGCGGACCACTGTGTTGATTTCATGGATGAAATGAGAAAAGGAATTACCGATGTTATGAATGAAGTAATGAGAGTCAATGGTGTTAGTACTAAAGACGAGGTTAAAGATCTTGATCAAAACAATATACAGGGTATATCACAAGTCGCAGCTAATACATCCGTACAGATGATGAGAGATGCTTTTGTAAGTGTTTGAATGTTATCATAGATCTATAATGGACTATAAATTATATGTAAAATCATAAACCATAACTCGTGAAGTTCTGTATATATCATATATCTGAAACGCACTAAGTGTCCTCAGATAAACAATCCGTGAAGAGTAGATGCATGTTCAGATGCACAGAGTCTCGTTTTGTGTTAAGTTCTACAGAATTACACCTGATTCTTATTAGTTAACCTTTGATTTGATTTTATATTTTACACGACATCTCTCTCCCGAAGCATCGGTTGATTAATTCGGTTCTCTTCTATACTTCTATTTCAGCGAATCAGACGTAGCGTAAAGTATAGGGCTACTGTTATGAGTACAATAGGACATATGTGCATGATGTCATATGGACGTGTACATGTAGTCATGTGTAAAACAAGCCACGCTTCGTGTCATGTTATCGCAACAGTTTCTGCTTAATTGATATAGTCTGAATGCTTGTGGTGAAACTGTTCTAAACTAAACACGTTTTAACAACTGTGTATTGTGAAATTAACTGCACACTGCTTTGGTTTACATACGTAAATATAATTATGTATTTGTAGCAGGCAAACACCAACGAGCTTAGACTAAACCATAGCGATCTGGCTGAGGCAAAGAAAAAGCTTGTAAGTACATCACTTTTATAATAATCTCCAATGTAAGATTATTAAAGGATACATATAATACATTAATTGTATATTTTACTAAACAAGATTCCTGCGTATCAAATATCTCATTTGTGTCGTCTGGTAGCAGATGCGAATTTGGAGATTAGGATATAAATACCAACACAATATCTTACCTTATCATAAATATAAAACAAAACACTGCTGTAGCTCTTTCACCATATTACCTAAATACTAAGTTGCCTTCACCTCTACTATAAAAGACAAACATTATCTGTAGCTCTAGTAGACATAGATGTAAAGTTGCTTACACCTCTGCAATAAAAGACAAAACCTTATCTGTAACTCTAGTGAACATAGATGCCAAGTTGCCTACATCTCTTCAATAAAAGACAAAACCTTATCTGTAGCTCTAATGAACATAGATGCTATGTTGCCTACACCTCTACAATAAAAGACAAAACCTTATCTGTAGCTCCAGTAGACATAGATGCTAAGTTGCTTTCACCTCTACAATAGAAGACAAAACCTTACCTGTAGCTCCGGTTGAAATAGATGTCAAGTTGCCTACACCTCTACAATAAAAAACAAAACCTTATCTATAGCTCCAGCAGACATAGACGCCAAATTGCCTACACCTCTACAATAAAAGACAAAACCTTATCTGTAGCTCCAGCAGACATAGACGCCAAATTGCCTACACCTCTACAATAAAAGACAAAACCTTATCTATAGATCCAGCAGACATAGATGCCAAGTTGCCTACACCTCTACAATAAAAGATAAAATCTTATCTGTAACTCTAGTAGAAATAGATGCCAAGTTGCCTACATCTCTACAATAAAAGACATAATCTTATCTGTAGCTCTAGTGAACATAGATGCCAAGTTGCCTACACCTCTACAATAAAAGACAAAACCTTATCTGTAGCTCTGGTAGACATAGATGCCAAGTTGCCTACACCTCTACAATAAAAGACAAAATCTCATCTGTAGCTCTGGTAGACATAGATGCCAAGTTGCCTACATCTCTACAATAAAAGACAAAATCTTATCTGTAGCTCTAGTGAACATAGATGCTAAGTTGCCCACACCTTTACAATAAAAGACAAAATCTCATCTGTAGCTCTGGTAGACATAGATGCCAAGTTGCCTACACCTCTACAATAGAAGACAAAACCTTATCTGTAGCTCTGGTAGACATAGATGCCAAGTTGCCTACATCTCTTCAATAAAAGACAAAACCTTATATGTAGCTCTAATGAACATAGATGCTATGTTGCCTACACCTCTACAATAAAAGACAAAACGTTATCTGTAGCTCCAGTAGACATAGATGCTAAGTTGCTTTCACCTCTACAATAAAAGACAAAACCTTACCTGTAGCTCCGGTAGAAATAGATGTCAAGTTGCCTACACCTCTACAATAAAAAACAAAATCTTATCTGTAGCTCCAGCAGAAATAGACGCCAAATTGCCTACACCTCTACAATAAAAGACAAAACCTTATCTGTAGCTCCAGCAGACATAGATGCCAAGTTGCCTACACCTCTACAATAAAAGATAAAATCTTATCTGTAACTCTAGTAGAAATAGATGCCAAGTTGCCTACATCTCTACAATAAAAGACATAATCTTATCTGTAGCTCTAGTGAACATAGATGCCAAGTTGCCTACACCTCTACAATAAAAGACAAAACCTTATCTGTAGCTCTGGTAGACATAGATGCCAAGTTGCCTACACCTCTACAATAAAAGACAAAATCTCATCTGTAGCTCTGGTAGACATAGATGCCAAGTTGCCTACATCTCTACAATAAAAGACAAAATCTTATCTGTAGCTCTAGTGAACATAGATGCTAAGTTGCCTACACCTCTACAATAAAAGACAAAATCTCATCTGTAGCTCTGGTAGACATAGATGCCAAGTTGCCTACACCTCTACAATAAAAGACAAAACCTTATCTGTAGCTCTGGTAGACATAGATACCAAGTTGCCTACACCTCTACAATAAAAGACAAAACTTTATCTGTAGCTCTGGTAGACATAGATGCCAAGTTGCCTACACCTCTACAATAAAAGACAAAACCTTATCTGTAGCTCTGGTAGACATAGATTCTAAGTTGCCTACACCTCTACAATAAAAGACAAAACCTTATCTGTAGCTCTAGTAGACATAGATGCTAAGTTGCCTACACCTCTACAATAAAAGACAAAACTTATCTGTAGCTCTGGTAGACATAGATGCTAAGTTGCACATACCGCTACAATAAAAGACAAAACTTATCTGTAGCTCTAGTAAAAATAGATGCCAAGTTGCTTTCTCCAATACAAAAAAAGACATCAATCTCTGTGTTTTCAATGATACTATTACTTACTTCTCTGTTAATGTATGAAACAATGTTGATGAAACAATTAATGTTGCTTTACAGCATCGAAGTCATTAAAGTAGCGTTTGTTTATTAATTTCCATTGTATTTAAATTAATTCTATACTAATTGTAGGACATAATCTACAGATTGGTGTGTGATAAAAATGACTCGATGGTAAGTGGTATATTTTATTTATAGTAATGGCACAGTTGGAGACACATGCGTCTATAAAAATAGCATATATGATTATCTAACAAACGTACTTGGAACAAATCATATACAACACTCTTCAACGTTTGTACATTTCACAACACCTTTGAAAAAATGATACATTGTTAGTTAAGATTGTGCTTAATAAATACGGTTAAAAAGTGAGGTGCAAAAATAGCAAAATGACAGAAACACTTCCTTACTTCAGTTTATATTGTATATATCAAATTATTGATGTGCATGAATACATATAAGTAATTATACATTTAATTTCATCATCTAACAAATGGATACAAAGTTTAACGTGTAGCAGCCATGTCAATTTTCATCTAAAATACCATTTTTTCACCCAACAAACCATTTACTCTCTAACTCACTGACCACTCATACGTGTATACAATTTACCCACCTAACAGACATATCAACCACCTAACAGACATATCAACCACCTTACAGATATTCCAACCACCTAACAGATATATCAACAAATTACAGATATAACAACCACCTAACAGACATATCAACAACCTAACAAACATATCAACCACCTAACAGACATATCAGTCACCTAACAAACATATCAACCACCTAACAGATATATCAACCGCCTAACAGACATTTCAACCACCTCAGCGGCATTTCAACCGACTTACAGATATTCCAACCACCTCATCGACATTTAACCACATTTAACAGACAGTTCATTTCACATGGTATGAATTAGTGACAAGTATCAGTACGTAAACACGTCCGTGAACACATGCACACATTACACACACATACGTACACTCACACAGGCACCGTAAATACTTATATACATAAATGTTTTACACCGGAACAAGATATTGTACTATGCAGACGTATGTCTGAATACATGTGTAAACACAACAACGACATAAATTGCGTGTATGTGTTATACAGAACATAAAAACAAATTGATTTATTATTGTTGTTGTTTTGATTATGAGAGAAAAGTGAAACGCACTCTACAAGTGGTCTGAGTAAAATATGCAGCAGCAAAGGCTGTATATACCGGTTTGGGTATTAAGGCTACCAATGCAAACATGTTATGTAACGCCAACAGGCCGGAAGATTCCAGGCTCACTCCTTATGTAAAAAACATTAACAAATTAACATATATATAAAAATCAGCAGGTGAAGAATGAAGCTAGAACCTAAGCTACAGAGTTTCAACATTTCAACAGTGGATCGATATTTTTGTTTTAACTGCGCACCGATTAAATAAAGCGGTGTACAGGATGAAATGTATACAAGAACACATCGGCATCAAAGTCGACCGGGCTATAATTGTATGGATGAAAATTTATACAGCCTTGATGTAAACTGTGTAGATTAAGTTTTCCTTGTAAAACCAAATGCTTTGGCATAAAGTATGCAAATTACATGTACTTGAGTAGTGTGCAGTGAACCTTAATGTGTTCTTCCAGTTACATTCGAGTAAATCATATTTCAATAACCAGTAACCATACCAGACCAGGATCTGTCGTTATCCTTTCCCTAGTTTGAAACAATAAGCAACTTATAATAACACACCATATTTTCCGCCGCCAATTAACAGAAAATGTTTGATAACTGACTTTCTGGGACCTTCTTTACATCTTTGTTAGAACATAACTGTCACCGTTTTGACCCCTCTTTTTAGATGTGGAGTTTTGATTCATATTTCTTTTGCATAATAAGGTGTGGAGCTTTAGTCTCCTTTCTGGGCACATATTGTAAGACTTTTGACCCCTTGTTCAATCCGGGGTTCAATCCAATCATGCCAAGGAACTCCAGTTGAAATGTATAACGTCTCACTACACAGTTACGCCCTTTTCTCCCCCCACGGTAATGATTCTTACGATTAAAAAAGGCCTATGTAATTTGGTTTTGAACTATTTTCTAAATGGTTCGTAGTGGTTGTGATTTCTTGCTGCAGATGAGTAGAGCACAAGTTTGCATAGCATATACTGCAATAAGACATCACTGGTGTTAAAAAAGTGACTTTTATAGGATTTCAACATAATTATGCATGTATTTATGAGCATTTGAGGACTTCTTTTTTCAAAAAATCTCAGGGTGTCACTGCACTCTCTTTAAAAACAAAGACCTGCCCAACCAACCAGTTATTGTGCATTTTTAGGTGGATATACATTCCTGCTATGAAAAAAAATAGTTTTCTTATATTTAAGTGTTAAGTGCTCTCTAATCATATTAGTTTTACACGCGTGTTCTGACTAAATATTATATGTATACGTTATATATATGTTATGTATGTTTCAGTCCTTAGATATAAAGAAAGTACTGGGCGACATGTAACGACAACCACCATTAATCATGCGACAGTATATTCTATGACAACTAGAGCTAATTCCTTATTCGGCGGCTTGGTAACACAGTACCATTTTGTAGTGACCACAAATGGAAATTGACATTTGATATATGCAGAACTGCTGTTTCGACAAATCCTATTCTATCGTCTCTACAATACGCAGGTGTCACAGTCAGCATTCCTATTTTTAAAATATGTAATAGATCTACACATATGTATATTATGTTAGGATATTGTCTTGTTTATCTTCTTGCCGTGTCTTTACCCAGCGAGCACAACAACTCGAGTTATTTGTCGCGTTTATTCTTGTCAGCGAGGCGAAGTACGACAGCACGACAAATAATGGGAACCAACATAACACATTTATACCCGTCAACACGACATATTGGCAGATAAATAAGTCGTATTGGCGCCACATGAATGTCGAATTTCGAGTAAAATGTGTCTTACATTTGCCCCCTCAACACGACAAATAAGTTGTTTGTCGAGTTTTCATGTGTTCGTGTAATTTTGCGCCAAAAACATGCTAAACGAGATTGAAGAAGTCAGCCATGACATATTGCAAGGTATTTTTCTGTAAATGCTTCTCTGTAAATTTGGTATTTCAGTTTATGGGTCAACATACTTAAAAAATTCTGTTCTCTTATATATGTGTCAAGAAATAACATGATCAGATAGGAATACAATTATTAATTACTGATTTAGAAATTAAGTTAAAGTTAGCATTTTAAAAGCATGTATTAAAGTGGTGTAATGCCCATTTATCACTGTAATTTTTTAATAGGTCTAAAGGTTGTGGTAAATAATAGCTAACGACCCATTATTACCAACTGTACCTGCCATGAGTTCGAAATAATAATCTTCAAAAGTATAATTTTTCTTATTTCATTAGCCTAGTCAAAAAAGAAAAACGAAGGTTCTGTTCATTTCCGATGTGAACCGAAGCGGTGTTTGCAGATTTCCGTGAATCACGTGGGCAAATAATTATGTATACAACAAACACTGTGTATTCACTTGTTTCACTGTTTTTTTTCATATACATACACTCTTTCAAGTAGCAGACGGTCACTTGTATAGACTAAAAATACTACTTATGACATTTCTGTTCCCTTTTTACGTAGATTTGTTGACAAATGTTGTTAAGAAAATGCTTTAGGAATAAATTATACAAATAAGATCGTGCAAGCGTTTACGGAAAATCCCGAATCACGGCGAAGTCTTTTGAAACCGAAACTAAAATGCTTTTTTTATTACTCGTATTTCTCTATTTCTAATATATGTTTTTCAACATTTTATGCAGCAATAACAGTTTTAACTGCAATGCAACCAACCTGAGCGAAATTAGCTCTTATGATGACATTCACCGGTAAACACAAGAATGCTGTAAGATAGGCATTACGCCACTTTAAAATGAAATAAAAAAATTAATAAAATAGAATGGTAAATTACATATTTTATAACTTATCAAAAAGAAATCAAAAGCATTAATGTGTATCAAGACTATTGCCAAACATTTAGTCTGTGTATGTTTACTCAACACGTGCTCATGAAATATGACTGTGTAATTTTCTGAACAATAGTTTTATCTATTGTTCGGGGACCTCCATGGCCGAGAGGTCCAATGCGTCGGCATCTACTGACCAGTACCTCTCACCTCTAAGGTAGTGGGTTCCAAGCCAAGCTCAGTTCATGACCTTTATATGAGAAAGTTTATTTCACTTCTTTATATTTATTGAACCTGTCTCCTGTTTCACTAACACTTTTTTTTAAATATTTAGACTCTTAAATCTCTAAATTAAAAAAAACCAGCCAGATGATCATTATTTTAGACTGGTTTCAGAAAAATTACATATGGTTTCATTGATTTTATAATAGATAATTAGCCAGTTAAGTTTTTAAGTATTTAATTAAAATGTTTGTAAAACCGAAACTATGTTAGAAACAGCTATTGATATTAAGCAAGTATTAATGATTAAATAATATAACCAATTTGCTATAAATTACCCGGACAATTGTTTTACAATTATCTTAAACAACTACATTGCATCACTACTCAGTTGTGTTCTGTGTGGTTTTAAATAAAACAAATCTCATCAGAAAGCAATTGAAATGCAAAAAAAAACAAAAAAAAACATCATTATGGCTTATTATGGGATTAAAACTGTTAAGTCTGTCTTAATTTTAAAAACATTTTAATGTTTTAGCTTCTTTGCACACATGTCTACATTACCGTAAATTATGTACCGCGCGACCTGACCGGCAGTTGTGTTCATTGTTCTCATTGTGTCAAAGTTAAACTGATCGTCATAAAATCTGGCATGTAGCTTCATATGCAGATGCATCCCATATTGACGGGACCAGTCAAAGCTCTTGGAATATAGCTTCGACAACTGATGAGCGTTTGGTGATGCAAAAAGACCATCAACAATCGTCACCAGGCCTTTGTGTTTTTTGGCCAGTTTGAAAGGTATCTGGTTGGAATGTTTGTTGCCGTCAGTACGGGTATACGACCTATAACTTTCATACCAGAATTTGAGAAAAACTGCATTCTTCTTGGCTATGATCAGCGAGTTGGAAGCAACTTCTCCGTATTCTTTCCCCATTGTGACGTCATTGTTGCGAAATTTATCGACAGATTTTAGCAGAACCTGATCCGTGTCCATGTATATTCCGCCATACTCTGAAGAGACGAAAAATAGCCAATTTCACACTGTGGAAATTATTAAAATAAACAAATTGGCATGCCTGTAATTGCAAGATGCAAATATTCGGTAGAGTAAGATGTGTAAGGGCATGTAGGGGAAGGCAAGTGGTGCACGTGCATAAACGGTTAAGTAAGATTTGTAAGGGCATATACGGGAAAGCAAATTTGCACGTGCATATACGATAGAGTAAGATTTGTTAGGGCAGATACACGAAGGCAAGTTGTGCACGTGCATAAACGGTAGAGTAAGTTTTGTTAGGGCATATGCGGGAAAGGAAAGTTGTGCACGTGCATATAGGGTAGAGTAAGCTTTGTAAAGGCACATGCGGGAAGGCAAGCTGTGCACGTGCATATACAGTAGAGTAAACTTTGTAAGGGCATGTGCTGGATGGCAAGATGTTGACCTGCATATACGGTAGTGTAAGATTTGTAATGGCATATTTGGGAGGCCAAACTATATAAGGAAGTGATATGGGAGCAACAACTACGGAAATGCATACTATGGGAGAGCAAACTATTTATGCCAATATATATGAGAGAATGATATAGACGGGCATATATAGTAGAGCAAACTGTTGACATAATTGAAGGGCATTGTATTTGAGGACAAAACTGTACAGACAAGATAGGAATAGAAAGTAACAGTTCAGTTGTGTTAATATATCATAGTGTTAAATATGCAGTATAGTTAACCAACAACACTGACATTTCTGAGTGCGTATTGCCAAAGATAGAATACAGATAACGCATGGACATCATTCTACTCATTTCCAAATCTCTTTGCCAAATTTGAATAACAGCAGAGCTGCAAAATCTTGGTGAAAAGTTTATGTTTTTCATTAAACGTATTTGTAGTAACAATAAAAGATGTCATAGCAATGTGAAACGTTTACATAATTATATTGAGTTGCTCATATCTGAAATAACAGTCCCAGTGTCGCTAAACAATAGTTTACTTTTGATGATATTATGAAATATATGAAAAAAATAATAAATAAATATTAAAATGCATCAAACCTTTTAATGCCTCAATTTTAGCAATATCAGCCCTATGCTCGATGAAGGCCAGCTTCTTTCTGAATATTTTCTTCGGTTGCTTCCTTTGAACGTGTATCACCTTTGACGAGATCTTCAAAAAGTAACTCCAGAGCTGTCCTTTTGGCATTTTGTCCGCGTGCACCATTATCAAACAAGGATTTTGTATCTTATGGACGCTTAGGAAGCTTAGGAAATGTATAAAAGTAAATTCCATTTTTCCAAACCATACATAATGTACTATATTAGGAACGGTTTTACCGTCCTGACAATACCAGTCTACAATCTTGCGCAGACACATGTCCTGGAATGGTATCTTAAAGACGTATTTCTGTTTTGTCGTGTACTGACTTTTCAACGACGTCTTTGACTTCTCGCACTTCAGAATGTGCTGTTTTCTTTGCCGCTGTTTGGCCAGAATATTGTAAGGGTAACACGTGTCGTGACATGAGCCGGACCAAATATAGTCGGAACATCGTTTTTGCTTCTTAGTCCTCTTAATGGGTTTTACTAAAACAAAATCAAGGTATACTTTTTTATCATATATTTCTTTTATATAAATATTATCACAGTACACCATGCTTCACGAGCAAAAATGATCTATTCATGTGTCGCCGTTCCCTTAATCATTTGTCATTCCAAATCCACATCCATATATCCATCTATGTATCCATCAATCCCATCACATCCATCCATAAGTGAACAGTAACAGTTACGTGTTCTATGATATATTTTATCCCATAAGTGAACATTAATGGTTATGTGTTCACATGTGTAAATAATTCAACATGTGAACTTTGATGGTAATGTGTTCTCATGTGTAAAGAATTCAGTAAATGAACTTTGATAGTTACGTGTTAACATGTGTAAAGAATTCGATAAATGAACATTGATGGTTACATGTTCACATGTGTTAAGAATTCAATCAGTGAATTTTGATGGTCACGTGTTCTCATGTGTAAAGAATCCGATGAATGAACATTCATGGTTACATGTTCACATGTGTTAAGAATTCAATCAGTGAATTTTGATGATCACGTGTTTCATGTGTAAAGAATTCGATGAATGAACATTAATGGTTACGTGTTCACATGTGTAAAGAATTCGATAAATGATTTTTGTTGGTTACGTGTTAACATGTGTAAAGAATTCAACAAGTGAACTTTGATGGTAACGTGTTCTCATGTGTAAAGAATTCTATAAATGAACATTGATGGTTACGTGTTAACATGTGTAAAGAATTCAATAAGTGAACATTGATGGTTACGTGTTCACATGTGTAAAGAATTCGATTAATGAACATTGATGGTTACGTGTTCACATGTGTAAAGAATTCGATAAATGAACATTGATGGTTACATGTTCACATGTGTTAAGAATTCAATCAGTGAATTTTGATGGTCACGTGTTCTCATGTGTAAAGAATTCGATGAATCAACATTGATGGTTACATGTTCACATGTGGTCACGTGTTCTCATGTGTAAAGAATTCGATAAATGAACATTGATGGTTACGTGTTCACATGTGTAAAGAATTCGAAAAATGAACATTGATGGTAACATGTTAACATGTGTAAAGAATTCAACAAGTGAACTTTGATGGTAACGTGTTCTCATGTGTAAAGAATTCTATAAATGAACATTGATGGTTACGTGTTCACATGTGTAAAGAATTCAATAAGTGAACATTGATGGTTACGTGTTCACATATGTAAATAATTCGATTAATGAACATTGATGGTTACGTGTTCACATGTGTAAAGAATTCAATAAGTGAACATTGATGGTTACGTGTTCACATGTGTAAAGAATTCGATTAATGAACTTGATGGTTACGTGTTCACATGAGTAAATAATTCAACAAGTGAACATCAATGGTAACGTGTTCACATGTGTAAAGACATGTGTAAAAGATTCGATAAATGAACTTCAATGGTTACGTGTTCACAAGTGTAAAGAATTCGATACATGAAAATTGATGGTTACGTGTTCTCATGTGTAAAGAACTCAATAAGTGAACCTTGATGGTTACGTGTTCATATGTGTGAAAAATCAGTAAGTGAACTTTGATAGTAACTTGTTCACATGTGTGAAGAATTCAATAAGTTAACTCTGATGGTTACGTGTTTACATGTGTCAAGAATTTGTGTAAACAATTCGATAACTGAACATTGATGGTTACGTCTACACATGTGTAAAGATTTCGATAAATGAACATTGATGGTTACTTGTTCATATGTGTAAAGAATTCGATAAGTGAACATTAATGGTTAGGTATTCACATGTGCAAAGAATTCAGTAAATGAACTTTGGTGGTTACGTGGTCACATGTGTAAATAATTCGATAAATGAACATTAATGGTTGAGTGTTCACATGTGTAAATAATTCGATAAATGACATTCAATGATTAAGTGTTTACAACTGTTAAGAATTCGATAAGTGAACTTTGATTGTTACGTGTTCACATGTGTTAAGGATTCTATAAGTGAACTTTGATGGTTACGTGTTCACATGTGTTAAGGATTCGATAAGTGAACTTTGGTGGTTACGTGTTCTCATGTGTAAAGAATTCGATAAGTGAACTTTGATGGTTATGTGTTCTCATGTGTAAAGAATTCGATAAATGAACTTTGATGGTTACATGTTCTCATGTGTAAAGAATTCGATAAATGAACTTTGATGGTTACATGTTCACATGTGTTAAGGATTCGATAAGTGAACTTTGATGGTTACATGTTCACATGTGTTAAGGATTCGATAAGTGAACTTTGATGGTTATGTGTTCACATGTGTTAAGGATTCGATAAGTGAACATTGATGATTACGTGTTCTCATGTGTAAAGAATTCAATAAGTGAACATTGATGGTTATGTGTTCACATGTGCAAAGAATTCAATAAGTGAGCTTTGATGGTTACGTGTTCTCATGTGTAAAGAATTCGATAAATGAACATTGATGGTTACATTTTCACATGTGTTAAGAATTCGATAAGTGAACTTTGATGGTTACGTGTTCACATGTGTTAAGGATTCGATAAGTGAACTTTGATGGTTACGTGTTCACATGTGTTAAGGATTCGATAAGTGAACTTTGATGGTTACGTGTTCACATGTATAAAGGATTCGATAAGTGAACTTTGATGGTTACGTGTTCACATGTGTTTAGAATTCGATAAGTAAACTTTGATGGTTACGTGTTCTCACGTGTAAAGGATTCGATAAGTGAACTTTGATGGTTACGTGTTCTCATGTTTAAAAGATTCGATAAATGAACATTAATGGTTACGTGTTTACATGTGTTAAGAATTCGATAAATGAACTTTGATGGTTATGTGTTCACATGTGTTAAGGATTCGATAAGTGAACTTTGATGGTTACGTGTTCTCATGTGTTAAGGATTCGATAAGTGAACTTTGATGGTTACGTGTTCTCATGTGTAATGAATTCGATAAATGAACATTGATGGTTACGTGTTTACATGTGTTAAGAATTCGATAAATGAACATTGATGGTTACGTGTTCACATGTGTTAAGAATTCAATAGGTGAACTTTGATGGTTACGTGTTCACATGTGTAAAGAATTCGATAAATGAACTTTGATGGTTACGTGTTTACATGTGTTAAGGATTCGATAAGTGAACTTTGATGGTTACGTGTTCACATGTGTTAAGGATTCGATATGTGAACTTTGATGGCTACGTGTTCTCATGTGTAAAAAATTCGATAAATGAACATTGATGTTTACGTGTTCACATGTATTAAGGTTTCGATAAGTGAACTTTGATGGTTACGTGCTCACATGCGTTAAGGATTCGATAAGTGAACGTTGATGGTTACGTGTTCAGATGTGTTAAGGATTCGATAAATGAACATTGAGGGTTACGTGTTCACATATGTTAAGAATTCGATAAATAAACATTAGTGGTAAAGTGTTCTCATGTGTAAATAATTTGATAAGTGAATTTTGATGGTTACGTGTTCACATGTGTAAAGAATTCGATAAATGAACATTGATTGTTCCGTGTTCACATGTGTAAAGGATGCAATAAGTGAACTTTGGTGGTTACGTGTTCTCATGAGTAAATAATTCAATGAGTCAATGAGTGATCTTTGATTGTTACGTGTCCACATGTGTAAAGAATTCGATAAATGAGCATTGATGGTTACTTGTTCACATGTGTAAAGAATTCGATAAACGAACTTCAATGGTAACGTGTTCACATGCGTAAAGAAATCGATAAGTGAGCATTAATGTTACGTGTTCACATATGTAAAGAATTCGATAAATGAACATTGATGGTTACGTGTTCACATATGTAAAGAATTCGATAAATAAACATTGATGGTTAAGTGTTCTCATGTGTAAATAATTTGATAAGTGAATTGTGATGGTTACGTGTACACATGTGTAAAGAATTCAATAAGTGAACTTTAATGGTTACATGTTCATATGTGTAAACAATTCGATAACAATTGAATGGTTACGTGTTCACAAGTGTAAAGAATCGATAAGAAATTTGATGGTTACGAGTTCACATTTATAAAGATTTCGATAAGTGAACTTTGATGGTTACGAGTTCACATGTGTAAATTATTCGATAAGTGAACATTGGTGGTTACATGCTCACATGTGTAAAGAATTCGATAGATGAACATTAATGGTAACGGGTTCATATGTGTTAACAATTAGATAAAAATTTGATGGTTACCTGTTCACATGTGTAAAGAATTCGATAAGTGAACATTATTGGTTACGTGTTCATATGTGTAAACTATTCGATAAACATTTGATGGTAACGTATTCACGTGTGTAAATATTTCGATAAATAGACATTAACGATAACGTGTTCACATCTGTAAAGAATTTGATAAGTAAAATCTGATAGTTACGTATTCCCACGTGTAAAAAATCGATAAGTGATCTTCAATGGTTACGTGTTCACAGGTGTAAAAAAGTCAATAAGTAAACATGAATGGTTATGTGTTTACAGGTGTACAGTAGTTCATAAGTGAACACGAATTGTTATATTGTCCTAGGTGCAAAGAATTCGATAAGTAAACACGAATTGTTATGTGTTCACAGGTGTAAAGAATTTGATAATTTGACCATAACAACTCGTACAAGAAAAACTTAATGTAAAGCGTCAATTCGTCGCAATAAAATCAAGCCAGTTAAATAGTTATATTCTCTTCCATTTATCCATTGCAAATTATGTCAGAAAAAAAAGACTATAAATCTGCTGTATTCTATTTAAAGGTAGAAATCCTCACCAGAATTATAAAACAATCAAATGTTGCTAACACCAAGCATGTGTCCGGCATTGTTAACAAAGTGAGAGTACGCTTTGAATAAAAATGACGTGATTTAAAGAGAAATATTGTCTAATTGTTACAGCGTGCAGAAAATACTCGACTACGGCAAAAAAGCTATATGTGATTTTTAAAAGAAAATATACATCCTTTGTATGGCGACGAATAATAAAATCAGCAAAAGGCTAAAACGCTTTTTAAAAATATTAGATTTCAAAAATACTATGTCCCGTTTTAATATTACAAAATACATGTATTGTATAATTTTATGATATAACTGAAATGGTGTCTGCATTAAAAACCAATTTATTCGATCGATGTTACTTTGACGTATGCTTTATGCCCCCAAGTTAAAGCGCTTTAATAACCACATACAGTACATTAGCCTCTGTGTTAACAGCTGTCTGTCAGAACGATGACATATGTATCACTTGAACTTTTAATAATGCGCATTAACACCGACTTATTGCCTTTGTGCACTGACAACAGTACAAATAACATTTATTCCATATGTGATTATGCTAGGACTTATATTGTGATATACAAGTCCTTGGTTCTAACAATTATCAGACTATGGTTTATCAAAAAAGGCTGTTTATCTGATATGAAACCCCACTTACCTATTGGTACATTTTGTACATTTGATGACTTTCTGAGCGACCCTTCAGCCGCATGTGCTGGCATTGGTGGTAAGAAAAGACTGTCTTCCTGTCTCTTGTCCGCCATTTTTAAAATCATTATGGCGGGTATTATCAATACCGGAAGTACAACAATCACAAACACACATTGTTTTTTACTTAACATTCTTCGGGGTGACATGTTACAAATGATTAATAAATTCACAACGTTTCATCCTAAAATGTCACAACAGAAATCCATGTTTAGTACGTCCATATGCCGACGAAATGTGCAATACAATCACAGTATCCTTGTGGAATACAAACATATATCAAACTGTCAATATGGCCGCGTCACACGCCAGCAACTGAGGTCGCCACGAGACACAAACTTGTAATGACGGGCCATTAATTACCACGTTTGTTTTCCTGTCATTACAGCAAGTAATAGGTACAGTTAACAGGTAAATTTTCACATTAATTAAATACTGATATTCAGTGAGTGTAGTTAAACGTTGTGTATTTACATTTCGCTGTCGCTCTTCAAGCGGCTGTCAAGATGGACGGACGGGTTAACGTTTCGGGGGTAAGTTCCCAGGAACCGGTTTCACAAAAATACTTAAAAGTCCTTTAGTTTATTTAAACTCAAATAATGTGTTCATTTTTAGTATTTAAGTTTTAAGTAAAATAACAGACCGGGGCAAACCATCGAAGTGGGTCAGGGTCGCGTCGATCTACCACCAAACAGCAGTTTACTACGCAGCAGTCTGGCAACACAAACCACGGGAACTTAAGCGACGGGAGATAAAACCAACAGGGCACAGTACTTTATCATCAGTAACAAGCCGCCTGCTAACTTGGCCTCCATAGATCAAGAATCATGGACATCTTTAAAACGATTAACTTCAACCAAAACCGACTTTGTAACATACAGAACTTCGTGAGCTCGAACACGGATGGATAGAACACCTCATATAGTTCGGACAACTTATCTGGTCCCGACCGAATTCTATTTTAGATGTATGTGTACATGTGTATATATGGTATAATGTTGAGCAATACTTGGGTCGAACAACCCTTCAGTCGAACTATTTTGTCTAGTCCTGTCAGGTTCGAGCCATCGAAGTTCTACTGTGCATGTACATATAATTGACTAGACAACTAGTAGGTGGCGCAGCACCTGGAGGAATCCACCAACGAATGCCGACGCTTTTCAGTGACATACAATCATCTTTTCATGCTTGCCAAAATGCAACATCGCAAAGTGCAAGTAAAGAAAACCTCACTAAGTTGTACAGCTAAACATGCACTTTTCTTCTTCTTTTTCTTTCTATAAATTTAAAGTCCTTTTATTAATGAACCTGACGGTGCTGCTGGGGAAACGGCCATCTTACATCAAGGAATTATATAGTCCTTGCTTACATTTATGCATTCCTGTATAGTAATCTTTTATGTCTTTTTAAGAGATTCGGAACCTGCAATATATAAATAACATTCAGGGGTCAGTTTAACGTAAATGGTTACTCCAAGGAACAAATAATGGGAGCTTTAAATATTTATTTAAAACGAACGCGATCCCAATTTAGGAACAATTTGTGTGAAATTTCTGTACCCCATATCCCTTATTAAAGAGAGATTCTTTAAGTGAATCATAGAATATTGGTATAAATGTTTAAGAAGTAAAATTCGAGTCATCTGTTGCCGAATGGTCTAGGGCACTGCCGTTTAAGGACCACTGAGGTCGTGGGTTTGTGCCCCGATCGGACTAAACACTTTATATGAGAAAAACTGCAAGTTACTAAGTGGTTCCACTCATATTAGATCTGACGTCTTCCCCCACCGCTACAAATGTTTTAAAAAAACAAATAAAAGTAAAATACAATTAAATAAAGTTGAAAATAAATTTAGAGTCTCCAGCTATTATATATTACTTCACATCCGCCAAAAATCGTGACCCAAGAAATCTAATCAAAGCGTTGAAACCACAACGGAAGTTCCGTTCTAAATTTAGATAATACGCAAGCAATGTTTGACGATCTTCGCCTCGCCATTCTGTTCGGAATCTTTTTAAGATGAACCAAACTCAACATTATGCATCCAATATGATAGATCAAATCAAAATCTAATTAAAGTCATGAGACTAAGTCGACACATCATAAAAAGTATTGTTAATTTAATCGGGAATATTATATTTGTCTAAGGGTCCTCCGTGGCCGAGTGGTCTAATCGCCGTCTCAAGATCACTTACCTCTCACCGCTAAGGCCGTAGGTTCGAGATCCGCTTGCTCCAAAAACTTTATGTGAGAAAGTTTCCAGTTACTTGCGGAAGGACGGTGGCTCTACTCAGTCTCATTCAGTCTGAGGTCTTCCTCCACCAGTAAAACTTGATATGTCATATATAACCTGAAATGTGTTGAAAATGGCGTTAAACTCCATTCAGAATATATATATATGATATATATTTGTCTATACTTGGGCGTGCAGGCTAAGTAAGGATATTCCTTTTCAGTATACTATTCTGGTATGTTGCAATACAATTTATTATGGCAAAAAAAGCTAAATAAGTATATTAAACCTAAAACATTTGAAAAATAAGTGTTTATTTTTGCTAATTATAAGTTTTTAAAAAAAATCCGATATAATGCCGTTATGGTAGTGTATGTAAAGTTGATGAAGCCATTATGAACCATTGTCAAAGGCCAGGGACCGGTTTCACTAAACATCTCAAGTTGAGATTTTCCTCAATTAGAAAAATATTCAATTTCTTTAAATCATTACTCGAACTCATCACACATTCAATGACTATACGGAACTGAACTCATTACACATTAGATGACTATACAGAACTGAACTCATAACACATTCAATGACTATACAGAACTGAACTCATAACACATTCGATGACTATACAGAACTGAACTCATTACACATTCAATGACTATACGGAACTGAACTCATTACACATTCAATGACTATACATAACTGAACTCATTTCACATTCGATGACTATACAGAACTAAACTCATTACACATTAGATGACTATACGGAACTGAACTCAATACACATTCAATGACTATACAGAACTGAACTCATTACACATTAGATGACTGTACGGAATTGAACTCATTACACATTAGATGACTGTACGGAACTGAACTCATTACACATTCAATGACAATATAGAACTGAACTCATTACACATTCGATGACTATACAGAACTGAACTCATTACACATTCAATGACTATACAGAACTGAACTCATTACACATTCGATTACTATACAGAACTGAACCCATTACACATAAGATGACTGTACGGAACTGAATTCATTACACATTCAATGACTATACAGAACTGAACTCATAACACATTCGATGACTATACAGAACTTAACTCATTACACATTTAATGACTATACGGAACTGAATTCATTACACATTCAATGACTATACAGAACTGAACTCATTTCACATTCGATGACATTACAGAACTAAACTCATTACACTTTAGATGATTGTACGGAACTGAACTCAATACACATTCAATGACTATACAGAACTGAACTCATTACACATTAGATGACTGTACGGCACTGAACTCATTACACATTAGATGACTGTACGGAACTGAACTCATTACACATTCGATGACTATACAGAACTGAACTCATTACACATAAGTTGACTGTACGGAACTGAACTCAATACACATTCAATGACTATACAGAACTGAACTCATTACACATTAGATGACTGTACGGAACTGAACTCATTACACATTAGATGACTGTACGGGACTGAATTCATAACACATTCAATGACTATATAGAACTGAACTCATTACACATTCGATGACTATACAGAACTGAACTCATTACACATTCAATGACTATACAGAACTGAACTCATTACACATTCGATGACTATACAGAACTGAACTCATTACACATTAGATGACTGTATGGAACTGAATTCATTACATATTCAATGACTATACAGATCTGAACTCATAACACATTCGATGACTATACAGAACTGAACTCATTACATATTCAATGACTATACATAACTGAACCCATTTCACATTCGATGACTATACAGAACTGAACTCATTACACATTAGATGACTGTACGGAACTGAACTCAATACACATTCAATGACTATACGGAACTGAACTCATTACACATTAGATGACTGTACGGAACTGAACTCTTTACACATTAGATGACTGTACGGAACTGAACTCATTACACATTCAATGACTATATAGAACTGAACTCATTACACATTCGATGACTATACAGAACTGAACTCATTACACATTCGATGACTATACAGAACTGAACTCATTAAACATTCGATGACTACACAGAACTGAACTCATCACACATTCAATGACTGTACAGAACTGAACTCATTACACATTCAAAGACTGTACAGAACTGAACTCAATACACATGCAATGACTGTACAGAACTGAACTCATTACACATTCAATGACTATACGGAACTGAACTCATTACACATTCAATGACTATACGGAACTGAACTCATTACACATTCAATAACTATACGGAACTGAATTCATTACACATTCAATAACTGTACAGAACTGAACTCATTACACATTCAATGACTATACGGAACTGAATTCATTACACATTCAATGACTACACAGAACTGAACTCATTACACATTCGATGACTATACAGAACTGAACTCATTACACATTAGATGACTATACGGAACTGAACTCATTACACATTCGATGACTATACGGAACTGAACTCATCACACATTCGATGGCTATACGGAACTGAACTCATTACACATTAGATGACTGTACGGAACTGAACTCATCACACATTCAATGACCATACAGAACTGAACTCATCACACATTCAATGACTATACGAAACTTAACTCATCACACATTCAATGACTATACGGAACTGAACTCATCACACATTCAATGACTATACAGAACTGAACTCATCACACATTCAATAACTATATGGAACTGAACTCATCACACATTCAATGACTTTACAGAACTGAACTCATCACACATTCAATGACTATACAAAACTGAACTTATCACACATTCAATGACTATACGGAACTGAACTCATCACACATTCAATGACTATACGGAATTGAACTCATCACACATTCGATGACGATACGGAACTGAACTCATCACACATTCAATGACTATACGGAACTGAAGTCGGGACAATCGTTATTCATTGATAAACGTTAACGTGCAAAATGATGAATGTAAATCGAGTTACAGCGTTTCAAAAATTTGAGTTGAGGAAAATCTCAAGTTGAGATATTAAGTGAAACTAGGGCCAGTTTGTGCGAAATAAGGATTCGTATTCCTGAAAAAAGAAAGAGTCTAGTCGTTTTTATCCTCCATTCAAAAATATCGTAAACATGCTTAGATACATAATGCAAGAAATGTTCCCTTCCATTGTAAACCTACTATGGGGGAAAAAGTGCCCGATTTTGTTAAAGTTAAGACAGGAACATTTCTGAACATGGTCTGACGTGTATCTTTGTGATAGAATGATCCCATTGGAAGATAGCAGTTTATTCCGTCCTTATATGTCATTTCATGAATCACAGAATATTGGATAAAAAAATCGGCATTTTCCGTTCCATTCGTCATATAGGCCCTATAGTGGCTAATGAATGATATTATCGCGGGTACAATCTAATTCTACACTAAACACATAAAATATACCAAAAGTTATCAAACAGATTGTCCGTAATTTGCGATATGTGAAATAAGTTTATCTTCAGTAACTGGGTCACGTGACACCATTTCATACAAAATAACAACTCTTTTCTAAAGCAGACGGTAATATCCCTCCAAATCAGATATATCATAAGACAGATTTGAATTAATTGTACGCATGAATGTGAAACAGTCTGCTGCTAATGTTGAAAAATAATCCCTTTAAGATTTATCTGAATCATTTTTTTTGCATTTGTTGTTAGATGAAACTGTTACATTTGCCGGCCGTGAGTTCGAATCCCCGCCCGGCCACCATATGTGTAATAGTCTATCCCAGAACCTGATATCTCCTGAATCAGGTCTATTAACCACCAATGGAAAAAGCAGGGAATTCTATGCCTGTCCGACAATTCATAGCAATTGAACGCCTACTAAACTATCACGCCATTCAAATGTTCCATGAAGCAACTGACCAGTCAGCGTGCTCGTAACAATTGCTAGTTAACGGACCCAATCGGGAGAGCTGGGTTCGTTCTACAGACTATCTGTGTAATGATTGCTCATAAGCTTTGTTCTGCTGTTTATGAATCTTCCAACTCTGAGTATGTGGGGAATTAGTCCGTGACTTCATAGAAAATGTGTGTATAGTAACGGTTTATTATTTCAGCTCCAAGTAATGCTGATCGCCGTTATATAGCAGGAAAGACTATTGAAACACAAACTGTAACATGAACTTATTTCTAGTTTAATAACATGAACTAACTTCTAGTTTAGTAACATGAACTAACTTGAAGTTTAACATTTCTATATTTTATTTCATTATTTGAGTAAATTGAAAGCGAATAGTCGATCATTGTCATTGAACTTAAATGAAAGCAAATGGTCGGTTGTCAAGCAATAATGGAAAGAATGATCGCATGCACATACACATTTTTTATTATATGTATGACTAACACCATTAATTTCTCCTTTGAATATTCCGGATGGAAGAGGTAGAAGTCAACGTAAAAATTTAGTTTTCCTTTACTTCCTTTTTCAAGGATATATATTGCAGTGATTTATATTTTCTCCCGTGTGTTGAATGGTCAGTATTTTAGAAATCACCGATGACAATTCTATGTCATTTTAATATTGATGGTTCGAACCGTATCGTGGGCGAATAGTTGACAAATAATACTCTGGTAATTGATATGGAATCACAAAACCACTGAACTAGTAAAAAACAACACCCTGGTCAAGGTATGATTCCGAGCCCAGACACATGCTGTAGAGTTTGTTTCTCCACTGTGTTTTGGACATGAATGTTACGGCGGAGCCCTATGGGAAATGTAATAGTGGTGTGAGACGTATACATCATAGTGTCATTTTAAACAATAAATGAAAATGAAATTATTGCAGATACATGCTTTTTATACAAGGTAACTGATTGTATGAAATAAAGACTATACACTGCATTATGAATAAACATTGCTTTCAAACGAACTGTGCAACGTAAATAGCATTTGGATGATATCTATTGCATAAAAGCATTTTTTTTCAAATGTGCAAAGAATACAAAAAACAATGTTAAAACAGATTATTCGATTGTGTTGACTTATTAAATGATTTATCAGGAGACGGTTTAGAAGCATTCTGATCGGAAACAATCGAATGTATAAACATTGTGTTACACTAGTGTAAATGGCTTTCACAACAAAAAAAAAAACAACAACAACTCAATCATTCCAATTTTATTTTACTGAAAGCTTAATAACGGTGCAAGCAAATACACTGTACAAATACACTGTACAGATTATTTCAAAACACAAAGTATGCATTATACCTATAACATCATGGCGACATGATTACAAATGTCAGCAAAGGGTGGGAATACATCACGTGTAACACCTTTATCATACAAAGGACTTTACTAATTAAACAAGGCTGTTTTGTCTACAGTTTCTTATGTGTGGAACTATGGAGATATCCAACCAAAATGCAAAGCAAGTTGTTGTTTTTTAGAAGAGATAATGATATATGTGTTTTAAATACACACGCGCACACTCGCACAAATTAATGAACGATCGCTCGCACACGCGCTTTATACATGCACAATGCCCATGTCACACGAACACGAACACGTACACACGCATGCACGCACGAACGCACAAAAAACGCACAAAAAACATTTGATATGATGCTTTACTGTACGGATCAGCTAACCCGCCACTTATGTATTTCCAATATGTTCGTCAAAATGTGAAGTAGCGCTAATAAAATATGTAAATGACATTTATAAACAATTATGTATTTTACGTAGCCCTTTCTTATTCAAGTCAAAATTTCAAGGAAATTGCTTTGATACTTTTAGAGAAAATACATAAAATGTCAGGTACATAAAACGTCAGGTGGCGGGTAAGCTGTTCCGTTTAGTATAATAAAAGTTACAATCATTATGTGTTAATAGCAGTTTTCGTAAGTTAACTTTCATGAACTATTAAAATTTACCCTCAGTAGATTTTAAGTTTATACTAATTTATTTTAGATCAGATGTTTGTATGAACCGCTCTTGAGTCCGCTTCCTTAGTAGAACCAGTACTGAGTGTTATTTTATGAGGGGCATCGGGTCGAGATGGGGATCGAACCCGCAACCTCTGGCGTGAGCGGCCACCTCTATCCATTACACTACCGCCCCTCTTTAAGTAGATATATATTTAGAATATGTGTCCGCCGCCAAAATTGATATTACACATAAAAATAGGTGCACGCTTATTATCGTTATTTAGTGCAAACAACACATGGAAGTTCACGTCCCATCACATATGGTGGACAAGGTAAGGCGCCACATCTCACTTCTACAAAATATAATAAATAACCGTTTTGATCCGCATGGCTGTTTTTAAGAGTTTCTGGTTCAGCATCGACGCAATGGTAATCACCCTGGGATTTATGTGTGTAATGTCCCGCCATTAAATATCCCCAATATTCCCGCGTCCATCCGTCATAACAGGTTGTCCTTCCTGGAATCAAGATATGTGACGTACGTTCGCTTTCACACGCAACACATGGTACATCAAAATCATGAACACTTTTTTGAAGTATGGTATTTGCTCGATTTTTTATATGTTGGAACTCCACTCCATAAACAAAAGCGCCATTTCCGTCTTGCCTATCATCAAATTTGCCCCAGACTGGTTCTCGAGGAAGACATAACATGCTAGGGGATCCTCCGACATGTGTATAATGGCTTCCAGCCGCGTATCCATCATAAACGGTTCTGGATCCGTTTTGTGGACACTGCATTCTTCCCCACCGAATGTAAGTAGATCCAGGTTTCATAGTGCCACGTGTCGATGGTCGATCTTGCTTTTCTGACAGTTGTTTCGTTAATTCTTCAAATTTGTCTTGTGTTTGTTTTCGTAATTTTCTCTCGATATCACAATCGTTTTGAAGGCTTTTCAATTGTACTTTTATCATATCCATGTCCGAGTTTGTCTTGAAGTTTCGAATCTCGCCAAGGATGGCATCTAATTTGTTGTCTAACTGCATATGTTCATTAGACTTTTCTTGAAGCTCAGAAATAATTGACAGTAAGTTCATATCAATGTTTGGTTCCGTTGGTTCCTTACTCTGCGCGATTACAAAAGATGCAAAAATAACAAAATACCAGATTATATCCATCTTAGTACGTTTGTCTTAGACTTAATGAAAGATACATTGCCTGTACAAGCGTTATTACAGTAAAGCCAGGCAACAATTATTATATTTATAGTCTTAATCTATATTTTTAGATTCTGTTTGTAGGTTAGCTACCACCATTGCGTTTTCCATAGACTATCATTATTACGTTTGACCATATTGTCACGGTTTCTAACATTCGCGGATCGACATTGAAAGTACTGTCCTAGACTCAAATCAAAATGTCCAAAAAAATGGGTCAAAATGGTTTCTTTTAAAAATAAGTTTAGTCAGTCAAAGAAACATTCATTTGAATTTCATTGCCAGTTTGACATTTTCATCCAACCAGAAATAAGCTTACTATCAAAATATATGCCCTGAACATCCATATAATCTTTTCAGCCAATCAGAGTTCTCATCTTAATGGTGGTAGCAGATCATATATACAAAGCACGTGTGCCGTCTGAAACATGTAAAGCCAAAAACATTGGAGCGATAAGAGAATCACAAGGGTTTAATTATTCAGCATTCTGAAGGTTATGTGTGTGATGTTGAGAAAGAAGATAAAGTGTTGAAGAGATGTTGTATAGTTTGAGAGAGAGAGAGAGGAGATACCACACCATAACCATACCCGCGCTGCACACATCACAACTTCCATTGTCCAAACAGTTACTGTTTCCCTTAAAATACCGTTGTTTTCTATATAACAGTTTTCTTCTGTCTACCTCTGTCCATAACTTCCATTGCCTGCCAGTATAATAATAGATTACACTTCAAGGTTTGGCTTTATTCCAACAATACGTTAATGTCTCTTGCCGTGCCAAACATTGAACCAGTATGATGATTTTATTATCAACGCCAATTTTGCCAACTTGAGTTGCCAGTGGTTGGCAGTATTAACTTGTCTTAATCATTCAATTAGGTATGTGTGTTTTCTATTAATATGACACTTTGGAATGTTTGCACCTAGCAACATAAAGACAGATAGAGATATTATATTGAATTAAGCTGTAATAGTTTTTCATCATTACAAATAATCATATGACAAAATAAATACACATACAAACACGTCACATAGCTGAACAAAGTTAAAATATACAGTTTAATTATATTATGTTATTTTCGAATGTTTGTTCAATAGTTTTTGTGTCTAAAAGAGGATGCACATTTCTCAAACAGAAAATAAATTATATAAATTTAGTCTGTAATAACATTTAGTATTGGACATCTTAATTGAAATGCTTCGGATAGATATTTACTTCTACCTTGCCCATTTACTAATTATCTCCCTTTATTATATAATCTTATGCTTGTTCAGATCATAACTCAAAACGTATTCAAGGGTTTTAGTGGATATTTCACACAATTATAGAGGACATTGAGAGGAAATGCATTTTTCATAAACCATAACTCTACCTTGCAGACCTTTTTAATTATCTCCCTTTTATTGAATTTGCTTTTCCGGAGCTTAACTCCAAAACTATTTAATGGATTTTGTTGAATCTTCACACAATGATAGATAACATTAAAGTGCAGTGCACAAGAACCATAACTCTACCTTGCTTACTTTTTGAATTATCACCCTTTATTAATTTACACTTGTGTCCGGAGCATAACTTCAAAACTATTTAAGGGATTTTGTTGAATCTTCTTACAATGACAAACTCGCTCGCTTCTCTCAAATTTCTCTTTCATATTTCTACCTGTTTCTTTTCTTAAACTATGTGCTGAAATTCGAATATTTGTTAAAAAAACTTCAAAGTGATTTAGATTGTATCTTTTCTAAATAACAAATATGTTTCAAAAGAAAAAAAATACTTTTATATTCTTATATAATGACAAAGCTTTATTTGCTTCTTCCAGAATTGCACAAAGTTATCAACTAGTCTTTATTTAAACAATGATGGAAATAATTTATAATTTGTACTCTTAGGTTTATCCCATATGTAACCAAAACCATTAAAAACTGTTAAAATGTTAAGAATAGTTTTGACGTTAAATATCTAGTATTTTACACCGTTATTATAATCAGACAGTCAGATAGTATATATTGTTGTTAAAATTATATTATTTGAACTAAACTTAAACCAATATTTCATATATATTTATAAATAAAGGATTTCGTGTGAGTTCTCCGTACACAGCAGTTTAACTGCTAGATATTTTAACATCAAGTATTATTTTACAATATTTTAAATGGATACTTTCCAAAATTCTTTGATTTTGTTATTCCCTATATATTACTACCATAACAACGAAAGCGTCGAATAACTGCAGAGATATTTTTGATTTTAGTTCATACTTACGTATATTACTAAGATATATATTCATTGCTTTCAGAGCTTTTCCACAGAGACAATGTTGAGTTAAATACTACTCCAATGTAGTTAAAATCACAAACAACCTCTAGTTGACACCCATCATAAAACTATTTATCTAATTCATTGTTTTCCCTCTTTTACAGAAAACTATTACTTTTGTTTTTTTCTGTATTGACCTCGAGACTCCAGTTGCTGCAATGTTCATGTAGTCTATCAAGGCATTTTTTACAAATCATCAGGACTCGAACCCCGTAAATTCACATCACCTGCGTATAAGAGAAGCATTAATGAAATGGCGTAAAGAGATAAGCCAACATAATTTTATTTGTTAAAAATGACTCAAGGTATTCCAAGAATAGAGAAAAACATAATCGGTGAAACTGTATCCCCCAGTTTCAAACCTACAGAAATATACACTTAACGCATGCTTTAACCGTATTATACATGACCCGGATAATTCTGAGAATTTGACCGTTAATACGACTGGTCAAAATAAGAAAACATGTATGCCCAACTGCAGACCTGGTTTCAAAAGACGCAGTCGCCATAACTGCAGCATCAATATAAATAATATATTAATTATGCACAAAACAATACACACATGCTGATATGTGATAATACGGGTGATCTGTCGCAGACAATACAGAAGATATGATAACGGGTTTATCGCCTGGAAACGGTCACTCAAGGTCAATACAAACATGCAGAAGTTGCGATAAGAGGGGAGGTCAGTTACGGACAATACAAACATAAAGAAAATGTGATAACGGTGGTGGTTGGTCACGGACAATACAAACATTATTAAGATCTGATTACAGAGGTGGTCAGCCACGTCATTTCAAACATACAGAAGATGTGATGAGAGAGGTGGTCAGTTATGAACAATACAAATATAAAGAAAATGTGACAACGGAGGTGGTTGGTCACGGACAATACAAACATTTAGAAAACGTAATGACAAGGGTGATCACTCGCAGACAATACACACATGCAGAAGATGTTATAACAAGGGTGGTTGATCACGGAAAATACAAACATGATGACTATGTGATAACAGGGATTTTCTTCTTTCAACCGTCAGATAATACAAACATGCAGAATATGTGATTACAGTGTTTATCGCCTTTGAAAGGTCAGTCGCGGAATCTACAAACATGCAGAAAATGTGATTACAGCGGTTATCATATGCAGAATACTTGATAACATGGGTTTTCGCCTTTGAAAGGTCAGTCGCTGAAACTACAAACATGCAGAATATGTGATTACAGGGGTTATCGCTTTTGAAAGGTCAGTTGCGGATACTACAAACATGCAGAATATGTGATAACAGGGTTTTTTTCGCCGTTGAAAGATCAGTACTGAAAACTAAAAACATGGAGAGTATGTGATTACAGGGGTTATCGCTTTTGAAATGACAGTCACAGAAACTACGTACATGCAGAATATGTGATTACAGGGTTTATCGCCTTTGAAAGGTCAGTCACAGAAACTACAAACATGCAGAATATGTGATAACAGTGGTTATCGCCTTTAAAAGGTCAGTCTCAGACAATACAAACATACAGAATATCTGATAACAGGTGTTATCGACTTTGAAAGGTCAGTAGCGGACAATACAAACATGCAGAATATGTAATTACAGGGGTTATCGCCTTTGAGAGGTCTGTCACAGAAACTACAAACATGCAGAATATGTGATTACAGGGGTCATCGCCTTTGAAAGGTCAGTTGCGGACAATACAAACATGCAGAATATCTGATAGCAGGTGTTATCACCTTTGAGAGGTCAGCCGCAGAAACTACAAACATGAAGAATATGTGATAACAGGGGTTATCGCCTTTGAAAGGTCAGTCGCGGAAACTACAAACATGCAGAATATGTGATCACAGGTGTTATCGACTTTGAAAGGTCAGTCACAGAAACTACAAACATGCAGAATATGTGATAATAGGGGTTATCGCCTTTGAGAGGTCAGCTGTAGAAAACTGCAAACATGCAGAATATGTGATAACAGGGGTAATCGTCGTTGAAAAGCCAGTCACAGAAACAACAAACATTCAGAATATGTGATAACATTTGTTATCGCCTTCGAAAGGTCAGTCAAGGAAACTACAAACATGCAGAATATGTGATAACAGGGAGGTCAGCCGCAGAAACTACCAACATGCAGAATATGTGATTACAGGGGTTATCGCCTTTGAAAGGTAAGTCGTGGACAATACAAACATGCAGAATATGTGATAACAGGGGTTATTGCCTTTGAGAGGTCAGTCGCAGAAACTACAAACATGCAGAATATGTGATTATAAGGGTTATCGCCTTTGAAAGGTCAGTCACAGAAACTACAAACATGCAGAATATGTGATTATAAGAATTATCGCTTTTGAAAGGTCAGTCGCAGAAACTACAAACATGCAGAATATGTGATAACAGGGGTTATCACCTTTGAGAGGTCAGCCGCAGAAACTACAAACATGCAGAATATGCGATAACAGGGGTTATCGCCTTTGAGAGGTCAGCCGCAGAAACTACAAACATGCAGAATATGTAATAACAGGGGTTATCGGCTTTGAGAGGTCAGCCGCAGAAACTACAAACATGCAGAATATGTGATAACAGTGTTTATCGCCTTTAAGAGGTCAGTCACAGAAAATACAAACATGCATAATATGTGATAACCGGTGTTATCGACATTGAAAGGTCAGTCGCAGAAACTACAAACATGCAGAATATGTGATAACAGATGTTATCGACTTTGAAAGGTCAGTCACAGAAACTACAAACATGCAGAATATGTGATAACAGGGGTTATCACCTTTGAGAGGTCAACCACAGAGACTACACACACATGCAGAATATGTGATTACAGTGTTTATCGCCTTTGAAAGGTCAGTCGCGGAATCTACAAACATGCAGAATGTGTGATTATAGGGGTTATCACCTTTGAGATGTCAGCCGCAGAAACTACAAACATGCAGAATATGTGATAACAGGGGTTATCGCCTTTGAGAGGTCAGCCGCAGAAACTACAAACATGCAGAATGTGTGATTATAGGGGTTATCACCTTTGAGAGGTCAGCCGCAGAAACTACAAACATGCAGAATATGTGATAACAGGGGTTATCGCCTTTGAGAGGTCAGCCGCAGAAACTACAAACATGCAGAATATGTGATTATTGAGGTTATCACCTTTGATTGGTCAGTCGTATTCTATACAAACTTGCAGATATTGTTAGAATTGTGAGTGACAAAAGTGGTGGTCAGAAACAGACAAAATAAACATGCAAAATATATGGTAACAGGGTTTATCACATTTGAACAGTGATAACAGGGGTGGACATTTACGGACAATACAAACATGCAGAAGATGTGATCATGATAACAGGTATTATCGACTTGGAAATTGATTAATTTATTATTTATTGAAAAATCATTCGTTCAATCACCCTGTATTCAGTCGCGGACAATACAAACATGCAAGAGATGTGATAGAAGAGGTGGTCAGTCGCAGACAATACAAACATGTAGAAGATGTGATAACGGGGATGGTCAGTCGCTGACATTACAAACATGCAGAAGATGTGATAACAGGGGTGGACAGACCCGGACAATACAAACATGCAGGAGATATGGTAGAAGGGGTGGTCAGTCGCGGACACTACAAACATGCATAAGATGTGATAGAAAGGGTGGTAAGTCGTCGCCGACAATACAAACATGCAGAAGATGTGATAACAGGGATGGTCAGTCGCGGAAATTACTAACATGCAGAAGATGTGATAACAGGGGTGGTCAAACCAGGACAATACAAACATGCAGGAGATGTGATAGAAAGGGTGGTCAGTCGCGGACAATACAAACATGCAGAATATGTGATAAAAGGAATGGACAGACCCGGATAATAGAAATATGCAGGAGATGTGATAGAAGAGGTGGTCAGTCGCGAACAATACACACATGCAGGAGAAGTGATAACAGGGGTGGTAAGACCCGGACAATACAAACATGCAGGAGATGTGATAGAAGGGGTGGTCAGACGCTGACAATACAAACATGCCGAAGATGTGATAACAGGGGTTATCGGCTTAGAAAGGTCAGTCACGGACATTACAAACGTTTAAAAGGTTATTTCCATGAAACGGTCAGTCGTTGACAACTAATTGATTGTAATATAAAGGAGGCTATGTGGCGTTTACTTCATAGGTTATGTACGATAAACAAATCTTCTGATCCGATCCATATATATTTATTGTAGCAGAACCGCCATTTTATTGAATATTTTATACATTCAAATACATTATCTCAACAGCGTTATGTTTATTGGCTATAATGCCTAAACTCACTTTATTACATAATACGAATAAAAGCCTGCGAATGAATTCCTATGTTACGTAGTGGAAAGGGAACTATTTTACTTTAATAATATCAATCCGTTATCATTTCTTCATCATTTTATTCATTTATTGATTCATTTATTAATCTTTATAAAAAAACATTTATTCACTCACCTTGTATTATTTTGATATTAGTATAGATAGATAACTTCGCATTATCTGTTTAAGGATCTTAAATGTGTTATCTCCCTTCAGTTATTTCCATGGTATATAGTTCACGTGTTCCAATCCTTATTTATTGCATTTGATATGTTTTCTCTTTATAACAATGCATTGAGCATGTTAAGTATAATGTGATGTCTTTGCATTATCAAGTTTACAACTACAAATAACACTTTATCACTTTCACAACTTAACGTACAACGACTCAATGTTGATTTTATGTCCAGCTCTTCAGAATCATGGAGTTCATTCGGAATAGCTCGAAAATAAAATACCGTCTAAGCCGAAGTAACATTATATTGTTAAACATTGAACCGGGTCACATTTCAATATTAAATTCTGATCCAATGGTAGTTGAAAACTGATCAGTGTTAAATTTTGATCAGTCATTTTTTAACGGTTTGTTAGATATTAACAAAACATCACATGACTGATGTCGCATGTTGCAACACTTCAACATAAGCCCTGGTAAGCTTTGTTACGATCGGTTGCTATGATTACAAATGGTTGCTAAAGCAGTTATTGATTATAACAAAAACAAACAATTCCTTTTCAAACTGACACTGACAAATTCCATGCAAACCCAGGCGCGTAGCTTACTTTAGGCACTGTAGGCACGTGCTTACACTTTTTTTCTGAGAAATCGAAAAAAGAAAAAAATAACAAAAATGTAACAAAAATCGGAACCATGGGAAAGAATGATTGGGAGTAAACTATAAATTTCGCAAAAAAAATCATCGACTTATCCAGATATCTAACATCATTACCAACGTATAAATGGTTTTGTGATGGACCTGTACAATTTGTTAATTTTCGTAATGTTCATCAGTTGATGCCGTCATATAAACATTCAATCGATCACATAAAAGTTTGAGCTTTATTAAAAGATTTGTAAATGAATCCTGGCCCACCATTAACACATTCGACTCATTACATTCACATTGAAATGAGTGTAACGACGATAACTCGGCGAATGAGATTGAGTCTGGTCGTCATGGATGAAAATCGCTCTTCCTACACGGACATTGGATATTATTCTCTCCTGTATAGAGGAATAAAATAACCAATCAATGAATCAATTTTCATTGAATAAAGTTCCATGTACCTATTATATTATAAATAATATGTGTAGTCTAGAAGCATTGTAATTTTGCTTTATGCTGAATAACAATTTGGATGGCAATTATCGATAAGCAATTATAATAAAAGTTATATTAAAATTGAGTTTAAAGCAGGAAATGATAATTAGAGATTAGTCAGATATTGGCACACTCTGAGTGACACCACAATGGGAAAAGTAATTATTGATTAATTAAATCCAATTTTAATAATAGGCCACAGGCATAATTGATATAAATGCAAACAAAATATAAAAATCAGTTTGATTGGCATAACGACAATACACAATTTCCTATGGCATACACTATATAAACATAAGTAATGTACTCATAAACAGTCAAACATCGCAAGATATCAAATCTAGACATTACATTTTAAATATTTCAATTCAGTGAATATAGTTTAGAAGGAATCATTTGATTCGATGTAATTTTTCTCAATATTGGTGAAAAATCAAGTAAAATAGTATTCGTCGAGCAGTATTAGTAATTTTATAATTAACATATTTATGTACTATGACAATTGTTACACGTAATTTATCAGATTGTATCTGCATTTGAAAGCTTTTGTCCAGAATGATGCTTCTTTTGTTAACAATGACTTCCGGTTTGTATTTAATAAATCTAGAAACTTTACCATACTTTATCGTCCGGTGTAATAGGTTTGTATATATTCATTCCTTATTTGATTGTAGGCTGGACAAACAATGATAAAATTCATGTAGGTCTTTGATGACGTGATTACTAACTAAAATCGTTATGTACGGGTATGAAATAGTTCAGATCGTTCATGAAATATTCTGTAATGACGAGTTGGTCGGCAACGCCATAGGGCTAATTCTAAAGTACAGACTATATATCTGATTACTTTAGAATATGACATAGATGTTGATCGAGTAATTACCGTGTTTGTGTCATTCAAATGCAGAAAACTAGATATTTTCTAAAGTGACTTTCCCCATTGCGGCATATATGAAAACTCCTCATCAGTATTGTATGGGTGGATTGGTGGTCCAGTGGTTAAGGCGATGGACTGTGAAACCAGGGGTCGCAGGTTCGATCACCTGCGCCGCCAATAAAAAGGATTTATCAGTCTTTCGAATGGATTTTTAAGAAATATCGGCCTCCCATGTATCGGTGTTAAATACAGGGTATGTTAAAGAACTACGGACGCTACAGAAGTGTTTTCTGTATCTCTGCACTATCATCCAAAATTCGAAAATTACTGATACTCTTCTGAAAGCGTCACCCATTATGGGATAAATAAAAGTATCATTTTATGTGCATACATATATACATGTACTAGTTATGATGTCAATATATGCTTCTCTGAGTGATAAACATTCAATACCTGCTGTTTGAAAATAGCAGCCACTTGAAACCATGAAACAGAAGGCTACTTCATTTTTCCCTTTATTAATTACAAACCTTAAAACATCACATTTGTTATCAATTTATTTGGTTATAAAACAGTGAATTCAAGGTTAATATTAAGAATATCCACCCCCTAAAAACAAAACAAAATATACGTCAAAATGCATCTACGACAGTATAGCTGGAAAAAAATAAGGGGAGGATGCTCCTGGACCAATCTACAACTATGCCTACACATCGTTTTCAGCCAAGCTACGCCCCTGGAACTATTTAATTTAATCATATCATTATATAATGCAAGGCAACTCCCTTTAACAATAATGTACAATCTGCATTCTCATTTACGTTCATGCTGTTAAAATATATTACAAAAAGAGATGATGAATTGCATCGAAAATAGGATGGTATTGGTAGAAAAACAAGACATGTCCGTACGACAGTGCTCCGGACATATTCGCACTGCTTTGAGTGTTTTTAAGTTTTGGGTTCTATATCTATTTCTGAGTTAGTAAACGTTTCAAGTGAGGAAAGAAGTTTGACCAAAATGTTTGTTTGTGGTTTAAACATATTTTATTTCTATTTATAGTATACAAATCAGGTTGGGCCACAAGGTCTTCCAACATTAAATTCGGCCCTCTCCATGGGTCAGATGAGTGTTTAATATGAGAAGTATACAAATGCAGAAAATCGGTAGAATTGTTGTAAAAATTACCATCAGAGGTATGGGCCATAGCTGGGAGACTATGTTTTATAACACGAGGGCGTAATTATAGATTCAAATCAATCGCATGTGAGGAAAAAGAGATATGTGTATGATATCAAGATGCACGGAAACTTTAACCAGCATTTCTAAGTCGAGCAATGGCCATAATTTGCATTGAATTTTACCAAGAGTTAATTAACTTGATTGTTTGATAACCTTGAAGACTTGGTGAAGTTACACAACAATCCAGTAGGTGGTTATTGAGATATTGGCATAATAGTAACTTGTATGCAAAACTTTAAACGAAAGTGTGACGCCGATGCTCGGGTCACACAGAGAGAGAGAGAGAGAGAGAGAGAGAGAGAGAGAGAGAGAGAGAGAGCGTTGATGTAGGAATGCTTCATCGCATTCTTAACTTGTGAAACAGCAACAACAACATTAACGAAAAGCAATTCCAACAAACACCATTCCGATACCACACGTGTTATCACCAACAAAACAACCGGCCATTTTATATATATATCTTATATCAACATTTCTCGGTTATAATTCACACTAACATCCAAGAGAATATCCAAATTTATAATAGCAGTTTTCAATGTTTAAATGTGGTCTGGACCAACTATTTTGGCAGTTTCCAGCTGTTTGTGATAAGATTTTAACGAGGGTCCATTTTTCACGTCTGTGTTGGCCATTAAAAAATGGTCACGATTAATTTTCAATGTTAAAAATTGATCACTTATCCGTTGAAAAGCGACCCATGGGGTCATTTTTCAATGAGGTCAAACTTTAATGTAACACCGGTGTTAGAGAAGTGCGGAAAGTTGCATATTTCCGTTCCACTAAAACTCAGTAAAACCGAGTCAGATATTTTCTATTTCTTGGCACGTTCAGTGATTCCAATCGATCTATTCTATCTGACAATCGTTCTCATTTTATATTATCATCAATAATCAATCAATTCGTTGATTTGTATTTTATCTTAAATACTTTTTATCTTGATAATACAACAGGCAAAATAAGAAGACCAGTAATAATACAATGTTACAAATGTGGATGACATAGATATGAACAGAGTGTCCGTAATATACGATATGCAATATAAATTTACCGTCAGTAACTCATGCACACAATTTCATATAGAAATTACGTTTTTTCTCAATTAAACGGTAGTATTTACTCCCAAATCAGATATTTCATCAAACATTTCATCAGAATTAGTGATACACGTAAACGTGAAGTATTCTGCTGTTAAAGTTGAAAAATAATCCGTTTGGGATGTTTTCGAGTTTTTAATAATTATTTACACAATTGTTGCTTGGTTGTTGTAGTAGTGTGGTGTTCAGCGTTGCTTTCAACCATTTTTCAGTCATAACACGACTGGGTCTGCTACCTAGAGACAGTATTCTGAGCGCTGCCTCACTAGTGTATCATGCCGCAGACACATGCTATGATACCCAATCCAGTCACATTATGCTGACACACTGCTATTCAGACTTAGAACTCTCCTCCAAATGCTAAGCGCCAATCGAGGAAGCTTCTAGTACATTCTCCAAGTCTTTGGTTTAGCCGACCAGTGATCGAACCCACGATATTCCGCAAGCGTTGTTACAAAAATCTGTGGAACAACAATAGTCTCAGGAAAAAAATCCCCTCGGATATATGTGTTATGTTTGTTTCATTAGTCGGTTGTGTTATCGTATCCCCGCCCGGCCCCCATCTGTGTGATGGTTGGTCATAAGCTTTGTTCTACAGTCCACAAATATCCTCTCTGAATAGGTAGGGAAGTAGTCATTGACTTCCATAGATAATGCGTGTCTTGAAATAGTGAACCCTCCCATATCCCAAGTGATGATGATTACTTTCGTTGCACGCTGTCATATAACAAAAAAGATTGTTGAAAAATGCGAAAACAAAGATTGTAACATTAACTAACATCTAGTTTAGCTTTTCTTACTTACTTGTTTTACTTAGTTATTTTAATAAAATGAAAAGAAATTGTCAGTAAAATGGATATGTTTAGTTTAAACATATTCACAAATTGTATACAATTACATTGGAAAATATCACATATCAATTAACATATGCGTATGCAATCATGAAAGGGATTCAGAAAACAGCTTATAGCTTTTGTGAGTGAATCTGTTTCCCTAAGTTAAATGAATTAGAAGCACATGGCCGGTTATCAAGCAATAATGGAAAGAAAGATCGCATACGCATGTACGTGTTGTTGCATATACTTAACGACTTGAGCAATGAATGGAAAAAATATTACTGCAGATAAATGTTTATTAAGGTAACTAAAGCATATTAATGAAACACTATACGCCGTAATTCACCGTCATACTGTTGACGCATTAGATGATTGATCAGAAGACGGAATAGAAACATTGAGATCGGAAACAATCCAATGTATAAACATTGCGTTATACTTGTGTATATGGCGTTTTATTATAAAAAGGCAACTCGTGCTTTCCAACTTTATTTTATTGAACGCGTAGTTTCACAAAGAGTTAAAGACTCAAGCACATATAAACACTGTACAAATATTTTCAAAATCCAAAAGAATAAACGATACACATAACATCATGGCGACATGATTACAAATGTCTATAAAGGTAGCGACCACATTGCGTGTAACACCTGTATCATACGATGGATGTAAGTATTAAACAATGCTGTGTTGTCTAATTCATTTTCTTATGCATGGAGTTATTGAGATATGTTACCAAAAACGAAAAGTAAGAGTTTTTTTTTTATAAAAAAAATACTGGTATGTATGTTTAAGATACACGCACTCTCACGAATTAACAAACGACCGTTCGCACGCGTGCGCTTACATGTACAATACATATTGCAAAAGATCATATATGCACGCACGCACGCACGCACGCACGCACGCACGCACGCACGCACGCACGCACGCACACGAAGCATGAGTTATAACAACTAATACTAGTCACGCCCATTGTATTATTATTTATTATTTAACTATTAATAGTCGTAACGAAAGTTAACTTTTATAAGAAATAGTTTTCATGAATAAAAATTTACACTCTGTAGATTTTTCAAAGTATCACATATATTTGCCCACCACCCATATCCATCTAACAACTTAACATAGGTGCATGTTATGTGTTATTATCATTTAGTGCAAACAACACATGGAAGTTCACGTCCCATCACATATGGTGGACAAGGTAAGGCGCCACATCTCAATTCTACAAAATATAGCAAATAACCGTTTTGATCCGCACTACCGTCTTTAAGAGATTCTGGTTCAGCATCGACGCAATTGTAATCTCCCTGGGATTGATGTGTGTAATGTCCCGCCATCAGATATCCCCAATACTCCCGCGTCCATCCGTCATAACAGGCTGTCCTCCCTGGAATCAAGATATGTGACGTACGTTCGGTTTCACACACAACACATGGTACATTTAAATTATGAAATGATTTTCCGAAGATAGCATTTGCTCGAATTGGATTCTGTTCGTATTCCACTCCATAAACATAAGCACCAACGCTATTGTGTGTGTCGTCGTGTTTTCCCCAGACTGGTTCTCGAGGAAGACATAACATGCTAGGGGATCCTCCGACATGTGTATAATGGCTTCCAGCCGCGTATCCATCATAAACGGTTCTGGATCCGTTTTGTGGACACTGCATTCTTCCCCACCGAATGTAAGTAGTTCCAGGTTTCATAGTGCCACGTGTCGATGATTGATCTTGCTTTTGTGACAGTTTTTTCGTTAATTCTTCATATTTGTCTTGTGTTTGTTTTTGTATTTTTTTCTCGAGATCAAAATCGTTTTGAAGATTCTCCAATTGTACTTTTATCCTATTCAGGTCTGTGTTTGTCTTGAAGTTTCGAATCTCACCAAGGATGGCATCTAATTTGTTGTCTAACTGCATATGTTCATCAGACTTTTCTTGAAGCTCAGAAATAATTGCCAGTAAGTTCATATCAATGTTTGGTTCCGTTGGTTCCTTACTCTGCACGATCACATAAGATGCGAAAAGAAACAAATACCAGATTATATCCATTTTAGTGCTACTGTACTAGACTTAATGAAAGAAACTTTGCGGTTACAAGAGTTATGACAGTAAAGCTACGCAGCAACATATATCTATTTAATGTATCTTCCCTACATTCTCTTCATATTTTTTATACATATATACGAAACGCATGTGCCGCCTGAAACGTGTTAGTCAGAATTGAAGCGATAAGATATGCACAAGGGTTTAAACATCCCACATTAAGACGATCGTGTGTGTGAGATTGAGAATAAAGACAAAGTATCCGAGAAATTATTTATAGTTTGAGAGAGAGGAAACGGAGTGTGTAAGAGGGAGAAAGTATTATTATTTAATGCAAACAACACATAGAAGTTCATGTCCGATCAATCACATATGGTGAACAAGGTAAAGCGTCACATCTCACTTCAACAAAATATAACAAATAGCCGCACGGCCGTCTATATGATTTTCTGTTTCAGCATCGACGCAATGATTATCTCCCTGGGTTGTATGCGTGTAATGTCCCGCAATCAGATATCCCCAATACACCTGCGTCCATCCGTCTTAACAGGTTGTCCTTCCTGGAATCAAGATATGTGACGTACGTTCGCTTTCACAAGCAACACATGGCACATCTATGTCATTAAAAGTTTTTTCCAAATATAACATTTGCTTGAATTTTTACTAGTTCGTATTCCACTCTATTAACATAATCACCAACGCCATTATATGTTTCGGCGTGTTTGACCCAGGCTGGTTCTCGAGGAATACGCAGCATGCCAGAGGAGCCTTCGCTATGTGTGTAATGGCTACCAGTCGCTTATCCATCGTAAACGATTATGGATCCATTTTGTGGACACGTCATTCTTCGCCACAGAATATGAGTAAATGAAGATTTCATAGTGCCATGTGTCGATGGTAGATCTTGCGTTTTTGACAGTTGTTTCATTAATTTGTCTTTCGCTTGATTTTGTAATTTTATTTCGAGATCATTTAGAAGATTCTTCACTTGTTCTCTTATCATATTCAGGTCCGTGTTTGTCTTGAAGTTTCGGATCTCACAAATGATGACATTTAATTTGTTGTCTAACTGCATATGCTCAATAGACTTTTCTTGAAGCTCAGAAATAATTGACAGTAAGTTGATATCAATGTTTGGTTACGTTTGTTCCTTACTCTGCACGACCGCATAAGATGCAAAAAGAACAAAATACCAGATTGTATCCATTTTAGTGCTACAACTGTACTAGACTTGATGAAAAGAACTTTGCGCGTGTATGTGTACTTACAGTAACGTCAGGCACCAATTAACATACACCTTCTTACACTCTGTTTATACATTGTATATACGTTAGTCAGCTATTAACAATGCGGTTTCCATAGACTTACATTATAACATTTGTCCTTATTGTCACTGTTTCTAACATTCGCTGACCGAGCAATATCCTAGATCCAAATGGAAATGCCCAATTAATGAGAAAAAATGTCACTTTTTCCAATTATTGCCCCCAGCCTTTCGGTCCCCCCACTTTTAGCATAAAGAAATATATATTTCATCTATTTTACTTCCCATAAAATTTCCTTAATGAAATGAATTTAGTCAGCCAAAGAAACATAAATTTAATTTTCAAAAATAATAAACTTACATTTTGTTGTACTTATTTTGCAATTTGACATTTTCATCCAACCAGAAATAAGCTTACTATCAAAATATATGCCCTGAATATCCAATCTTTTCAGTCATTCAGTGTCCTCGTCTTAATTGTTGTAGCTGACCATATATGCGAAACACCTGTGCCGTCGGAAACTTGCAAGCCAAAAACATTAAAACGATAAGATAAGCACAATGGTTTAATTATTCCGCATCGAGAAGGTCGTGTGTGTTAGGTTGAGAGAGAGAGAGAGAGAGAGAGAGAGAGAGAGAGAGAGAGAGAGAGAGAGAGAGGGTGGAGTGTTAAAACGGGAGATAGAGTGTGAGCTCATGCTTTTCAGTCCACAGCGCATCTATCTCTGTTAACGGACTGTGCTGTGTTTTTTATATACAAACCATACCCAGAAGCGCTGCAAACATCATCTTGCCAACTTCCATTGTCCAAACAATTACCGTTTCCATTAAAATACCTGCGTTTCGAATTTTTCACTTCTCTTCTGCTTACCTCTGTTAATAACTTCCATTGTCTGCCAGTATAATAATAGATTACACTTCAAGGTTTGGCTTTGTTCCAACAATACTTTAATGTCTCTTGCTGTGCCATACATTGAATCAGTGCGATGGTTTTATGATCAAAGCCAATTTTGCCAACTTGAGTTGCCAGTGGCTGGCAGAATTAACTTGTCTTAATTATTCAATGAGGTATGTGTATTTTCTATTATAATGACACTTTGGAATGTCTGCACCTAGCAACATAAACAAAGTACGAGAATAATATTAAATATCACAATACAACCTCAAAGCAACCAAGAACTTTTACAAATTTAAAAAATTTTTTTCTTGAGATTGTTTGAAGGCATGTCTCACTAGTATATGACTGTTCAAAATCAGAAAGCATGTGTGCCCAACTGAAGGCCTGACATTCAAAAGACACAGTCATTAACATTAATAAAATATTTATTATAAAATCAATAAATACATAGAGAAGCTGTGATAACAGGGGTGATCAGTCGCGGACACGACATACATACAGAAAATGTGATAACAGAGGTGGTCAGTCACGGATAAAACAAACATGCAGAAATGTGATAACAGGGGTGGTCAGTCACGGATAATACAAAAATGCAGAAGATGCGATAACAGGGATGGTCAGTCGCGGACAATACAAACATGCAGAAAAAGTGACTACAGTGTAATCAGTCGCGAAGTTAAACGTTGAGATGTTCCATAAGGGGTGGTCAGTAACAGATTATACAAATAAGCAGAAAATGTGGCAATATGTGTTATCGCCTGGAAACGGTCAGTCGCGGGCAATAGAAACATGCATCAGATGTAACAACAGTGGTGGTCAGTTACGGATAATACAAACATGCAGGAAATCTGATAAAAGTGGTGGTCAGTTACAGATACTACAAACATGCAGAACATGTGATAACAGTGATGGTCAGTCGCGGATATTACAAACATGCAAAAGATGTGATAACAGGGATGGTCAGTCGCGGACATTATAAACATGCAGGAGATGTGATGACAGGTGTTGTCAGTCGCGGACAGTACAAACATGCATCAGATTTGGTAAAAGGTGTGGTCAGTCGCGAACAATACAAACATACAGGAGATGTGATAGAAGGGGTGGTCAGTCGCGGACAATACAAACATGCAGCAAATGTGATAAAAGGTGTGGTCAGTCGCGGGCAATACAAACATGCAGGAAATGTGATAGAAGGGGTGGTCAGTCGCGGACAATACAAACATGCAGAAGATGTGATAACAGGGGTGGTCAGGTGCGGACAATACAAACATGCAGGAGATGTGATAGATGGGGTGGTCAGTCGCACACAATATAAACATGCTGGAGATGTTATAGAAGGGGTGGTCAGTCGCGGACAATACAAACATGCCGAAGATGTAATAACAGGGGTGGTCAGGCGCGGACAATACAAACATGCACATGTGAAAACAGGGATTGTCAGTCGCGGACATTACAAACATGCAAAAGATGTGATAACAATGGTGGTCAGACCCGTACAATAAAAACTTGCAGAAGATGTGATAACAGGGGTGGTCAGACGCGGATATATGTGAATATGTGATAAAGCGGGTGGTCAGACCCAAACAATAAAAACTTGCAGAAGATGTGATAACAGGGGTGGTCAGACGCGGACAATACAAAGATGCAGGAGATGTGATAGATGGGGTGGTAAGACGCGGACAATACAAACATGCAGAAGATATGATAACAAGGGTGATCAGTTGCAGACAATACAAACATGCAGAAGATGTGATAACAGGGATGGTCAGTCGCGGACAATACAAACATGCAGAAGATGTGATAACAGGGATGGTCAGTGGAGGACAATACAAATATGCTGGAGAAGTGATAGAAGGGGTGGTCAGTCGCGGACAATACAAACATGCAGAAGATGTGATAACAAGGGTGGTCAGTCGCAGACAATACAAACATGCGGAACATGTGGTCACAGGGGTTATTGGCTTGGAAATGTCATTCATGGACATTACAAACGTTTAAAAGAGTATTACCATGAAACGGTCAGTCATCGACAACTAATTGATTGTAATATAGTTTCGATGTCGATATGTTTCTATATCTAAAAACTGATTCCAATGAAAACTTTTCAAGTGTATAATGGTAGCACGTATAATCATATATTATAATGAAGGAGGCTATGTGGCGGATACTTCATAGGTTATGTACGATAAACAAGTCTTCTGATCCGATCCATATATATTTATTGTAGCAGAACCGCCATTCTATCGATTATTCTATACATTCAAATACATTATCTCAACAGTGTTATGTTTATTGGCTATAATGCCTAAGCTCACTTTATTACATAATACGAATAAAAGCCTGCGAATGGATTCCAATGTTACATAGTGGAAAGGGAATGTTCATACTTGACATCTATCGAGCACTATTTTACTTTAATAACATCAATCCGTTATCATTTCTTCATCATTTTATTCATTTATTGATTCATTTATTATTCTTTATAAAAACATTAGTTCACACACCCTGTATTATTTTGATATTAGTATAGATAGATAACTTCGCATTATCTGTTTTAGGATTTAAAATGTGTTATCTCCCTTCAGTTATTTCCATGGTAAATAGTTCACGTGTTCCAATCCTTATTTTTTGCATTTAATATATTTTGTCTTGATATAATTGTCTTGTATAATGTGATTGTCTTTGCATTATCAAGTTTTCAACTCGAAATAGCACTTTAGCTTATTCAGAATCATGAAGCTCATTCGAAATAGCTCGAAAATTAAATACCGTCTAAGCCGATGTTCGAGGAGTGCGGGAAGTTGCATATTTCCGTTCCACTAAAACTCAGTAAAACCGAGTCAGCTATCTTCTATTCTTTGCCACGTTCAGTGATTCCAATCGGTTTATTCTATTTGAAAATCGTACTAATTTTATATTATTATCAATAATCAATCAATTCGTTGATTTGTGTTTTGTCTAAAATACTTTTATATTTTTGTTGATAATTCAAAAGACAAAACAAGAAGAACAGTAATAATACAAGACTACAAATGTGGATGAAATACAATGACTGATAAAGATCAATTGATGTTGGCTTTAAAAAAATTTGTTAATTATAAAAAAAAAATAATAAAAAAAAAATTAATATTGTATATATATTATCTACAATATCTTATTCAGCTTTGTATCAGACTAAAAACGAAATTTTGATAAAATAGAATTGAAATATATATAATTATTAAAAACAATTTTGACTGATCATGTCAACTAACATTTTTGAACATTTAGTACAATTCAGAAATAAAAGTTGAAGCTTAAAGTTTGTATTTGTAGAAAGTGTCACGCAAGATGAATATTGTGAATGTCCTTTTTAATATGGAAATGGAAAATGAAAATCTTTATATTTTTAGAGTTGGGAGAAAAGCATAATATTCTGAACACCTGTCTAGAATATAGCGTAGGTCTAATAACGCATTCAGATATACTAAATTATATCCACGTAGATTAAAAATGTTGCGGTAGCTAAGTTTAACATTTATTGTGACAATACCGTGAAGGTTGTAGATGTATTCCCGATCGCCGGATAGAAAACAAAGTGCGTCCTTATTCTTTAAGAAAATGTCAACATTGAAAATATGACTGACGCAAATGTAGAATTTGGGATAAGTAAAGAACAAAAAATACTTTGGTTATGATAAAAAACAACCATAGAATGTGCATTTATCATGTCCCATTGTAAATGCATTCAATAAAAACGTCTACATTACAATTTGGAATTCAACATGTTGATTTCAATCCACAACACATGAAAAGGCACCATGCGTTTTACTATTATAATCTACACATGACAAATATTTAAATGTATTGAAATATATATAATTTGGAATTCAACATGTTGATTGCAATTCAGAACAGGGGAAAAGCGCCATTCTCTTTACTATCATTATAATTAACGGATGTCAATGTTTTATTGAAACGTGTGTGTATATTTTGTTCATCATGTCCCTATTGTAAATGCGTTCAATAAAACATAGTATATATAATTTTGAATTGTGTTCCATTTCATCCATAACATATTTTAAACAGGCCACATAATTATAACTGTTACGATAGTGCTTAGGAATTGCAGGATAAATAGTGACATGCGATGCATGCTCTCTATCATTTTATGCTCAGTAAATAATGAACACTTTTTTAAATAACAGACAGTACGATCCCATTAGAAGATGGAAGTTAATTATGTCATAGAAGTTCATTTCATGAATCTTGAATAAAATATCGTCATCATGAATAAATCATCGGAATTTTTCGTTACATTCGTTATATGACACTTATATGTATTGGCCAATGAGTGTGTTACAAAGTTAACATTTTTACACATAAAATGACTATACATAACCCTTAAGCTTTAACAATACTCTTTATGTACAGGTACGGTAATTACATGTAATTACATAAATGATAGTGAACACTTTTTATATGCAGACTGCACAGTATAAAAGGGTCAGTTGTATTGGTTATTTGAGAGAGGAAGATGTGTTGTGTTGCATAAAGGTCTGGGACCTTACATAGAGATAGGAATATGATTTGTTGAAGTTGAATGCAAGATGAGGCGAGAATGATGATATGAAGTTTGGTGAGTGAAACATAATTAATATTTAATATTTCTGGAATTATGTTTTTGTCTTATATTGGGTATTGCATAAATTCAAATATCTTTCGCGATGTAATACAACGTTGATATGTAAATACGATTTACGCGAGAAAATTATTATTAAATTCATCAATACCATTTCTATATAGTAAAAGCAATTTCCTTTAACTTATAGAAATATCTCCTCCTTTTTGGTCTTGGTGAAAAAATGGATGGAATGTCGATTTGTAGACCATAAACTTACGAAGTACCAAGATGAATACATATTGATTCTATGGTGGACAAGAATTCCCAAAACGTCAGCTTGTTAGAGAATGGAACTATGAGACGTGAAAAACAGTTTATATATTATTATATACTTGGATACACGAAGCATATAGATTCCATGGTGACGTAAAATTCCACGACTAGATATGCTATGATATAGCATTTATTCTATGGAGATGTGAAGTGCATAAATTATAAGAAATATAAAACAACTATACGAGAGTGCAGAAGTGACATAAAGTCTAGCATTTTATGATACATGTATATGCTACTAGTTGTTGTGTTACAATATATTACAGTTTAGGCTGTTTGAGAGAGGAAAATTGATATATAATATATCCATATATTGTCATACATTATATTTTTCTTGAATCCACATTTTCTCTTCTTTAACTGTCTCTAACTTTTCTATCTAACTATCTCTCTGATTTATTAAATTGAATTAAATTACAAAAATTTATACTGGTGTAATAGTTGTTTATGATAACAATATCTTTACTGAACAAAATGACAACATAAACTTTGTCGCAATGGTGGCAGCGGTTTAGCTAAGATATTTGTCATAAACATAGATCTTTACCAGTATTACATATATAAGCAATATTGCAAGTTATTTAAAACTGTTAAATTAATCTAGAATCATGACTGAAAATGTACCCGAGTGGTTTGAAAAAGTGATAGAAAAAGGAGGAGATATTGAGTCCTGTCTTACCTATTTAAGGGAGAAGGCTGAACGGGAAGGAACATTGAAACTAAAAGAAATAGAGCGTGATGAAAGAGCTGCAGAGCGTGCAGAAAAAGCTGCTACTGCAGAACGCACCGAAAAAGCTGCTGCTGCAGAACGCGCAGATAGATTAAAAATTCTTGAGATGGAGAGCGAGATAAGAATGAGAGAATTAGAGTTAAAGACTAATGTTAAACAAGTACAATCCACACAAGAAAGTACAAAAGCTAAAGTAGCATTGCCAAAATTTGAAGCAGGTCAAGATGTAGAAGTATTTTTAACATCTTTCGAAAGATTAGCTATACTTCATAAATGGGAGAAAGATGAATGGCCAATAAAACTAGTACCACAGTTGTCAGGAAATGCATTAGAAGCATATTCAAGAATGTCACTAGATGACAGCAAGAAATATGATAAAATTAAATCTACTATTTTAGAAAGATTTGGGCTAAACTCTCTTGAATATCGCAATCGATTTCGCAATGCAAAACAGAGATTTGGTGAAACTTTTAAAGAATTTTCAATCAGAGTGACAAAAGATTTAGAACATTGGCAAGCTAGTGAGAATGTTAGTAATCATGCTCAATTGGCAGACATGATTATAAGAGATCAATTAATGATGAGTGTCAGTAATGACTTACAAATATACTTACAAGAAAAAGAAATAAAGTCAGTACAAGAGTTAGTAACATTGGCACAAGCCTATCAGTTAGCTCACAAAGACACATTCATGAGAAAACAACCATATCGTCCCCCTATGCTTAGATCATTTGGACCTTCACAAAATACCGAATATCCACAAAAGTTCAACAGTATGAACTATCAAACCTACAAAACAAGTGAAAAACGTAAATGTTTTCATTGTAAGAGTGAAGATCATTTAATTGCACAATGCCCATTTAATCAACAGTACAAAAATGATAGGTTAACAGACACACACGGTAATGACAAACATACGGCTGACAAACACGCAAATGGTCTCATACATTCACATACTAAATTAGAAAATGAATTAAGTACTATTACAATCCCAGTAGAAGTACACAAAGTAATTAGTAAAGGGCCTTTAACAGAGAATAAAGAATTAACAAATGGTTTAATCATATCCAAGGGACAAATTAATGACAAAGACGTAAAGGTATTACGAGACACAGAGTGCACAACCATTTTTGTAGGTGAAAAGCATAGAAAGTTGGTTAAAGAAACTGGAGTCAGTCAAATTGTTACATTAGCAAATGGTAGTGAGTGCAAATGTCCAGAGATTATAATACAAATTTGTACAGAATATATTTCTGGAGAAGTAAAATCACTTGTGATGGACAATCCGTTTGCAGACCTTGTGATAGGGAACATAGGACATGTAACCAGAAGCAGTAACAATAAATCATTTCAAGGTGTAGAAACACGTGAAATGAAGGCCAAACGAGAACTACAAGATGCAGTCGAGGTTAGAAATGAAGGCGAAATACTTACAGACAAAATCAGAAATAAACTTGACTCCACTTTTGAAGTAAGAGGAGACATGTGTATAGATATGCATGACCTAAAGAAAGAACAAAGACAAGACACTACATTAAAGAAAGTACTATCCTATGCAGAAAAGAAAAATGAAATAAATGAAATAAGTACAGGATATACTAATAACTCGTACTTTTCATATCAGCAAGGCATATTATATAGAACATTTCAACCAAAAGATAGAGATCCCATCGAGCAGATCGTAGTGCCAAAGAAATATAGAATGAAGATCATGGAGATCGCACATACCATACTTCTCGGTGGTCACTTGGGAAACAAAAAGACGAGAAACAGAATATTACAGAACTTTTTCTGGCCAGGAATATTCATTGATGTTGCAAAGTTCTGCAGATCTTATCCAAATTGCCAAAAATGTATCCCAAGAGGGCGTATAACTAAAGCTCCTTTAATACCAATACCTGCAATGGATGAACCATTTAGAAGAATTGCAATTGATATAGTAGGACCATTAACAAGGACAGAGCGAAGTAATAGATTCATTCTTGTGGTTTGTGACTATAGCACTAAATATCCAGAAGCGATACCATAAAAAACAATAGATGCTGAAACCGTAGCTGATGCATTAATTAACACCTTTTCGAGAACAGGAATACCAATGGAAATACTGTCTGATCAAGGGACAAACTTCATGTCTGCGCTTATACAGAATTTATGTAAGGTGTTACATATACAAAAACTTAAGACGTCTCCATATCACCCACAAGCAAATGGGCTAGTAGAACACTTTAATGGAACACTGAAGAAGATGCTTCAACGTAATTCTGAAGAAGACGAAAACAATTGGGATATGCACATTCCATATATGCTATTTGCATATCGGGAAGTACCCCAAGAATCCACTGGCTATTCACCCTTTGAATTATTGTACGGCAGACATGTTCGTGGACCTCTAACAATACTTAAAGAGGAATGAGAAGAGCCAAAGTTAGAAAAACAAAATGAATCAGTCATCAGTTACATTTTACAAGCAAGAGATAGACTGACACGTATGACAGAATTAGTAAACGAACGTGAAAATACTGAAAAGTGCCGACAAAAGAAGTATTTTGATATCAAAGCAAGGAAGAGACAATTTAAGACAGATGACAAGGTACTTCTCTTACTACCAACAAATACAAACAAACTTCTAGCCCAATGGAAAGGCCCGTATGTAGTAACAGAAAAAGTAAATGAGGTTGATTACAAAATAAAGTTAAACAAAAGAACTGAGAAAGTGTATCACATCAACATGTTAAAGAAATGGTATGAAACAAATGAATCTGATAGTGCAAACAGTAATTCAGATGAAAAAGAGGAACATGATACAAATAGAAACATTGAGAAAAATGACATTTCCAAAGTAGATGACACCATATGCTGTATAATGCATACAGACGAAAATATAGAACTAGATCAAATTGACATTGGGAACCCACTCTTAATACCAAGTGAAACAATTGATGATATAAAAATCAACAATGATTTATCTCTTGACGAAATAACCCAATTAAAAGAACTGTGTGAAGAGTATTCTGATGTACTAACAGATATACCTGGAAATACAGATGTTATACAGCACCATGTAACCTTACAAAACAACAAACCTATTTATAAGAAAGCGTATACACTCCCATATTCTATGAGAGAAAAGGTACAGGAGGAAGTACAAAGTATGCTCAATGCAGGTATTATTGAAAAATCAAACAGTCCTTATGCTGCCCCAATTGTGATAGTGAAAAAGAAAGATTCTACAGATATAAGGTTATATTTTGATTATCGTGGGTTAAATGAACAGACAATATTTGATCCGCAACCAATGCCAAAACTTGACGACATTTTGAATAAATTAGGTAGAGCAAAATATAAGTCAAAAATTGATTGTACAAAAGGATTTTGGCAAATACCTTTAGCTGATGATGCAAAAGAGAAGAGCGAATTTATAACAGCATTTGGTCATTTCCAATTCAATGTTATGAGACGTGAAAAACAGTTTATATATTATTATATACTTGGATACACGAAGCATATAGATTCCTTGGTGACGTAAAATTCCACGACTAGATATGCTATGATATAGCATTTATTCTATGGAGATGTGAAGTGCATAAATTATAAGAAATATAAAACAATTATACGAGAGTGCAGAAGTGACATAAAGTCTAGCATTTTATGATACATGTATATGCTACTAGTTGTTGTGTTACAATATATTACAGTTTAGGCTGTTTGAGAGAGGAAAATTGATATATAATATATCCATATATTGTCATACATTATATTTTTCTTGAATCCACATTTTCTCTTCTTTAACTGTTTCTAACTTTTCTATCTAACTATCTCTCTGATTTATTAAATTGAATTAAATTACAAAAATTTATACTGGTGTAATAGTTGTTTATGATAACAATATCTTTACTGAACAAAATGACAACATAAACTTTGTCGCAAAAATTACATGTACCATGGTCACGTGATTTCATATTTTCCAAAATATGTCGAACAGAGTGTCCGTAATATACGATATGCTATATAAATTGATCTTCAGTAACTCATGCACACAATTTCATATAGAAATTACGTATTTTTCTCAATCAAACGGTAGTATTTACTCCAAAATCAGATATTTCATCAAACATATTTGAATAAGTGATACACGTTAAAGTGAAGTATTCTGCTGTTAAAGTTAAAAAATAATCCCTCTGGGATGTTTTCGAGTTTTTAATCATTATTTACGCAATTGTTGCAAAGTTGTTGTTGTTGTGTGATGTTCAGCGTTGCTTTCAACCATTTTTCAGTCATAACGCGACTGGGTCTGCTACCTAGAGACAGTATTCTGAGCGCTGCCACACTAGTGTATCATACCGCAGACACATGCTATGATACCCCATCCAGTCACACTATGCTGACACACTGCTGATCAGACTTAGAACTCTCCTCCAAATGCTCAGCGCCAATCGAGGAAGCTTCTAGTACAATTATCCAAGTCTTTGCTATAGCCCACCAGTGATCGAACCCACGATATTCCGCAAGCGTTGTTACAAGAAACTGAGGAACAACAATAGTCTGAGGAACATATCCATCTCGGATATATGTGTTATGTTTGTTACATTAGTCGGTCGTGTTATCGTATCCCCTCCCGGTCACAATATGTGGGATGGTTGGTCATTACCTTTGTTCTACGGTCCACGAATATCCCCTCTGAATATGTAGGGAAGTAGTCATTGACTTTTATAGATAATGTGTGTCTTGAAATAGTAAACCCTCCCATATCCCAGTGATGATGATTACTATCGTTGCCCGCTGTCATATAACAAAAAAGATTGTTGAAAAATGCGAAAACAAAGATTGTAACATTAACTAACATCTAGTTTAGCTTTTATTATTTACTTCTTTTACTAAGTTATTTATATAAAATGAAAAGAAATTGTCAGTAAAATGGATAAATTTAGTTTAAACATATTCACAAATTGTATACAATTACATTGGAAAATATCACATATAAATTAACATATGCGTATACAATTATGAAAGGGATTTAGAAAAAGCTTAAAACTTTTGTGAAGCTGTCTTCCTAAGTTAAATGAATTAGAAGCACATGTCCGGTTATCAAGCGATAGTGGAAAGAAAGATCGCATACGCATGTACGTATTGATGCATATACTTAACGTTTTGAGCAATGAATGAAAAAAAAATACTGAGATAAATGTTCATCAAGGTAACTAAAGCATATTTGGGAATAAACATTGCTTATGAACGTGGAATTATTTATAACAAGTAATATATCAAATGTATTCATTGCAAACAAAGAAAAATGTCCAATATAAATAGAACAAACATATTCACCGTCGTACTGTTGACGCATTTGATGATTGATCAGAAGACGGTATGGAAACATTAAGATCGGAAACAATCCAATGTATAAACATTGTGTTTTACTTGTGTATATGGCGTTTTATAATAAAAGGCAACTCCAGCTCTCCAACTTTACTTTATTGAACGCGTAATTTCACAAAGAGTATAAGACTCAATCATATATAAACACTATACAAATATCTTTTAAAATACAAAAGTATAAACGATACACATAACACAATGGCGACATGATTACAAATGTCAATAAAGGTAGCGACCACCTGTAACACCTGCACATGCAATGGATGTGAGGATTAAACAATGCTGTGTTGTCTAATTCATTTTCTTACGCATGGAGTTATTGAGCTATGTTACCAAAAACAAAAAGTAAGTGTTGTTTTATAAAAAAAGATAAGGTATGTATTTTTAAGATACACGCACTAGCACGAATTAACAAACGATCGTTCGCACGCGTACGCTTACATGTACAATACATATTGCACAAGATCATATATGCACGCACGCACGCACGCACGCACGCGCGCACGCACACGAAGCATGAATTATAACACCAAATACAAGTCACGCCCATTCTATTTTTTTTTATTATGTAACTATTAATAGTCGTAACAAAAGTTGACTTTTATAATAAATAGTTTTCATGAATAGATATTTACACTCTGTAGAATTTTTCAAAGTATCACATATATTTGCCCACAACTCATATCCATCTAACAACTTAACATAGGTGCATGTTATGTGTTATTATCATTTAGTGCAAACAACACATGGAAGTTCACGTCCCATCACATATTGTGGACAAGTTAAAGCGCCACATCTCACTTCTACAAAATGTAGCAAATAACCGTTTTGATCCGCACTACCGTCTTTAAGAGTTTCTGGTTCAGCATCGATGCAATGGTAATCTCCCTGGGATTTATGTGTGTAATGTCCCGCCATCAGATATCCCCAATACTCCCGCGTCCATCCGTCATAACAGGTTGTCCTTCCTGGAATCAAAACATGCGAAGTACGTTCGGTTTCACACACAACACATGGTACATTAAAATTATGAAAAGATTTTCCGAAGATAGCATTTGCTCGACTTTTATGGTGTTCGTATTCCACTCCATAAACATAAGCACCAATGTTATTTTGTGTGTCGTCGTATTTTCCCCAGACTGGTTCTCGAGGAAGACATAACATGCTAGGGGATCCTCCGACATGTGTATAATGGCTTCCAGACGCGTATCCATCATAAACGGTTCTGGATCCGTTTTGTGGACACTGCATTCTTCCCCACCGAATGTAAGTAGTTCCAGGTTTCATAGTGCCACGTGTCGATGGTTGCTTTTGTGACAGATGTTTCGTTAATTCTTCAATTTTGTCTTGTGTGTGTTTTTGTATTTTTTTCTCGAGATCAAAATCGTTTTGAAGATTCTCCAATTGTACTTTTATCATATTCAGGTCCGTGTTTGTCTTGAAGTTTCGAATCTCGCCAAGGATGGCATCTAATTTGTTGTCTAACAGCATATGTTCATCAGACTTTTCTTGAAGCTCAGAAATAATTGCCAGTAAGTTCATATCAATGTTTGGTTCCGTTGGTTCCTTACTCTACACGATCACATAAGATGCGAAAAGAAACAAATACCAAATTATATCCATTTTAGTGCTACTGTACTAGACTTAATGAAAGAAACTTTGCCGTAACAAGCGTTATTACAGTAAAGCTAGGCAACTATATATATCTATTTAATGTATCTTCCCTCCACTCTCTTTATATGTTTATATACATATATACGAAACGCCTGTGCGGCCTGAAACGTGTTAGTCAGAATTGAAGCGATAAGATATGCACAAGGGTTTAAACATTCCACATTAAGACGATCATGTGTGTGAGATTGAGAAACAAGACAAAGTATGAGCTTATTATTTACAGTTTGAGAGAAAGGGAGTGTGTAAGAGGGAGAAAGTATCATTATTAAATGCAAACAACACATGGAAGTTCATGTCCCATCAATAACATATGGTGGACAAGGTAAGGCGTCACATCTCACTTCAACAAAATATAACAAATAGCCGCACGGCCGTCTATAAGATTTTCTGTTTCAGCATCGACGCAATGATTATCTCCCTGGGTTGTATGCGTGTGATGTCCCGTAATCAGATATCCCCAATATCCCCACGTCCATCCGTCTTAACAGGTTGTCCTTCCTTGAATCAAGACATGTGACGTACGTTTGCTTTCACAAGCAAAACATGGCACATCCATGTCATTAAAAGTTTTTCCAAATATAACATTTGCTTGAATTTTTACTAGTTCGTATTTCACTCCATAAACATAAGCACCAAAGCCATTATATGTTTCGTCGTGTTTGACCCAGGCTGGTTCTCGAGGAAGACGCAACATGGCAGAAGAGCCTTCGCTATGTGTGTAATGGCTACCAGTCGCTAATCCATCGTAAACGATTATGGAACCATTTTGTGGACACTTCATTCTTCGCCACCGAATGTAAGTAGATCAAGATTTCATTGTGCAATGTGTCGATTGTCGATCTTGCGTTTTTGACAGTTGTTTCGTTAATTATTCCAGTTTGTCCTTTGCTTGTTTTTGTAATTTTATTTCGAGATCGTTTAGAAGATGCTTCACTTGTTCTCTTATCATATTCAGGTCCGTGTTTGTCTTGAAGTTTCGGATCTCACCAATGATGGCATCTAATTTGTTGTCTATCTGCATATGCTCATTAGACTTTTCTTGAAGCTCAGAAATAATTGACAGTTAGTTGATATCAATGTTTGGTTACGTTGGTTCCTTACTCTGCAGGACCGCATAAGATGCAAACAGAACAAAATACCAGATTATATCCATTTTAGTGCTACAGCTGTACTAGACTTGATGAAAGAAACTTTGCGCGTATAAGTGTACTTACAGTAACGTCAGGCAACAATTTACATATATCTTCTTAATGTTTCCTTTTACACTCTGTTTATACTTTGTATATACGTTATTCAGCTTTTACCATTGTGGTTTCCATAGACTTACATTATAACATTTTACATTATTGTCACTGTTTCTAACATTCGCTGACCGAGCAATATCCTATATTCAAATGAATATGCCCAAATAAATGAGTAAAAAATGTCCCTTTTTCCAATTATTGCCCCCAGGCTTTCGGTCCCCCCCCCCTACTTTTAGCATAAAGAAATATATATTTCATCTATTTTACTCCCCATAAAATTTCCTTAATGAAATGAATTGAGTCAGTAAAAGAAACATCAATTTAATTTTTAAAAATAATAAACTTACATTTTGTTGTGCTTATTTTGCAGTTTGACATTTTCATCCAACCAGAAATAAGCTTACTATCAAAATACATGCCCTGAATATCCAATCTTTTCAGGCAATCAGTGTCCTGACCATATATATATATACAAAACACGTGTGCCGTCAGAGAGGAGTGTTAAAACGGGAGATAGAGTGTGAGCGCATGCTTTTCAGTCCACAGCCCATCTATATCTGTTAACCTAGTGTGCTGTGTTTTTAATATACGTACCATACCCATAAGCGCTGCAAACATCATCTTGCCAACTTCCATTGTCCAAACAGTTACTGTTTCCATTAAAATACCGGCATTTTGTATTTTACACTTTTCTTCTGCTTACCTCTGTCCATAACTTCCATTGTCTGCCAGTATGATAATAGATTACACTTCAAGGTTTGGCTTTGTTCCAACAAAACGTTAATGTCTCTTGCCGTGCCAAACATTGAACCAGTGCAATAATATTAAATATCACAATACAACCTCAAAGCAGCCAAGAAATTTTAAAAATTTAAAATTGTTTTTTCTTGAGATTGTCTCAAGGCATGTGATGGCAAGAGGGCAGACGATGTGATAACAGGGATGGTAAGTTGCGAATATTACAAACAAACAGAAGTGGTGATAATAGGGTTGGTCAGTCGCGGACATTACACACATGCAGGAGATGTGATAAAAGGTTTGGTCAGTCTCAGACAATACAAACATGCATGATATGGGATAGTAGGGGTGGTCAGACGCAGACAATACAAACATGAAGGAGATGTGATAGATGGAGTGGTCAGTCGCGGACAAAAGAAACCTTCTGGAGATGTGATAGAAGGGGTGGTCTGTCGCGGACAATACAAACATGCAGAAGATTTGATAACATGGGAGGTCAGACGCGGACAATACAAATATGCAGGAGATGTGATAGAAGGGGTGGTATGTCGCAGACAATACACACATGAGAAGATATGATAACAGGGATGGTCAGTAGCGGACATTACAGGCATGCAAATGATGTGATAACCGGGTTGGTCAGTCGCGGACATTACAAACATGCAGGAGATGTGATAACATGGGTGGTCAGTCTCAGACAGTACAAACGTGCATCAGATGTGCTAAAAAGAGTGGTCAGTCGCGGACAATACAAACATGCAGGAGACGTGATAAAAGGGGTGGTCAGTTGCAGACAATACAAACATGCAGAAGATGTGATAACAGTAGTCAGACGCGGACAATATAAACATGCAGGAGATGAGATAGATGGGATGGTCAGTCGCGGATAATATAAACATGCAACAGATGTGATAAAAGGTGTTGTCAGACGCGGACAATACAATCATGCAGAAGATGTGATAATAGGGAAGGTCAGTAGCGGATATTATAAACATGCAAAAGATGTGATAACCGGGGTGGTCAGTCGCGGACATTACAAACATGCAGGAGATGTGATAACAGGAATGGTCAGTCGCGGACAGTACGAACGTGCATCAGATGTGATAAAATGTGTGGTCAGTCGCGAATAATACAAACATGGATGAAATGTGATAGAAGGGGTGGTCATTCGCGGACAATACAAACATGCAGAAGACTTGATAAAAGTGGTGGTCAGTCGCAGACAATACAAACATGCAGAAGATGTGATAGATGGGGTGGTCATTCGCGGACAATACAAACATGCAGAAGACGTGATAAAAGTGGTGGTCAGTCGCGGACAATACAAACATGCAGCAGATGTGATAAAAGGGGTGGTCAGTCGCGGACAATACGAACATGCAGAAGATGTGATGACAGGGGTAGTCAGACGCGGACAATACAAACATGCAGGAGATGTGATAGATGAGGTAGTCAGTCGCGAACAATACAAACATGCTGGAGATGTGATAGAAGGGATGGTCAGTCGCGAAAAATACAAACATGCAGAAGATGTGATAACAGGGGTGGTCAGACGCGGACAATACAAACATGCAGATGCGATAACAGGGATAGTCAGTCGCAGACATAACAAACATGCAGAAGATGTAATAACAGGGGTGGTCAGGCGCGGACAATACAAACATGCATGAGATATTATAGAAGGGGTAGTAAGTCGCAGACAATACAAACATGCAGAAGATGTGATAACAAGTATGGTCAGTCGCGGACAATACAAACATGCAGAATATATGATAACAGGAGTGTTCACCCCGGACAATACAAACATGCAGGAGATGTGATAGAAGTTGTGGTCAGTCGCAGACAATACAATCATGCAGAATATGTGATAACAGGGGTTATCGGTTTGGAAATGTCATTCACGGACATTACAAACGTTTAAAAGGTTATTACCATGAAACGGTTAGTCATGGACAACTAATTGATTGTAATATAGTTTCTGTGTCGATATGTTTCAGTATCTATCAACTAATTCCAATGAAAAGTATATTCAAGTGTATAATGGTAGCATGTATAATCATATATAATTATGAAGGAGGCTAGGTGGAGGGTACTTCATAGGTTATGTACGATAAACAAGTCTTCTGATCTGACCCATATACATTTATTGTAGCAGAACCGCCATTCTATTGATTATTTTATACATTCAAATACATTATCTCATCAGCGTTATGTTTATTGGCTATTATGCCTAAACTCACTTTATTACATAATACGAATAAAAGCCTGCGAATGGATTTCTATATTACATAGTGGAAAAGGAAATGTTCATACTTGACATCTATCGAGGACTAATTTGCTTTAATAATATCAATCCGTTATCATTTCTTTATCATTTTATTCATTTATTGATTCATTTATTATTCTTTATCAAAAGCATTCATTCACTCGCCTTCTATTATTTTGATATTAGTATAGATAGATAACTTCGCATTATCTGTTTAAGTATTTAAAATGTATTATCTCCCTTCAGTTATTTCCGTGGTATATAGTTCACGTGTTCCAATCCTTATTTATTGCATTTGATATGTTTTGTATTGATAACAATGCATTGAGCATGTTGAGTATAATGTGATGTCTTTGCATTATCAAGTTTTCAACTGCAAATAACACTTTAGCACTTTCACAACTGAACGTACAACGATTCAATGTTGATTTTATTCCCAGCTCTTCAGAATCATGGAGCTCATTCGGAATAGCTCGAAAATAAAAAAACCGTCTAAGCCTAAGAAACATTATATTGTTAAAAATTGAACCGGGTCACATTTCAATATTAAATTCTGATCAAATGGTCGTTGAAAAACTGATCAGTGTTAAATTTTGATCAGACATGGGGTCATTTTTTAACGGTTTGTTAGATATAAGCAAAACATCACATGGCTGATGTCGTATGTTGCAACATTTCAACATAAGCTCTGGTAAGCTTTGTTACGATTTGTTGCTGTGATTACAAATGGTTTCTATAGCAGTAAATGATTATAACAAAAACAAACAATTTCTTTTCAAACTGACACTGACAAAATCCATGCAAACCCAGGAGCGTAGCTTACTTTAGACACTGTAGGCACGTGCCTACACTTTTTTCTGAGAAATTGAAAAAAGAAAAAATACCAAAAACGTAATAAAAATCGGACCCATGGGAAAGGATGATGGGGAGTAAACTATAAATTTCGCAACAAGATAATCGACTTATCAAGATATTTAACATCATTACCAACGTATACATGGTTTTGTGATGGACCTGTACAATTTGTTAATTTTCGGAATGTTCACCAGTTGATGCCGTCATATAAACATTCAATCGATAACATAAAAGTTTGAGCTTTATTAAAAGATTTGTAAATGAATCCTGGCCCACTATTAACACATTCGACTCATTACATTCACATTGAAATGAGTGTAACGACGATAACTCGGCGAATGAGATTGAGCCTGGTCGTCATGGATGAAAATCGCTTTTTATACCCGGACATTGGATATTATACTCTCCTGTATACATTGATGGAGGAATAAAATAACCAATCAATGAATCAATTTTCATTGAATAAAGTTCCATGTACCTATTATATTATAAATAATAAGTGTAGTATAGAAGAATTGTAATTTTGCTTTATGCTGAATAAAAATTTTGATGGCAATTATCGATAAGCAATTATAATAAAAGTTATATTAAAATTGAGTTTAAACCAGGAAATGATAATTAGAGATTAGTCAGATATTGGCACACTCTGAGTGACACCACAATGGGAAAGTAATTATTGATTAATTAAATCCAATTTTAATAATAGGCCACAGGCATAATTGATATAAATGCAAACAAAATATAAAAATCAGTTTGATTGGCATAACGACAATACACAATTTCCTATGGCATACACTATATAAACATAAGTAATGTACTCATAAACAGTCAAACATCGCAAGATATCAAATCTAGACATTACATTTTAAATATTTCAATTCAGTGAATATAGTTTAGAAGGAATCATTTGATTCGATGTAATTTTTCTCAATATTGGTGAAAAATCAAGTAAAATATTATTCGTCGAGCAGTATTGGTAATTTTATAATTAACATATTTATGTACTATGACAATTGTTACACGTAATTTATCAGATTGTATCTGCATTTGAAAGCTTTTGTCCAGAATGATGCTTCTTTTGTTAACAATGACTTTCGGTTTGTATTTAATAAATCTATCAACTTTACCGTATTTTATCGTCCGGTGTAATAGGTTTGTATATATTCATCCCTTATTTGATTGTAGGCTGGACAAACAATAATAAAATTCATGTAGGTCTTTGATGACGTGATTACAAACTAAAATCGTTATGTACGGGAATGAAATAGTTCAGATTGTTCATGAAATATTCTGTAATGACAAGTTGGTCGGCAATGCCATAGGGCTAATTCTGAAGTGCTTATTACTTAAGAATATGACATAGATGTTGATCGTGTAATTACCGTGTTTGTGTCATTCAAATGCAGAAAACTAGTTGTTTTCTAAAGTGACTTTCCCCATTGCGGCATATATGAAAACTCCTCATCAGTATTGTATGGGTGGAATAGTGGTCCAGTGGTTAAGGCGTTGGACTGTGAAACCAGGGATCGCAGGTTCGATCACCTGCGCCGCCAATAAAAAGGATTTATCAGTCTTTCGGATGGAACTTTAAGAAATATCGGCGTCCAATGTATCGGTGTTTAACACCGGGTATGTTAAAGAACTAGGGACGCTACAGAAGTGTTTTCTGTATCTCTGCACTATCATCCAAAAATCGAAAATTACTTATACTCTTCTGAAGGCGTCGCCCACAATGGGATTAATAAAATGATCATCATCATTTTATGTGCATACATATATACATGTACAAGTTATGATGTCAATATATGCTTCTCTGAGTGATAAACATTCAACACCTGTTGTTTGAAAATAGTAGCCACATGAAAGCATGAAACAGAAGGCTACTTCATTTTTCCCTTTATTGATTACAAACATTAAAACATCACATTTATTATCAATTTATTTGGTTATAAAACAGTGAATTCAAGGTTAATATTAAGAATATCCTCCCCCTAAAAACAAAGGAAAATATAGGTCAAAACGCATCTACGACAGTATGGCTGGAAAAAAATAAGGGGGGATGCTCCTGGACCACCCTACAACTATGCCTACACATCGTTTTCAGCAAAGCTACGCCCCTGGAACTATTTAATTTAATCATATCATTATATAATGCAATGCAACTCCCTTTAACAATAATGTACAATCTGCATTCTCATTTACGTTCATGCTGTTAAAATATATTACAAAAAGAGATGATGAATTGCATCGAAAATAGGATGGTATTGGTAGAAAAACAAGACATGTCCGTACGACAGTGCACCGGACTATTCGCACTGCTTTGAGTGTTTTTAAGTTTTGGGTTTTATATCTATTTCTGAGTTAGTAAACGTTTCAACTCAGAAAAGATGTTCAACAAAAATGTTTGTTTGTGGTTTAAACATATTTTATTTCTATTTATAGTATACAAATCAGGTTGAGCCACAAGGTCTTCCAACATTAAATTCGGCTCTCTCCGTGGGTAAGATGAGTGTTAAATATGAGAAATATACTAATGCAGAAAATCGGTAGAATTGTTGTAAAAATTACCATCAGAGGTATGGGCCATAGCTGGGAGACTATGTTTAATAACACGAGGGCGTAATTGTAGTTTCAAATCAATCGCATATGAGGTAACAGAGATATGTGCATGATATCAAGATGCACGGAAAACTTCAACCAGCATTTCTAAGTCGAACAATGGCCATAATTTGCATTGAATTCTACCAAGAGTTAATTAACTTGATTGTTTGATAACCTTGAAGACTTGGTGAAGTTACACAACAATCCAGTAGGTGGTTATTGAGATATTGGCATACTAGTAACTTGTATGCAAAACTTTAAACGACGCCGATGCCCGGGTAACACACACACATCACCAACGAAACAACCGGTCATTTTTATATATATCTTATATCAATATTTTTCAGTTATAATTCACACTTACATCCAAGAGAATATCCAAATTTATAATAGCAGTTTTCAATGTTGAAATATGGTCTGGCCAACTATTTTGGCAGTTTCCAACTGTTTGTGATAAGATTTTAACGAGGGTCAATTTTTCACGTGTGGGTTGGCCATTAAAAAATGGTCACGGTCAATTTTCAATGTTAAAAATTGATCACTCATCAGTTGAAAAGCGACCCATGGGGTCATTTTTCAATGAGGTCAAACTTTAATGTAACACCGGTGTTCGAGAAGTGCATATTTCCGTTCCACTAAAACTCAGTAAAATAGAGTCAGCTATTTTCTATTCTTTGGCACGTTCAGTGATTCCAGTCGAATTATTCTATTTGGCAATCGTTCTCATTTTATATTATAATTAATAATCAATCAATTCGTTCATTTGTATTTTATCTAAAATACTTTTCATATTGATAATACAACAGACAAAATAAAAAGACCAGTAATAATACAAGGCTACAAATGTGGATGACATAGATATGAACAGTGTCCGTAATATACGATATGCAATATACATTTATCGTCAGTAACTCATGCACACAATTTTATATAGAAATTACGTTTTATCTCACTCAAAAGGTAGTATTTACTCCAAAATCAGATATTTCATCAAACATATTTGAATTAGTGATACACGTAAACGTGAAGTATTCTGCTGTTAAAGTTAAAAAATAATCCGTTTGGGATGTTTTCGAGTTTTTAATCATTATTTACACAATTGTTGCTAAGTTGTTGTTGTTGTGTGGTGTTCAGCGTTGCTTTCAATCATTTATCAGTCATAACGCGACTGGGTCTGCTACCCAGAGACAGTATTCTGAGCGCTGCCACACTAGTGTATCATGCCGCAGACACATGCTATTATACCCCATCCAGTCACATTATGCTGACACACTGCTGATCAGAATTAGAACTCTCTTCTAAATGCTAAGCGCCAATCGAGGAAGCTTCTAGTACAATTATCCAAGTCTTTGGTATAGCCCACCAGTGATCGAACCCACGACATTCCGCAAGCGTTGTTATAAGAAACTGAGGAACATATCTTCCACGGATATATGTGTTATGTTTGTTCCATTAGTCGGTTGCATTATCGTATCCCCTCCCGGTCACCATCTGTGTGATGGTTGGTCATTAACTTTGTTCTACGGTCCACGAATATCCCCTCTAATTATGTAGGGAAGTAGTCATTGACTTCCATAGATAATGTGTGTCTTGAAATAGTGAACCCTCCCATATCCCAGTGATGGCCGGTTATCAAGAAATAGTGGAAAGAAAGATCGTATACGCATGTACGTTTTGAGCAATGAATGAAAAAAAAATTACTCCAGATAAATGTTCATCAAGGTAACTAAAGCATATTAATGAAAAACTGTACGTTGTAATTGGGAATAAACATTGCTTATAAACGTGGAATTATTTATAACAAGTAATATATAAAATGTATTCATTGCAAACAAAGAAAAATGTCCAATATAAATAGAACAAACATATTCACCGTCATTCTGTTGACGCATTTGATGATTGATCAGAAGACGGTACAGAAGCATTCAGATCGGAAACAATCCAATGTATAAACATTGTGTTATACTTGTGTATATGGCGTTTTATAATAAATGGCAACTCCAGCTCTCCAACTTTATTGTATTGAACGCGTAATTTCACAAAGAGTTAAAGACTCAAGCACATATAAACACTGTACAAATATTTTTCAAAATACAAAAGTATAAACGATACACATAACACCATGGCGACATGATTACAAATGTTTACAAAGGTAGTGACCACCTGTAACACCTGCACATGCAATGGATGTGAGGATTAAACAATGCCGTGTTGTCTAATTCATTTTCTTACGCATGGAGTGTTTGAGCTATGTTATCAAAAACGAAAAGTAAGTGTTGTTTTATAAAAAAAAGATAAGGTATGTATTTTTAAGATACATGCACTAGCACGAATTAACAAACGATCGTTCGCACGCGTGCGCTTACATGTACAATACATATTGCACAAGATCATATATGCACGCACGCACGCACGCACGCACGCACGCACGCACGCACGCACGCACGCACGCACGCACGCGCGCGCGCACGCACACGAAGCATGAATTATAACACCAAATACTAGTCACGCCCATTCTACTATTATTTATTATGTAACTATTAATAGTCGTAACGAAAGATGACTTTTATAAGAAATAGTTTTCATGAATAAATGTTTACACTTTGTAGATTTTTTCAAAGTATCACGTATATTTGCCCACCACTCATATCCATCTAACAACTTAACATAGGTGCATGTTATGTGTTGTTATTATTTAGTGCAAACAACACATGGAAGTTCACGTCCCATCACATATGGTGGACAAGGTAAAGCTTCACATCTCACTTCTACAAAGTATAGCAAATAACCGTTTTGATCCTCACTACCGTCTTTAAGAGTTTCTGGTTCAGCATCGACGCAATGGTAATCTCCCTGGGATTGATGTCCGTAATGTCCCGCCATCAGATATCCCCAATACTCCCGCGTCCATCCGTCATAACAGGTTGTCCTTCCTGGAATCAAGATATGCGACGTACGCTCGGTTTCACACACAACACATGGTACATTTAAATCATGAAACGATTTTCCGAAGATAGCATTTGCTCGACTTTTTTGGTGTTCGTATTCCACTCCATAAACATAAGCACCAATGCTATTTTGTGTGTCGTCGTATTTTCCCCAGACTGGTTCTCGAGGAAGACATAACATGCTAGGGGATCCCCCGACATGTGTATAATGGCTTCCAGCCGCGTATCCATCATAAACGGTTCTGGATCCGTTTTGTGGACACTGCATTCTTCCCCACCGAATGTAAGTAGTTCCAGGTTTCATAGTGCCACGTGTCGATGATTGATCTTGCTTTTGTGACAGTTGTTTCGTTAATTCTTCAAGTTTGTCTTGTGTTTGTTTTTGTATTTTTTTCTCGAGATCAAAATCGTTTTGAAGATTCTCCAATTGTACTTTTATCCTATTCATGTCCGTGTTTGTCTTGAAGTTTCGAATCTCACCAAGGATGGCATCTAATTTGTTGTCTAACTGCATATGTTCATTAGACTTTTCTTGAAGCTCAGAAATAATTGCCAGTAATTCCATATCAATGTTTGGTTCCGTTGGTTCCTTACTCTGCACGATCACATAAGATGCGAAAAGAAACAAATACCAAATTATATCCATTTTAGTGCTACTGTACTAAACTTAATCAAAGAGTTATTACAGTAAAGCCAGGCAACAACTTATATCTGTTAAATGTATCTTCCTCCACTCTCTTTATATTTTCATATACATATATACGAAACGCCTGTGCCGCCTGTTAGTCAGAATTGAAGCGAGAAGATATGGACAAGGGTTTAAACATTCCACATTAAGACGACCATGTGTGTGAGATTGAGAAAAAAGACAAAGTATGAGAGAACTTATTTATAGTTTGAAAGAGAGGAAACGGAGTGTATCAGAGGGAAAAGGTATCATTATTAAATGCAAACAACACATGGAAATTCATGTCCCATCAATCACATATGGTGGACAATGTAAGGCGTTACATCTCATTTGAACAAAATATAACAAATAGCCGCACGGCCGTCTATAAGATTTTCTGTTTCAGAATCGACGCAATGATTATTTCCCTGGGTTGTATGCGTGTAATGTCCCGTAATCAGATATATCCAATACCCCCACGTCCATCCGTCTTAACAGGTTGTCCTTCCTGGAATCAATATATGTGACGTATGTTCGCTTTCACAAGCAACACATGGCACATCCATGTCATTAAATGTTTTTCCAAATATAACATTTGCTTGAATTTTTACTAGTTCGTATTCCACTCTATTATCATAATCACCAACGTCATTATATGTTTCGTTGTGCTTGATCCAGGCTGGTTCTCGAGGAAGACGCAACATGCCAGGGGAGCCTTCGCTATGTGTGTAATGGTTACCAGTCGCTAATCCATCGATGGTCGATCTTGCGTTTTTGACAGTTGATTCATAAATTTTTCCAGTTTGTCTTTTGTTTGTTTTTGTAATTTTATTTCGAGATCGTTTAGAAGATGCTTCACTTGTTCTCTTATCATATTCAGGTCCGTGTTTGTCTTGAAGTTTCGGATCTCACCAATGATGGCATCTAATTTGTTGTTTATCTGCATATGCTCATTAGACTTTTCTTGAAGCTCAGAAATAATTGAGAGTAAGTCCATATCAATGTTTGGTTCCGTTGGTTCCTTACTTTGCACGACAGCATCAGATGCAAAACAAACAAAATACAAGATTATATCCATTTTAGTTCTACAACTGTACTAGACTTGATGAAAGAAACTTTGCGCGTATAAGTGTACTTACAGTAACGTCAGGCAACAATTAACATATATCTTCTTAATGTTTCCTTTTACAATTTGTTTATACTTTGTTTATACGTTAGTCAGCTATTACCATTGCGGTTTCCATAGACTTACATTATAACATTTGACATAATTGTCACTGTTTCTAACATTTGCTGACCGAGCAATATCCTAGATTCAAATGGAAATGCCCAAATAAATGACTCAAAAATGTCCCTATTTCCAATTATTGCCCCAGGCGTTCGGTCCCCCCACTTTAAGCATGAAGAAATATATATTTTATCTATTTTACTTCCAATAAAATTTCCTTTATGAAATGAATTTAGTCAGTCAAAGAAACATCAATTTAATTTTTAAAAATAATAAACTTACATTTTTTTGTGCTTATTTTGCAGTTTGACATTTTCATCCAACCAGAAATAAGCTTACTATCAAAATATATGCCCGGAATATCCAATCTTTTCAGCCAATCAGTGTCCTCGTCTGAATTGTTATAGCTGACCATGTATATATATATTTACAAAACACGTGTACCGTCAGAGAGGAGTGTTAAAACGGGAGATAGAGTGTGAGATCATGCTTTTCAGTCCACAGTCTATCTATCTCTGTTAACCTAGTGTGCTGTGTGTTTTTTATATACGTACCATACCCAGAAGCGCTGCAAACATCATTTTGCCACTTCCATTGTCCAAACAGTTACTGTTTCCATTAAAATACCGGCATTTTGTATTTTACACTTTTCTTCTGCTTACCTCTGTCCATAACTTCCATTGCCTGCCAGAATGATAATAGATTACACTTCAATGTTTGGCTTTGTTCCAACAATACTTTAATGTCTCTTGCCGTGCCAAACATTGAACCAATGCGATGGTTTTATGATCAAAGCCAATTTTGCCAACTTGAGTTGCCAGCGGCTGGCAGTATTAACTTGTCATAATTATTCAATGAGGTACGTGTGTTTTCTATTATAATGACACTTTGGAATGTCTGCACTTAGCAACATAAACAAAGTACGAGAATAATATTAAATATAACAATACAACCACAAAGCAGTCAAGAACATTTACACATTTAATTTTTTTTTCTTTCCTGAGATTGTTTTAAGGCATTTCTCATTAGCATACGACTGTACAAAATCAGAAAGCATGTGTGCCAAACTGAAGGCCTGTGATAACAGGGGTGGTCAGTCACTGATAATACAAACATGCAGAAGATGCGATAATAGGGATGGTCAGTCGCAGACAACGCAAACATGGAAAAAAGTGGTCAGTTACAGATTATAAAAATAAGCAGAAGATGTGGCAATATGTGTTATCGCATGGAAACGGTCAAGCGCGGACAATACAAACATGCATCAGATGTGGCAACAGTAGTGGTTAGTTACGGATAATACAAACATGCAGGAAATGTGATAATAGTGGTGGTCAGTTACAGATACTACAAACATGCAGAAGATGTGATAACAGGGATGGTCAGTCGCAGATATTACAAACATGCAGAAGATGTGATAACAGGGGTGGTCAGTCGTAGACATTACACACAGGCAGGAGATGTGATAACAGGGGTGGTCAGTCGCGGACAGTTCATACGTGCATCGGATGTGATAAAAGGTGTGGTCAGTCGCGGACAATACAAACATGCAGGAGATGTGATAGAAGGGGTGTCAGTCGCGGACAATACAAACATGCAGCAGATGTGATAAAAGGTGTTGTCAGTCACGGACAATACAAACATGCAGGAGATGTGATAGAAAGGGTGGTCAGTCTTGGACAATACAAACATGTAGAAGATGTGATAACAGGGGGAGTCAGAGACAGACATTACAAACATGCAGATGTGATAACAGGGATGGTCCGTCGAGGACATTACAAACATGCAGAAGATGAGATAACATGGGTGGTCAGACGCGGACAATACAAACATGCAGGAGATATGATAGAAGGGGTGGTAAGTCGCAGACAATACAAACATGAGAAGATGTGATAACATGGATGGTCAGTAGCGGACATTACAAACATGCAAAAGATGTTATAACCGGGGTGGTCAGTCGCAGACATGACAAACATGCAGGAGATGAGATAACAGGCGTGGTCTGTCGCGTACAATACAAACGTGCATCAGATGTGATAAAAGGTGTGGTCAGTCGCGGACAATACAAACATGCAGGATATGTGATAGAAATAGTGGTCTGTCGCGGACAAAACAAACATGCAGCAGAAGTGATAACAGGTGTGGTCAGTCGCTGACAATACAAAAATGCAGGAAATGTGATAGAAGGGGTGGTTAGTTGCGGACAATACAAACATGCAGAAGATATGATAACAGGGGTGGTCAGTCGCGAACAATACAAACTTGCAGGAAATGTGATAGAAGGGGTGGTTAGTCGCAGACAATATAAACATGCAGAAGATGTGATAACAGAGGTGATCAGACGCGGACAATACAAACATACAGGAAATGTAATAGATGTGATGGTAAGTTGCGGATAATACAAACATGCTGGATATGTGATAGAAAGGGTGATCAGTCGCGGACAATACAAACATGCAGAAGATGTGATAGCAGGGGTGGTCAGACGCGGACAATACAAACATGCAGATGTGATAATAGGGATGGTCAGTCGCGTACATTACCAATAAACAGTAGATGTAATAACAGGGGTGGTCAGACGCGGACAATACAAACATGCAGGAGATGTGATAGAAGGGGTGGTAAGTCGCGGACAATACAAACATGCAGAAGATTTGATAACAGGGATGGTCAGTCGCGGACATTACAAACATGCAGAAGATGTGATATCAGGGGTGGACAGATCCGGACAATACAAACATGCAGGATATATGATATAAGGGGTGTCAGTCGCGGACAATACAAACATACAGAAGATGTGATAACAGGGGTTATCGGATTGGAAATATCAGTCACGGACACTACAAACGTTTAAAATGTTATTTCCATGAAACGGTCAGTCATGGACAACTAATTGATTGTAATAAAGTCGATATGTTTCTATATCTATCAACTGATTCCAATGAAAATTATATTAAAGTGTATAAAAGTAGCATGTATACTCATATATAATAATGAAGGAGGCTATGTGGCGGATACTTCATAGGCTATGTACGATAAACAAGTTTTCTGATCCGATCCACATATATTTATTGTAGCAAAAACCGCCATTCTATTGATTATTTCATACATTAAAATACATTATCTCAACAGCGTTATGTTTATGTTTGGCTATAATGCCTAAACTCACTTTACTACATAATACGAATAAAAGCCTGCGAATGGATTACTTTATTACATAGTGGAAAGGGAAATGTTCATACTTGACATCTATCGAGGACTATTTTAGTTTAATAATATGAATCTGTTATCATTTCTTTATCATTTTATTCATTTATTGATTCATTTATTATTCTTTATAAAAAACATTCCTTCACTAGCCCTGTATTATTTTGTTACTAGTATAGATAAATATCTTCGCATTATCTGTTTGAGGATTTAAAATGACATTGTGTTATCTCCCTTCAGTTATTTCCTTGGTATATAGTTCATGTGTTCCAATCCTTATTATTGCATTTAATAGATTTTGTCTTTATAACAATGCATTAAACATATTGAGTATAATGTGATGTCTTTGCATTATCAAGTTTTCAACTACTAATAACACTTTAACACTCTCACATCTTAACGTACAACGACCCAATGTTGATTTTATTTCCAGCTCTTCAGAATCATGGAGCTCATTCGGAATAGATCGAAAATAAATACCGTCTAAGCCGGTGTAACATTAAATTTTACCCCGTTGAAAAATGATCCCAAGGATCATTTTTCAATATTAAATTCTGATCCAATGGTCGTTGAAAACTGGTTGCTATAGCTGTTATTGATTATAACAAAAACAAACAATTCCTTTTCAAACTGACATTGACAAAATCCATGCGAACCCAGGAGCGTAGCTTACTATAGGCTCTCTAGTTTCGTGCCTACACTTTTTTCTGAGAAATTGAAAGAAGAAAAAATACCAAAAAAATGTAATAAAAATCGGACCCATGAGAAAGGATGGTGGGGAGTAAACTATAAAATCGCAACGAAAATCATCGAATATTATCCAGATATTTAACATCATTACCAACGTATAAATGGTTTTGTGATGGATCTGTACAATCTGTTAATTTTCGTAATGTTCACGAGTTGATGCCGTCATATAAACATTCAATCGATCACATAAAAGTTTGAGTGTTGCTTTATTATAAAATTTGTATCATGGATGAAAATCGCTCTTCCTACCCGGACATTGGATATTATACTCTCCTGTGTACATTGATGGAGGAATAAAAGTAACCCATTAATCAACCAGTTTTAAATTAATAAAGTTCCATGTACCTATTATAGAAGATGAATTTCATTTTATTCTATTCTGTCCAATGTATGAGCATATTCGCCAATTATATGTTAGAAAATTTTACTATAGAAGGCCCAGTGTATTTAAATTTATTGAGCTAATGAAAGTTGAATCGAAAAAAGAGGTGACAAATTTAGCTATTTACTTAAAAGAAGCATTTACAATAAGAAACAATGTAAATTATAACTAAAGTTTATCCTCAAAATGATATAAGTAATAACGTGTAATAACATTTAATTTATATGTGTGATGAAATCAGGTGCCAGTTTAAACATGTGCCTGAATATGTGAATGCTAGCATATATATATATATATGTGTGTGTGTGTGTGTGTGTGTGTGCGTGTGTGTGCGTGTGTGTATGTGTGCGTGTGTTTGCGCGTGCATGCGTGCATGCATGCTTTATTATGTGCCTGTTAGTGAATGTGAACCTTTCACGTGTTATAATGAATATGTATATATGTATATGTCATGATGAGAAATTGTATGTATAAGTCAAAATAAAATATATGTTCTGTTCTTTTCCTATTATATTATAAATAATCTGTGTAGTCTAAAAGCATTATAAGTTTGCTTTATGCTGAATAAAAATTTGGATGGCTATTATCGATGAGCAATTATAATTAGAGTTATATAAAAATTGCGCTCAAAGGAGAAAATGATAATTAGAGATAAGATTGGTACACTCTGAGTGGCACCTCAGTGGGAAAGTAATTATTGATTAATTAAGTCATGTTACAATAATAAGCCGCAGATATAATTGATATAAATGCAAACAAAATATAAAAATCAGATTTATTGGCATAACGACTACACAAAATTGTGTATTTCTATCGCATACACTTTATAAACATTTGTAATGTACTCATAAACAGTCAAACATCGCAAGCTATCAAAGCTAGACATTACATTTTAAATATTTCAGTTCAGTGAATATAGTTTAGAAGGAACCATCTGATTCAAAGTAATTTTTCTAAGCATACAAGTCTCAGAAATATATATTGATGTATTGCGCACTAGTCTTTTATTTGTAGATGAAATTAGATTTATAAATTTATTGATAGTGGGAAATGATATATATATTTAAAATACTTAGTTCTTGTTGTTCTATATTTGGGACAACATAAAAGAAAATGCTACTCAAAAAAGTGATTATCTCTTTCTACATGTGTATAGCTGCCTGATTCTGTTTCTTAAGTACGGGCACTAAGACGCAAACTTGTCAAATCTTTGTGAACTTCGTTTGAAATAAAATCTAAATAATCTTCATGAAAAATTTACTTTCAACTTATTGTAATATTGTAGTTTCAACATAATCTGTAAGTTTCGGCAAAGTCTGAACAGACGCAATCCAAGTTTGCATGTATTGGTCTCTAATTCTCTGTTTAAATAAGATAAAATACATTTGGATTGAAATTTAGCAATATGTCACAAAATATTAGATTAGTATACACTTGGCCAAACATTTGTTATATTGAAAGTTACATTGTTTATTAAAAGATTTATACAAAACTGAATTCGGTTGCTTCATGATCTTAGTCCAATGCGTAATGGAACGCTCTTTAGAAATCACAGATATAGGAACCTCAACATATAAAGACGACATTACCTGATTACAACTAAAGAGTTTAATAAATTGGAGCCAAGCCCAATTACCTCAAACGGTTACGCGTCTGACTATCAATCCAGGGATCGTGAGTTCGAATCCCCGCCCGGCAACATTCTCCGTGATGTTTGATATACGACAATGTGTCTCAATATCATTCATCTCTCACCGCTGATTCAAGTGGGAAAGTAATCGGTTTCTTGCGACGATGGGGTGTGCTCGAGTACAGGTTAATCCCAGGAAACAGTGGTTAGGTTAACTGATCGTCTGTTAGCCCTTGATGTCATAAAAATGACGCTAAATATTCAAGCAATCAATCAATCAAACAATCAATCAATCAATCAATAATACATTGGAAAGAGCATTATATAGAATAGAGAAAAATATGTTTGTAAATATATATTTTATCTTGACAAGGGAGGATGTTATATTATTGTAATTGAATTTTTTTGTATTATATAAAATATATGAATTGTTTTTTTTTTTGTAAAGATGCATTTAAAAATATATGCAAAGGTCAAAAGTGTCAATTTAAGAAGATGTGATAGCAGGATAATTAGCCATTGACTTTCAGAAATGTTAGGTCGTGTTGTTGGTAAGATATGTGTGTGTTAGTAAATAAGAATCGTTTATATGTCTGTCCAGGTTAGTCATATAATGATAGTGATGATATAATATTGTAGGAAACAGAAGAGAACAGAAATTTCAAAGCTCATCGTTATATACTAACATTTCTTATGCATGTAATCTGATGTCTACAATATAAAATATTTAGTTCTAAGTCAATATTGGTGCAAAACCAAGTAAAATAGTATTCTTCGAGTAGTATTAGTAATTTTTGATTAGCATATTTATGTACTGTGACAATTGTTACAGGTAATGTATTAGATTGTATCTGCTTTTGAAAGATTTTTATCCAGAATGAGGCTACTTTTGTTAACAAATACTTTCGGTTTGTATTTAATAAATCTAGAAACTTTACCATACTTGGTCGTCTGGTGTAATATGTTTGTATATATTCATCCCTTGTTTGATTGTAGGCTGGACAAACAATGATAACATTCATGTAGGTCTTTGATGACGTGATAACAAACTAAAATCGTTATGTACGGGTATGAAATAGTTCAGATCGTTCATGAAATATTCTGTAATGACGAGTTGGTCGGCAACGCCATAGGGCTAATTCTAAAGTACAGACTATATATCTGATTACTTTAGAATATGACATAGATGTTGATGACCATGAAACAGAAGGCTACTTCATTTTTTCCTTTAGTAAAATGAACAAACCTGAAACATTAGTAACAGTTAGTAAACGTTTCAGGTGTGGAAAGAAATTTAACCAAAATGTTTGTTTGTGGTTTAAACATATTTTATTTCTATTTATAGTATACAAATCAGGCTTGGCCACAAGTTCTTCAAATATTAAATTCGGCCCTCTCCGTGGGTCAGATGAGTGTTAAATATGAAAAATATACAAATGCAGAAAATCGGTACAATTGTTGTCAAAATTATCATCAGAGGTATGGAACATAGCTGGGAGACTATGTTTAATAACACGAGGGCGTTATTGTAGTTTCAAATCAATCGCATAAAAGGTAACAGAGATATGTGCATAATATCAAGATGCACGGAAATCTTTAACCAGCATTTCTAATTCGAACAATGGCCATAATTTGCATTGAATTCTACCAAGAGTTAATTGATTGTTTGATAACCCTGAATACGTGGTGAAGTTACAAATCAATCCAGTAGGTGGTTACTGATATATTGCATGAGCATGATAGAAACTTGTATGCCAAATTTTAAACGAAAATGTGTCGCCGATGCTCGGGTAACAGAGAGAGAGAGAGAGAGAGAGAGAGAGACAGAGAGAGAGACAGAGGGAGAGAGAGAGAGAGAGAGAGAGAGAGAGAGAGAGAGAGAGAGAGAGAGAGAGAGTTGATAGCATTCTTAACTTTTGAAATAGCAACAACAACACTAACGAAAAGCAATTACAACAAATACCATTCCGATACCACACGTGTTATCACCAACGAAACAACCGGCCATTCATTTATATATATATCTTATATCAACATTTTCCGGTTATAATTCACACTTAACATCCACGAGAAGATCCAAATTTATAATAGCAGTTTTCAATGTTGAAATGCGGTCTGGCCGACTACTTTGGCAGTTTCCAACTGTTTGTGATAAGATTTTAACGAGGGTCATTTTTTCACGTTGGGTGGGCCATTAAATGATGGTCACGGTCAATTTTCAATGTTAAAAATTGATCACTCATTCGTTGAAAAGCGACCCATGGGGTCATTTTTAATCGAGGTCAAAATTTAATGTAACACCGGTGTTCGAGAAGTGCGAGAAGTTGCATATTTCTGTCACACTAAAACTCAGTAAAACCGAGTCAGCTTTTTTCTATTCTTTGGCACGTTCAGTGATTCTAATCGATCTATTCTATTTGACAATAATACTCATTATATATTATCATCAATAATCAATCAATTCGTTGATTTGTATTTTAGCTAAAATACTTTTCATATTGATAATACAACAGGCAAAATAAGAAGAACAGTAATAATACAAGGCTAGAAATGTGGATGACATAGATATAAACATAGTGTCCGAAATATACGATATGCTATATAAATTTATCGTCAGTAACTCATGCACACAGTTTCATATAGAAATTACGTTTTGTTCTCAATCAAACGGTAGTATTTAGTCCAAAATCAGATATTTCATCAAACATATTTGAATTAGTGATACACGTTAACGTGAAGTATTCTGCTGTTAAAGTTAAAAAATAATACCTCTGAGATGTTTTCGAGTTTTTAATCATTATTCACGCAATCGTTGCTAAGTTGTTGTTGTTGTGTGGTGTTCAGCGTTGCTTTCAACCACTTTTAGATCATAACGCGACGTGGTCTGCTACCTTACCTAGAGACAGTACTCTGAGCGCTGCCACACTAGTGTATCATGCCGCAGACACATACTATGATACCTAATCCAGTCACATTATGCTGACACACTGCTGATCAGACTTAGAACTCTCCTCTAAATGCTAAGCGCCAGTCGAGGAAGCTTCTAGTACAATTTTCCAAGTCTTTGGTACTGCTCGACCAGTAATCGAACCCACGACATTCCGCAAGCGTTGTTACAAGAAACTGAGGAACAACAATAGTCTTAGGACCATATCCTCCTCGGATATATGTGTTATGTTTGTTACATTAGTCGGTCGTGTTATCGTATCACCGCCTGGCCACTATATGTGTGATGGTTGGTCATTAACTTTGTTCTACGGTCCACGAATATCCCCTCTGAATATGTAGGGAAGTAGTCATTGACTTCCATAGATAATGTGTATCTTGAAATAGTGAACCATCCCATATTCCAGTGATGATGATTTCTTTCGTTGCCTGCTGTCATATAACAAAAAAGGTTATTGAAAAATGCCAAAACTAAGATTGTAACATAAACTAACATCTAGTTTAGCTTTTCTATATTTTATTTAGTTATTTAAATAAAATGAAAAGAAATTGTCAGTAAAATGGAAAAGTTTAATTTAAACACATTCACAAATTGTATACAGTCACATTGGAAAATATCACAAATAAATTAACAGATGCGTAAACAATCATGAAAGGGATTCAGAAAAAAGCTTATAGATTTTGTGAATCTGTCTTCCTAAGTTAAACGAATTAGAAGCACATGGCCGGTTATCAAGCAATAGTGGAAAGAAAGATCGCATACGCATGTACGTGTTGTTGCATATAATTAACGTTTTGAGCAATGAATAAAAAAAAAATAGTACTGCAGATAAATGTTCATCAAGAAAACTAATGCATATTAATGAAAAACTATACGCTGTAGTTGGAAATAAACATTGCTTATGAACGCGGAATTATTTATAACAAGTAATATATAAAATATATGCATTGCAAACAAAGTATAGTGTCCAATATGAATACAACAAATATATTTATCGTCGTTCTGTTGACGCATTAGATGATTGATCAGAAGACGGTATAGAAGCATTAAGATCGGACACAATCCAATGTATAAACATTGTGTTATACTTGTGTGTATGGCGTTTTATAATAAATGGCAACTCCAGGTTTCCAACTTTATTTTATTGAAAGAGTAATTTCACAAAGAGTTAAAGACTCAAGCACATAATATACACTGTACAAATATTTTCAAAATACAAAAGTATAACATCATGGCGACATGATTACAATTGTCTACAAAGGTAGCGACAGTATTGCGTGTAACACCTGTATCATAAAAATGGATGTGAGGATTAAACAATGCCGTGTTGTTTAATTCATTTTTTATGCCTGGAGTCATTGAAATATGTAACAAAAACGAAAAGTAAGTGTTGTTTTATATAAAAAAAATATAATGGTATGTATGTTAAAGATACACGCACTCGATCGAATTAACAAACGATCGTTCGCACGCACGCACGCACGCATGCACGCACGCACGCATGCACGCACACACGCACACACACACGCACACGCAGCATGAATTATAACACCAAATTCTAGTCACGCCCATTCTATTATTATTTATTATGGTACTATTACTAGTCGTAACGAAAGTTAAATTTGATAAGAAATAGTTTTCATGAATAAAAATTTACACTTTTTAGATTTTTAGTATCACATATATTTGCCCACCACCCATATCCATCTAACAACTAAACATAGGTGAATGTTATGTGTTATTATTATTTAGTGCAAACAACACATGGAAGTTCACGTCCGAAAACATATGGTGGACAAGGTAAGGCGTCACATCTCACTTCTACAAAATATAACAAATAACCGTTTTGATCCGCACTACCGTCTTTAAGAGTTTCTGGTTCAGCATCGACGCAATGGTAATCTCCCTGAGTTTTATGTTTGTAATGTCCCGCCATCAGATATCCCCAATACTCCTGCGTCCATCCGTCATAACAGGTTGTCCTCCCTGGAATCAAGATATGTGACGTACGTTCGGTTTCACACACAACACAATGTACATTTAAATTATGAAAAGATTTTCCGAAGATAGCATTTGCTCGATTTGTTAGGTGTTCGTATTCCACTCCATAAACATAAGCACCAATGCTATTGGGTGTGTCGTCGTATTTTCCCCAGACTGGTTCTCGAGGAAGACATAACATGCTAGGGGATCCTCCGACATGTGTATAATGGCTTCCAGCCGCGTATCCATCATAAACGGTTCTGGATCCGTTTTGTGGACACTGCATTCTTCCCCACCGAATGTAAGTAGTTCCAGGTTTCATACTTCCACGTGTCGATGGTGGTCGATCTTGCTTTTGTGACAGTTGTTTCGTTAATTCTTCAAATTTGTCTTGTGTTTGTTTTTGTATTTTTTTCTCGAGATCAAAATCGTTTTGGAGATTCTCTAATTGTACTTTTATCATATTCAGGTCCGTGTTTGTCTTGAAGTTTCGAATCTCACCAAGGATGGCATCTAATTTGTTGTCTAACTGCATATGTTCATCAGACTTTTCTTGAAGCTCAGAAATAATTGCCAGTAAGTTCATATCAATGTTTGGTTCCGTTGGTTCCTTACTCTGCACGATCACATAAGATGCGAAAAGAAACAAATAGCAAATTATATCCATTTTAGTGCTACTGTACTAGACTTAATGAAAGAAACTTTGCCGTAACAAGCGTTATTACTGTAACGCTAGGCAACAACATATATCTATTTAATGTATCTTCCTCCACTCTCTTTATATGTTTATATATATATATACGAAACGCCTGTGCGGCCTGAAACGTGTTAGTCAGAATTGAAGCGATAAGATATGCACAAGGGTTTAAACATCCCACATTAAGACGATCATGTGTGTGAGATTGAGAAAAAAGACAAAGTATGAGAGAAATTATTTATAGTTTGAGATAGAGGAAACGGAGTGTGTAACAGGGAGAAAGTATCATAATTTAATGCAAACAACACATGAACTGATGTCCCATCAATCACATACGGTGGACAAGGTAAGGCGCCACATCTCACTTCAACAAAATATAACAAAATGCCGCACGGCCGTCTATATGATTTTCTGTTTCAGCATAGACGCAATGATTATCTCCCTTGGTTGTATGCGTGTAATGTCCCCAATCAGATATCCCCAATACCTCCGCGTCCATCCGTCTTAACAGTTGTCCTTCCTTGAATCAAGATATGTGACGTACGTTCGCTTTCACAAGTAACACATGGCACATCCATGACATTTAATGTTTTTCCTTATATAACATTTGCTAGAAAATTTACTAGTTCGTATTCCACCCTGTTAACATAATCACCAACGCCATTATGTGTTTTGACGTGTTTGACCCAGGCTGGTTCTCGAGGAAGACGCAACATGGCAGATGAGCCTTTGCTATGTGTATAATGGCTACCAGTAGCTCATCCATCGTACACAATCATGGACCCATTTTGTGTACATTTCATTCTTCCACACTTAATGTAAGTAGATCAATATTTCATAATGTCATTTGTCGATGGTCGATCTTGCGGTTTTTACAGTTGTTTCGTTAATTCTTCCAGTTTGTCTTTTGTTTGTTTTTGTAATTTTATTTCGAGATCGTTAATTCACTTGTTCTTTAATCATATTCAGGTCCGTGTTTGTCTTGAAGTTTCGAATCTCACCAGTGATGGCATCTTATTTGTTGTCTAACTGCATATGCTTATTAGACTTTTCTTAAAGCTCAGAAATAATTGACAGTAAGTTCATATCAATTTTGGTTACGATGGTTCTTTACTCTATACTTTTGCATCAGATGCAAAATACCAGATTATATCCATTATAGTGATAGAACTGTAGTAATCTTGATGTAAGAAACTTTGCGTGTATAAGTGTACTTACAGTAACGTCAGGCAACAAGTAACATATCTTCTTAATGTTTTCTTTTGTACTCTGTTTATACTTTGTATATACGTTAGGTGAGCTATTACCATTGCGTTTTTCCATGGACTTACATTATAACATTTGACCTTATTGTCACTGTTGCTAACATTCGCTGACCGAGCAATATCTTAGATTCAAACGAAAACGTTCAAATAAATGAGTTATAAATCTATCTTTTCCAAATATTGCCCCCAGCCGTTAGGTCCTTCATCTTTAGCGTGAAGAAATATATATCTAATCTATTTTTCTTCCCATAAAATTCCTAATGAAATCAACTTAGCCAAAGAAACATCAATTTAATTTTTTAAAATAATAAACTTACATTTTTTTTGTGCTGATTTTGCAGTTTTACATTTTCATCCAACCAGAAATAAGCTTACAATCAAATATATATTCTGAATATCCAATCTATTAAGCCAATCAGTATCCTCGTCTTAATTGTTGTAGCTGACCATATATACATATACAAAACACGTGTGCAAGCCAAAAACATTGAAACGATAAGAGAAGCACAATGGAGAGAGAGAGAGAGAGAGAGAGAGAGAGAGAGAGAGAGAGAGAGCGGATGTAGTGTTAAAACGGGAGATAGAGTGTAAGCTCATGCTTTGCAGTCCACAGCCCATCTATATCTGTTAACCTATTGTGCTGTGTTTTTCATATACAATATAATTTATGATATTGCTTGGTCAGCGAATGTAAGAAACAGTGACAATAAGGTCAAATGTTATACATGTACGTACCATACCCATAAGCGCAGCAAACATCATCTTGCAAACTTCCATTGTCCAAACAGTTACTGGTTCCATTAAAATACCGGCGTGTTGTATTTTATACTTTTCTTCTGCTTACCTCTGTCCATAACTTCCATTGTCTGCCAGTATAATAATAGATTACATTTCAAGGTTTGGCTTTGTTCGAAACAATGCGTTAATGTGTCTTGCCGTGCAAAACATTTAACCAGTGCGTTTGTTTTATGAGTTGCCAGTGGCTGGCAGTATCAAATTGTCTTAATTATTCAATGAGGTATGTGTGTTTTCTATTATAATAACACTTTGGAATGTCTGCACTTAGCAACATAAACAAAGAACGAGAATAATATTAAATATCACAATACAACCTCAAAGCAACAAAGAACTTTTACAAATTTAAAATTGTTTTTTCTTGAGATTGTTTCCAGGCATGTCTCATTAGTATACGACTGTTCAAAATCAGAAAGCATGTGTGCCCAACTGAATGTCTGGCATTCAAAAGACACTATCGCCACAACTGCAGCATCAATTTAAAACAATAATAAAATATTAATTTTAAAATCAATAAATACATAGAGAAGACGTTATTACAGGGGTGATCAGTCGTAGACAATACATACATACAGAAGATGCGATAACAGGGATGGTCAGTCGCGGACAATACAAACATGCAGAAAAAGTGACAACAGTGGTGATCAGTTACGTGCAGGAAATGTGATAATAGGGGTGGTCAGTTACAGATACTACAAACATGCAGAAGATGTGATAACAGGGATGGTCAGTCGCGGATATTATACACATGCAGGAGATGTGATAAAAGGGATGGTCAGTCGCGGAGAGTACAAACGTGCATCAGATGTGATAAAAGGTGTTGTCAGTCGCGAACTATACAGACATGCAGACTATGTGATAGAAGGGGTGGTCAGTCACGGACAATACAAACATGCAGCAGATGTGATGAAAGTTGTGGTCAGTCGAGGACAATACAAACATGCAGGAGATGTGATAGAAGGGTTGGTGAGTCTCGGACAATACAAACATGCAGATGTGATATATGTGGTGGTCAGACACGGACAATACAAACATGCAGGAGATGTGATAAATGGGATGGTCAGTCGCGGACAATACAAACATGCTGAAGATGTTATAGAATGGGTAATCAGGCGCGGACAATACAAACATGTAGAAGATGTGATAACAGGGCTGGTAAGTCGCGGACATTACAAACATGCAGAAGATGTGATAACAGGGGTGGTCAGACGCGGACAATACAAACATGCAGTAGATGTGATAACAGGGTGGGTCAGTCGCGGACAATACAAACATGAACATGTAGAAGACGTGATAACAGGGATGGTAGTCGCAGACATTACAAACATGCAGAAGATGTGATAATAGGGGTGGTCAGACGCGGACAATACAAACATGCAGTAGGTGTGATATAAAGGCTGGTCAGTCGCGAACAATACAAACATGCAAAAGATGTGATAATAGGGGTTACAGTCTTGGAAATGTCTTTCACGGACATTACAAACGTTTAAAAGGTTATTACCATGAAACGGTCAGTCATGGACAACCAACTGATAGTAATATAGTTTCTATGTCGATATGTTTCTATATCAATAAACTGATTCAAATGAAAAGTATATTCAAGTGTATAATGGTAGCATGTATAATCATATATAATAATGAAAGAGGCTATGTGGCGGATACTTCATAGGTCATGTACGATTAAGAAGACTTCTGATCCGATCCATATATTTTTATTGTAGCAGAACCGCCATCCTATCGATTATTTCATACATTCAAATACATTATCTCAACAGCGTTATGTTTATGTTTGGCTATAATGCCTAAACTCTCTTTATTGCATAATACAAATAAAAGCCTCCAAATGGATTCCTATGTTACATAGTGGAAAGGGAAATGTTCATACTTGACAACTATCGAGGACTATTTTACGTTAATAATATCAATCCGTTCTATCATTTCTTCATCATTTTATTCATTTATTGATTCATGTATTATTCTTCATAAAAAAACATACGCTCACCAACCCTGTATTATTTTGATATAAGTATAGAAAGATAACTTCGCATTGTCTGTTTTAGGATTTAAAATGAGTTATCTCCCTTCAGTTATTTCCATGGTATATAGTTCACGTGTTCCAATCCTTATTTATTGCATTTAATATGTTTTGTCTTTATTACAATGCATTAAACATGTTGAGTATAATGTGATTGTCTTTGCATTATAAAGTTCAACTACAAATAACACTTTAGCACTTTCACATCTTAACTTACAACAACTCAATGTTGATTTTATTATCAGCTTTTCATAATCATGGAGCTTATTCGGAATAGCTCGAAAATAAAATACCGTCTAAGCCGGTATAACATTAAATTTTTACCCAGTTGAAAAATGATCTCAAGGGTCATTTTTGATTGTGAAAATTTAAACGGGTCACATTTCAATATTAAATTGTGATCAAAATAGTCGTTTAAAACTGATCAGTGTTCAATTTTGATCAGACATGGAGTCCTTTTTTAACGATTTGTTAGAAAGTAGCAGAACATAACATGACTGATGTCGCATGTTGCAACAATTAAACATATGCCCTGGTAACTTGTGTTACGATCGGTTGCTATGGTTACAAATGGTTGCTATAGCAGTTATTGATTATAACAAAAACAAACAATTCCTTTTCAAACTGACATTGACAAAATCAGTGCGAACTCATTAACGTAGCTTACTATAGGCACTGTAAGCATGTGATTACACTTTTTCTTAGAAATCGAAAAAAAAAAAAAAATGTAATACAAATCGGACACATGGGAAAGGATGGTGGGGAGTAAACTATAAATTTCGCAACAAAAATTATCGAATATTATCGAGATATTTAACATCATTACCAACGTATAAATGGTTTTGTGATGGACCTGTACAATCTGTTAATTTTCGTAATGTTCACGAGTTGATGCCGTCATATAAACATTCAATCGATCACATAAAAGTTTGTGCGGCGCATTATTATAATATTTGTAAACAGATCCTGGCCCATTCTGTAACACATTCGACTCATTACATTCACATTGGAGTGAATGTAACGACGATAACTCGGCGTATTGGTGAAAATCGCTCTTCTACCCGGACATTGGATATTATACTCTCCTGTATACATTGATGGAGGAATAAAATATTAAATCAATCAATCAATTTTCATTTAATAAAGTTCCATGTACCAATTATATCATAAATAATCTGTGTAGTCTAGAAGCATTGTAATTTTGCTTTATGCTGAATAAAAATTTGGATGGCAATTATCGATTGGCAATTATAATTAAAGTTATATTAGAACTGCTCTCAAAGCAGAAAATGGTAATTGGAGATTAGTCAGATATTGGCACAATCTGAGGGACACCTCAGTGGGAAAGTAATTATTGATTAATTAAGTCCAATTACAATAATAAGTTGCAGGTATAATTGATATAAATGCAAACAAAATATAAAATCAGTTTTAATGGCATAACGACTACACAATTGTCTATGACATACACTATATAAACATAGGTAATGTACTCATAAACAGTCTCACATCGCAAGATAACAAATTTAGACATTACATTTTAAATATTTCAATTCAGTGAATATAGTTTAGAAGGAGTCATTTGATTCAAAGTAATTTTTCTATGCATACAAGTCTCAGAAATATATCCTGATGTATTGTGCACTAGTCAATTATATGCAGATGAAATTAGATTTATAAATTTATTGATAGTGGGAAATAATATATATATTTTAAATACTTTGTTCTTATTGTTCAATATTTGGGACAACATAAAAGAAAATGCTACTTTGATTCAACAACATTTAAGGAACATAATTGACAAATATGATTCTCTCTTTCTACATGCGTATAGCTGCCTAATTCTATTTCTAAAGTACGTGCACTAAGAAGTAAACATGTCAAATCTTTATGATTTTCGTTTGAAATAAAATCTAAGTAATCTTCATGTAAAATCTACTTTCAACTTATTGTAATATTGTAGTTTCAACATTGTCATAAATGTATGTATATAGCAATTATTTTAAGAAGAGGTAATAAACTCTATTTTTTTTTTGCTATTATTATATAATATTAAACCAGATATAAGTTATATAAGATACTTCATCATAAAAAGATGAACGATACAAATATAATCAATGATTGAAATATATTATTCAAATATCATGAACCATTTTAAAGTAGGTGTTTATCTATATATAAGAGTCAGAGTTTTACGGGTTTAATGAAGGGTGGTTAACTGTTTTGTTATAGAGCAATACCATATTTAGCTAGTTTCTTTCGACGCAAGGTGCAAGAAGTCTGCTTGAGATTTTTAGCGTCAAAGTGTACTTGGAACCTCGGAGAAGCTTAATTGCGTTGGGGGGAGAGTGCACTGCGACAAAGATTCTCTCTAGCAATAGGCTTTGGGAAGGCTTGTGTTTGAAACTCATAGGAATATTTATTGTACAGGAACTGGGGAGTGTTTCATGCATAATAGTTTCGTCTGATGCTGTAGTTTGAAACCGTTCTCAAACATAACAGGTTAGTTTCGTGCTGGAACTAGATTTTTTATCTTAGTTCGAAGACATAGGTTTGGAACAGTCTCCAAACTTAAAAGTGTATATGTATGCTGGAACTGAGCATCGTTCCAAGCATACAGTTTTGTTATCAGTTTGAAACCGTTCTCAAACACTAACTGTATTTAAGTGCTGAAACTTGTATTTGTTTCATGCGCTTTCGTTTAGTTTGAAGATTAAGGTTTGAAACAGTCTTCAAACATATAGGTTTACTTTTATGCAGGATGAACAGTGTTCCAGACATACAGTTTTGGTTTGAGTTTGAAACAAGTCTCAAACGTATGCTGTCCAGACACGTTGTCTGAACAGCTGGTCTCATTATTAAAATAGCGTTGAACAACAGATGGTTCAACTCGACAAAGTTTGAAACAATTATGCTGTATATAGTTAATTGGTATGATCATTTGTCTGTATGATTTCTAAATATTAGAATATTTTTAATATTCCTTTTGTTTGAAGTTAACTAATCATAAGGCAAGAAGCCTGGGGAAAATTTATATATTATATAGTTTGAACAAAATTGTTTAACATAGTTTCAAGCTAGGCTGTTTCACAGCTTAATCCAGTGAAGACATAGTCGCCTTACAGAAGATCTCGTTCTTAGTTCAAGATACCCACCTAACATCTTGACAAACATAATCTGTAAGTTTCGTAGTCTGAACAGATGCAATCCATGTTTGCATGTATTGGTCTCTAATTTGGATTGAAATTTAGCCGTATGTTTCCAAATAATATAGTATTATACATTTGGCCCAACAATTATAATATTGAAAGTTACATTGTTAATTAAAAGATTTATACAAAATTGAATTCGGTTACTTCATGATCTTAGTCCAGTGGATAATGGAACGCTCCTTAGAAAGCACAAATATAGGAACGTCAACATATAAAGACGACATTAACTGATTACAACTTAAGAGTTTAATACATTGGAGCCAAGCCCAATTAGCTCAGTCGGTTACGCGTCTGACTATCAATCCAGGGGTCATTAGTTCGAATCCCCGCCAGGCAACATTCTCCGTGTTGTTTGATATACGATATTGTGTCTCAATATCATTCATCTCTCACAGCTGATTCAAGTGGGAAAGTTATCAGTTACTTGCGACGATGGGGTGTGCTCGAGTACAGGTTAATCCCAAGAAAAAGTGGTTAGGTTAACTGATCGTCTGTTAGCCCTTGATGGCATAAAATGATGCTAAATATTCAATAAATCAATCAATAACACATTGGAAAGAGAGTTATATAGAATAGAGAAAAATATGTTTGTAAATATATATACTTTATCTTAACAACGGAGGATGTTATATTATTGAATTGGATTGCCATTGACTTTCAGAAATGTTAGGTAGTGTTGTTGGTAAGATATGTGTGTGTTAGTCAATAAGAGTCGTTTATATGTCTGTCCAGGTTAGTCATAATTGTACGATGTCTACAATATAAAATATTTAGTTCTAAGTCAATATTGGTGCAAAATCAAGTAAAATAGTATTCGTCGAGCAGTATTAGTAATTTTTAATTAACATATTTATGTACTTTATTGATTGTTACACGTAATTTATTAGATTGTATCTGCATTTGAAAGCTTTTTGTCCAGAATGATGTTACTTTTGTTAACAACGACTTTCGGTTTGTATTGAATAATTAGGACTTTAAGAAATATCGGCCTCCCATGTATCGGTGTTTAACACCAGGTATGTAAAAGAACTAGGGACGCTACAGGAGTGTTTTCTGTATCTCTATCCTCCAAAAATCGAAAATTACTGATACTCTTCTGAAGGCGTCGCCCATAATGTCATAAATAAAATTATCATCATCAATGTATGTGCATACATATATACATGTACTAGTAATGATGTCAATATATGCTTATCTGAGTGATAAACATTCAACACCTGTTGTTTGAAAATAGTAGCTACTTGAAATCATGAAACAGAAAGCTACTTCATTTTTCCCTTTATTAAAGTGAACAATCCTGAAAACATCACATTTATTATCAATTTATTTGGTTATAAAACATTGAATTCAAGGTTAATATTAAGAATATCCACCACTAAAAACAAAGGAAAATATAAGTCAAAACCTATCAACGACAGTCTAGCTGGATAAAATAAGGGGAGCATGCTCCCGGACCCCCTACAACTATGCCTACACATCGTTTTCAGCCAAGCTATGCCCATGGAACCTTTTAATTTAATCATATCATTATATAATGCAAGGCAACTCCCTTTAACAATAATGTACAATCTACATTCTCGTTTACATTCATGCTGTTAAAATATATTTGCATATGACAAAAAAGGTAATGAATTGTATCGAAAAAAGGAAGGTATTGGTAGAAAAACAAAACATGTCTGTAAGACAGTGCACTGGACTATTCGCACTGCTTTGTCGACCTGACCAAGTTATATTATTTGTTACACACATCTACTTTTCTCACAAGTGAGTGTTATAAAGTTTTGGGTTTTATATCTATTTCTGAGTTAGTAAACGTTTCAAGTGAGGAAAGAAGTTTAACCAAAATGTTTGTTTGTGGTTTAAACATATTCTATTTCTATTTATAGTATACAAATCAGGTTGGGCAATAACGTCTTCCAACATTCAATTCGGCCCTCTCCGTGGGTCAGATGAGTGTTAAATATGAAAAATATACAAATTCAGAAAATCGGTATAATTGTTATTAAAATTACCATCAGAGGTATGGGACATAGCTGGTAGACTATGTTTAATAACACGAGGGCGTTATTGTAGTTTCAAATCAACCGCATATGAGGTAACAGAGATATGTGCATGATATCAAGATACACGGAAATTTTAAACAGCATTTCTAAGTCGAACAATGGCCATAATTTGCATTGAATCTTACCAAGAGTTAATTAACTTGATTGTTTGATAACCCTGAATACTTGGTGAAGTTGCAAATCAATCCAGTAGGTAGTTACTGAGATATTGGCATGATAGTAACTTGTATGCAAAATTGTAAACGAAAGTGTGACGCCGATGCTTGGGTAACAGAGAGAGATAGATAGTGAGCGAGAGAGAGAGAGAGAGAGAGAGAGAGAGAGAGAGAGAGAGAGAGAGCGATATATATATATAATTTGGAGAGATAGAGAGCGTTAATGTAGTATAATTCACACTTTACCTTCACCAGAATATCCAAATTTATAATAGCAGATTTCAATGTTGAAATGTGGTCTGGCTGACTACTTTGGCAGTTTCCAACTGTTTTTGATAAGATTTTAACGAGGGTAAATTTTTCACGTATGGGTGGGCCATTAAATAATGGTCACGATCAATTTTCAATGTTGAAAATTGATCACTCATTCGTTGAAAAGCGACCCATGGGGTCATTTTTCAACGAGGTCAAAATTTAATGTAACACCGGTGTTCGAGAAGTGCGGGAAGTTGCATATTTCCGTTCAACTAAAACTCAGTAAAACCGAGTCAGTTTTTTTCTATTCTTTGGCACGTTCAGTGATTCCAATCGATCTATTCTATTTGAAAATCGGTTTCATTTTATATTATTATTAATAATCAATCAATTCGTTGATTTGTATTTTTTTCTAAAATAAGAAGAACAGTAATAATACAAGTCTACAAATGTGGATGACATAGATATGAACAGAGTGTCCGTAATATACGATATGCAATATAAATTTAACGTCAGTAATTCATGCACACAATTTCATATAGAAATTACGTTTTTTCTCAATCAAACAGTAGTATTTACTCCAAAATCAGATATTTCATCAAACATATTTGAATTAATGATACATGTAAACGTGACGTATTCTGCTGTTAAAGTTAAAAAATAATCCATCTGGGATGTTTTCGAGTTTTTAATAATTATTTACGCAATTGTTGCTAGGTTGTTGTTGTTGTGTGATGTTCAGCGTTGCTTTCGACCATTTTCAGCCAAAACGCGACTGGGTCTGCTACCTAGAGACAGTATTCTGAGCGTTGCCTCACTAGTGTATCATGCCGCAGACACATGCTATGATACCTCATCCAGTCACATTATGCTGACACACTGCTGATCAGACTTAGAACTCTCCGCTAAATGCTAAGCGCCAGTGGAGGAAGCTTCTAGTACAATTTTCCAAGTTTTTGGTATAGCCCGAGCAGTGATCGAACCCACGACATTCCGCATGCGTTGTTACAAGAAACTGAGGAAAAACAATAGTCTTAGGAACAAATCCTCCTCGGATATATGTGTTATATTTGTTATATTAGTCGGTCGTGTTATCGTATCCCCTCCCGGTCACCATCTGTGTAATGGTTGGTCATTAACTTTGTTCTACGGTCCACGAATATCCCCTCTGAATATGTAGGGAAGTATTCATTGACTTCCATAGATAATGTGTATCTTGAAATAGTGAACTCTCCTATATCCCAGTGATGATGATGTGTTTCGTTGTCCGCTGTCATATAACAAAAAAGATTGTTAAAAAATGCGAAAACAAAGATTGTAACATTAACTAACATCTAGTTCAGCTTCTTTATATTTTACTTAGTTATTTAAATAAAATGAAAAGCAATTGTCAGTAAAATAGATAAGTTTAGTTTAAACATATTCTATTCACAAATTGTATACAATTACATTGGAAAATATCACATATAAATTAACATATGCGTATACAATTATGAAAGGGATTCAGAAAAAGCTTATATCTTTTGTGAATCTGTCTCCCTAAGTTAAATGAATTAGAAGCACATGGCCGGTTATCAAGCAATAGTGGAAAGAAAGATCGCATACGCATGTATGTGTTGTTGCATATACTTAACGTTTTGTGAAATGAATGAAAAAATATTATTACTGCAGATAAATGTTCATCAAGGTAACTAAAGCATATTAATGAAAAACTGTACGCTGTAATTGGGAATAAACATTGCTTATGAACGCGGAATTATTTATAACAAGTAATATATAAATTGTATGCATTGCAAACAAAGAATAGTGTCCAATGTAAATTAAACAAACATATTCACCGTTATTCTATTGATGCATTAGATGATTGATCAGAAGACGGTATAGAAACATTCAGATCGGAAACAATCCAATGTATAAACATTGTGTTATACTTGTGTATTTGGCGTTTTATTATAAAAAAGGTTTCCAACTTTATTTTATTGAACGCGTAATTTCACAAAGAGTTAAAGACTCAAGCACATATATACACTGTACAAATATTTTCAAAATACAAAAATATGAACGATACACATAACATCATAATGACATGATTACAAAGGTCTACAAAGGTAGCGACCACATTGCGTGTAACACCTGTATCATACAATGGATGTGGGGATTAAACAATGCCGTGTTGTCTAATTCATTTTCTTATGCATGTAGTCATTGAGATATATTACAAAAAACGAAAAGTAAGGTTTTTTTTTATAAAAAAAAGATAATGGTATGTATGTTTAAGATACACGCACTGGCACAAATTAAAAAACGATCGTTCGCAAGCGTGCGCTTACATGTACGATACATATTGCATAAGATCATATATGCATGCACGCACTCACGCACACGAAGCATGAATCAGAACACCAAATACTTGTCACGTCCATTCTATTATTATTTATTATGTAACTATTAATAGTCGTAACGAAAGTTAACTTTTATATGAAATAGTTTTCATGAATAAAAAATCATATATATTTGCCCACCACCCATATCCATCTAACAACTAAACATAGGTGTTTGTTATTATTTTTTAGTGCAAACTACACATGGAAGTTCACGTCCCATAACATATGGTGGACAAGGTAAGGCGCCACATCTCACTTCTACAAAATATAACAAATAACCGTTTTGATTTGCACTACCGTCTTTAAGAGTTTCTGGTTCAGCATCGACGCAATGGTAATCTCCCTGGGATTTATGTGTGTAATGTCCCGCCATCAAATATCCCCAATACTCCCGCGTCCACCCGTCATAACAGGCTGTTCTTCCTGGAATCAAAATATGCGACGTACGTTCGGTTTCACACACAATACATGGTACATTTAAATATTGAAAAATTTTCGAAGACAGCATTTATTCCAATTGGGTTGTGTTCGTATTCCACTCCATAAACATAAGCACCAATGGTTCTCGAGGAAGACATAACATGCTAGGGGATCCTCCGACATGTGTATAATGGCTTCCAGCCGCATATCCATCATAAACGGTTCTGGATCCGTTTTGTGGACACTGCATTCTTCCCCACCGAATGTTAGTAGATCCAGGTTTCATAGTGCCACGTGCGATGGTTGCTTTTGTGACAGTTGTTTCGTTAATTCTTCAAATTTGTCTTGTGTTTGTTTTTGTATTTTTTTCTCGAGATCAATATCGTTTTGAAGATTCTCCAATTGTACTTTTATCATATTCAGGTCCGTGTTTGTCTTGAGGTTTCGAATCTCACCAAGGATGGCATCTAATTTGTTGTCTAACTGCATATGTTCATCAGACTTTTCTTGAAGCTCAGAAATAATTGCCAGTAAGTTCATATCAATGTTTGGTTCCTTTGGTTCCTTACTCTGCACGATCACATAATATGCGAAAAGAAACAAATACCAAATTATATCCATTTTAGTGCTACTGTATTAGACTTAATGAAAGAAACTTTGCCGGAACTAGCGTTATTACAGTAACGCTAGGCAACAACATATATCTATTTAATGTATCTTCGCTCCACTCTCTTTATATGTTTATATACATATATACGCCTGTGCCGCCTGAAACGTGTTAGTCAGAATTGAAGCGATAAGATATGCACAAGGGTTTAAACATCCCACATTAAGACGATCATGTGTGTGAGATTGAGAAAAAATACAAAGTATGAGAGAAATTATTTATAGTTTGAGAGAGGGGAAACGGAGTGTGTAAGAGGGAGAAAGTATCATTATTTAATGCAAACAACACATGAAAGTTCATGTCCCATCAATCACATATGATGGACAAAGTAAGGCGCCAAAACTCACTTCAACAAAATATAACAAATAGCCAAACGGCCTTCTATAAAATTTTCTGTTTCAGCATCGACGCAATGATTATCTCCCTGGGTTGTATTCGTGTAATGTCCCACAATCAGATATCCCCAATACCCCCGCGTCCATCCGTCTTAACAGGTTGTCCTTCCTTGAATCAAGATATGTGACGTACGTTCGCTTTCACAAGCAACACATGGCACATCCATGTCATTAAAAGTTTTTTTCAAATAAAACATTTGCTTGAATTTTTACTAGTTCGTATTCCACTCTATTAACATAATCACCAACGCCATTTTATGTTTCGTCGTGTTTGATCCAGGCTGGTTCTCGATGAAGAGGCAACATGACAGAGGATCCTTCGCTATGTGTATAATGGCTATAAGTCGCTAATCCAACGTAAACGATTATGGATCCATTTTCTGGACACTTCATTCTTTCCCACCGAATGTAAGTAGATCAAGATTTCATAGTGCCATGTGTCGATGGTCGATATTGCGTTTTTGACAGTTGTTTTGTTAATTCTTCCAGTTTGTCTTTTGTTTGTTTTTGTAATTTTATTTCGAGATCGTTTAGAAGATGCTTCACTTGTTCTGTTATCATATTCAGGTCCGTGTTTGTCTTGAACTTTCGGATCTCACAAATGATGGCATCTAATTTGTTGTCTAACTGCATATGCTCATTAGACTTTTCTTGAAGCTCAGAAATAATTGACAGTAAGTTCATTTCAATGTTTGGTTACGTTGGTTCCTTACTCTGCACGACCGCATCAGATGCAAATAGAACAAAATACCAGATTATATCCATTTTAGTGCTACAACTGTACCAGACTTGATGAAAGAAACTTTGCGCGTGTAAGTGTACTTACAGTTACGTCAGGCAACAATTAACATATATCTTCTTAATGTTTCATTTTACACTCTGTTGATACTTTGTATATACGTTAGTCAGATATAACCATTGCGGTTTCCATAGACTTACATTATAACAGTTGACCTTTTTGTCACTGTTTCTAACATTCGCTGACCGAGCAATATCCTAGATTCAAATGGAAATGCCCAAATAAATGAGTCAAAAATGTCCCTTTTTTCAATTATTGCCCCCAGCAATTCGGTCCCCCCACTTTCAGCATGAAGAAATATATATTTTATATATATTACTTCCCATAAAATTTCCTTAATAAAATGAATTTAGTCAGTCAAAGAAACATCAATTTAATTTTTAAAAATAATAAGCTTACATTTTTATGTACTTATTTTGCAGTTTGACATTTTCCCCCAACCAGAAATAAGCTTACTATCAAAATATATGCCCTGATTATCCAATCTTTTCAGTCAATCTGTGTTCTCGTCTTAATTGTTGTAGCTGTCCATATATACAAAACACGTGTGCCGTTTGAAACTTGCAAGCAAAAAACATTGAAACGATAAGAGAAGCACAATGGTTCAATTATTCCGCATTCAGAAAGTCGTGAGTGTTAGGTTGAGAGAGAGACACAGAGAGAGAGAGAGAGAGAGAGAGAGAGAGAGAGAGAGAGAGAGAGAAAGAGAAAGAGAGAGAGAGAGAGAGAGAGAGAGAGAGAGAGAGAGAGAGAGAGAGGGGGGGGGGTGGAGTCTTAAATCGGGAGATAGAGTGTGAGCTCATGCTTTTCAGTCCACAGCCCATCTATCTCTGTTAACCTAGTGTGCTGTGTTTTTATATACGTACCATACCCAGAAGCGCTGCAAACATCATCTTGCCAATTTCCATTGTCCAAACAGTTATTTTTTCCATTAAAATACCGGCGTTTTGTATTTTACACTTTTTCTTCTGCTTACCTCTGTCCATAACTTCCATTGTCTGCCAGTATGATAATAGATTACACTCCAAGGTTTGGCAATGTCCAGCAGTACGTTAATGTCTCTTGCCGTGCCAAGCACTGAACCAGTGCGATTGTTTTATGATCAAAGCCAGTTTTGCCAACTTGAATTGCCAGTGGCTTGCAGTATTAACTTGTCATAATTATACAATGAGGTATGTGTGTTTTCTATTATAATGACACTTTGGAATGTCTGCACCTAGCAACATAAACAAAGTACGAGAATAATATTAAATATCACATTACAACCTCAAAGCAACCAAGAACTTTTACAAATTTAATTTTGTTTTTTTTCTTGAAATTGTTTCAAGGCATGTCTCACTTGTATATGATTGTTCAAAATCAGAAAGCATGCGATCCTAACTGAAGGTCTGACATTCAAAAGACACAGTCATTAACATTAATAAAATATTTATTATAAAAATAATAAATACATAGAGAAGCTGTTATAACAGGGTTGATCAGTCGCAGACAATACATACATACAGAAGATGTGAAAACAAGAGTGGTCGGTCATGGACAATACAAAACATGCAGAAAATGTGATAACACGGGCGGTCAGTTACGGATAATACAAACATGCAGAAGATGCGATAACAGCGATGATCAGTCGCGGACAATACAAAAATGCAGAAGAAGAGATTACAGTGTAATCAGTCGCAAACAATTTAAGTGCGAATTAGATTATACGAATTAGCAGAAGATGTGGCAATATATGTTATCGCCTGGAAGCGGTCAGTAACTAACAATATAAACATGCATCAAATGTGACAACAGTGGGGTTCATTTACGGATAATACAAACATGCAGGAAATGTGATAAAAGTGGTGTTCAGTTACAGATACTACAAACATGCAGAAGATGTGATAATAGGGATGGTCAGTTGCGGATATTACAAACTTGCAGAAGATGTGATAACAGGGGTGGTCAGTCGCGGACATTACAAACATGCAGGAGATGTGATAATAAGGGGTGGTCAGTCGCGGACATTACAAACATGCAGGAGATGTGATAATAAGGGGTGGTCAGTCGCGGACAGTACAAATGTGCATCAGATGTGACAAAAAGTTTAGTCAGTCGCAAACAATACAAACATGCAGGAGATGTGATAGAAAGGGTGGTCAGTCGCAGACATTACAATCATGCAGATGTGATAACAGGGATAGTCAGTTATGGACATTACAATCTGGAAGAAGATGTGATAACAGGGGTGGTCAGACGCGGACAATACAAACATTCAGGAGATGTGATAAAAGGTGAGGTGTGGTCAGTCGCGGACAATACAAACATGCAGATGTGATAACAGGGGTAGTCAGACGCGGACAATACAAACATTCAAACATTCAGGAGATGTGATAGAAGACGTTGTCAGTCGCGGACAATACAATCATGCAGAATATGTGATAACAGGGAAGGTCAGTCGCGGACATTACAAACATGCAGAACATGTGATAACAGGGGTGGTCAGCCCCGGAAAATACAAACATGCAAAATATGTGATAGCAGGGGTTATCGGCTTGGAAATGTCATCCACGGACATAACAAACGTTTAAAAGGTTATTACCATGAAACGGTCAGTCATGGACAACTAATTGATTGTAATATAGTTTCTATGTCGATATGTTTCTATATCTATAAACTGATTCTAATAAAAAGTATATTCAAGTGTATAATGGTAGCATGTATAATCATATATAATTATGAAGGAGGCTAGGTGGCGGATACTTCATAGATTATGTTCGATAAACAAATCTTCTGATCTATTGATTATTTTGTACATTCAAATAAATTATCTCAACAGCGTTATGTTTATTAGCTATAATGCCTAAACTCACTTTATTACATAATACGAATAAAAGCCTGCGAATGGATTCCTTTGTTACATAGTGGAAAGGGAAATGTTCATACTTGACATCTATCGAGGACTAATTTACTTTAATAATATCAATCCGTTATCAATTCTTCATCATTTTTATTCATTGTTTGATTCATCCATTATTTTTTATTAAAAGCATTCATTCACTCACCTTGTATTATTTTGATATTAGTATAGATAGATAACTTCGCATTATTTGTTTTAGGATCTCAAATGTGTTATCTCCCTTCAGTTATTTCCATGGTAAATAGTTCACGTGTTCCAATCCTTATTCATTGCATTTGATATATTTTGTCTTAATAACAATGCATTGAGCATGTTAAGTATAATGTGATGTTTTTGCATTATCAAGTTTTTAACTACAAATAACACTTTAGCATTTTCACAACTTAACGTTCAAAGACTCAATGTTGATTTTATTTCCAGCTCTTCAGAATCATGGAGCTCATTCGGAATAGCTCGAAAATAAAATACCGTCTAAGCCGAAGTAACATTAAATTGTTAAACATTGAACCGGGTCACATTTCAATATTAAATTCTGATCCAATTGTAGTTGAAAACTGATCAGTGTTAAATTTTGATCAGACATGGGGTAATTTTTTAACGGTTTGTTAGCTATTAACAAAACATCACATGACTGATGTCGCATGTTGCAACACTTCAACATAAGCCCTGGTAAGCTTTGTTACGATCGGTTGCTATGATTACAAATGGTTGCTATAGCAGTTATTGATTATAACAAAAACAAACAATTCCTTTTCAAACTGATACTGACTAAATCCATGCAAATCCAGGAGCGTAGCTTACTTTAGGCACTATAGGCACGTGCCAACACTTTTTTCTGGGAAATCGAAAAAAGAAAAAAATAACAAAATTGTATTAAAAATCGGACCAATGGGAAAAAATGATGGGGAGTGAACTATAAATTTCGCAACAAAAATCATCGACTAATCCAGATATATCCAAAATCAGATATTTCATCAAATAAAATGAAAAGAAATTGTCAGTAAAATAGATAAGTTTAGTTTAAACATATTCTATTCACAAATTGTATACAAATACATTGGAAAATATCACATATAAATTAACATATGCGTATACAATTATGAAAGGGATTCAGAAAAAGCTTATATCTTTTGTAAATCTGTCTCCTTAGGTTAAATGAATTAGAAGCACATGGCCGGTTATCAAGCAATAGTGGAAAGAAAGATCGCATACGCATGTATGTGTTGTTGCATCTACTTAACGTTTTGTGCAATGAATGAAAAAATATTATTACTGCAGATAAATGTTCATCAAGGTAACTAAAGCATATTAATGAAAAACTGTACGCTGTAATTGGGAATAAACATTGCTTATGAACGCAGAATTATTTATAACAAGTAATATATAAATTGTATGCATTGCAAACACAGAATAGTGTCCAATGTAAATTAAACAAACATATTCACCGTTATTCTATTGACGCATTAGATGATTGATCAGAAGACGGTATAGAAACATTCAGATCGGAAACAATCCAATGTATAAACATTGTGTAATACTTGTGTATTTGGCGTTTTATAAAAAATGGCAACTCCAGGTTTCCAACTTTATTTTATTGAACGCGTAATTTCACAAAGAGTTAAAAACTCAAGCACATATATACACTGTACAAATATTTTCAAAATACAAAAATATGAACGATACACATAACATCATAATGACATGATTACAAATGTCTACAAAGGTAGCGACCACATTGCGTGTAACACCTGTATCATACAATGGATGTGGGGATTAAACAATGCCGTGTTGTCTAATTCATTTTGTTATACATGTAGTCATTGAGATATGTTACCAAAAACGAAACGTAAGTGGTTTTTTTTTTAAAAAAAAGATAGTGGTATGTATGTTTAAGATACACGCACTGGCACAAATTAAAAAACGATCGTTCGCACGCGTGCGCTTACATGTACAATACATATTGCATAAGATCATATATGCATGCACGCACTCACGCACACGAAACATGAATCAGAACACCAAATACTTGTCACGTCCATTCTATTATTATTTATTATGTAACTATTAATAGTCGTAACGAAAGTTAACTTTAAATGAAATAGTTTTCATGAATAAAAAATCACCCATATCCATCTAACAACTAAACATAGGTGTATGTTATTATTATTTAGTGCAAACTACACATGGAAGTTCACGTCCCATAACATATGGTGGACAAGGTAAGGCGCCACATCTCACTTCTACAAAATATAACAAATAACCGTTTTGATTTGCACTACCGTCTTTAAGAGTTTCTGGTTCAGCATCGACGCAATGGTAATCTCCCTGGGATTTATGTGTGTAATGTCCAGCCATCAGATATCCCCAATATTCCCGCGTCCATCCGTCATAACAGGCTGTTCTTCCTGGAATCAAGATATGCGACGTACGTTCGGTTTCACACACAACACATGGTACATTTAAATCATGAAAAGATTTTCCGAAGACAGCATTTACTCGAATTGGGTTGTGTTCGTATTCCACTCCATAAACATAAGCACCAATGCTATTTTGTGTGTCGTCGTGTTTTCCCCAGACTGGTTCTCGAGGAAGACATAACATGCTAGGGGATCCTCCGACATGTGTAAAATGGCTTCCAGCCGCATATCCATCATAAACGGTTCTGGATCCGTTTTGTGGACACTGCATTCTTCCCCACCGAATGTAAGTCGTTCCAGGTTTCATAGTGCCACGTGTCGATGGTTGCTTTTGTGACAGTTGTTTCGTTAATTCTTCAAATTTGTCTTGTGTTTGTTTTTGTATTTTTTTCTCGAGATCAAAATCGTTTTGAAGATTCTCTAATTGTACTTTTATCATATTCAGGTCCGTGTTTGTCTTGAAGTTTCGAATCTCACCAAGGATGGCATCTAATTTGTTGTCTAACTGCATATGTTCATCAGACTTTTCTTGAAGCTCAGAAATAATTGCCAGTAAGTTCATATCGATGTTTGGTTCCGTTGGTTCCTTACTCTGCACGATCACGTGATATGCGAAAAGAAACAAATACCAAATTATATCCATTTTAGTGCTACTGTATTAGACTTAATGAAAGAAACTTTGCAGGAAATAGCGTTATTTCAGTAACGCTAGGCAACAACATATATCTATTTAATGTATCTTCACTCCACTCTCTTTATATGTTTATATACATATATACGAAACGCCTGTGCTGCCTGAGACGTGTTAGTCAGAATTGAAGCGATAAGATATGCACAAGGGTTTAAACATCCCACATTAAGACGATCATGTGTGTGAGATTGAGAAAAAAGTATGAGAGAAATTATTTATAGTTTGAGAGAGGGGAAACGGAATGTGTAACAGGGAGAAAGTATCATTATTTAATGCAAACAACACATGGAAGTTCATGTCCCCTCAATCACATATTGTGGACAAGGTAAGGCGTCACATCTCACTTCAACAAAATATAACAAATAGCCGCACGGCCGTCTATAAGATTTTCTGTTTCAGCATCGACGGAATGATAATCTCCCTGGGTTGTATGCGTGTAATGTCCCGCTATCAGATACCCCCAATACCACCGCGTCCATCCGTTTTAACAGGTTGTTCTTCCTGGAATCAACACATTGCACATGCATGTCATTAAAAGTTTTTCGAAATATAACATTTGCTTGAATTTTTACTAGTTCGTATTCCACTCTATTAACATAATCACCAACGCCATTATATGTTTCGTTGTGTTTGACCCAGGCTGGTTCTCGAGGAAGACGCAACATGCCAGAGGATCCTTCGCTATGTGTATAATGGCTACCAGTCGCTAAGCCATCGTAAACGATCATGGAACCATTTTGTGGACACTTTATTCTTCGCCACCGAATGTAAGTAGATCAAGATTTCATAGTGCCGTGTGTCGATGGTCGATCTGCGTTTTTGTCAGTTGTTTCGTTAAGGTAATTCCAAACTACCATTTTTCCATATTTGATACTGAAGTTCATAATTTTTCGAAGAACTCCTACAGGCTATGTTAACATAAATGACTTATTTCCAGATGAAACAGTAGTTAAAAAATACATAAAACAGTGTGTATATATAAAACAAAATAAATCAGAGACTTGTAAATTACAAAATCAATACCAAATTCACATTGTATTTTTGTGTCACTCCAAGCAAGTGGTCAATTGTTGTTTACTTGCAACACATATATTTTTTAATAGAGAACTAGCACAGAAATAGATAGTGGAGCATAAAAAATGATGACAAGTGTTGGTTTTTAAACTATGGTATCTATTTTATACACACACCCTTAGGTATGGACGGCCATTTTGGCATTTTTCGCATGGAACACCGTGTGATTACGATTATTAATGTAGATGTTTAAATCATAATATAAAACCAATCAATTGCATTTGAATTTGTATAGTATACATAGAAATATATAGATTTAATACCAATCATCTGATCTTTTGATTATGGTCAATAATTTATATTTTTCAATGCATCAAGTTTTACGTTGTCAATGTTTACATTTTATCATTTTACAATAGGCGATTCACTGTCGACTTTTGACAATATTAATACGCCATCCCGATTAATTCCCCAAAAATCGGTATTTATTTTTTTATTTACTAGCATATGTGTATCGTATCTCATTTAATATATAAAAAACTATATTCCTGCAGATTTACATCAGTTAAAATTGTAATTATATAAGTTTTGTTTTTCAATACATGTACACTGTTTAGCGCATGAATAATTTGTGTAATAAGGCTATGCGGTGATAATGGTACTCGAAGAATATTATGAATAATATATTATGCTGGTTACCAAACAAAATTTTCTCCTTTGTTTTATATTTTGTTTCCGGTCTAAGAAAATTGAGAGGATTTCGTGGAACATGACGTTTATTACGCATAAAAAGGGTAAAACAGAAATGTTGAGTAATAAAAACGGAAATATATCAACATATTCCACATGATTAATGTTTTATGGTATATTTATGGCCATGTTTCATTCCGATCCGTGCTAGATTACTCGTACAGATATAAAATTAACTTTGACAAATAAGCAGATGAATTTTCATCTTCATAAATTTAAACATGCCGGAAGTTGAATATTTTAAAATCATTTTCATTTCTTCTTGTCATTCACGTGTTGCATGGCACCAACTGATATTTATAATTGGAATGTCAATATGAAATATAAAATGTCATACACTTATCACTTGCTTTTATTCATAAATTTAATAATTTGGTTACGGTCTGAAGCACGCAGTTTTGTGCTTTTGTGGTAAATTTCTTTGGTACGGTAGTCAGTTCTGGTTATAATTTATAAAGGAGGAAGACGATAAAAGTAATAACAGATTAATAACAAATTGGATTGATAGGTAAGTTTGCAGGTAAACAGATATACAAACAATGCTTATGCTGTTCCCCATTGGAGTATGTATAAATTCGTATCTTCAAAACAATTGTGTTGTTTCTAGCTAGTACAGCCATGTTTAGTGCTAAATTTATTTGCATCTTATAGAATGCTTACTGCATAGGAGGAAATTAAGCATCGAAGTGAAGTTATTGAAGAGACAACAGCAACACATGCTTGTTAATAATCCTCAACGTAATCAAGATATTGAATTAACAAATAAGAAATAATAATTATTTTCATTATTAAAATCTGAATGCATAATTAACGGTTGTATACAGAACATTTCCTTATGGCAGCAACACATATTTTGTGAGATGATCATGGATTTAAAAACAGAGTGTTGTTATTAAAACAAAGTGAGCACATGCTCGTATGGTATTTCATATATAAACCATGGGTGATAAGAAAAATTGAAACAGAAAACGAACACGAAAATTCAATGTTCCAAACGAAATGCACAGTTTTAAATATAAAGTGGAAAAGTGCCGAATATTGAAACGTGGACATGAATTAAAACAGAAGTTGAGCAAAATACGCAGACCTCTATATCAGCTTAAAAGGGTCGAGCATACAGTTAATGGAGATTCTGTTGTTAAATTTGTTGTTCGAAGAATACCTTTGATAAACTGTAATAAAATGTGATAAAAAACTTGAAAAATGACCCCCATCTTGCAAACTATTTCTGCATAGATTTGATGATGATATAAAGGGAACCAGGCAGATTTATTTGAAAATGCTGAAAGAAAGTTTGAGTGACATTACACTGCATGTGGCACTTTGCGACACTGCGAAAGGTTTTTCAAGTAAGGGAAATGCACCTGTAGTGTTAAGAAATGAAAAAAGGCAAGGTTTTTCATCTATTATTCAGGCAAAATGTGTTTGTGGTAAGGTTTTTCATCTGAAAAATAGTGATACCGTAGATGCACCATGCGGTAAAAGGTCAGAAATAAACGTGAGAACTGTATGGGGAAGTATGGTGACGGGAGTTGGATGTTCTTCTTTGACAGAGTATATGGGGACAATGGATGTGCCGGGTATGACAGAACACATGTATTCTCAAATAAAAATGCAGATATGGGATTGGTGGCGAGAAACGTTAGAAGAAGACATGAAGCAAGCTAGGGAGGAGGAAAGACAGCATGCAATTGACACTGAAGGTTTTTTTAGGGTGTTCCTGCAATCACTGTTGTTTGTGATAGTGGGTGGTCAAAGAGAACCCACAAACACATATATAATGCAATGGGTGGGGCTGGTGTGACATTCGGTGCATATACAAAGAAGCTTTTATATATATATGTGTGAGAAATAGACTCTGTGATATATGCAGTCAAGCTAAAACAAAACACTATGAACCTCGACCTCACTTATGTTATAAGAATTGGAATGAAAGTGCCCAGTCCATGGAAATTGACATTATTGTAGATGGCTTCAAGGAGAGTGAGAAAAAGCACAATGTAAGGTATATGAGACTTATTGGGGATGGAGATAGTTCTGTTTATTCTGTTATTCAAGAAAAGGTGCCATTATGTGGATGTTATGTGAAAAAAACTGGAGTGTATATACCATGCATGCAAATGTTTTAGAGGCAGTTTGGAAAATCTTCTCAGTGAAAAGCCTATTTACAAGGGAAAAGAGAACTTAACTAAAAGGAATGTTATTAGAATAGTTTGTGAGGTAAGATGTGCAATTATTATGCAAAGCAAAGAAAATGACAAGAAATCCGTTTTAAAACAATTAAAACAGGACATTCGCAACAGTGGAATGCATGTTTTGGGATTGCATGACGAATGTTCCACTGACTTCAGCAAACATGTGGTTGATAAGGATAATTATGAGGAAAGAGATATGTATGGTTGAAGAAACAATTGAAGAAGAAGATCCAGTTATTCAACAATTCCAGTATTCCAGAGGATACCATGGACCTCAGGAGAGGTGGAAAAGAAAGTAATATCGAAGAGATGATGAAAGATATATATTTCTTTCTAAATCGACTTGCCCTGAAAGCAGATAGGTTGTTGGGAAATTTCATCACAAACTTAGCAGAATCATGGATGCATGTTCGCTGAAAGTTTGATGGTGGAAAGATGACCAATAAATGCTTTCGATGGTCTTTTTATGGCAGGTGCTATGGCGTTGCATTACGATCAATAAAGGGACCAGCATGGTCACCCATGGTGTATGCCACTTCAACCGGTAAGAGGCATGGAAATGCATTTCTAAATACATATCGACAGCGAATAAAACAATTTATGAAGAGCATGAATGCCCAAAACATATCTTCAAACAAAGACAGGAAAAGAGGAAGAAAACAGGAAAGTCAGTCAGCATGTAACTCTAAAAATGCTTTGCTTCATTATGGTAAACAAGTACTAGATGACTCTCCTGATATTTCAGAGTCATTGTTAAAATCAGCATGTGAGGTATTCTACAAAAAAAAGTAGCTTTAACGGAAAAAGACATTGAATTCATTGAAAATATAACAAAAGATCAAAGCAAAAATGAAAAGTGGATTGAGCAGAGGAAACTGAAAATAACTAGCTCTACATTTGGTGAAGTTATGTCAAGATCACATAATAACAACAGTCGTGCTCTTACCAAGCGCCTTCTATACAACACTTTCAGAGGAAACAGATTCACGAGTAAAGGCCTACAGCAGGAATCATTTACTCTTAAAGAATATGTAAATATAAAAACAAGAGAACCTTGCCTTGAGAATACTCGTGTATTACCAATGGGATTGGCTATTTCAAAGGAACAGTCTTGTTTAGGAGCCAGCAGTGATGGATTTGTATTGGAGAAAAAAGACAGTGAGGGTCTGATAGAGATTGTTTTAAACTTATTTATTTTACTTCGATTGTGAAACAAGTTCTTACAACTTAGACAAATCACGCTCGAAGTCTTCCTGGGTAGTACCAGTACAAAGCATATGCGGAAAAAGTGCCTTGCTCAAGGACACCACACATGGCCGTAGCGGAGGATCGAACCCACGACCCTCCGATCATGGGTTCGGTGCTCTACCACTGGACCACGCGAAGAACCTTCTACAAAATAAAACAACAATAATCAAGGAGGCTGCTAAAACTAACAGTGCTTTTGGTTTAAAAGTATAGAAAAATGAAAAGATAGTATTAAAAAGCATCATAAGTTCTATTATCAAGTTTAAGGCCAATTGAACATATACAATAAACCTTGGTGTGATTTTGTTGTCAGGCGAACCAATCCGTATGATATAATTATTGAAAGAATATATAAGGACAGTGAGTTATGGAATAAAACAATGATGCTAAAACTGACTGCCTTTTATTTCACACATATACTGCCAGAACTGGCTGTACCAAGATACAAGTATGCATCTGGAATACGGAAACCTGTCATACCTTGGGTAAGAAGGGTACTGATACATTTACATTATATTATATGTATCATGTACTTTGTGACATAAAATTGAAAACATGCATATGATATAAAAGATGATTTGCAAAAAAATGTATTATGACCCCAGGTTCCAAAGTACAATATATATATATATATATATATATATATATATAGCAAACCTATTATTGCATTTCATAACATCTTTTGGTGTGACTGGTCTAGTTGTATAGCTTATGACCCTGGATCTTAAGGTTGTAGGTTTGATCCTGTGCAATGGCTATGTGTGCTGTCCTTCACCAATACACTTTATGCGCATATGGTTATTACGAGTTGCACAATTGAAATATCATAAGTGTGATAATTTGCAATTATATAGTTTTATAAAATGCAGTTATGATAAATTTCTATACTGCACTTGTAAGAAAAATTAAAACATAAAACGTATTGAGGAAGAAAAAATCGTTGTTGTGTGTTATGAACAGACCGAGTTTTAAGGCCTACCAATTGTCATTTAACTATAAATCAAATCAAAATACTGTTACACTAATAAAGTTAAATATGTTATAAATATATGCAAATATGTTATATTAAGTAACACTTATTTATCTATACATTTTCAGTATTTTCCTCCCATAAGCCAATGTATCAAACAGAAACGAGCGAAAAAGGATCTTCATGGTGATACAAGGACATTGACAGTTGGTGAACAACCTTCATTTTGTGACAGAGTGGATTAAGTATTACATTACACACAGTAAAGAAGACAATAGTATTGCATAAATTATTGTAAAATATGTAGAGACCCCTAATGGTGAATTACTGTAATGTATGACGATGATGCTGGCTTCTTTGTGTAGGAAGACGACCGATAATGATGAAAACATGTAAATACCTGTAGTGACATACTTCTCAATAACATGCTGAAGTGGAACACTGGGTTGTGCAGTTTGTTATTGAGAGCCCACTGATGGAATTAATGTAAATGTTTATTAAAACCATAATTGTATGTGGCCCAATAAGTAGAGTTTCAACACATGTTTACTTCTAAAAAAAATAATAGATTGATTGAATATTTAGCGTCATTTCTATGCCATTGAGAGCTAACAGACTATCAGTTAATCTAATCCCTGTTTCCTGGGTTTAACCAGTTCTCGAGCACACCCCATCTCTGCAAGTAACTGATAACTTTTCCACTTGAATCAGTGGTGAGAGATGAATGATATTGAGACACAATGTCGTATATCAATCATCACCGAGACTTTCGCCGGGAGGGGGATTCGAACTCACAATCCCTGGATTGATAGTCAGACGCATAACCGACTGAGCCACTCGTGCCCGGCTTAAAAAAGTAAACAAATGGTTTGTTACACAATGTTTTTTTCATGTATTATATGTCATCCTCAATAATCTGTGCACTTTTCCTACTTCTTGCTAAATGTGTAACAATGCATATTTCTTATAAAATCATTCATAAAATGCTAATTAAGGATTTCTGTTAATGACAATGATAAAAGTCAATGTATTCAATGTGTATTTATTGCCTTAGGTAATGCAAGACAATATTAAAAAAATAACAAATCCATAGGAAATGTGTGTATTGATTAGAAAATTAAAAAAATAATATATGTATATATGATAATTTTTATTTCAATTAAGTTTTCATCTCATAATATTGTTTCTCTAAACTTTTCAGATACATGGACAGAGTTTTCCCAGCACTTGCACATCAAACCCTTTCCCTGTTCATCCCATACTTCCAGTAAGCCTTATGAATGCAACTAAATTGACACCTTCTTAAGCATCGACACAGGTAAATATTTGTTGTAAAATGAGGACATTTAATACCAGTGGCTGGTTTTACTAAACATCTCAATCAGAGATTTTCCTCTACTGAACATTCTCAATTTCTCTATTTCGCCCCATTGGTGCAAAAAGGTACCAATGCCTTCTTATTTCATATACACTTGGTACCTTATTGCACCAATTGGACGATTTGATACTTGTCTTTGCATATTAAACAAAAACACACTTAATCTAAAGTAATCTTACTGAATTTGACACGATTTATGAAATTTGGGTCAGTATATAAATGTTACTTAATTAGAAAGATATCATGACAAACATATTTATAACAAATTATTAATATTACTGCTGTTTTGGTAAAAGATGTATGTTTAAAATGTTTTTTTTTAATCCAAACTTGAATTGTGTTGTGGTCATTATAGGAGTTAAATAAATTAACTACCAAACTTACAGCCTCATATCAGTGTTAGCAACTGGGAATACTGAAGCTGTTATTATTAATTATTATAGAAAGTTGTGAAAACTTAAATTGGTTTGTGTTTTATGTATACAGTATAGTTTTGTATGTTAGTTCATATATTGTTATCATTCAAACCGTGTCTCTTGGCATCAGTTAAGTTTTTAAGAAATTGGTAAGCCTTAACATCGTCATTCAAAATTGGTTTTAATCGGTGACTGTTATGAGTTTCAATTAAAGATGCATAAATACATGAACCTACAATTGTAAGTAGTAAAGTTACAGTTAGCAACTTCCTTGTATTCCATTTATTTATATGATTTATATATTCAATTTTTTGTAACATATATATATTATTTGTATAAAAACCAATGTCGGCCTTATATTTAGACAAAATTAAATTTCTAATTTAAGCCACTTCTTTTTTGTTATACACAGCAACCCATATCAACACTAATAACCTATCATTTGGTAGCAGTGAAAAGGATGAAGACCGCTCAACACAGTACAGGTAATGTTTATTTGTGTCTTCTTTATTTAACATCAGTGCTCATAACCAGTTTTGTATGCAGTCACTTTAAATATGAAACAATGACAGAAGAGGTAATGATGCAAATTTCCTTCCAATCATCAAATGATTGCAGGTGCAAAATACTTGTTTTCTCTGTATAATAAGTATTATTATGCAGCCATATGTTTGCAAATCATTGATTACATTTATGATTGACATGATTATTTGTATTATTTACAAGTACTGGAAAACATTTGTTTTCTGCACCATACATGTGCATGGTTAACCAGGTAACATGTCGATGTACACAGATCATTTAACTAGATATGAAACTCCATGACGATTATTTTTTATATTCAGAGCATTCTTTACACAATCAGTGAAATACTTATAAATTGATAATACTATGTACATTGTATATATGTTTAGACTCTATATTCCTTTAGGTGTCGTCGGCAGAGAAAACCTAAACTGGTTGGTCGTAGAATAGCTCACAAATGGGAAAAACCAGATGGGTCATTGCACTGGTACCATGGTACAGTTTTAAGTGTTAAATTTAGACGTGATGGACAACCAGATGCGGTATATGAGGTGTTGTATGATAACGAGGATTCAGTCTATGATGTCATGGGCCTGGTAGCAGATGTACAGGCAGGGAACTTGAAATTTATTGACATATAGATAAAACTCATAATATTTTCATATAACTTTTTCTTTACTTTTATTTCAGAAAATCATGCATTCAGTTTTTTTTTCAAACAAATATCCTGTTCTCAGTCTTAACTTATTTATATTACATTGATTGTGAAACACGCTCTCGCAACTTGCACAAATCACCATAAAAATATTCTTTGGTAGAACCAGTAGTAACCATATGTGGATAAGTGTTTTCCCAAAGCAAAACACATAGCCATGGCTAAGGATCGAACACACGACCTGTTAACTCGAAACCAATTATTTACCATTGAGTCATGCTCCACTTTCATATTGAATTTTATGTATACATTTATGTTTAAACATTATTCCGATACTGTTTAGCAAGTTGGAGAGCTAATTTAAAAGAAACAGATTAAGCATCAATTTAATAATTGGTGGTGTGGTGTTGCGAATACCACAATAGAACAATAATGCGATTTAATAAAAAAAAAAAATATATATATATATACTATAGTTTGTTAAAATGTTTCATTTCAATGTCATAATTTATTTAATGCAATTTATGTTCATAACATGTAAATATTGTTTCTATTTCTGTATCAGTTTATCACTTTTTATCAAAACACATACATGTATTAACTGCCTACAGTGATGCTGATATATCTTGTTAAAGGGAGATAATGTTGATGTTGTGTTTTTTTAAGACATTTATTACTTTTTTAAAAGACTTTCATCACCAAAAAAAAAAAAAAAGATCTTGTTAAAAACAACAATTGTCTCTTCACTATATATTGTAGTGAACTGCAGATCAGATGTTTACTGGTTTTTACACACAAGTGATAACAGTTAGCCACCATGCATTTCAACAATGTTTAGAAGGAACTACTTTTTTTTGAAGGATTGTACATTTGCTTCAGTTTGATTTTGATTACATGCCAACATATTGATATTAATAACATTTGTTTGTGAGTGACAATGGATTTTTGACATTTACTGCCCATGGACCAAAGTACTAAGAACATTTTAGTGTTAATTATTTTATTATTACTTTGAGGAAATTGTGCATGTTGAGCCACAAAGATTGCAATTGTTTGAAGTAAGTTATTATTTATTTCAAAAGTGCATTTAATATAAAGTTTGTCTTTTTATTACACTTTATACATATTGTTGTGAAATAGGTAGTAAAATACATTTTTAAACTTTATTTGACTTTCCGTTTAAAAATTAAGTCACAAAGTGCAATCAGTCAATGTCACATTGGCAGCCATATTGGAATATCATTAATTCTTCCAGTTTGTCTTTTGTTTGTTTTTGTAATTCTATTTCGAGATCGTTTAGAAGATGCTTCACTTGTTCTCTTATCATATTCAGGTCCGTGTTTGTCTTGAAGTTTCTGATCTCACAAATGATGGCATCTAATTTGTTGTCTAATTGCATATGCTTATTAGACTTTTCTTGAAGCTCAGAAATAATTGACAGTCAGTTCATTTCAATGTTTGATTCCGTTGGTTCCTTACTCTGCACGACTGCATAAGATGCAAACAGAACAAAATGCCAGATTATATCCATTATGGTGCTACAACTGTATTAGACTTGATGAAAGAAACTTTGCGTGTATAAGTGTACTTACAGTAACGTCAGGCAACAAGTAACATATATCTTCTTAATGTTTCCTTTTACACTCTGTTTATACTTTGTATATACGTTACACAGCTATTACCATTGTGGTTTCCATAGACTTACATGATAACATTTGACCTTATTGTCACTGTTTCTTACGTACGCTGACCGAGTAATATCCTAGATTCAAATGGAAATGCCCAAATAAATGACTCAAATATGTTCTTTTTTCCAATTATTGCCCCAAGCCGTTCGGTCCCCCCACTTTGAGCATGAAGAAATTTCCTTAATAAAATGAATTTAGTCAGTCGTAGAAACATAAATTTAATATTTAAAAATAATAAACTTGCATTTTGATGTAATTATTTTGCAGTTTGATAGTTTCATCCGACCAGAAATAAGCTTACTATCAAATTATATGCCCTGAATATCCAATCTTTTAAGCCAATCAGTGTCCTTCCTAATTGTTGTAGCTGACCATATATACAAAACACGTGTGCCGTCTGAAACTTGCACGCCAAACACATTTAACCGATAAGAGAAGCACAATGATTTAATTATTCACATTCAGAAGGTCGTATGTGTTCGGTTGAGAGAGAGAGAGAGAGAGAGAGAGAGAGAGAGAGAGAGAGAGAGAGAGAGTGGGTGGAGTGTTAAAACGGGAGATAGAGTGTGAGCTCATGCTTTTCAGTCCACAGCCAATCTATCTCTGTTAACCTAGTGTGCTGTGGGTTTTTTTACGTACCGTACTCAGTGGCGCTGCAAACATCATTTTGCCAACTTCCATTGTCCAAACAGTTACTGTTTCCATTAAAATACCGGCGTTTTGTATTTGACATTTCTCTTCTGCTTACCTCTGTCCATAACTTCCATTGTCTGCCAGTATGATAATAGATTACACTTCAAGGATTTGCTTTGTTCCAACAATATGTTAATGTTTGTTGCCGTGCCAAACATTGAACAAGTGCCGTGGTTTTATGATCAAAGCCAATTAAGCCGACTTGAGTTGCCAGTGGCTGGCAATATTAACTTGTCTTAATTATTCAATGAGGTAGGTGGGTTGTCTATTATAATGACACTTTGGAATGTCTGCACCTAGCAACATAAACAAAGTACAAGAATAATATTAAATATCACAATACAACCTCAAAGCAACCAAGAACTTTTACAAATTTAAAAATTGTTTTTTCTTGAGATTGTTTCAAGGCAAATCTCACTAGTATATGATTGTTCAAAATCAGAAAGCATGTGTGCCCAACTGAAGGCCTGGCATTCAAAAGACACAGTCATTAACATTAATAAAATATTTATTATAAAAACAATCAATACATAGAGCTGTGATAACAGGGGTGATCAGTCGAGGACAATACATACAAAGAGAAGATGTGATAACAGGGGTGGTCGGTCACGGACAATACAAACATGCAGAAGATGTGATAACAGGGATGATCAGTCGCGGACAATACAAAAATGCAGAAAAAGAGACTACAGTGTAATCATTTGCGAACAATTTAAAAGTGCAGATGTTCGATAAAGGGTGGTCAGTTACAGATTATTCAAATAAGCAGAAGATGTGGTAAAATGTATTATCGCCTGGAAACAGGCAGTCGCGGACAATACAAACATGCATTAACTGTGACAACAGTGGTGGTCAGTTACGGATAATACAAATATGCAGGAAATGTGATAACAGTGGTGGTCAATTACAGATACTAAAAACATGCAGAAGATATGATAACAGGGATGGTCATTTGCCGATATTACGAACATGCAGAAGATGTGATAACAGGGGTGGTCAGTCGCGGACATTACAAACATGCAGGAGATTTGATAACAGTGGTGGTCAGTCGCGGACAGTACAAACATGCAGCATATGTGAGAAAATGTGTGGTCAGTCGTGGACAATACAAACATGCAGGAAATGTGATAGAAGGGGTTGTCAATCGCGGACAATACAAACATGCAGAAGATGTGAAAACAGTGGTGTCAGTCGCGGACAATACAAACATGCAGGAAATGTGATAGAAGGGGTTGTCAATCGCGGACAATACAAACATGCAGCAGATGTGATAACAAGGGTGGTCAGTCGCAGACAATACAAACATGAAGGCGATGTGAAAAATGGGGTTGTCAGTCGCGGACAATACAAACATGCTGGAGTTGTGATAGAAGGGGTAGTCAGTCGTAGACAATACAAACATGCAGAAGATGTGATAACAGGGATGGACAGTCGTGGACAATACAAACATGCAGGAGATGTGATAGCAGGAATGGTCAGTCGTGGACAATAGCAACATGCAGAAGATGTGATAACAGGGGTGGTCAGATGCGGCCAATACAAACATGCAGGAAATTTGATAGAAGGGGTGGTCAGTCGCGGACAATACAAGCTTGCAGAAGATGTGACAACAGGGATGGTCAGTCGCAGACATTACAAACATTCAGAAGATGTGATAACAGGGGTAGACAGACCCGGACAATACAAACATGCAGGAGATGTGTTATAAGGGGTGGTCAGTCGTGGACAATACAAACATGCAGAAGATGTGATAACAGGGGTGGTCAGTCGCTGACATTACAAACATGCAGAATATGTGATAACAGGGGTTATTGGCTTGGAAATGTCATTCACGGACATTACAAACGTTTAAAAGTTTATTACCATGAAACAGTCAGTCATGGATAACTAATTGATTGCAGTATAGTTTCTATGTCGATATGTTTCTATATCTATCAACTGATTCCAATGAAAAGTATATTCAAGTGTATAATGGTAGAATGTATAATTATATATTATAATGAAGGAGGCTATGTGGTGGATACTTCATAGGTTATGTACGATAAACAAGACTTCTGATCCGATCTATATATATTTATTGTAGCAGAACCGCCATTCTATCGATTATTTAATAAATTCAAATACATTATCTCAACAGCGTTATTTATGTTTATTGGCTATTATACCTAAACTCACTTTATTGCATACTACGAATAAAAGCCTGCGAATGGATTACTATATTACATAGTGGAAAGGGAAATGTTCATACTTGACAACTATCGAGGACTATTTTACTTTAATAATATTTATCCGTTATCATTTCTTCATCATTTTATTCATTTATTGACTCATTAATTATCCTTTATAAAACAACATTCGTTCACTCACCCTGTATTATTTTGATATAAGTATAGGTAGATAACTTCGCATTATCTGTTTTAGGATCTAAAATGTGTTATCTCCCTTCAGTTATTTCCATGGTATATAGTTCACGTGTTCCAATCCTTATTCATTGCATTTAATATGTTTTGTCTTTATAACAATGTATTGAACATGTTGAGTATAATGTGATGTCTTTGCATTATCAAGTTTACAACTACAAATAACACTTTAGCACTTTCATAACTTAACGTACAACGACTCAATGTTGATTTTATTTCCAGCTCTTCAGAATCATGGAGCTTATTCGGATTAGCTCGAATATAAAATACCGTCTAGGCCGGAGTAACATTAAATTTTACCCCGTTGAAAAATGATCCCAATGGCCATTTTTCAATGTTGAAAATTGAACCGATCAGTGTAAAATTTTGATCAGACATGGGGTCCTTTTTTAACGGTTTGTTACATATAAGCATAACATCACATGACTGATGTCGCATGTTGCAACACTTCAACATAAGCCCTGGTAAGCTTTGTTACGATCGGTTGCTATGATTACAAATGGTTGCTATAGCTGTTATTGATTATAACAAAAACAAACAATTCCTTTTCAAACTGACATTGACAAAATCCATGCAAACCCAGGAGCGTAGCTTACTATAGGCTCTCCAGACAAGGGCCTACCCTGGTATCTGAGAAATTGAAAGAAGAAAAAATACCAAAAAATGTAATAAACATCGGACCCATGAGAAAGGATGGTGGGGAGTAAACAATAAAATCGCAACAAAAATTATCGAATATTATCCAGATATTTAACATCATTACCAACGTATAAATGGTTTTGTGATAGACCTGTACAATCTGTTAATTTTCGAAATGTTCACGAGTTGACGCCGTCATATAAACATTCAATCGATCACATAAAAGTTTGAGTGGCGCTTTATTATTAAATTTGTTAACACATCCTGGCCCACCATTAACACATTCGGCTCATTATATTCACATTGAAATGAGTGTAACGACGGTAATCTCGCAAAGGAGATTGAGCCTGGTCATCATGGATGAAAATCGCTCTTCATACCCGGACATTGGATATTATACTTTCCTGTATACATTGATGGAGGAATAAAATAACCAATCAATCAACCAATTTTAATTTACTAATGTTCCATACACCTATTATATTATAAATAATCTGTGTAGTCTAGAAGCATTGTAATTTTGCTTTATGCTGAAAAATAATTTTGATTGCAATTATCGATGAACAATTATAAGTTATATTAAGATTGCACTCAAAGGAGAAAATGGTACTTTGAGATAAGATTGGTACACTCTGAGTGGCACCTCGGTGGGAAAGTAATTATTGATTAATTAAGTCCAATTACAATAACAAGCCGCAGGTATAATTGATATAAATGTAAACAAAATATAAAAATCAGTTTTATTGGCCAAACGACTACACAGTTGTCTATCGCAAACACTATATAAACATAGGTAATGTACTCATAAACAGTCAAACATCGCAAGATATCAAAGCTAGAAATTACATTTTAAATATTTCAATTCAGTGAATATAGTTTAGAAGGAGTCATTTGATTCAAGCAATTTTTCTAAGCATACAAGTCTCAGAAATATATATTGATGTATAGCGCACTAGTTTTTTATTTGTAGATGAAATTAGATTTATAAATATATTGATAGTGGATAATGATATAATATATATTTTAAATACTTAGTTCTTGTTGTTCTATATTTGGGACAACATAAAAGAAAATGCTACTTTGATTCAACCACATTTAATGAACATAATTTACAAATATGATTCTCTCTTTCTACATGCGTATAGCTGCCTGATTGTATTTCTAAAGTACGGGCACTAAGACGTAAACTTGTCAAATCTTTGTTCGTTTGAAATAAAATCTAAGTTATCTTCATAAAAAATCTACTTTCAACTTATTGTAATATTGTAGTTTGAAAGTTACATTGTTTATTAAAAGATTTATACAAAACTGAATTCGGTTATTTCATAATCTTCGTCCAGTGCATAATGGAACGCTCTTTAGAAATCACAGATATAGGAACCTCAGCGTATAAAGACGGCATTACCTGATTACAACTTAAGAGTTTAATAAATTAGAGCCAAGCCCAATTATCTCAGAAGGTGACGCGTCTGACTATCAATCCAGGGGTCGTGAGTTCGAATCCCCGCCCGGCAACATTCTCCGTGATGTTTGATATACGACATTTTGTCTCAATATCATTCATCTCTCACCGCTAATTCAAGTGGGAAAGTTATCAGTTACTTGCGACGATGGGGTGTGCTCGAGTACAGGTTTATCACAGGAAACACTGGTTAGGTTAACTGATCGTCTGTTAGCCCTCGATGGCATAAAAATGACGCTTAATATTCAATAAATTAATCAATCAATAATACAATGAAAAGAGAGTTATATAGAATAGAGAAAAATATGTTAGTAAATATATATTTTATCTTAACAAGGGAGGATTTTATATTATTGTAATTGGATTTTTTGTATTATATAAAAGATATGAATTTGTTTATTTTTGTAAAGATGCAGTTAAAAAAATATGCAAAGGTCAAAGGTGTCAATTTAAGGAGAAGTGAAAGCAAGATAATTAGCCATTGACTTTCAGAAAAGTTAGGTCGTGTTGTTGGTTAGATATGTGTTTGTTAGTAAATAAGAATTGTTTATATGTCTGTCCAGGTTAGTCATATAATGATGGTGATGATATAATATTGTACGAAACAGAAGAGAACCGAAATTTTATTTAGACTTGAGCATCATAGCTCATCGTCATATACAATCATTTTTAATGCATGCAATCTGATGTCTACAATATAAAATATTTAGTTCTAAGTTAATATTGGTGCAAATTCAAATAAAATAGTATTCGTCGAGCAGTTTTAGTAATTTTTAGTTAACATGTTTATATACTATGACAATTGTTACACGTAATTTATTATATTGTATCTGCATTTGAAAGCTTTTGTCCAGAATGATGCTACTTTTGTTAACAACGACTTTAGGTTTGTATTTAATAAATATATAAACTTTACCATATATATCGTCTGGTGTAATATGTTTATATATTTTTATCTCTTATTAGATTGTAGGTTGGACAAACATTAATAACATTCTTGTAGGTCCTTGATGACGTGGTTACAAACTAAAATCGTTATGTACGGGTATGAAATAGTTCAGATTGTTCATGAAATATTCTGCAATGACGAGTTGGTCGGCAATGCTACAGGGCTAATTCTGAAGTGCATACTATATATCTGATTACTTTAGAATAAGACATAGATGTTGATTGTGTAATTACCGTATTTGCGTCAGAAAACTAGATTATTTTTAAAGTGACTTTCCCCATTGTGGCATATATCAACATTCCTCATCAGTTCTGTATGGGTGGATTAGTGGTCCAGTGGTTAAGGCGTTGGACTGTACACTCAGGGGTCGCAGGTTCGATCACCTGCGCTGCAAATAAAAAGGATTTATCAGTCTTTCGGATGGGACTTTAAGAAATATCGGCGTCCCATGTATTGGTGTTTAACACCGGGTATGTTAAAGAACTAGGGACGCTACAGAAGTGTTTTCTGTATCTCTGCACTATCCTCCAAATATCGAAAATTACTTATACTCTTCTGAAGGCGTCACCCATAATGAAATAAATAAAATTATCATCATCAATATATGTGCATACATATATACATGTACTATTATATGCTTATCTGAGTGATAAACATTCAACACCTGTTGTTTGAAAATAGTAGCCACTTGCAACCATGAAACAGAAAGTTACTTTATTTTTCCCATTATTAAAGTGAACAAACCTTAATACATCACATTTGTTATCAATTTATTTGGTTATAAAACAGTAAATTCAAGGTTAATATTAAGAATATCCAGCCCCCTAAAAACAAAGGAAAATATACGCCAAAACACATCTACGACAGTCTAGCTGGAAAAACTAAGGTTAGCATGCTCCCGGACCCCCCTACAACTATGCCTACACATCGTTTTCAGCCAAGCTACGCCCCTGGGACCATTTAATTTAATCATATCATTATATAATGCAAGGCAACTCCCTTTAACAATAATGTACAATCTGCATTCTCGTTTACGTGCATGTTGTTAAAATATATTTGCATATTACAAAAAAAGGTAATGAATTGCATCGAAAATAGGAAGGTATTGGTTGAAAAACAAAACATGTCCTTAAGACAGCGCACTGGACTTTTCGCACTGCTTTGTCGACCTGACCAAGTTATATTATTTGTTACACACATCCACTTTTCGCACAAAAATGAGTGTTATTAAGTTTTGGGTTCTACATCTATTTCTGAGTTTTATTTCTAATTATAGTATACAAATCAGGTTGGGCCACAAGGTCTTTCAACATTAAATTCGGCCCTCTCCGTGGGTCAGATGAGTGTTGAAAGATAAACAAATGCAGAAAATCGATATAATTGTTGTCAATGTTACCATCAGAGGTATGAGACATAGCTTGGGGACCATGTTTAATAACACGAGGGCGTTGTCGTAGTTTCAAATCGATCGCATATAAGGTAACAGAGATATGTGCATGATATCAAGATACACAGAAATTTTAAACAGCATTTCTAAGTCGAACAATGGCCATAATGTGTATTGAATTTTACCAAGAGTTAATTAACTTGATTGTTTGATAACCCTGAATACTTGGTGAAGTTGCAAATCAATCCAGTAGGTAGTTACTGAGATATTGGCATGATAGTAACTTGTATGCAAAATTGTAAACGAAAGTGTGACGCCGATGCTTGGGTAACAGAGAGAGATAGATAGTGAGCGAGAGAGAGAGAGAGAGAGAGAGAGAGAGAGAGAGAGAGAGAAAGATAGAGAGAGCGAGCGAGAGATAAAGAGATAGATAGAGAGGGCGAGAGAGAAAGAGAGAGAGACGGACACAGAGAGAGCATTGATGTAGGAATGCTTCATCGTATTCTAATTTGTGAAACAGCAACAACACTAACGAAAAGCAATTCCAACAAACACCATTCCGATACCACACGTGTTATCACCAACTAAACAACCGGGCTTTTTTATATATATCTTTTTTTTTTCTTTTTTTTTTTTTCAGTCACCCAATTGGATGACCCATTTATTCTCCCCGTCCTACGTGTGCAGGGGTCGGGGAGGACCATCCCTCTACACACCTTACAATTTCAAAATAAATATATATATCTATACCAATAGCATATAAAATAATTCACCACATTCATTCATCTTTCATTCTTCAAAGAATTCAATTTTGTAAATGTATAAAACTTTATAATTGTATATATATTACTTGATCTCTATTAAGAATGGGGAGAATTAATAATAAAAAAGAGAAAAGAAAGGTGAAGATAATAATAATGATAATAAAAAAATATTGCGGATAAGGTGGAGGGGGGGGGGGGGGGTTGCCAAAAGAGGTTGAAGCAAATATCAAAAACATATATACACATATCCAAGTTTGACTTTTTTTTTAAAATTAAAGAGAAAAAAACAATAACAAAAACAGACTATATATAAATACGTTATTTTAGAGGATAAGTTTAAGTATGATACTCCAGTCTTCCTCAAATTTGTCAGATAGTCCGTTCTTAACAGATATACATCTATTTACGTATTTACGATTTCATACTCATCAGGAGTCCTTTATAGGAAAGACGGGCATCCAAGCATCTACTTGCATAAATGTATCGTTTTATCTCAAGAATTAACATGTTCTCTGTTAATGTTCTTTTATCATTTTTTGAAATCCCAAATAGAAGCTGAGTTTCATTCAATTGTACTTGAATATTCATATAATTTAGATGCATCATTACATTTGATAAAAGTTCTTGTGTATGAGAGCAATGCCAAAAGATATGTTGCAATGTTTCTGTCTGTTTCTTACAAAAAATACATTTTCATTTGATTTAATCTTTATCAAAGTGAGGTACCTATTAGTGGGGAGAATTCGATGTAGAAGTCGATATTGTTACCATTCGAGTTTAGTGTCTCTTGTTACTTGGAAAGGAATGTTATAGAACATATTCCAATCATTTTCATTTATATCATACATTTCATTCCATTTATTCTGGCTTGTTGGTTTCTCATTATTTCTATTTAAAATGTCATATATTGGTTTAGTCCCAGTTTTGTTTTTCAGAATTGGAAACACATGTGATGGAATGAAAGGATTTGGTTCCTTTTTATGTTCACTTTTCAGTTTATTGACTTTTTTAAATTGTTTGATTGCTGTTGTCATACCGAGCAAATGTAGATAGTTAATTTTGATATCTATAATTTTCTCAAAATCTTCTTTTGTGATTATTTAACATTAATATATATACCATTTATATATATCTTATATCAACATTTTCCGGTTATAAATTACACTTTACATCCACGAGAACATCCAAATTTATAATAGCAGTTATCAATGTTGAAATGTCGTCCGGCCGACTACTTTGTCAGTTTCCAACTGTCTGTGATTAGATTTTAACGAGGGTCAATTTTTCACGTGTTGTGGGCCACTAATAATGGTCAGGATCAACTTTCAATGTTAAAAATTGATCACTCATCCGTTGAAAAGCGACCCAAGGTGTCATTTTTCAACGAGGTCAAAATTAAATGATACACCGGTGTTCGAGAAGTGCGGGAAATTGCATATTTCCGTTCCACTAAAACTCAGTAAATCCGGGTCAGCTATTTTCTATTCTTTGGCACGTTCGGTGATTCCAATCGAACTATTCTATTTGACAATCGTACTCATTTTATATTATACATTTCATATTGATAATACAACAAGCAAAATAAGAAGAACAGTAATAATACAAGACTATAAATGTGGATGACATATATATGAAGAGAGTGTTCGTAATATACGATATGCTATATGAATTTATCTTCAGTAACTCATGCACACAGTTTCATATAATAATTACGTTTTTTTCTCAATCAAACGGTAGATTTTCTCCAAAATCAGATATTTCATCAAACATATTTGAATTAGTGATACACGTTAACGTGAAGTATTCTGCTGTTATAGTTAAAAAATAATCCCCCTGAGATGTTTTCGAGTTTTTACTCATTATTTACGCAATTGTTGCTAAGTTGTTGTGTGGTGTTCAGCGTTGCTTTCAACCATTTTTCAGTCATAACGCGACTGGGTATGCTACCTAGAGACAGTATTCTGAGCGCTGCCTCACTAGTGTATCATGCCGCAGACACATGCTATGATACCCCATCCAGTAACATTATGCTGCCACACTGCTGATTAGACATAGAACTCTCCTCTAAATGCTAAGCGCTAGTCGAGGAAGCTTCTAGTACAATTTTCCAAGTTTTTGGTATAGCCCGTCCAGTGATCGAATCCACGACATTCCGCATGCGTTGTTACAAGAAACTGAGGAACAACAATAGTCTTACGAACAAATCCCCCTCGGATATATGTGTTATGATTGTTACATAAGTCGGTCGTGTACTCGTATCCCCGCCCGGCCACCATCTGTGTGGTGGTTGGTCATTTACTTTGTTCTACGGTCTACGAATATCCCCTCTGAATATGTAGGGAAGTAGTCATTGACTTCCATAGATAATGTGTGTCTTGAAATAGTGAACCATTCCATATCCCAGTGATGATGATTACTTTCGTTGCCTGCTGTCATATAACAAAAAGATTGTTGAAAAATGCGAAAACAGAGATTGTAACATTAACTAACATCTAGTTGAGATTTTCTTACTTACTTTATCACTTAGTTATTTAAATAAAATGAAAAGAAATTGTCAGTAAAATAGATAAGTTTAGTTTAAACATATTCACAATTTGTATACAATTACATTGGAAAATGTCACATATAAATTAACATATGCGTATACAATCACGAAAGGGATTCAGAGAAAAGCTTATAGCTTTTTTGAAGCTGTCTCCCTAAGTTAAATGAATTAGAAGCACAAGGCCGTTTTTCAAGCAATAGTGGAAAGAAATATCGCATACGCATGTACGTGTTGTTGCATATACTAAACGTTTTGAGCAATGAATGAAAAAAAAAACTTCAGATAAATGTTCATTAAGGTAATTAAAGCATATTAATGAAAAACTGTACGTTGTAATTGGGAATAAACATTGCTTATAAACGCGGAATTATTTATAACAAGTAATATATAAAATGTATGCATTGCAAACAAAGAATAGTGTCCAATAAAAATAGAACAAACATATTCACCGTCGTTCTGTTGACGCATTAGATTATTGATCAGAAGACGGTACGGAAGCATTCAGATCGGAAACAATCCAATGTATAAACATTGTGTTATACTTGTGTATATGGCGTTTTATAATAAAAGGCAACTCCAGGTTTCCAAATTTATTTTATTGAACGCGTAATTTCACAAAGAATTAAAGACTCGAGCACATATATACACTGTACAAATATCTTCATAATACAAAAGTATAGACGATACACATAACGCCATGGCGACATGATTACAAATGTCTGCAAAGGTAGCGACCACATTGCGTGTAAGAACTGTATCATACAATGGATGTGAGGATTAAACAATGCCATGTTGTTTAATTCGTTTTCTTATGCATGGAGTCATTGAGATATGTTACCAAAAACGAAAAGTAAGTTGTTTTTTTTATAAAAAAAAGATAATGGTATGTATGTTTAAGATACACGCACTCGCACGAATTAATAAACGATCGTTCGCACGCGTGCGCTTACATGTGCAATACATATTGCACAATATCATATATGCACACACGCACACAAAGCATGAATTATAACACCAAATACTTGTCACACCCATTCTATTATTATTTATTATGTAACTATTAATAATCGTAACGAAAGTTAACTTTTATATGAAATAGATTTCATAAATAAAAATCACATATATTTTCCCACCACCCATATCCATCTAACCACTAAAAATAGGTGCATGTTATGTGTTATTATTATTTAGTACAAACAACACATGGGAGTTCACGTCCCATCACATACGGTGGACAAGGTAAGCCGCCACATCTCACTTCTACAAAATATAGCAAATAACCGTTTTGATTTGCACTACCGTCTTTAAGAGTTTCTGGTTCAGCATCGACGCAATGGTAATCTCCCTGGGATTTATGTGTGTAATGTCCCGCCATCAGATATCCCCAATACTCCCGCGTCCATCCGTCATAGCAGGTTGTTCTTCCTGGAATCAAGATATGCGACGTACGTTCAGTTTCACACACAGCACATGGTACATTTAAATCATGAACAGATTTTCCGAAAATAGCATTTGCTCGACTTTTTTCGTGTTCGTATTCCACTCCATAAACATAAGCACCATAGTTATTTTGTGTGTCGTCGTATTTTCCCCAGACTGGTTCTCGAGGAAGACATAACATGCTAGGGGATCCTCCGACATGTGAATAATATCTTCCAGACGCGTATCCATCATAAACGGTTCTGGATCCGTTTTGCGGACACTGCATTCTTCCCCACCGAATGTACGTAGATCCAGGTTTCACAGTGCCACGTGTCGATGGTCGATCTTGCTTTTCTGACGGTTGTTTCGTTAATTCTTCAAATTTGTCTTGTGTTTGTTTTTGTATTTTTTTCTCGAGATCAAAATCGTTTTGAAGATTCTCCAATTGTACTTTTATCATATTCAGGTCCGTGTTTGTCTTGAAGTTTCGAATCTCACCAAGGATGGCATCTAATTTGTTGTCTAACTGCATATGCTCATTAGACTTTTCTTGAAGCTCAGAAATAATTGACAGTAAGTCCATATCAATGTTTGGTTCCGTTGGTTCCTTACTATGCACGATCACATAATATGCGAAAAGAAACAAATACCAAATTATATCCATTTTAATGCTACTGTACTAGACTTAATGAAATAAACTTTGCGGGTACAAGCGTTATTAGAGTAAAGCCAAGCAACAACATCTATCTATTAAATGTATCTTCCCTCCACTCACTTTATGGTTTTATGTACATATATACGAAACGCCTGTGCCGCCTGAAACGTGTTAGTCAGAAGTAAAGCGATAAGATATGCACAAGAGTTTAAACATTCCACATTAGGACGATCATGTGTGCGAGATTGAGAAAAAAGTATGAGAGAAATATTTTATAGTTTGAGAGAGAGGGAACGGAGTGTGTAAGAGGGAGAAAGTATCATTATTTAATGCAAACAACACATGGAAGTTCATGTCTCTTCAATCACATATGGTGGACAAGGTAAGGCGTCACATCTCACTTTAACAAAATATAACAAATAGCCACACGGCCGTCTATAAGATTTCTGTTTCAGCATCGACGCAGTGATTATCTCCCTGGGATGTATGCGTGTAATGTCCCGCAATCAGATATCCCTAATACCCCCGCGTCCATCCGTCTTAACAGGTTGTCCTTCCTGGAATCAAGATATGTGACGTACGTTCGCTTTCACAAACAACACATTGCACATCCATGTCATTAAAACTTTTTCCAAATATAACATTAAATTTTGCTTGAATTTTTACTAGTTCGTATTCCACTCTATTAACATAATCCCCAACAACATGATGTGTTTCGTCGTGTTTGAGCCAGGCTGGTTCTCGAGGAAGACGCAACATGCCAAAGGAGCTTTCGCTATGTGTATAATGGTTACCAGTCGCTAATCCATCGTAAACGATTATGGATCCATTTTGTGGACACTTCATTCTTCGCCACCGAATGTAAGTAGATCAAGATTTCATAGTGCGATGTGTCGATGGTCGGTCTTGCATTTTTGACAGTTGTTTCGTTAATTCTTCCAGTGTTTCTTTTTATAATTTTATTTCGAGATCGTTTAGTTTATCGTTTTAGATGCTTCAATTGTTCTCTTATCATATTCAGGTCCGCGTTTGTCTTGAAGTTTCGAATCTCACCAGTGGTGGCATCTAATTTGTTGTCTAACTGCCTTTGCTCAATAGACTTTTCTTGAAACTCAGAAATAATTGACAGTAAGTTGATATCAGTGTTTGGTTACGTTGGTTCCTTACTCTGCACGGCCGCATAAGATGCAAAAAGAACAAAATACCAAATTATATCCATTTTAGTGCTACAACTGTACTAGACTTGATGAAAGAATCTTTGCGTGTTTATGTGTACTTACAGTAACGTCAGGCAACAAGTAAAATATATCTTCTTAATGTTTCCTTTTACACTCTGTTTATACTTTGTATATACGTTAGTCAGATATTACCATTGCGGTTTCCATAGACTTATATTATAACATTTGACCTTATTATCACTGTTTCTAATATTCGCTGACCGAGCAAAATCCTAAATTCAAATGGAAATGCCCAAATAAATGAGTAAAAAATGTCCCTTTTTCCAATTATTGACCCCAGGCGTTTGATTCCCCCACTTTTAGCACGAAAAAATATATATTTCATCTTTTTTACTTCCCATAAAATTTCCTTAAAAAAATGAATTCAGTCAGTCAGTCAAAGAAACATAAATTTAGTTTTTAAAAATAACAAACTTACATTTTGTTGTGCTTATTTTGCAGTTTGACATTTTCCTATCTGTGTCAATCAGTGTCCTCGTCTTAATTGTGGTAGCAGACCATATATACAAAACACGTGTGCCGTCTGAAACTTGCAAGCCAAAAACATTCAAACGATAAGAGAAGCACAACGGTTTAATATTCCGCATTCAGAAGGTCGTGTGTGTAAGGTTGAGAGAGAGAGAGAGAGAGAGAGAGAGAGAGAGAGAGAGAGAGAGAGAGAGAGAGAGAGAGAGAGAGAGAGAGCGGGGGGGATGTTTAAACGGTAGAGAGAGTGTAATCTTATGCTTTTCAGTCCACAGCCCATCTATATCTGTGTGCTGTGTTTTTATATACGTACCATACCCAGAAGCGCTGCAAACATCATCTTGCCAACTTCCATTGTCCAAACAGTTACTGTTTCCATGAAAATACCGGCGTTTTGTATTTTACACAATTCTTCTGCTTACCTCTGTCCATAACTTCCATTGTCTGCCAGAATAATAATAGATTACACTTCAATGTTTGGCTTTGTTCCAATAATACGTTAATGTTTGTTGCCGTGCCAAATATTGAACCAGTGCGATGGTTTTATGATCAAAGCCAATTTTGCCAACTTGAGTTGCCAGTGGCTGGCAGAATTAACTTATCTTAATTATTCAATGAGGTATGTGTGTTTTCTATTATAATGACACTTTGGAATGTATGCACCTAGCAACATAAACGAAGTACGAGAATAATATTAAATATCACAATAAAACCTCAAAGCAGCCAAGAAATTTTACATTTACAACTTAACTTTTTTTTCCTGGGATTGTTTCAAGGCATGTCTCACTGGTATATGACTGCTCAAAATCAGAAAGCATGTGTGCCCAATTGAAGGCCTGGCATTCAAAAGACACAGTCATTAACATTAATAAAATATTTATTAGAAAAACAATAAATACATAAAGAAGCTGTGATAACAGGGATGATCAGTCGCGGACAATACATACATATAGAAGATGTGATAATAGGGGTGGTCGGTCACGGACAATACAAACACGCAGATGATGTGATAACAGGGATGGTCAGTCACGGATAATACAAACATGCAGAAGATGCAATAACAGAGATGGTCAGTCGCGGACAAAACAAACATGCAGGAAAAGTTACTAAAGTGTAATCAGTGGTTAACAATTTAAACGTGCAGATGTTCCATAAGGGGTGGTCAGTTACAGATAATACAAATAAGCAGAAGATGTGGCAATATGTGTTATCGCCAGGAAACGGTCAGTCGCGGATAATACAAACATGCATCAGATGTGACAACAGTGGTGGTCAGTTACGGATAATACAAACATGCAGGAAATGTGACAATAGTGGTGGTCAGTTACATATACTACAAACATGAAGAAGATGTGATAACAGGGATGGTCAGTCGCGAATATTACAAACATGCAGAAGATATGATAACAGGGTTGGTCAGTCGCGGACATTACACACATGCAGGAGATGTGATAATAAGTGTGGTCCGTCGCGGACAGTACACACGTGCACCGTATTTGATAAAATGTGTGGTCAGTCTCGGACAATACAAACATGCATGAGACGTGATAGTAGGGGTGGTCAGACGCGGACAATACAAACATGAAGGAGATATGATAGATGGAGTGGTCAGTCGCGGACAATAGAAACATTCTGGAGATGTGATAGAAGGGGTGGTCAGTCGCAGACAATACAAAGATGCAGAAGATTTGATAACAGGGGTGGTCAGACGCGGACAATACAAACATACATGAGATGTGATAGAAGGGGTGGTAAGTCGCAGACAATACAAACATGAGAAGATATGATAACAGGGGTGGTCAGTAACGGACATTACAGACATGCAAATGATGTGATAACCGGGGTGGTCAATCGAGGACAGTACAAAAGGGCATCAGATGTGATAAAAGGTGTGGCCAGTCGCGGACAATACAAACATGCAGGACACGTGATAAAAGGGATGGTCAGTTGCGGATAATACAAGCATGCAGGAGATGTGATAAACGGAGCGGTAAGTCGCGGACAAAACAAACATGAGAAGATTTGATAACAGAGATGGTCAGTAGCGGATATTATAAACATGCAAAAGATGTGAAAACCGGGGTGGTCAGTCGCGGACATTACAAACGTGCATCAGATGTGATAAAAGGTGTGGTCAGTCGCGTATAATACAAACATGGAGCAGATGTGATAAAAGGTGTGGTCAATCTCGTACAATACAAACATGGATTATATGTGATAGAAGGGTTAGTCAGTCGCGGACAATACAAACACGGAGAAGACGTGATAAAAGTGGTGGTCTGTCGTAGACAATACTAACATGCAGAAGATGTGATAACAGGGATGGTCAGTAGCGGATATTATAAACATGCAAAAGATGTGAAAACCGGGGTGGTCAGTCGAGGAAATTACAAACGTGCATCAGTTGTGATAAAAGGTGTGGTCAGTCGCGTATAATACAAACATGGATAAGATGTGATAGAAGGGGTGGTCAGTCGCGGACAATACAAACATGGAGAAGACTTGATAAAAGTGGTGGTCTGTCGCAGACAATACTAACATGCAGAAGATGTGATAACAGGGGTGGTCAGACGCGGACAATACAAACATGCATGAGATGTGGTAGATGGGGTGGTCATTCGCGGACAATATAAACATGGTGGAAATGTGATAGAACGGGTGGTCAGTCGTGGAATATTATTGGATTTAAATCAAAAATATGTTTTTTAAGAAGTTGTTCTGATGACTATAGTAAAGTTAAGTTCTGTTTGTATTCATTTATGGTAAAATACTTGGTACTTACACATTGCTTGGTGTATTTTGGTGGACCAGAAATTGGTTTTCTTTGTGTAAAAAAAAGAATTCAGTATTGCCAAGGTCATATATATTGACTCCAGTATATGAATTATAACAGTGCATTGCAGTTTAGGCAGCCTGGGGCTACTAATTACCGGACAACAAATTTGTAAACTATGTGATATGTGAGCTTCAATCAGTCATCGGAGAACCAAGTGTTAACCGTTACAGTAATCGCAATCTTATTGACTAATGGTACTTAATCACTGGTTATAGAACATATCAATTATTAACTACGACAAATATGACCAGTAACAGTTTACCTCGTGCGGGCCAGGTCGTAGGTGATCAAGGGGTATTTGACAACACACTATCATGTACTGTTTCGTCGCCAAATATTGCTTATACAGAAATGTGTCACGATGATTCACAAACATCTTTTAAGAAGCCTTTTGTCATAGACTCAGATGCTACCATACGTAATGATGGTGAATTGGAGAGTGTTAGCATCAGTCGTGTTGACAATGACTCACCTATGTGTGACAGGTTACCTGACAGGTCACGTGATCTGTCTCAGACGGTTTACCATTCTGTGAGGGATTCTTATACACCTTCGAGCAATCAGGTGCCCGGCTTATCAAAGGACCAGCTAGAGCAGATTGTATCTATATTTCGCTCCCTTCTTCCATGTTTAGTGGGTGGAAAAAAACGCGCCTACGCATCATGTGATGTCAAAATGAAAGCAGTTAGGTCCGATTTATTCGATCTAGTGAAGCGGGAGGAAGGATTTCCTTACCCTGGTGCTGAGATGAATAAAGCGAAATCAAACAAAGCAAGGAAACACTCTCGCTGATAAATTGTCACATGACGTTCATACACTCGTGTCTATTTTAGAGAACGACGGGTTTAATTATAATGTAATGGAATAAAAGAACTGATGAGTAATCGTAAATCAGTGAATCGATCAATGGCAGTGCCTGCTATAAAAGAAGAGATGCACAGTCAACTCCTTCTATATTGAATAGACATACCCTGTTTGATTCACATTTACAGGAGTCGCTATCCAGCTTGAAAGCAGATTTTCTTAACCATTAACAGAAGTACAATGCAAACGAGGCTGCACGGTCTAAACACATTAATATGATAACTAAAACTACTCAGAATGTTAAGGCCGACCTTACAGAACTCAAAACGTACATCTATATACGTTACACGAACTTCGGCTGTGTTTACAGCGTGTAGAAGAGGAGACCTTATCCTATTCAACTCGTAAAAAAAATGAAATAAAACTCTTAAGTGACCGTGTAAAGATGTGTGAAGAGAACATTGCCACTGAACTTTTAGACATGTCCGTAAGATTAGACTCATTGAGCAAACACGCACGTAGATCACCAAATCATAAAGCACGTGTTAGAATCTCAAATCGGACGAAAAAATGAAATTTCAAGAAACAACGGCAACACACGGTGAATCAGACATTGATAAAATAGTTTTAGTTGAGGATGTGGCAGTAAAGGAAGATAATAGTCATTATGTTAGTGACGATGACCTTGTCTCACCTGAAAAAACAGCCCAATTTGACTCCGTTGTAAATGTACCTCTTTGTCAGAATTTATTGCATGTTGATAATGCACATACGCCCGACTATGCAAGAGATACCGCATTTCCTTGTCAACAAACAGTCGATGTAAGTAGTGAAATTATAAATGGGGATGGATTTCGAAACTATTCAGATGTTGTTTCTAACCCAGTTCAACATTTCAAACGAATTCCCGTAATAGCCTCTCGCAATACACGGAAAGCGGGCTCAAGTGTCAAGAGTGGGATTTTACAGAATGAGTTACATGGTACAATGGGTGATAATCCTCATCTACAAGGTTATTTTCATATTAGTATCAAGAGGGTTCCAGATTATAATGAGGGATTTAAAGCTCAAGATGGGTATTGTGATTCATCTTTGCGACCCAATGGGTACGTATATGACATGCCTGATGACATTATACGTAATGATGATGAGTCGGATTTTGTTGAGCATATATGTAAACGACCAATCAGCTTGTTTATTGGGGGATTTAAACCGTCAATCACAGAAGATATTATCGCAAGATATTTTGCTTAGAGAGGTCCAAAAGTTACAAAAGTATCCGTCTATAGAAACGATAGGTTTGACTCAGCTGTGATACGGTTAAATGTTGAGGATGACGGTAACGCTGTTTAGAATAAATGGAAAAATCGTGGTAACCGAAGTAATTTCGAGGACACAGAAGCACTGGATCAGAGGACAGATGTTACTGACTATAATCCTTACTTGAACCTGTATAGTGTTGATGAATAAGTAAAATACACTTCCAAATGGCTAACTCCATAAACATTATGACATGGAACGCTACTGATATTTTGTCAAGTAGCTCATATTTGGGTAATACTTTGAATGATAAGAATATTGATATATGTGGTATCTCGGAGCATTGGTTGCGTGAATCTGATTTGTACTTTTTAGATAAAATTGATAGTAATTACAAACGTCACTCTGTAGGTGATAATGACTTGCGTTCACCGCTTATGTGTACAGTTTGCAAAGGGGGAGTGGCATTGTTATGGAATTATGCATTGTGTAATAAAATTGTACCATTACCACGTTATGATGACAGAATTATTGGTATACAATATGAATGCTCTAAAAATGTATATTCCAGGTATATCTACCAAGCAGTAATCACTCTGTAGAGCGATATAGAAATTATATTGAAAAACTATCATATATTATAAACATGTATATGCACAAAGGTCGAATTATGATTATGGGAGACATTAATGCTCATATTAACTCTGGAAAATTCACTAAGAATGTTGAAGTAAGAAGTAATTGCATTCAGTCGTTTTTAAATGTACACAATTTACTTTCGGTTAATACCTTGGGTCTATGTACTGGTGCTAATTCGACCTATGTGTCATATGATCTTGTTAATGAATCTTTGATAGATCATATAATTATATGTGAAGAACATTTAGACATTGTGTAAAGATGTGAAATTCTAGATTACAATGCAGTAAATGTTTCAACTCATAGCTCAATTGAACTAAATGGGAAATGTCGACTACTCAGAATTTAGTAGACTATGGTAATATGTTAGATAACGATATCATGCTCAGGAACTTGCTCGTAGTTGACATTGAATTTAATCACAAATTGATAATTTATATGACACACTTGTTATCTCTTTATTGAAAGCTTCTGTTATGTGTATCCCGAAGGTAAAGTTTAGAAAGTTTTTAAAACCCTACTGGAATAACGACTTATCCTCGTTACATAACAAAATGAAACAAGCTCGTACTTCTTGGATAAATGGCGGTAGGCCAAGAATCTCGACTTTGTCCTGTTTTATATAAAAATGTAAAAAGAGAATTTCGAAGAGTTCATAGGATAACTGTTGAAAACTATTTAAAATTTATAAAAACAAACTAGACCAGGCTGCTGAAATGAACATTAAGCTAATTTTGGAAAATTATTTATTTGAGAAAAAGCAAATCTAATAATTTAATAGGTAATGAAATGAAGTTTGGTGGTAACGTTTATCGGGATTCTAATAGTACTGCATATGAATGGGGCAAATACTTTGCTGACTTGTATACACCATCCAATAATCACAATTTTGACAGTACCTTTAAGGAAGATATTTCTGAAAAGGTTATTCAATTGCATAGTCGCTTATTTCAAGAGAACATTAGTGGGCGCAGTTGTTTCGTATTCTCAAATGACGATATAACGAAAGAATTAAGTAAAGTGAAGAATTATGAACATTTGAAATACAGTAATGGCGTGGTAAGACAACTATTGGTGAAATTATATAATGCTATGTTAAAGTTCTCATATACACCCAAGCATATGAAGAGAGGTATTATAATTACTCTTTATAAAGGTGGAAAGAAGTCACGTGATGACCCGAACAGTTATAGGACTATCATATTACCATCTGTTTTTGTTAGATTATATGAGCTTATGTTATTAGATAGGTTAAAAGGTAATGCGAATATAGAAATAGATAGACAGCAGGGTGGATTCCAAGAAAAGTTGTCTTGTAAAATGACATCATTTTCACTAAGAGAGTGTATTCTCTTTGGTAAAGAATGTGATTATAAAGTAATATATTCGCTTCTTAGATGCGAAACAGGCCTTCGATAGAATATGGCATGATGGGTTTATTTTTTTTAAATTACAATGGTGTTGAGAGTGGCGTTAAATTTCGTGAACACTTTTCTGACTGGTTCCCTGTTTAGCAGGGTACCAGACAAGGTAGGGTCAGCAGCCCGACACTGTACTTAATTTTTATCAATGGTTTAATAAAAGAACTATGCAACTCTGGTCTAGGGATATTAGTTCATGATTTAATTTATCAAGTCCCACTTTCGCAGATTATATGTGTTTGATTTTCTTTTCAAGAAATGCATTGGACAAAATGATGGATATTTGTTATAGTTACTCATGCCGATGGAGGTTTGAATACAATGCTAATAAATGTGCTGTTATTGTCTTTAATGACTATGATCGTGACTTTAAAGAATGTAACCGTGTTTGGAAATTAGGATCTGAGCATGTTAAAGAAACAGATACGTATGTTCATCTGGGTATTGTTTGTGAAAAAAATATGAGTAGCCTGACCATTATCAGTGAAGCTAATTCTAAACTGCGTGGAGTGTTCTTTAGCTTAATGAGTAGTGGTATACATGAAAAAGGGTTAAACTCGATTACTTCAATTAAAATATATAAATCAGTTGTGCTTCTTAAAGCGTTATTTGGTTGTGAATTTTGGTCTGATCTTTCTAACGCACAAATTATAAGACTGGAACGTTCTCATAGATTTTGTATAAAGTATATACAGGGCATTCCCTCAAACACAAGGACGGATGTAGCGTTAAGTCTTATTGGGTCCAATACAATTAAGAGCGAAATTGATTACAGAAAGCTGTCTTTTTTCGGCCAATTGTGAAATTTCTTGGCACAAATATATCTTTAAATTTACTTATACGTTATAATGACAACCCGTATAATAAAAGAGGGTTTATTCCTGATATATATAACTTACTAAGACATTACAACTTAGTTCACATTCATGAACGTTTTATCGAATCGGGTTTCTTTCCTTCAAAACATGTTTGGAAATATATCATAAGACAATATGTAGATACATCCGAGCAATTATCATTGAGCTTAAGATTGAGCGATGATGAGAATCTCCATCGTTTTAGTTTTTATCACTCATCGCTTGGCATTATCTCGCCCATTTGGTCCCTTAGCAAGGAATATCCTCTTTTACTTGAAAAATGTAGGAGCACTATAAAAATATTAAGTTTTTCCTACGCTCATGCTTACCAGCAAACGTGTCATAAGTGTGGACTTAGTACAAATGATCTATCTCTCCATTTATTATGATTCATATCTACCGATATGCAATCCCAAATAACCCATCTTTGCTACGGGTTAAACAAACTACTTCAGCTGAAAACTGAGCAAGACTTACGTCTGAAAATAGTCGTAAATTCATTTCACAACATGCTTATGAATTAATCCTCTAACAAGCGAGATATCCTCAGTGAATGCATATTAAGTGTTATATATTCACACTGATGTAACTTTCATTTAATATTTACATTTATGGTTAAAACTCTTTTCAGTTTTTTCCCTGATTATTCGGTGAAAATATTGTAAAAGAAATAACCTTATACTATGCCTGTGTTTATTTACTTTATTTTGTATAGTGATTAAACAAATCTTTGAGTTGACGCTAAAACTGTGGATGTATGTATTCATGTTTGTGTTCGTATTCATGTGGCTGTGAAGGCGTTAGTATATGTGAATGTTTCCTTTTCAGTCTGTATGCGTGTCTGCTTGTTCCTCATCACACTTGATTCATGTATGTCTGTAATTGCATGTATCTGCGATGTTAGTGCAGTGGTGTAGTACTTTGTAATTCAAATGTTAGGTGTCCTGTATGCTTAACTCTATTTAATATTGATATAATTTTGTATGATTCTTTGCTACTCATGTTCATGTTTAATATGTTAATATGTTCTTTATGTAATAACATATATATTGCTCTCTGTTAATGGAGGAAATAAAGAATATATATATACCCAATGTTGATTTATTTCTAGCTCATCAGAATCATGGAGCTCATTCGGAATAGCTCGAAAATAAAATACCGTCTTAGCCGGTGTTCGAGGAGTGCGAGAAGTTGCATATTTTAGTTCCACTAAAACTCAGTAAAACCGAGTCAGCTATTTTCTATTCTTTGGCACGTTCATTGATTCCAATAGATTTATTCTATTTGACAATCGTACTCATTTTATATTATTATCAATAACCAATCAATTCGTTGATTTGTGTTTTATCTAAAATACTTTTATATTTTTGTTGATAATTCAAAAGACAAAATAAGAAGACCAGTAATAATAAAAGATTACAAATGTGGATGAAATACAATGACTGATAAAGATCAATTGATGTTGGCTTTAAAAAAAAAGTTTATTATCCAAAAAAAAACAACAAAATATTGTATATAGATTATCTACAATATCTTTTTCAGCTTTGTATCAGACTAAAGACGAAACTTTGATCAAATAGAATTTATATATATATAATTATTAAAAACAATATTGACTGACCATGTCAACTAACAATTTTGCAATGAACGTTTAGTACAATTCAGAAATAAAAGTTGAAGCTTAAAGTTTGTTTTTGTACAAAATGTCACGCAAGATGAATATTGTGAATGCCCTTTTTAATATGGAAATGGAAAATGAAAATCTTTATATTTTTACAGTTGGGAGAAATGCATAATATTCTGAAAACCTTTTTAGAATATAGCGTAGATCTAAAAACGCATTCAGATATACTAAATTATTTCCACGTAGATTAAAAATTTTGCGGTCGCTAACTTTAACATTCATTGTTACAATACCGTGAAGGTTGTAGATGTATTCCCGATCGCCGGATAGAAAACAAATTGCGTCCTTAATCTTTAAGAAAATATAAACATTGAAAATATGACTGACGCAAATGTAGAATTTGGAATAAGTAAAGAACAAAAAATACTTTGGTAATGATGAAAAACAACCATAGAATGTTCGTAAATCATGTTCCATTGTAAATGCATTCAATAAAAACACCTACATTACAATTTGGAATTCAACATGTTGATTTCAATCCACAACACAGGAAAACGCACCATGCTTTCTACTATTGTAGCCTACACATGACAAATATTTAAATGTAATGAAATATATAATTTGTAATTCAACATGTTGATTACAATTCAGAACAGGGGAAAAGCGCCATTCTATTTACTATTATAATCAACGGATGTCAATGTTTTATTGACGTGTGTGTATATTTTTTTCATCATGTCCCTATTGTTAAAGCGTTCAATAAATCATGATATATATAATTTTGAATTGTGTTCCATTTCGTCCATAACCTTTTTTAAACAGGCCACATAATTATAACTGTTACAATAGGTGCTTAGGAATTACAGAATAAATAGCTACATGCGATGCCTGCTCTCTATCATTTTATGCTCAGTTAATACTGTACACATTTTTGAATAGTCGACAGTACGATCCCATTAGAAGATGGAGGTTAATTATGTCATTGTAGTTCATTTCATGAATCGTGAATAAAATATTGACATCATGAATAAAACATCGGCATTTTTCGTTACATTCGTCATATGACACTTATATGTATTGGTCAAAGAGTGATATTACCACGGTCACTTGATTTCATATTTTCCAAAATATGTCGAACAGAGTGTCCGTAATATACGATATACTATATAAATTTATCTTCAGTAACTCATGCTCACAATTTCATATAGAAACAACGTTTTTTCTCAATCAAATGGTAGTATTTACTCCAAACTCAGATATTTCACCAAATATATTTGAATTAGTGATACACGTAATCGTGAAGTATTCTGCTGTTAAAGTTATAAAATAATCCTTCTGGAATTTTTTCGAGTTTGTACTCATTATTTACGCAATTGTTGCTAAGTTGCTGTTGTTGTGTGGTGTTTAGCGTTGCTTTCAACCATTTTTCAGTCATAACGCGACTGGGTCTGCTATCTATAGACAGTATTCTGAGCGCTGCCACACTAGAGTATCATGCCGCAGACACATGCTATGATACCCCATCCAGTCACATTATGCTGACACACTGCTGATCAGACTTAGAACTCTCCTCAAAATGCTTAGCGACATTCCGCATGCGTTGTTACAAGAAACTGAGGAACAACAATAGCCTTAGGAAAAAATCCTCCTCGGATATATGTGTTATGTTTGTTACATTAGTCGGTCGTGTTATCGTATCACCGCCCGGCCACCATATGTGTGATGGTTGGTCATTAACTTTGTTCTACGGTCCACGAATATCCCCTCTGAATATGTAGGGAAGTAGTCATTGACTTCCATAGATAATGTGTGTCTTGAAATAGTGAACCATCCCATATCCCAGTGATGATGATTTTTTTCGTTGCCTGCTGTCATATAACAAAAAAGATTGTTGAAAAATGCGAAAACAAAGTTTGTAACATTAACTAACATCTAGTTTATCTTTCCTATATTTTATTTAGTTATATATATAAAATGAATAGAAATTGTCAGTAAAATAGATATGTTTAGTTTAAACATATTCACAAATTGTATACAATTACATTGGAAAATATCACATATAAATAAACAGATGCGTAAACTATCATGAAAGGGATTCAGAAAAAAGCTTATAGCTTTTGTGAATCTGTCTTCCTAAGTTAAATGAATTAGAAGCACATTGCCGGTTATCAAGCAATAGTGGAAAGAAAAATCGCATACACATGTTCGTGTTGTTGCATATAATTAACGTTTTGAGCAATGAATGAAAAAAAATAGTACTGCAGATAAATGTTCATCAAGGTAACTAAAGCATATTACGCTGTAATTGGGAATAAACATTGCTTATGAACGCAGAATTATTTATAACAAGTAATATATAAAATGTATGCATTGCAAACAAAGAATAGTGTTCAATATAAATAGAACAAACATATTCACCGTCATTCTGTTTACGCATTAGATGATTGATCAGAAGACGGAATAGAAACTTTCAGATCGGAAGCAATCCAATGTATAAACATTGTGTTATACTTGTATACATGGCGTTTTATAATAAAAAGGCAACTGAAGGTTTCAAAATTTATTTTAATGAACGCGTAATTTCACAAAGAGATAAAGACTCAAGATATATATACACAGTACAAATATTTTCAAAATACAAAAATATGAACGATACACATATATCATGGCGACATGATTACTAATGTCTACAAAGGAAGCTACCACCTCTATCATACAATGGATGAGACGAATAAACAATGCCGTGTTGTCTAATTCATTTTCTTATGCATGGTGTCATTGAGATATGCTACCAAAAACGAAAAGTAAGTAGGTTTTGTTTTATAAAAAAGATAATGGTATGTATGTTTAAGATATACGCACTGGCACGAATTAACAAACGATCGTTCGCACGCTTGCGTTTACATGTACAATATATATTGCATAAGATCATACATGCATGTACGCACTCACGCACACGAAGCTTGAATCATAACACCAAATACTTGTCAAGCCCATTCTATTATTATTTATTATGTAAATATTAATAGTCGTCACGAAAGTTAACTTTTATATGATATAGTTTTCATGAATAAAAATAGATTTGCCCACCACCCATATCCATATAACAACTAAGTATAAGTGCATGTTATTATTATTTAGTGCAAACAACACATGGAAGTTCACGTCCCATCACATATGGTGGACAAGGTAAGGCGCCACATCTCACTTCTACAAAATATAGCAAATAACCGTTTTGATTCGCGTTACCGTCTTCAAAAGTTGCTGGTTCAGCATCGACGCAATGGTAATCTCCCTGGGATTGATGTGTGTAATGTCCCGCCATCAGATATCCCCAATACTCCTTCGTCCATCCGTCATAACAGGTTGTTCTTCCTGGAATCAAGATATGCGAAGTACGTTCAGTTTCACACACAACACATGGTACATTTAAATCATGAAAAGATTTTCCGAAAATAGCATTTGCTCGACTTTTTTCGTGTTCGTATTCCACTCCATAAACATAAGCACCAATGCTATTTTGTGTGTCGTCGTGTTTTCCCCAGACTGGTTCTCGAGGAAGACATAACATGCTAGGGGATCCTCCGACATGTGTATAATGGCGTCCAGATGCGTATCCATCATAAACGGTTCTGGATCCGTTTTGCGGACACTGCATTCTTCCCCACCGAATGTAAGTAGTTCCAGGTTTCATAGTGTCACGTGTCGATGGTTGATCTTGCTTTTGTGACAGTTGTTTCGTTAATTCTTCAAATTTGTCTTGTGTTTGTTTTTGTATTTTTTTCTCGAGATCAAAATCGTTTTGAAGATTCTCCAATTGTACTTTTATCATATTCAGGTCCGTGTGTGTCTTGAGGTTTCGAATCTCACCAAGGATGGCATCTAATTTGTTGTCTAACTGCATATGTTCATCAGACTTTTCTTGAAGCTCAGAAATAATTGCCTGTAAGTTAATATCAATGTTTGGTTCCGTTGGTTCCTTACTCTGCACGATCACATAATATGCGAAAAGAAACAAATACCAAATTATATCCATTATAGTGCTACTGTTCTAGACTTAATGAAATAATCTTTGCCGGAACAAGCGTTATTACAATAACGCTAGGCAACAACATATATCTATTTAATGTATCTTCACTCCACTCTCTTTATATGTTTAAAAACATATATACGAAACGCCTGTGCCGCTTGAAACGTGTTAGTCAGAATTGAAGCTATAAGATATGCACAAGGGTTTAAAAATCCCACTTTAAGACGATCATGTGTGTGAGATTAAGAAAAAGACAAAGTATGAGAGAAATTATTCATAGTTTGAGAGAGAGGAAACGGAATGTGTAAGAGGGAGAAAGTATCATTATTTAATGCAAAAAACACATGGAAGTTCATGTCCCATCAATCACATATGGTGGACAAGGTAAGGCGCCAAAAGTCTCTTCAACGAAAAATATAACAAATAGCCGCACGGCCGTCTATAATATTTTCTGTTTCAGCATCGACGGAATGATAATCTCCCTGGGTTGTATGCGTGTAATGTCCCGCAATCAGATACCCCCAATACCCCTGCGTCCATCCGTCTTAACAGGTTGTTCTTCCTAGAATCAAGATATGTGACGTACATGTACGTTCTCTTTCACTAGCAACATATGGCACATCCATGTCATTAAAATTTTTTTCCAAATATAACCTTTGCTTGAATATTTACTAGTTCGTATTCCACTCTGTTAACATAATCACCAACGCCATTATATGTTTCATCGTGTTGGACCCAGGCTGGTTCTCGAGGAAGACGCAACATGCCAGAGGATCCTTCGCTATGTGTATAATGGTTACCAGTCGCTAAGCCATCGTAAACGATCATGGAACCATTTTGTGGACACTTCATTTTTCGCCATCGAATGTAAGTGTATCAAAATTTCATAGTGCCGTGTGTCGATGGTCGATCGTGCGTTTTTGACAGTTGTTTCGTTAAGGCAATTCCAAACTACCATTTGCCATATTTAATACTGAAGTTCATAATTTTTCAATGAACTCCTACAGGCTATGTAAACATAAATGACTTATTTTCAAATGAAACAGTAGTTAAAAAATACATAAAACAGTGTTTATATATAAAACAAAAAAATTTTTTTTACAAAATCAATAACAAATTTACATTGTATTTTTGTGTCACTCCAAGCAAGTGGTCAATTGTTGTTTACTTGCAACACATATATTTTTGAATAGAGAAATAGCACAAAAATAGTGGAGCATAAAAATGATGACAAGTGTTGGTTTTTAAACTATAGTATCTATTTTATACACACACCATTAGGTATGGACGGCCATTTTGGCATTTTTCGCATGGAACACCGTGTGATCACGATTTTAATGAAGATGTTTAAATCATAATATAAAAATAATCAATTGCATTTGAATTTGTATAGTATACATAGAAATATATAGATCGCATACCAATCATCTGATCTTTTGATTAGGATCAATAATTTCTATTTTTCAATGCATCAAGTTTTACGTTGTCAATGTTTACGTTTTATTATTTTACAATAGGCGATTCACTGTCGACTTTTGACAATATTAGTATGCCATCCCGATTAATTCCCAAAAAATCGGTATTTATTTTTTATTAACCAACATATGTGTATCGTATCTCATTTAATATATATAAAACTATATTTCTGCAGATTTACATAAGTTAAAAATGTAATTATATAAGTTTTGTTTTTCAATACATGTACACTGTTTAGCGCATGAATAATTTGTGTAATAAGGCTATGCGGTGATAATGGTACTCGAAGAATATTATGAATAATATATTATGCTGGGTACCAAACAAAATTTTCTCCTTTGTTTTATATTTTGTTTCCGTTCTAACAAAATGGAGAGGATTTCGTGGAACATGACGTTTATTACGCACAAAAAGGGTAAAAATGGGAATGTTGAGTAATAAAAACGGAAATATATCAACATATTCCACATGATTAATGTTTTATGGTATATTTATTGCCGTGTTTTATTCTGACCCGTGCTAGATTACTCGTACAGATATAAAATTAATTTTGACAAAAAGCAGATGAATTTTAATCTTCATAAATTTAAACATGCCGGAAGTTGAATATTTTCAAATCATTTTCATTTCTTCTTGTCATTCAAGTGTTGCATGTCACCAATTGATATTTATGATGGAAATGTCAATATGAAATATAACATGTCATACACTTATCACTTACTTTTATTCATAGATTTAACAATTTGGTTACGGTCTGAAGCACACAGTTTTGTGCTTTTGTGGTAAATTTCTTTGGTACGGTGGTCAGTTCTGGTTATAATTTATAAAGGAAGAAGATTTTAAAAGTTATAACAGATGAATCACAAATTCGATTGATAGGTAAGTTAGCAGGTAAACAGATATACAAACAATGCTTATGTTGTTCCCCATTGGAGTATGTATAAATTCATATCTTCAAAACAATTGTGTTGTTTCTAGCTAGTACAGCCATGTTTAGTGCCAAATGTATTTGCATGTTATAGAATGCTTACTGCATACTAGGAGGAAATTAAGCATCAAAGTGAAGTTATTGAAGAGACAACAGCAACACATGCTTGTTAATAATCTTCAACGTAATCAAGTTATTGAATTAACAAATAAGAAATGATAATTATTTTCATTATTAAAATCTGAATGCATAATTAACGGTTGTATACAGAACATTTTCTTATGGCAGCCACACATATTTTGTGAGATGATCATGGATTTAAAAACAGATTGTTGTTATTAAAACAAATTGAGCACATGCTCGTATGATATTTCATATATAAACCATGGGTGATAAGAAAAATCGAAACAGAAAACGAACACGGAAATTCAATGTTCCAAAAGGAATGCACAGTTTCAAATATAAAATGGAAAACTGCCGAAAATGGAAACGTGGACATGAATTAAAACAGAAGTTGAGCAAAATACTCAAACCTCCATATCAGCTTAAAAGGGTCGATTATACAGTTAATGGAGATTCTAATTTGTTGTTCGAAGAATACCTTCGATAAACTGTAATAAAAAGTGATAAAAACTTGAAAAATGACCCATATTGCAAACTATTTCTGCATAGATTTGATGATGAAATAAAGGGAACCAGGCTGATTTATTTGAAAATGCGACACTGCGAAAGTTTTTTCAAGTAAAGGTAATGCACCTGTAGTGTTAAAAAATGAAAAAAGGCAAGGCTTTTCATCTATCATTTAGGCAAAATGTGTTTGTGGTAAGGTTTTTCATCTGAAAAATAGTGATACCATAGATGCACCATGCTGTAAAAGGTCAGAAATAAACGTGAGAACTGTATGGGGAAGTATGGTGACGGAAGGTGGATGTTCTTCTTTGACAGAGTGTATGGGGACAATGGATGTGCCGGGTATGACAGAACACATGTATTCTCAAATCGAAATGCAGATAGGGGATTGGTGGCGAGAAACGTTAGAAGAAGACATGAAGCAAGCTAGGGAGGAGGAAAGACAGCATGCAATCGACACTGAAGATTTTTTTTCAGGGTGTTCCTGCAATAACTGTTGTTTGTGATAGTGGGTGGTCAAAGAGAACCCACAAACACATATAATGCAATGGGTGGGGTTAGTGTGACATTTGATGCATATACAAAGAAGCTTTTATATATATGTGTGAGAAATAGACATTGTTATATGTGCAGTCAAGCTAAAACAAAAAACTATGAACCTCGACCTCACTTATGTTATAAGAATTGGAATGAAAGTGCCCAGTCCATGGAAAGTGACATTATTGAAGATGGCTTCAAGGAGAGTGAGAAAAAGCAAAATGTAAGGTATATGAGACTTATTGGGGATGGGGATAGTTCTGTTTATTCTGCTATTCAAGAAAAGGTGCCATTATGGGGATGTTATATGAAAAAAAACTGGAGTGTATATACCATGCATGCAAATGCCTTAGAGTCAGGAAAATCTTCTCAGTGAAAAGCCTTATTACAAGGGAATAAAGAAGTTAACTAAAAGGAATGTTATTATAATAGTTTGTGAGGGAAGATGTGCAATTATTATGCAAAGCAAAGAAAATGACAAGAAATCCGTTTTAAAACAATTAAAACAGGACATTCGCAACAGTGGGATGCATGTTTTGGGATTGAATGACGAATGTTCCACTGACTTCTGCAAACATGTGGTTGATAAGGATAATTATGAGGAAAGAGATATGTATGGTTGAAGAAACAATTGAAGAAGAACATCCAGTTATTCAATAATTTCAGTATTGGAAAGAAAGTGTAACAGATTTGAGTTCAGAGGATACCATGGACCTCAGGAGAGGTGGAAAAGAAAGTAATATCTAAGAGATGATGAAAGATATATATTTCTTTCTAAATCGACTTGCCCTGAAAGCAGATAGATTGTTGGGAAATTTCATCACAAACTTAGCAGAATCATGGATGCATGTTCGCTGCAAGTTTGATGGTGGAAAGATGACCAATAAATGCTTTCGATGGTCTTTTTATGGCAGGTGCTATGGCGGTGCCTTACGATTAATAAAGGGACCAGCATGGTCACCCATGGTGTATGCCACTTCAACCGGTAAGAGGCATGGAAATGCATTTCTAAATACATAAATACATACAGATAACAAAACAATTTCTGAAGAGCATGAAAGCCCAAAACAAATCTTCAAACAAAGATAGGAAAAGAAGAAGAAAACAGGAAAGTCAATCAGCGTATAACTCTAAAAATGCTTTGCTTCATTATGGTAAACAAGTACTAGATGACTCTCCTGATATTTCAGAGTCATTGTTAAAATCAACATGTGAGGTATTCTACAAAAAAAAGTAGCTTTAACGGAAAAAGACATTAAATACGTTGAAAATATAAAAAAGATCAAAGCAAAAATGAAAAGTGGATTGAGCAGAGGAAACTGAAAATAACTAGCTTTACATTTGGTGAAGTTCTGTCAAGATCACATAATAACAACAGTCCTGCTCTTATCAAGCGCCTTCTATACAACACTTTCAGAGGAAACAGGTTCACGATTAAAGGCCTACAGCAGGAATCATTTACTCTTAAAGAATATGTAAATATAAAAACAAGAGAACCTAGCCTTGAGAATACTCGTGTATTACCAATGAGATTGGCTATTCCAAAGGAACATCCTTGTTTAGGAGCCAGCAGTGATGGACTTGTATTGGAGAAAAAAAGACAGTGAGGGTCTCATAGAGATTAAGAACCTTCTACAAAATAAAACAACAATAATCAAGGAGGCTGCTAAAACTAACAGTGCTTCTGGTTTAAAAGTACAGAAAAATGAAAAGATAGTATTAAAAAGAAATCATAAGTACTATTATAAAGTCTTAGGCCAATTAAACATATATAATAAACCTTGGTGTGATTTTGTTGTCAGGCGAACCAACCCGTATGATATATTTATTGAAAGAATATATAAGGACAGTGAGTTATGGAATAAAACAATGGTGCTAAAACTGACTGCTTTTTATTTCACACATATACTACCAGAACTGGCTGTACCAAGATACAAGTATGCATCTGGAATACGGGAACCTGTCATACCTTAGGTAAGAAGGGTATTGATACATTTACATTATATTATATGTATCATGTACTTTTTGACGTAAAATTGAAAACATGCATATGATATAGAAAATGATTTGCAAAAAAATGTATTATGACCTCAGGTTCCAAAGTACAATATATATATATATATATATATATATATATATATATATATATATAGCAAACCTATTATTGCATTTCATAACATTGGTGTGACTGGTCCAGTTGTATAGAATAATATCCTGGATCTTAAGGTTGTAGGTTAGATCCTGTGCAATTGCTATGTGTGCTGTCCTTCACCATTACACTTTATGCGCATATGGTTATTACGAGTTGCACAATTGAAATATCATAAGTGTGATAACTTGCAATTATATAGTTTTATATTATGCAGTTATGATAAATTTCTATACTGCACTTGTAAGAAAAAATAAAATATAATACCTATTGAAGAAGAAAAAATGGTTGTTGTGTGTTATGTACAGACCGAGTTTTAAGGTCTACCAATTGTCATTTAGCTATAAATAAAATCAAAGTATTGACACAATTATAAAGTTAAATATGTTATAAATAGATGCAAATATGTTATATCAAGTAACACTTAGTTATCTATACATTTTCAGTATTCTCCTCCCATAAGCCGATGTATCAAACAGAAACTAGCGAAAAAGGATCTTCATGGTGATACAAGGACATTGACAGTTGTTGAACAACCTTCATTTTGTGACAGAGTGGATGAGGCATTACATTACACACAGTAAAGAAGACAATAGTATTGCATATATTAATGTAAAATACAAAGAGATCCCTAATGGTGAATTACTGTAATGTATGAAGATGATGCTAGCTTCTTTGTGTAGGAAGACGACCGATAATGATAGAAACATGTAAATACCTGTAGTGACATACTTCTCAATAACATGCTGAAGTGGAACACTGGGTTGTGCAGTGTGTAATTGAGAGCCCACTGATGGAATTAATGTAAATGTTTATTAAAACCATAATTGTATGTGGCCCAATAAGTACAGTTTCAACACATGTTTACTTCTCAAAAAAAAAAATAGTTTGATTGAATATTTAGCGTCATTTCTATGCCATTGAGGGCTAACAGACTATCAGTTAATCTAATCACTGTTTCCTGGGTTTAACCAGTATTCGAGCACACCCCATCTCCGCAAGTAACTCATAACTTTTCCACTTGAATCAGTGGTGAGAGATGAATGATAATGAGACACAATGTCGTATATCAATCATCACCGAGACTTTCGCCGGGAGGGGGATTCGAACTCACAATCCCTGGATTGATAGTCAGACGCATAACCGACTGAGCCACTCGGGCCCGGCTTAAAAAAGTAAACAAATGGTTTGTTACACAATGTTTTTTTCATGTATTATATGTCATCCTCAATAATCTGTGCACTTTTCCTACTTCTTGCTAAATGTGTAACAATGCATATTTCTTATAAAATCATCCATAAAATGCTAATTAAGGATTTCTGTTAATGACAATGATAAAAGTCAATGTATTCAATGTGTATTTATTGCCTTAGGTAATGCAAGACAATATTAAAAAAATAACAAATCCATAGGAAATGTGTGTATTGATTAGAAAATTAAAAAAAATATATGTACATATGATAATTTTTATACTTGTCTTTGCATATTAAACAAAAACACGCTTAAACTAAAGTAATCTTTACTGAATTTGACACGATTTATGAAATTTGGGTCAGTATATAAATGTTACTTAATCAGAAAGATATCATGACAAACATATATATAAAAAATTATAAGTATTACTGCTGTTTTGGTTAAAGATGTATGTTTAAAATGTATTTTTTTTAATCCAAACTTGAATTGTGTTGTGGTCATTATAGTAGTAAAATAAATTAACTACCAAACTTACAGCCTCATATCAGTGTTAGCAACTGGGAATACTGAAGCTGTTATTATTAATTGTTATAGAAAGTTGTGAAAACTTAAATTGGTATGTGTTTTATGTATAGTTTTGTATGTTAGTTCATATATTGTTATCATTCAAACCGTGTTTCTTGGCATCAGTTAAGTTTTTAAGAAATTGGTAAGCCTTAACATCGTCATTCAAAATTGGTTTTAATCGGTGTCTGTTATGAGTTTCAATTAAAGATGCATAAATACATGAACCTACAATTGTAAGTAGTAAAGTTACAGTTAGCAACTTCCTTGTATTCCATTTATTTATATGATTTATATATTCCATTTTGTGTAACATATATATATTATTTGTATGAAAACCAATGTCGGCCTTATATTTAGACAAAATTAAATTTCTAATTTAAGCCAGTTCCAACCACTTCTTCTGTGTTATACACAGCAACCCGTATCAACATTGATAACCTATCATTTGGTAGCAGTGAAAAGGATGAAGACCGCTCAACACAGTACAGGTATTGTTTATTTTTGTCTTCTTTATTTAACAAACATCAGTGCTCATAACCAGTTTTTTATGCAGTCACTTTAAATTTGAAACAATGACAGAAGAGGTAATGATGCAAATTTCCTTCCAAACATCAAATGATTGCAGGTGCAAAATACTTGTTTTTCTCTGTATTCTTCGGCCTTTAATAAGTATTTTTATGCAGCCATATGCTTGCAAGTCATTGATTACATTTATGATTGACATGATTATTTGTATTATTTACAAGTACTGGAAAATATTTTTTTCTGCACCATACATGTGCATGGTTAACCAGGTAACATGTCGATGTACACAGATCATGTTACTAGATGTGAAACTCCATGACTATTATTTTTTATATTCAGAGCATTCTTTACACAATCAGTGGCATACTTATGAATTGATAATACTATGAACATTATATATAGGTTTATACTCTATATTCCTTCAGGTGTGGTCGGCAGAGAAAACCTAAACTGGTTGGTCGTAGAATAGCTCACAAATGGGAACCATCAGATGGGTCATTGCACTGGTACCATGGTACAGTTTTAGGTTTTAAATTTAGACGTGATGGACAACCGGATGCGGTATATTAGATGTTGTATGATAACGAGGATTCAACCTATGATGTAGAGGGCCTGGTAGTAGATCTACAGGCAGGGAACTTGAAATTTATTGACATATAGGTAAAACTCATAATATTTTCATAAAGCTTTTTCTTTACTTTTATTTCAGAAAATCATGCATTCAGCTTTTTTCAAACAAATATCCAGTACCACGAATACCACGATAAAACAATAATGCGATTTTATATAAAAAATGAAAAAAAAGATTTTATACTATAGTTTGTTAAAATGTTTCATTTCAATGCAATAATTTGTTTATATGTAATTTATGTTCGTTACATGTAAATATTGTTTCTATTTCTGTATTACTTCATCACTTTTTATCAAAACACATACATGTATAAACTGGCTACAGTGATGCTAATATATCTTGTTAAAGGGAGATAATGTAGATGTTGTGTTTTGTTTAAGACATGTATTACTTTTTTGAAAAGACTTCATCACCAACAATAAAAAAGATCTTGTTAAACAATTGTCTCTTCTCTATATATTGTAGTGACCTGCAGATCAGATATTTACTAATTTTTACACACAAGTGACAACAGTTAGCCACCATACATTTCAACAATGTTTTGAAGGGACTACTTTTTTTGAAGGATTGTACATGTGGAAACTTCAGTTTGATTTTGATTACATGCCAACATATTGATAGTAATAACATTTGTTTGTGAGTGACAATGGATTTTTGACATTCCACTGCCCATGGACCAAAGTACTAAGAACATATTAGTGTTAATTATTTTATTATAACTTTGAGGAAATTGTGCATGTTGAGCCACAAAGATTGCTATTGTTTGAAGTAAGTTATTATTTATTTCAAAAGTGCATTTTATATAAAGTTTGTCTATTTATTACACTTAATGCATATTGTTGCGAAATAGGTAGTAAAATATATTTTTAAACTTTATTTGACTTTCCTTTTACAGATTAAGTCACAAAGTGCAATCAGTCAATGTCACATTGGCAGCCATATTGGAATATCCTTAATTCTTCCAGTTTCTCTTTTGTTTGTTTTTGTAATTTTATTTTGAGATCGTTTAGAAGATGCTTCACTTGTTCTCTTATCATATTCAGGTCCGTGTTTGTCTTGAAGTTTCAGATCTCACCAATGATGACCTCTAATTTGTTGTCTAACTGCATATGCTCAGTAGACTTTTCTTGAAGCTCAGAAATAATTGACAGTAAGTACATTTCAATGTTTGGTTACGTTGGTTCCTTACTCTGCACGACCGAATAAGATGCAAAAAGAACAAAATACCAGATTATATCCATTTTAGTGCTACAACTGTACTAGACTTGATGAAAGAACTTTGCGCGTATAAGTGTACTTACAGTAACGTCAGGCAACAAGTAACATATATCTTCTTAATGTTTCCTTTTACACTCTGTTTATACTTTGTATATACGTTAGCCAGCTATTACCATTGTGGTTTCCATAGACTTACATTATAACAGGTGACCATATTGTCACTGTTTCTAACATTCGCTGACCGAGCAATATCCTAGATTCAAATGGAAATGCCCAAATAAATGAGTCAAAAATGTTCCCCCACTTTTAGCATGAAGAAATATATATTTCATCTATTTTACTACCCATAAAATTTCCTTGATAAAATTAATTTAGTCAGTAAAAGAAACATGAATTTAATTTTTAAAAATAATAAACTTAATTTTGTTGTGCTTATTTTGCAGTTTGAAATTTTCCAATCAGTGTAAATCAGTGTCCTCGTCTAAATTGTTGTAGCTGACCATATATACAAAATTCGTGTGCCGTCTGAAACTTGTAAGCCAAAAACATTGAAACGATAAGAGAAGCACAATGGTTTAATTGTTCCGTATTCAGAAGGTCGTGTATGTTAGAGAGAGAGAGAGAGAGAGAGAGAGAGAGAGAAAGAGAGAAAGTGGAGTGTTAAAACGGGAGATAGAGTGTGAGCTCATGCTTTTCAGTCCACAGCCCATGTATCTCTGTTTACCTAGTGTGCTGTGTTTTTTATATACGTACCATACCCAGAAGCGCTGCAAACATCATCTTGCCAACTTCCATTGTCCAAACAGTTACTGTTTCCATTAAAATACCGGCGTTTTGTATTTTACACTTTTCTTCTGCTTACCTCTGTCCATAACTTTCATTGTCTGCCAGTATAATAATAGATTACACTTCAAGGTTTGGCTTTGTTCCAACAATACGTTAATGTCTCTTGCCGTGCCAAACATTGAACCAGTGCGATGGTTTAATGATCAAAGCCAATTTTGCCAACTTGAGTTGCCAGTGGCTGGCAGTATTAACTTGTCTTAATTATTTAATGAGGTATGTGTGTTTTCTATTATAATGGCACTTTGGAAAGTCTGCACTTAGCAACATAAACAAAGTACGAGAATAATATTAAATATCACAATACAACCTCAAAGCAGCCAAGAAATTTTACAAATTTAAAATTGTTTTTTCTTGAGATTGTTTCAAGGCATGTCTCACTAGTATACGACTGTTCAAAATCAGAAAACATGTGTGCCCAACTAAGGGCCTGGCATTCCATAAAACACAGTCATTAACATTAATAAAATATTTATTATAAAAACAATAAATACATAGAGAAGCTGTGGTAACAGGGGTGATCAGTCGTGGACAATACATACAGAAGATGTGATAACAGGGGTGGTCAATCACGGACAATACAAACATGCAGAAGATGCGATAACAGGGATGGTCAGTCGCGGACAATACAAACATGCAGAAAAAGCGACTACAGTGTAATCAGTCGCGAACAATTAAAACGTGATGTTCCATAAGGTGTGGTCAGTTACAGATTATACAAATAAGTAGAAGATGTGGCATTATGTGTCATCGCCTGGAAACGGTCAGTCGCGGACAATACAAACATGAAGAAGATGTGACAACAGTGGTGGTCAGTTACGGATAATACAAACATGCAGAAAATGTGATAATAGTGGTGATCAGTTACAGATAGTACAAACATGCAGAAGATGTGATAACAGGGATGGTCAGTCGCGGATATTACAAACATGCAGAAGATGTGATAACAGGCATGGTCAGTCGCGGACATTACACACATGTAGGAGATGTGATAACAGGGGTGGTCAGTCGCGGACAGTACACACATGCATCGGATGTGATAAAAGGTGTTGTCAGTCACGGACAATACAAACATGCAGGAGATGTGATAGAAGTGGTGGTCAGTCGCGGACAATACAAACATGCAGAAGATGTGATAAAAGGTGTTGTCAGTCACGGACAATACAAACATGTAGGAGATGTGATAAAAGGGGTGGTCAGTCGCGGACAATACAAACATGCAGAAGATGTGATAACAGGGATGGTCAGTCGCAGACAATACACACATGCAGAAAAAGCGACTACAGTGTAATCAGTCGCGAACAATTTAAACGTGATGTTCCATAAGGTGTGGTCAGTTACAGATTATACAAATAAGCAGAAGATGTGGCATTATGTGTCATCGCCTGGAAACGGTCAGTTGCGGACAATACAAACATGAAGAAGATCTGACAACAGTGGTGGTCAGTTACGGATAATACAAACACGCAGGAAATGTGATAATAGTGGTGGTCAGTTACAGATAGTACAAACATGCAGAAGATGTGATAACAGGGATGGTCAGTCGCGGATATTACAAACATGCAAAAGATGTGATAACAGGCGTGGTCAGTTGCAGACATTACACACATGTAGGAGATGTGATAACAGGGGTGGTCAGTCGCGGACATTACACACATGCAGGAGATGTGATAGAAGGGGTGGTCAGTCGGGGACAATATAAACATGCTGGTGATGTGATAGAAGGGGTGGTCAGTCGCGGACAATACAAACGTGCAGCAGATGTGATTAAGTGTATGGTCAGTCGCTGAAAATACAAACATGCAGGAGATGCGATAACAGGGATGGCCAGTCGTTGACATTAAAAACAAGCAGAAGATGTAATAACAGGGGTGGTCAGAAGCGAACAATACGAACGTTCAGGGGATGTGATAGAAGGGATGGTCAGTCGGGGACATTAGAAACATGCAGAAGATGTGATAACAGGGGTGGACAAACCCGGACAATACAAACATGCAGGAGATGTGATAGAAGGGGTGGTCAGTCACGAACAATACAAATATGCAGAAGATGTGATAACAGGGGTTATCGGCTTGGAAATGTCATTCACGGATATTACAAACGTTTAAAATGTTATTACCATGAAACGGTCAGTCATGGACAACTATTTGATTGTAATATAGTTTTTATGTCGATATGTTTCTATATCTATAATCTGATTCCAATGAAAAGTATATTCAAGTGTATAATGAATGAGGCTAGGTGGCGGATACTTCATAGGTTATGTACGATAAACAAGACTTCTGATCCGATCCATATATATCTATTGTAGCAGAACCGCCATGCTATTGATTATTTTATACATTCAAATACATGATCTCAACAGCGTTATGTTTATTGGCTATAATGCCTAAACTCACTTTATTGCATACTACGAATAAAAGCCTCCGAATGGATTCCTATGTTACATAGTGGAAAGGGAAATGTTCATACTTGACAACTATCGAGGACTATTTTACTCTAATAATATCAATCCGTTATCATTTCTTCATCATTTTATTCATTTATTGATTCATTAATTATTCTTCATAAAAAACATTCGTTCACTCACCCTGTATTATTTTGATATTAGTATAGAAAGATAACTTCGCATTGTCTGTTTTAGGATCTAAAATGTGTTATCTCCCTTCAGTTATTTCCATGGTAAATAGTTCACGTGTTCCAATCCTTATTTATTGCATTTAATATGTTTTGTCTTTATAACAATGCATTGAGCATGTTGAGTATACTGTGATGTCTTTGCATTATCAGGTTTTCAACTACAAATAACACTTTAGCACTTTCACAACTTAACGTACAACGACTCAATGTTGATTTAATTTCCAGCTCTTCAGAATCATAAGCTCATTCGGAATAGGTCGAAAATAAAATACCGTCTTAGCCGGTGTTCGAGGACTGCGGTAAGTTGCATATTTCCGATTCACTAAAACTCAATAAAACCGAGTCAGCTTTTTTTCTATTTTTTAGCACGTTCAGTGATTCTATATGACAATCGTACTCATTTTATATTATCAATAATCAATCAATTCGTTGATTTGTATTTTATTTAAAAAACTTTTATATTTTTGTTGATAATTCAAAAGACAAAATAACAATAACAATTTTGCATTGGACATTTAGTACAATTCAGAAATAAAAGTCGAAGCTTAAAGTTTGTTTTTGTAGAAAATGTCACGAAAGATGAATATTGTGAATGCCTTTTTTAATATGGAAATTGAAAATGAAAATCTTTATATTTTTAGAGTTGGGAGAAAAGCATAATATTCTGAACACCTTTCTAGAATATAGCGTAGGTCTAATAACGCATTCAGATATACTAAGTCATATCCACGTAGATTAAAAATGTTGATGTCGTTAACTTCAACATTCATTGTGACAATACCGTGAATGTTGTAGATGTATTTCCGATCGCCGGATAAAAAACAAAGTGCGTTCTTATTCTTTAAGAAAATGTAAACATCGTAAATATGACTGACGCAAATGTAAAATTTGGAATAAGTAAAGAACAAAGAATACTTTGGTTCTGATGAAAAATAACCATACAGTGTTCATAAATCATGTCCAATTGTAAATGCATTCAAGAATAAAATATAGATTACAATTTGGAATTCAACATGTTGATTTCAATCCCCAAAACAGGAAAACGCACCATTCTTTTAACTGTTATAATCTACACATGACAAATATTTAAATGTATTGAAATATATATACTTTGTAATTCAACATGTTGATTGTAATTCAGAACAGGGGAAAAGCGCCATTCTATTTACTATTATAATCAACGGATGTTTTATTGACGTGTGTGTATATTTTGTTCATCATGACCCTATTGTAAATGCGTTCAATAAAACATAGTATTTATAATTTTGAATTGTGCTCCATTTCGTCCATAACTTGTTTTAAATAGGCCACATAATTATAACTGTTACGAAAGGTGCTTAGGAGTTACAGGACAAATAGCGACATGCGATGCCTGCTCTCTAACATTTTATGCTCAGTAAATAATGTACAAGTTTTTGCCGACAGTACGATCCCATTAAAAGATGAAGGTTAATCATGTCATTGTAGTTCATTTCATGAATCGTGAATAAAATATCGGCGTCATGAATCATTTTTTTTGTTACATTCGTCATATGACACTTATATGTATTGGCCAATGAGTGATATTACCACAGTCATGTGATTTCATATTTTCCAAAATATGTCTAACAGAGTGTCCGTAATATACGATATACTATATAAATTTATCGTCAGTAACTCATGCACACAATTTCATATAGAAATTACGTTTTTTTCTCAATCAAACGGTAGTATTTACTCCAAAATCAGATATTTCATCAAACATATTTGAATTAGCGATACACGTTAACGTGACGTAGTCTGCTGTTAAAGTTAAAAAATAATCCCTCTCGGATGTTTTCGAGTTTTTAATCATTATTTACGCACTTGTTGCTAAGTTGTTGTTGTTGTGTTGTGTTTAGCGTTGCTTTCAACCATTTTTCAGTCATAATGCGACTGGGTCTGCTACATAGAGACAGTATTCTGAGCGCTGCCATACTAGTGTATCATGCCGTACAAATCTTCCTCGGATATATGTGTTATGTTTGTTACAGTAGTCGGTCGTGTTATCGTATTACCGCCCGGCCACCATCTGTGTGATGGTTGGTCATTAACTTCTACGGTCCACGAATATCTCCTCTGAATATGTAGGGAAGTAGTCATTGACTTCCATAGATAATGCGTGTCTTGAAATAGTGAACCCTCCCACATCCCAGTGTTGATGATTACTTTCGTTGCCCGCTGTCATATAACAAAAATGATTGTTGAAAAATGCGAAAACAAAGATTGTAACATTAACTAACATCTAGTTTAACTTTTCTTACTTATTTCTTTTACTTAGTTATTCAAATAAAATGAAAAGAAATTGTCAGTAAAATGGAAAAGTTTATTTTAAACATATTCACTAATTGTATACAATTACATTGGAAAATATCACATATAAATTAACATATGCGTATACAATTATGAAAGGGATTCAGAAAAAGCTTATAGCTTTTGTCAATCTGTCTCCCTAAGTTAAATGAATTAGAAGCACATGGCCGGTTATCAAGCAATAGTGGAAAGAAAGATCGCATACGCATGTATGTGTTGTTGTATATACTTAACGTTTTGAGCAATGAATGAAAATAAATTATTACTTCAGATAAATGTTCATCAAGGTAACTAAAGCATATTGATGAAAAACTATAGGCTGTAACTGGGAATAAACATTGCTTATGAACGCGGAATTATTTATAACAAGTAATATATAAAATGTATGCATTGCAAACAAAGAATAACGTCCAATGTAAATAGAACAAACATATTCACCATCATTCTGTTGACGCAGTAGATTATTGATCAGAAGACGGTATAGAAGCATTCAGATCGGAAAAATTCCAATGTATAAACATTGTGTTATACTTGTGTATATGGCGTTTAATGATAAAAGGCAACTCCTGCTTCCCAACTTTATTTTATTGAACGCGTAATTTCACAAAGAGTTAAAGACTCAAGCACATATATATACACTGTACAAATATTTTCAAAATACAAACGTATAAATGATACATATAACATCATGGCGACATGATTACAAATGTCTACAAAGGTAGCGACAGCATTACGTGTAACACCTGTATCACACAATGGATGTGAGAATTAAACAATGCCGTGTTGTCTAATTCATTTTCTTATGCATGGAGTCATTGAGATATGTTACCAATAACGAAAAGTAAGTGTTTTTTTTATAAAAAAAAGATAATGGTATGTATGTTTAAGATACACGCACTCGCACGAATTAACAAACGATCGTTCGCACGCGTGCGCTTACATGTACAATACATATTGCACACGATCATATATGCACGCACGCACACAAAACATTATAACACCAAATATTATTTATTATGTAACTATTAATAGTCGTAACGAAAGTTAACTTTTATATGAAATTGATTTCATGAATAAAAATCACATATATTTTCCCACCACCCATATCCATCTAACAACTAAACATAGGTACATGTTATGTGTTATTATTATTTAGTGCAAACAACACATGGAAGTTCACGTCCGAAAACATATGGTGGACAATGTAAGGCGCCACATCTCACTTCTACAAAATATAGCAAATAACCGTCTTTAAGAGTTTCTGGTTCAGCAACGACGCAATGGTAATCTCCCTGTGATTTATGTGTGTAATGTCCCGCCATCAGATATCCCCAATACTCCGGCGTCCATCCGTCATAACAGGTTGTCCTTCCTGGAATCAAGATATGCGACGTACGTTCGGTTTCACACACAACACATGGTACATTTAAATTATGAACAGATTTTCCGAAGATAGCATTTGCTCGACTTTTTTGGTGTTCGTATTCCACTCCATAAACATAAGCACCATGGATATTTTGTGTGTCGTCGTGTTTTCCCCAGACTGGTTCTCGAGGAAGACATAACATGCTAGGGGATCCTCCGACATGTGTATAATGGCTTCCAGACGCGTATCCATCATAAACGGTTCTGGATCCGTTTTGTGGACACTGCATTCTTCCCCACCGAATGTAAGTAGTTCCAGGTTTCATAGTGCCACGTGTCATTGGTTGATCTTGCTTTTGTGACAGTTGTTTTGTTAATTCTTCAAATTTGTCTTGTGTTTGTTTTTGTATTTTTGTCTCGAGATCAAAATCGTTTTGAAGATTCTCCAATTGTACTTTTATCATATTCAGGTCCGTTTTTGTCTTGAAGTTTCGAATCTCACCAAGGATGATATCAAATATGTTGTCTAACTGCATATGTTCATCAGACTTTTCTTGAAGCTCAGAAATAATTGACAGTAAGTTCATATCAATGTTTGGTTCCGTTGGTTCCTTACTCTGCACGATCACATAATATGCGAAAAGAAACAAATACCAAATTATATCCATTTTAGTGCTACTGTACTAGACTTAATGAAAGAAACTTTGCCGGAACAAGCGTTATTACAGTAAAGCTAGGCAACAACATATATCTATTTAATGTATCTTCCAAACACTCTCTTTATATGTTTATATACATATATACGAAACGCCTGTGCCGCCTGAAACGTGTTAGTCAGAATTGAAGCGATATGATATGCACAAGGGTTTAAACATCCCACATTAAGACGATCATGGGTGTGAGATTGAGAAAAAAGACAAAGTATGAGAGAAACTATTTATAGTTTGAGAGAGAGGAAACGGAGTGTGTAAGAGGGAGAAAGTATCATTATTTAATGCAAACAACACATGTAAGTTCATGTCCCTTCAATCACATATGGTGGACAAGGTAAGGCGTCTCATCTCACTTCAAAAAAATATAACAAATAGCCGCACGGCCGTCTATAAAATGTTCTGTTTCAGCATCGACGCAATGATTATCTCCCTGGGTTGTATGCGTGTAATGTCCCGCAATCAGATATCCCCAATACCCCCGCGTCCATCCGTCTTAACAGGTTTTCCTTCCTGGAATCAAGATATGTGACGTACGTTCGCTTTCACAAGCAACACATGGCACATCCATGTCATTAAAAGTTTTTTCAAATATAACATTTGCTTGAATTTTTTCTAGTTCGTATTCCCCTCTATTAACATAATCACCAACGCCATTTTGTGTTTCGGCGTGTTTGATCCAGACTGGTTCTCGATGAAGAAGCAACATGCCAGAGGAGCCTTCGTTATGTGTATAATGGCTACCAGTCGCTAATCCATCGTAAACGATTATGGATCCATTTTGTGGACACTTCATTCTTCGCCACCGAATGTAAGTATATCAAGATTTCATAGTGCCATGTGTCGATCTTGCGTTTTTGACAGTTGTCTAACTGCATATGCTCACTAGACTTTTCTTGAAGCTCAGAAATAATTGACAGTAAGTTCATATCAATGTTTGGTTACGTTGGTTCCTTACTCTGCACGACCGAATAAGATGCAAAAAGAACAAAACACCAGATTATATCCATTTTAGTGCTACAACTGTACTAGACTTGATGAACCAAACTATACGCGTATAAGTGTACTTACAGTAACGTCAGGCAACAATTAACATATATCTTCTTAATGTTTCCTTTTACACTCTGTTTATACTTTGTATATACGTTAGTCAGCTATTACCATTGCGGTTTCCATAGACTTACAATATAACAGTTGACCTTATTGTCACTGTTTCTAACATTCGCTGACCGAGCAATATCCTAAATTCAAATGGAAATGCCCAAACAAATGAGTAAAAAATGTCCCTTTTTTCAATTATTGCCCCCAGCAATTCGGTCCCCCCACTTTTAGAATGAAGAAATATATATTTTATCTATATTACTTCCAATAAAATTTCCTTAATAAAATGAATTTAGTCAGTCAAAGTAACATAAATTTAATTTTTAAAAATAATAAACTTACATTTTGTTGTACTTATTTTGCAGTTTGACATTTTCATCCAACCAGAAATAAGCTTACTATCAAAATATATTCCCTGAATATCCAATCTTTTCAGTCAATCAGTGTTCTCGTCTTAATTGTAGTAGCTGACCATATATAGAGAAACACAATGGTTTAATTATTCAGCATTCAGAAGGTCGTTTGTGTTAGGTTGAGAGAGAGAAAGAGAAAGAGAGAGAGAGAGAGAGAGAGAGAGAGAGAGAGAGAGAGAGAGAGAGAGAGACAGACAGACAGACAGACAGACAGACAGACAGTATAATAATTTATTACCCGTCAAGGTTTGGCTTTGTTTGAAACAATGCATTAATGTCTCTTGCCGTGCCAAACATTGGACCAGTGCGATGGTTTTATGATCAAATCAATTTTGCTACTCTGAGTTGCCAGTGGTTGGCAGTATTAGATTGTCTTAATTATTCAATTAGGTATGTGTGTTTTCTATTATAATGACAATTTGGAATGTCTGAACTTAGCAACATAAACAAAGTACATGAATACTATTAAATATCACACTACAACCTCAAAGCAAAGAAGAACTTTTAGAAATTTAAAATTATTTTTGATTAAGGTTGTTTCGTGTCTCATACGAATGTTCAAAATAAGAAAGCTTATGAGCTCAACTGAAAGCCTGGTTTTGTAAAGACACAGTCGCAACAACCGCAACATTAATATAAAAAAGGAATAATATATATATTAGAAGAACAATACATACATGCAGGAAATGTGATAACAGGGGTGGTCAATCGCGGACAATACAAACATGCAGAAGATGTAATAACAGGGGTGGTCGGTCGCGGACAATACAAACATGCAGAAGATGGGATAACAGAGGTGGTCAGTCGCGGAAAATACAAACATGCAGAAAATATAATAACAGGGGTGGTCAGTCGCTGACAATACAAACATGCAGAAGATGTGATAACTGGGAGGGTCAGTCGTGAACTTTACAAATATGCAGAAGATGTGATAACAGGGTTGTTCAGTCGCGGACAATACAAACATGCATAAAATGTGATAACAGTGGTTATCAGTCGAGGACAATAAAAACATGCAGAATATGTGAAAACAGTGGTGGTCAGTCGCAGACAATACAAACATGCAGAAAATGTGATGACAGGGGTGATCAAAAGCAGACAGTACAAACATGCAGAAGATGTGATAACAGGGTTGGCCAGTCGAAAACAGAACAAACATGCAGAAGATGTGATAACAGGGGTGGGCAGTCGCAGACAATACAAACATGCAGAAGAAGTGATAACAGGGGTGGTTAGTCGCACACAATACAAACATGCAGAAGATGTGATAATAGGGGTGGTTAGTCGCGGACAATACAAACATGCAGAAAATGTGATAAAAGGGGTGGTCAGTCGCAGACAATACAAACCTGCAGAAAATATGATAACAGGGGTGGTTAGTCGCAGACAATATAAACATGCAGAAGTTGTGATAACAGGGGTGATCAGTCGCGGACAATACATACAAGCAGAAAATGTGATAACAGGGGTGGTCAGTCGCAGTTAATACATACATGCAGAAGATGTGATAGCAAGGGTGGTCAGTCCCGGAAAATACAAACATGAAGAAGATGTGATAACAGGGGTGGTCAGTCGCTGACAATACAAACATGCAGAAGATGTCATAACTGGGAGTGTCAGTTGTGAACAATACAAACATGCAGAAGATATGATAACAGGGGTAGTCAGTCGCAGACAATACAAACATGCAGAAGATGTGATAACAGATGTGGTCAGTTGCAGACTATAAAACATGCAGGAAATGTGATAACAGGGATGGTTAGTCGCGGACAATAGGAACATGCAGAAGAAGTGATAACAGGAGTGGTCAGTCGCGGACAAAACAACCATGCAGAATATGTGATAACAGGGGTGGTCAGTCGTTGACAATACAAACATGCAGAAGATGTGATAACAGGGGTGATCAATCGCAAACAATACATATAAGCAGAAAATGTGATAACAGGGGTGGTCAGTCGCAGACAATACATACATGCAGAAGATGTGATAACAAAAGTGGTCAGCTGCGGAAAATATAAACATGCAGAAGATGTGATAACAGAGGTGGTCAGTCGCTGAAAATTCAAACCTGCAGAAGATGTGATAAGTGGTAGGGTCCATCGTGAACATTACAAATATGCAGAAGATGTGATATCAGGGTTGGTCAGTCGTAGACAATACATACATGCAGAAAATGTTATAACAGGGGTTGTCAGTCGCAGACAATACATACATGCAGAAGATGTGATAACAAGGGTGGCCAGTCACGGAAAATAAAAACATGCAGAAGATGTGATAACAGGGGTGGTCAGTCGCTGATAATACAAACATGCAGAAGATGTGATAACTGGGAGGGTCAGTCGTAAACAATGCAAACATGCAGAAGATGTGATAACAGGGGTGGTCAGTTGCAGACAATACAAACATGCAGAAGATGTGATAACAGGGGTGGTCAGTCGCAGACAGTAAATCATGCAGAATATGTGATAACAGGAATAGTTTGTCGCCGACAATACAGACATGCAGAAGATTTGATAACAGGAGTGGTCAGTCGCGGACAAAACAATTATGCAGAAGATGTGATAACAGGAGTGGTCAATCGGGGATTATACAATCATGCAGAAGATGTGATAACAGTGTTGGTCAGTCGCGGACAATACAAACATGCAGAAGATGTGATACAGGGGTGGTCAGTCGTTGACAATACAAAAATGCAGAAGATGTTATAAAAGGGGTGTTCAGTCGCGGACAAAACAATCATGCAGAAGATGTGATAACAGGAGTGGTCAATCGGGGACTATACAAACATGCAGAAGATGTGATAACAGTGTTGGTCAGTCGCGGACAATACAAACATGCAGAAAATGTGATAACATGGGTGTTCAGTCGCTGACAATACAAATATGCAGAAGATGTGATAAAAGGGGTGTTCAGTCGCGATCAATACAAACATGCAGAAAATGTGATAACAGAGGTTTTCAGACACGGACAATACATACATGCAGAAAATGTGATAACAGTGTTGGTCAGTCGCTGACAATACAAATATGCAGAAGATGTGATAATAGGGGTGGTCAGTCGCGGACAATACAATCATGCAGAAGATGTGTAACAGGGGTGGTAAGTCGCAGACAATTCAAACATGGCAGAATATATGATAACAGTGGTATTCAGTCGTAGACAATACAAATATGCAGAAGATGTGATAACAAGGAGGGTCACCCGTGGACAATATATACATGCAGAAAATGTGATGACAGAGGTGATCAGTCTCTGACAATACAAACATGCAGATTATGTTGTAACAGGGTTGGTCAGTCGCAGACAATACAAACATGCAGAAGATGTGATAACCGGAGTGGTTAGTCGCAGACAATACAAACATGCAGAAGATGTGATAACAGTGGTTATCAGTCGCGGACAATACATACATGCAGAAAATGTGATAACATGGTTGGTCAGTCACAGACAATACAAACATGCAGAAGATGTGATAACAATGGTGGTAAGTCGCGGACAATACAAACATCCAGAAGATGTGATAACAGGGGTGTTCATTCGCTTACAATACAAAGATGCAGAAGATGTGATAACAGGGAGGATCAGTTGTTGACAAAACAAACATGATGAAGATGTGATAACAAGGGTCGTCAGTCGCAGACAATACAAACATGCAGAAGATGTGATAACAGGGATGTTCAGTTGCGGACAATACAAACATTGCCGAAGATGTGATAACAGGGGTGTTCACTCGCGGACAATACATACTTGCAGAAAATGTGATACCGGGGTGATCAGTCGCGGACAATACAAACATGCAGAACATGTGATAACAGCGTTGGTCAGTCGCAGACAGTACAAACATGCAAAAGATGTGATAACAGGGGTGGTTTGTCGCAGACAATAAAAACATGCAGAAGATATGATAACAGGGGTTGTCAGTCGCGGACAATACATACAAGCAAAAAATGTGATAACAGGGTTGGTCAGTCACAGACAATATAAACATGCAGAAGATGTGATAACAATGGTGGTCAGTCGAGGACAATACAAACATGCAGAAGATGTGATAAAAGGGGTAGTCAGTCGCAGACAATACATACATGCAGAAAATGTGATACCGGGGTGATCAGTCGCGGACAATACTAACATGCAGAAGATGTGATAACAGTATTGGTCAGTCGCAGACAATACAAACATGCAGAAGATGTGATAACAGGGGTGGTCAGTCGCATACAAAATAAAAACATGCAGATGATATGATAACAGGGGTGGCTTATCGCAGACAATACAAACATGCAGAAGATGTGATAACAGGAGTTGTCAGTCGCGGACAATACATACAAGCAAAAAATGTGATAACAGGGTTGGTCAGCCACAGACAATATAAACATGCAGAAGATGTGATAACAATGGTGGTCAGTCGCGGACAATACAGACATGCAGAAAATGTGATAACATGGTTGGTCAGTCACAGACAATACAAACATGCAGAAGATGTGATAACAATGGTGGTAAGTCGCGGACAATACAAACATCCAGAAGATGTGATAACAGGGGTGTTCATTCGCTTACAATACAAACATGCAGAAGATGTCTGCAGAAAATGTGATAACCGGGGGGTTCACTCGCGGACAATACATACATGCAGAAAATGTGATACCGTGTGATCAGTCGCGGACAGTACAAACATGCAGAAGATGTGATAACAGCGTTGGTCAGTCTGAGACAATACAAACATGCAGAAGATGTGATAACAGGGGTGGTCAGTCGCAGACAATAAAAACACGCAGAAGATATGATAACAGGGGTGGTTAGTCGCAGACAATATAAACATGCAGAAGATGTGATAACAGGGGTTGTCAGTCGCGGACAATACATACAAGCAAAAAATGTGATAACAGGGTTGGTCAGTCACAGACATTATAAACATGCAGAAGATGTGATAACAATGGTGGTCAGTCGCGGACAATACAAACATGCAGAAGATGTGATAACAGGGGTGGTCAGTCGCAGACAATACAAACATGCAGAAGATGTGATAACATGGAGGGTCAGTTGTAGACAAAACACACATGATGAAGATGTGATAACAGGAGTCGTCAGTCGCGGACAATACCAACATGCAGAGATGCGATAACAGGGGTGGTCAGTCGCAGACAATACAAACATGCACAATATGTGATAACAGGTGTGGTCAGTCGCAGACAATACAAACATGCAGAAGATGTGATAACTGGTGATAACTGGTGGTCAGTCGCAGACATTACAAACATGCAGAAGATGTGATTACAGGGATTGTCAGTCACGGACAATACATACATGCAGAAAAAAGTGGTGGTCAGTCGTCGACAATACAAACATACAGAAGATGTGATAATAGGGGTGGTCAGTCGCGGACAATACAAACATGCAGAAGATGTCATAACAGTGGTGGTCAGTCGTGTACAATACAAACATGCGGAAGATGTGATAATAGGGGTGATCAGTCCCGGACAAAAAAAAACATGCAGAAGATGTGATAACAGGGGTGGTCAGTCGTGGACAATACAAACATGCAGAAGATGTGCTAACTGGGGTCGTCAGTCGTGGACAATACAAACATGCAGGAGATGTGATAACATGGGTGGTAAGTCGCCGACAATACAAACATGGCAGAAGATTTGATAACAGGGTTGGTAAGTCGCGGACATTACAAATATGCAGTAGATGTGATAACAGGGGTGGTCAGTCGCAGACAATACAAACAAGGCAGAAGATGTGATAACAGGGGTGTTCAGTCGCAGACAATACAAACATGCAGAAGATGTGATAACGGGGGTGGTCAGTCACAGACAATACAAACATAGCAGAAGATGTGTTAACAGGGGTTGTTAGTCGCAAACAATACAATCATGCAGAAGATGTGATAACAGGGGTTGTCAGTCGCGGACAATACATACATGCAGAAAATGTGATAACGGGGGTGGTCAATCGTAGACAATACAAACATGCAGAAGATGTGATTACTGGGATCGTCAGTCGTGGACAATACAAACATGCAGAAGAATGTAATAACAGGGGTGGTAAGTCGCGGACAATACAAACATGCAGAAGATGTGATAACAGGGGTGGTCAGTCGCAGATAATACAAATATGGCAGATGATGTGTTAACAGGGGCGGTAAGTCGCAGACAATACAAACATGCAGAAGATGTGATAACAGGGGTTGTCAGTCGCGGACAATACATACATGCAGAAAATGTGATAACAGGGGTGGTCAATCGTAGACAATACAAACATGCAGAAGATGTGCTTACTGGGGTCGTCAGTCGTGGACAATAAAAATATGCAGGAGATGTGATAACAGGTGTGGTTATTCGCGGACAATACAAACATGGCAGAAGATATGATAACAGGGTTGTTCAGTTGCAGACACTACAAACTTGCAGAAGATGTGATAACAGGGGTGGTCAGTCGCAGACAATACAAACATGGCAGAAGATGTGATAACAGGGGTGTTCAGACGAAGACAATACAATCATGCAGAAAATATGATAACAGAGGTGATCAGTCGCGGACTATACAAACCTGACAGAAGATGTGATAACACGGGTGGGCAATCGCGGACAATACAAACATTGTAGAAGATGTGATAACATGGGTGTTCAGTTGCGGACAATTCAAACATGTAGAAAATGTGATAACAGGGGTGATCAGTCGCTGACAATACAAACATGCAGATTATGTGGTAACAGGATTGGTCAGTCGCAGACAATACAAACATGCAGAAGATGTGATAACAGGGGTGGTCAGTCGCAGACAATACAAACATGCAGAAGATGTGATAACAGGGGTGGTTAGTCGCAGACAATACAAACATGCAGAAGATGTGATAACAGTGGTTATCAGTCGCAGACAATACATACATGCAGAAAATGTGATAACATGGTTGGTCAGTCACAGACAATACAAACATGCAGAAGATGTGATAACAATGGTGGTAAGTCGCGGACAATACAAACATCTAGAAGATGTGATAACAGGGGTGGTCAGTCGCTTACAATACATACATGCAGAAGATGTGATAACAGGGAGGGTCAGTTGTGGACAAAACAAACATGATGAAGATGTGATAACAGGGGTCGTCAGTCGCAGACAATACAAACATGCAGAAGATGTGATAACAGGGATGTTCAGTTGCGGACAATACAAACATTGCAGAAGATGTGATAACAGGGGGGTTCACTCGCGGACAATACATACATGCAGAAAATGTGATACCGGGGTGATCAGTCGCGGACAATACAAACATGCAGAAGATGTGATAACAGCGTTGGTCGGTCGCAGACAATAGAAACATGCAGAAAGTGTGATAAGAGGGGTTGTCTGTCGCAGACAATAAAACATGCAGAAGATGTGATAACAGGGGAGGTAAGTCGCGGACAATACAAACATGCAAAAGATGTGTTTACAGGGGTGGTCAGTTGCGGTAAAAACAAACATGCTGAAGATGTGATAACAGGGTTTGTCAGTCGGGGACAATACAAACATGCAGAAGATATGATAACAGGGTTCGTCAGTCGCGGACAATACAAACATGCAGAAGGTGTGATAACAAGGGTGGTCAGTCGTAGATAATACAAACATGCAGAAGATGTGGTAACAGGGGTGGTCAGTCGCGGACAATACAAATATGCAGAAGATGTGATAACAGGGGTGTTCAGTCGCAGACAATACAAACATGCAGAAGATGTGATAACAGGGTTGGTCACTCGTAGACAATACAAACATGCTGAAGATGTGATCACAGGAATGTTCGGTCACGGACAATACATACATGGAGAAAATGTGATAATAGGGGTGGTCAGTCGCGGACAATACAAACATGCAGAACATGTGATAACAGGGTGGTCAGTCGAGGACAATAAGGACATGCAGAAGATGTGATAACAGGGATTGTTAATCGCGGACAATACAAACATGCACAAGATGTAATAACAGGGGTGTTCAGTCGCCGTCAATACATACATTCAGAAAATGTGATAACAGGGGTGATCAGTCGCGGACAATGCAAACATGCAGAAGATGTGATAACAGGGTTGGTCAGTCGCAGACAATACTAACATGGCAGAAGATGTGATAACAGGGTGGTCAGATACGGATAGTACAATCGTGCAGAAGATGTCCTACCAGGGTTGTCAGTCACGGTTAGTACAAACATGCTGAAGATGTGATAACATGGTGGTCAGTCACGGAAAATACCAACATGCAGAAGATGTGATAACAGTGATGGTGAGTCACCGACAATACCAACATGCACAAGATGTGATAACAGGGGTTAAAACGTCGAACGTAAGATGTGCACGCTGATATCACGTTGCATATAGAAACAATCATTCAACAGAATCACGTAAATTGTGTTGGTATGTATGTTTTTTCATTCATTATTACTGTTTAAACACAACAGATTATCATATTTGCATAAGCGTAGGCATTCGCGTACGTCTTACACGTGGGGAATAATGACATATTGAACATAACGAAACAACATGGGAATTAACTAAAAGCATGTAACGTCATCAATTATAAAGCGACTAGCTTTGTATTATGTTTACATATGTAGATCTAATTCCAAACTACTATGTCCTGTATACTGGCTAGCAAGAAATTGTCACAAATACGTAAATGCAAGCTACTATGTCCTGTATACCGACTAGCCAGAAAGTGTCACATATATGTAAATGTCAGCTGCATTGTCCTCTATACTGAACTGCCAGAAATTGTAACAAATATGTGAATGCAAGCTACTTTGTCCTGTATACCGACAAGCCAGAAAGTGTCGCAAATATCTAAATGCAAGCAACTTAGTCCTGTATACTGAGCAGCCAGAAATTGTCACAGATATGTGAATGCAAACTACTTTGTCCTGTATACCGACTAGCCAGATATTTTCACAAATATTTGAATGCAAGCTACTTTGTCCTGTATACTGAGCAGCCAGAAATTTTCACAAATATGTGAATGCAAGCTACTTTGTCCTGTATACTGAGCAGCCAGAAATTGTCAGAAATAGTTGAATGTAAGTTACTTTGTCCTGTATACTGAACAGCCAGAAATTGTCAAAAATATGTGAATGTAAGCTACTTTGTCCTGTATATTGAGCATCCAGAAATTGTCACAGATATATGAATGCAAGATACTTTGTACTGTATACCGACTAGCAAGAAATTTTCACAAATATTTGAATGAAAGATACTTTGTCCTGTATACCGACAAGCCAGAAAGTGTCACAAATATGTGAATGCAAGCTACTTTGTCCTGTATACCGACCAGCCAGAAAGTATAACAAATATGAGAATGCAAGCTACTTTGTCCTGTATACTGAGCAGCCAGAATCTGTCACAAATATGTGAATGCAAGCTACGTTGTCCTGTATACAGAGCAGCCAGAAATTGTCACAAATATGTGAATGCAAGCTACTTTGTCCTGTATACTGAGCAGCCAGAATCTGTCACAAATATGTGAATGCAAGCTACTTTGTCCTGTATACTGAGCAGCCAGAAATTTTCACAAATATGTGAATGCAAGCTACTTTGTCCTGTAAACTGAGCAGCCAGAAAATTTCACAAATATGTGAATGCAAGCTACTTTGTCCTGAATAAAGACCAGCCAGAAAATGTCACAAATATGTAAATGCAAGCTACTTTGTCCTGTATACTGAGCGGCCAGAAATTGTCACAAATATGTGAATGCAAGCTTCTTTGTCCTGTATACTGAACAGACAGAAATTGTCACAAATATGTTAATGCAAGCTACGTTGTCCTGTATACTGAGCAGCCAGAAATTGTCACAAATATGTGAATGCAAGCTACTTTGTCCTGTATACTCACCAGCCAGAATCTGTCACAAATATGTCAATGCAAGCTACTTTGTCCTGTATACTGACCAGCCAGAAATTGTCACAAATATGTGAATGCAAGCTACTTTGTCCTGTATACTGAGCAGACAGAATCTGTCACAAATATTTGAATGCATGCTACTTTGTCCTGTATACTGAACAGCCAGAAATTTCAACAAATATGTGAATGCAAGCTACTATGTCCTGAATAAAGATCAGCCAGAAATTGTCACAAATATGTAAATGCAAGCTACTTTGTCCTGTATACTGAGCAACCAGAATCTGTCACAAATATGTGAATGCAAGCTACTTTGTCCTGTATACTGACCAGCCAGAAATTGTCATAAATAGTTGAATGTAAGTTACTTTGTCCTGTATACTGAACAGCCAGAAATTGTCACAAATATGTGAATGTAAGCTACTTTGTCCTGTATACTGAGCAGCCAGAAATTTTCACAAATATGTGAATGCAAGCTGCTTTGTCCTGAATAAAGATCAGCCAGAAATTGTCACAAATATGTAAATGCAAGCTACTTTGTCCTGTATACTGAGCAGCCAGAAATTGTCACAAATATGTGAATGCAAGCTGCTTTGTCCTGTATACTGAGCAGCCAGAAATTGTCATCAATAGTTGAATGTAAGTTACTTTGTCCTGTATACTGAACAGCCAGAAATTGTCACAAATATGTGAATGCAAGCTACTTTGTCCTGTATACTGACCAGCCAGAAATTGTCATAAATAGTTGAATGTAAGTTACTTTGTCCTGTATACTGAACAGGCAGAAATTGTCACAAATATGTGAATTTAAGCTACTTTGTCCTGTATACTGAGCAGCCAGAAATTGTCACAAATATGTGAATGCAACTTACTTTGTCCTGAATAAAGATCAGCCAGAAATTGTCATAAATAGTTGAAAGTAAGTTACTTTGTCCTGTATACTGAACAGCCAGAAATTTTCACAAATATGTGAATGCAAGCTACTTTGTCCTTAAAAAAGATCAGCCAGAAATTGCCACAAATATGTGAATGCAAGCTGTTTTGTCCTGTATACCGACCAGCCAGAAAGTGTCACAAATATGTAAATGCAAGTAACTTTGTCCTGTATACTGAGCAGCCAGAAATTGTCACAAATATGTGAATGTAAGCTACTTTGTACTGTATACCGACTAGCCAGAAATTTTCACAAATATTTGAATGCAAGCTTCTTTGTCCTGTATACCGACTAGCCAGAAATTTTCATAAATATTTGAATGCAAGCTACTTTGTCCTGTATACCGACAAGCCAGAAAGTGTCACAAATATGTGAATGCAAGCTACTTTGTACTGTATACCGACTACCCAGAAATTTTCACCAATATTTGAATGCAAGCTACTTTGTCCTGTATACCGACAAGGCAGAAAGTGTCACAAATATGTGAATGCAAGCTAGTTTGTCCTGTATACTGAGCAGCCAGAAATTGTCATCAATAGTTGAATGTAAGTTACTTTGTCCTGTATACTGAACAGCCAGAAATTGTCACAAATATGTGAATGCAAGCTACTTTGTCCTGTATACTGACCAGGCAGAAATTGTCATAAATAGTTGAATGTAAGTTACTTTGTCCTGTATACTGAACAGGCAGAAATTGTCACAAATATGTGAATTTAAGCTACTTTGTCCTGTATACTGAGCAGCCAGAAATTTTCACAAATATGTGAATGCAACTTACTTTGTCCTGAATAAAGATCAGCCAGAAATTGTCACAAATATGCAAATGCAAGCTACTTTGTCCTGTATACTGAGCAGCCAAAAATTGTCACAAATATGTGAATGCAAGCTACTTTGTCCTGTATACCGACCAGCCAGAAATTGTCATAAATAGTTGAATGTAAGTTACTTTGTCCTGTATGCTGAACAGCCAGAAATTGTCACAAATATGTGAATGTAAGCTACTTTGTCTAGTATACTGAGCAGCCAGAAATTGTCACAAATATGTGAATGCAAGCTACTTTGTCCTGTATACTGGTCAGCCAGATACCGTCACCAATATCGAAATGCAAGCTACCTTGTCTTGTATACTGACCAGCCAGAAATTGTCACAAATATGTGAATGCAAGCTACTTTGTCCTGTATAAAGATCAGCCAGAAAGTGTCACATACTAGTATATGTAAATGCAAGCTACTTTGTTATATATACTCACCAGCCAGAAAGTGTCACAAATATGTGAAAGCAAGCTACTTTGTCCTGTATAAAGATCATCCAGAAATTGTCACATACTAGTATATGTAAATGCAAGCTCATTTGTCCTGTATAAAGATCAGCCAGAAAATGTCACATTTATGTAAATGCAAGCTACTTTGTCGTGTATACTGGGCAGCCAGAAGGTGTCACAAATATGTGAATGTAAGCTACTTTGTCCTGTATACTGAACATCCAGAAATCGTCACAAATATCTAAATGCAAATTACTTTGTCCTGTATAAAGATCAGCCAGAAATTGTCACATACATGTAAATGCAAGCTAGTTTGTCCTGTACTGAGCAGCCAGAAATTTTGACAAATATGTGAATGCAAGCTACTTTGCCCTGTATACTGAGCAGCCAGAAATTGTCACTAATATGTGAATGCAAGCTTCTTTGTCGTGTATACTGAACAGACAGAAATTGTCACAAATATGTTAATGCAAGCTACGTTGTCCTGTATACTGAGCAACCAGAAATTGTCACAAATATGTGAATGCAAGCTACTTTGTCCTGTATACTCACCAGCCAGAATCTGTCACAAATATGTCAATGCAAGCTACTTTGTCCTGTATACTGACCAGCCAGAAATTGTCACAAATATGTGAATGCAAGCTACTTTGTCCTGTATACTGAGCAGACAGAATCTGTCACAAATATTTGAATGCAAGCTACTTTGTCCTGTATACTGAACAGCCAGAAATTTCAACAAATATGTGAATGCAAGCTACTATGTCCTGAATAAAGATCAGCCAGAATCTGTCACAAATATGTGAATGCAAGCTACTTTGTCCTGTATACTGACCAGCCAGAAATTGTCATAAATAGTTGAATGTAAGTTACTTTGTCCTGTATACTGAACAGCCAGAAATTGTCACAAATATGTGAATGTAAGCTACTTTGTCCTGTATACTGAGCAGCCAGAAATTTTCACAAATATGTGAATGCAAGCTGCTTTGTCCTGAATAAAGATCAGCCAGAAATTGTCACAAATATGTAAATGCAAGCTACTTTGTCCTGTATACTGAGCAGCCAGAAATTGTCACAAATATGTGAATGCAAGCTGCTTTGTCCTGTATACTGAGCAGCCAGAAATTGTCATCAATAGTTGAATGTAAGTTACTTTGTCCTGTATACTGAACAGCCAGAAATTGTCACAAATATGTGAATGCAAGCTACTTTGTCCTGTATACTGACCAGCCAGAAATTGTCATAAATAGTTAAATGTAAGTTACTTTGTCCTGTATACTGAACAGGCAGAAATTGTCACAAATATGTGAATTTAAGCTACTTTGTCCTGTATACTGAGCAGCCAGAAATTTTCACAAATATGTGAATGCAACTTACTTTGTCCTGAATAAAGATCAGCCAGAAATTGTCACAAATATGCAAATGCAAGCTACTTTGTCCTGTATACTGAGCAGCCAACAATTGTCACAAATATGTGAATGCAAGCTACTTTGTCCTGTATACCGACCAGCCAGAAATTGTCATAAATAGTTGAATGTAAGTTACTTTGTCCTGTATGCTGAACAGCCAGAAATTGTCACAAATATGTGAATGTAAGCTACTTTGTCTAGTATACTGAGCAGCCAGAAATTGTCACAAATATGTGAATGCAAGCTACTTTGTCCTGTATACTGATCAGCCAGATACCGTCACCAATATCGAAATGCAAGCTACCTTGTCTTGTATACTGACCAGCCAGAAATTGTCACAAATATGTGAATGCAAGCTACTTTGTCCTGTATAAAGATCAGCCAGAAAGTGTCACATACTAGTATATGTAAATGCAAGCTACTTTGTTATATATACTCACCAGCCAGAAAGTGTCACAAATATGTGAAAGCAAGCTACTTTGTCCTGTATAAAGATCATCCAGAAATTGTCACATACTAGTATATGTAAATGCAAGCTCATTTGTCCTGTATAAAGATCAGCCAGAAAATGTCACATTTATGTAAATGCAAGCTACTTTGTCGTGTATACTGGGCAGCCAGAAGGTGTCACAAATATGTGAATGTAAGCTACTTTGTCCTGTATACTGAACATCCAGAAATCGTCACAAATATCTAAATGCAAATTACTTTGTCCTGTATAAAGATCAGCCAGAAATTGTCACATACATGTAAATGCAAGCTAGTTTGTCCTGTACTGAGCAGCCAGAAATTTTGACAAATATGTGAATGCAAGCTACTTTGCCCTGTATACTGAGCAGCCAGAAATTGTCACTAATATGTAAATGCAAGCTACTTTGTTCTGTATACTGAACAGCCAAAAATTGTCACAAATATGTGAATGCAAGCTACTGTGTCCTGTATACTGAACAACCAGAAATTCTCACAAGTATGTGAATGCAAGCTACTTGTCGTGTATACCGACCAGCGAGAAATTGTCACAAATATGTAAATACAAGCTACTTTGTCCTGTTCACTGACCAGCCAGAAATTGTCACAAATATGTAAATGCAAGCTACATTGTCCTGTATACTGGAAAGCCAGAAATTGTCATAAATATGTAAATGCAAGCTACTTTGTCCTGTATACTGACCAGCCAGAAATTGTCACAAATATGTAAATGCCAGCTACTTTGTTCTGTATACTGACCAGCCAGAAATTGTCACAAATATGTAAATGCAAGCTTCTTTGTCCTGTATGCTGAACAGCCAGAAATTGTCACAAATATCTAAATGCAAGCTACTTTGTCCTGTATACTGACCAGCCAGAAATTGTCACAAATATGTGAATGCAAGCTTCTTTGTCCTGTATAAAGACCAGCGAGAAATTGTCACAAATATGTGAATGCAAGCTACTTTGTTTGGTATACTGAACAGCCAGAAAATTGTCACAAATATGTGAATGCAAGCTACTTTGTCATGTATACTGAGTATCCAGAAATTGTCATAAATATGTGAATGTAAGCTACTTTGTCCTGTATACTGAGCAGCCAGAAAATGTCACACTTATGTAAAGGCAAGCTACTTTGTCGTGTATACTGGGCAGCCAGAAGGTGTCACAAATATGTGAATTTAAGCTACTTTGTCCTGTATACTGAACATCCAGAAATCGTCACAAATATCTAAATGCAAATTACTTTGTCCTGTATACTGAACAGCCAGAAATTGTCACAAATATGTAAATGCAAGCTACTTTGTCGTGTATTCTGAGCGGACAGAAATTGTCACAAATATGTGAATGTAAGCTACTTTGTCCTGTATACTGAGCAACCAGAAATTGTCACAAATATGTTAATGCAAGCTACTTTGTCCTTTATACTGAACAGCCAGAAATTATCACAAATATGTGAATGCAAGCTACTTTGTCCTGTATACTGAACAACCAGAAATTGTCACAAGTATGTGAATGCAAGCTACTTGTCGTGTATACCGACCAGCGAAAAATTGTCACAAATATGTAAATGCAAGCTACTTTGTCCTGTAAACTGACAAGCCAGAAATTGTCACAAATATGTGAATGCAAGCTACTTTGTCCTGTTCACTGACCAGCCAGAAATTGTCACAAATATGTAAATGCAAGCTACTTTGTCTTGTATACTGGAAAGCCAGAAATTGTCATAAATATGTAAATGCAAGCTACTTTGTCCTGTATACTGACCAGCCAGAAATTGTCAAATATGTAAATACAAGCTACTTTGTTCTGTTCACTGACCAGCCAGAAATTGTCACAAATATGTAAATGCAAGCTACTTTGTCCTGTATACTGGAAAGCCAGAAATTGTCACAAATATGTAAATGCAAGCTACTTTGTCCTGTTTACTGAACAGCTTGAAATTTTCACAAATATGTAAATGCAAACTACTTTGTCCTGTATACTGAACAGCCAGAAATTGTCACAAATATGTAAATGCAAGCTTCTTTGTCCTGTATACTGAACAGCCAGAAATTGTCACAAATATGTAAATGCAAACTACTTTGTCCTGTATAGTGACCAGCAAGAAATTGTCACAAATATGTAAATGCAAGCTACTTTGTCCTGTATACTGAACAGCCAGAAATTGTCACAAATATGTAAATGCAAGCTTCTTTGTCCTGTATACTGAACAGCCAGAAATTGTCACAAATATGTAAATGCAAACTACTTTGTCCTGTATACTGAACAGCCAGAAATTGTCACAAATATGTAAATGCAAGCTACTTTGTTCGGTATACTGAGCAGCCAGAAATTGTCACAAATATGTAAATGCAAGCTTCTTTGTCCTGTATACTGAACAGCCAGAAATTGTCACAAATATGTAAATGCAAGCTACTTTGTCCTGTATAGTGACCAGCAAGAAATTGTCACAAATATGTAAATGCAAGCTTCTTTGTCCTGTATACTGAACAGCCAGAAATTGTCACAAATATCTAAATGCAAGCTACTTTGTCCTGTATACTAAACAGACAGAAATTGTCACAAATATGTAAATGCAAGCTACTTTGTCCTGTATACTGAACAGCCAGAAATTGTCACAAATGTGTAAATGCAAGCTTCTTTGTCCTGTATACTGAACAGCCAGAAATTGTCACAAATATCTAAATGCAAGCTACTTTGTCCTGTATACTAAACAGACAGAAATTGTCACAAATATGTAAATGCAAGCTACTTTGTCCTGTATACTGAACAGCCAGAAATTGTCACAAATAAGGTGAATGCAAGCTTCTTTGTCCTGTATAAAGGCCAGCGAGAAATTGTCACAAATATGTGAATGCAAGCTACTTTGTTTGGTATACTGAAAAGCCAGAAAATTGTCACAAATATGTGATTGCAAGCTACTTTGTCATGTATATTGAGTATCCAGAAATTGTCACATATATGTAAATGCAAGCTACTTTGTCCTTTATACCGACCAGAAAGAAATTGTCACAATAATGTATATGCAAGCAACTTTGTCCTGTATACGGAGCAGCCAGAAATTGTCACAAATATGAAAATGCAAGCTGCTTTCTCTGTACACTGAAAAGCCAGAAATTGTCACAAATATGTGAATGCAAGCTGCTTTGTCCTGTACACTAAACAGCCAGATATTGTCATAAATATGTCAATGCAAGCTACTTTGTCCTGTATTCTGACTAGCCAGAAATTATCACAAATATGTAAGTTCAGGCTACTATATACTGTGTAAAGATCAGCCTGAGATTATCACAAATATGTAAATGCAAGCTACTTTGTCCTATATACTGAACAGCCAGAAAGTGTCACATGTATGTAAATTCAAGCTAATATGTCCTATATACAGACCAGCTAGAAATTGTCACAAATATGTAAATGCAGGCTACTATATACTGTATAAAGATCAGCCAGAGATTATCACAAATATGTAAATGTAAGCTGCTTTGTCCTGTATACAGACAAGCTAGAAAGTGTCACCATTATGTAAATGCAAGCTATTATGTGCTGTAAACAGACCATCCAGAAGTTGGCACAAATCTGTAAATGAAAGCTACTTTGTCCTGTATACTGACATGCCAGAAATTGTCACAAATATGTAAATGCAAGCTACTTTGTCCTGTATACAGACCAGCCAGAAATTGTCACAAATATGTGAATGAAAGCTACTTTGTCCTGTATACTGAACAGCCAGAAATTGTCACAAATATGTAAATGCAAGCTACTTTGTCCTGTATAGTGACCAGCAAGAAATTGTCACAAATATGTAAATGCAAGCTACTTTGTCCTGCATACTGAACAGCCAGAAATTGTCACAATTTTTCTTTTACCTACAAAAAATGAAAAAAAAAACACAATGCCGCCATCTTGCTTTCATGATTTAATGCGACCACCATTAATACAAAATAATACAAGGAATACTTTGAAAAATTAAAACATAACCAGGTCCACCAGCAGATGAGTTTTTTTTATAAGATACAACACTAAATGAAACTTGAGACACCTGGGCTAAAATTTATAAAACCTTTTGAGTCTTATCTCAGACTCAAACTCAAAATTATCAATTTTTAGATATATTGTACTACTTAAGCAAAAGTTTAGTTACATATTTTTTATTAATGTAACATTAAACTTTACTGATTTTGCAAGAAAATGTTTATCTCTTGTCAAAAAGTTCTAACGCAAATTACTATATACATGTATAAGATTATGAGTTTTAATCAGATTTGTAGTTATAAAAGATTTTATTACGTGATTTTCGTTTAAAACTGTTCGCGTCTCACACAACATTTAATTTTGTACTGTTCGTGTTGTTTTATGAATGTTACTGCTGCTGGTCACTGATGTATATATACCTGTGCGTGTCTCTGTAAAGCGATATGTTGTTTAATGGCCCGTCTATGAATGTTACTGCTGCTGATCACTGAATGTTACAGCTGCTGACCACTGAAGTGTATATACCTGTGCGTGTCTCTGCAGAACCAGATGTTGTATTATGGTCCGTTCATGAATGTTACTGCCACTGACCACTGAAGTGCATATACCTGTGCGTGTCTCTGTAGAGCCAGATGTTGTATTATGGCCCGTCTATGAATGTTACTGCTGCTGATCACTGATGTATATGTACCTGTGCCTGTCTCTGTAGAACCAGATGTTGTGTTATGGCCTGTCTATGAATGTTACTGCTGGTGATCACTGATGTATATATACCTGTGCATGTCTCTGTAGAATCAGATGTTGTATTATGGCCTCTCTATGAATGTTACTGCTGCTGATTAATGATGTATATATACCTGTGAATGTATCTGTAGAACCAGATGTTGTATTATGGCCCGCCTATGAATGTTACTGCTGCTGATCACTGATGTATATATACCTGTGTTTGTCTTTGTAGAACCAGATGATGTCGTATGGCCTGTCTATGAATGTAACTGGTGCTGATCACTGATGTATATATACCTGTGCATGTCTCTGTAGAACTAGATGTTGTATAAGGACCAGTCTGTAAATGTTACTACCGCTGATCACTGATGTAGATATACCTGTACATGTCTTTGTTAAACCAGATGTTGTATTATGGCCCCGTTTATGAATGTTCCTGCTGCTGATCTCTGATGTATATATAATTGTGCATGTCTCTGTAGAATCAGATTTTGTATTATGGCCTGTCTATGAATGTTACTGCTGCTGATCACTGATGTATATATACCTTTGCATGTCTCTGTAGAACCAGATGTTGTATTATGGCCTCTCTATGAATGTTACTGCTGCTGATCAATGATGTATATATACCTGTGCATGTCTCTGTAGAACCAGATGTTGTATTATGGCCCACTTATGAATGTTACTGCTGCTGATCACTGATGTATTTATACCTGTGCATGTCTCTGTAGAACCAGATGTTGTATTATGGCCCGTCTATGACTGTTGCTGCTGCTGAACACTGATGTATATATTCCTGTGCATGTCTCTGTAGAACCAAATGTTGTATAAGGACAAATCTGTAAATGTTACTGCTGCTGGTCACTGATGTATATATACCTGTGCGTGTATCTGTAGAGCCATATGTTGTTTAATGGCCCGTCTATGAATGTTACTGCTGCTGATCACTGATGTATATATACCTGTGTATGTCTCTGTAGCGTTATAATATTCTAGTCTTACTTGCATACTTCAGCTTCCATACACTATGCATGTTATTAAAAGTAGTTAGAACACAACAGTTGTTTGTCGTTCGTTACATTATAACAAAACAGCTCTACATAAAGAGATATGCTCTTTTGGAACACTGGATACATTGCCAATTTGATCTAGAATTACCTTGATACCATAGATGTTACTCTTATGGTCCGATTATGCAGAAAACAACATGGGGTTGACCAGGTCACTTTTTCACAATTTCGATTATTTGATGGCACCCCTTCATTTTTGACAATTCTGCCCAATTGTTGCAGTGTCTCACTAAAAACTGTTGTAGCTTCATCAAATGTTCTAATGTTCCTAAAGCACAAAGAAATATGACATTTTTTGCATTTTCAACAAAAATTATGCCCGCTTTACACAACTCTAATTGTTGGGGCGTAAGAATATTGCTACCGTCATATAAAGATGGTATTTCTTTAGTGAGACCTTCGGTATCCAGTTGAACACTATAAAACACAACCTGAGCTTATCATGTTATCAAACACACAGCGTCAGACATATAATTATGGGTTATACATTTGATTGTATCAACTATAACCAAGTAACCGCTGTACACACAGTGTATTTAAATACAGTTTTCTTCTACTTGATACTCGTACAAAACAATTTGGTATGATTGTAGCTGAACACCATGTGTACAGGCAAGCTACTATGTCCTGTATACTGATCAACCAGAAATTGTCACAAATATGTAAATGCTAGCTACTATGTCCTGAACACCATAATACAAGTCATTAATGGTACAGCATCAAAACGTGTAATTATAGGTAATATATGATACGTTTGTTTGTATATCTTATACATACATGTATATAGTGGAGAAGATGAACACTGTCGATTTAAATACGTTGAAGACAAAATATGTATATGTTTGGCGTGTGTAATATAGTCATAGAAAGTTAGTATACGTGACTTGTGCAGTTTTTCTTGAAACCTCAACTGCCATACAACAGCCGCAAGATGGCTCTGGGGCAGGTTTTCAAATCAGATCAGATAATCCTTTTTCAACATTTCACAGTCATTAAATCATGTATTTGTTATAATGTTGCATTATACTAGATTATTGTTACTACATTTAATTGGCAAAAAAAAATCCAAAATGAGTTTGTTATATGCAATTTTATTAAAACATTTAAACTCCAATTGCCATTTTTTTTAATTCGAGAGAGAAGCACTCTAAACACATGGCTCTGTGTAAATTCACTGTCAACAGCTAGCCTTATGTAGCGTTGTAGTTTGATAGTATTGTCTTACAAATATTTACTGCTCTAGCAGTAAATGTTTGGCCATTATAGCGTGTAAACTCTTTTAATAGAAAACCTATAATTAGAATATACACGGTATGCGCAATAAAGTTAGTGTACATGTACATGGTTCATTATACAGAGCAGTTCTGTTCTGTTCATTATACAAAGGTTGATATGTGTTACTTTAACTATATTGTTAAACAGGTATGTTTGTATTAATATACTGGGATACTGATCAATCATGATTGTGGGTTAACTATGTGATAAGTTAATAGTATCTGTCAAATAGTCGGTTTATTTACAAACTTGGAACAACTATACGGACACTGGTGTTTGCTGGATATTAATTGGTCAGTTGTATTTGTTTTTAGTTTCATACTTTTATACTATAACGTATTAAGATATTTTCACACATCAAAACCGGTAGTTTGTTATTTGAATCCCCAACTACAAACTGCCTACTACCTACCAACTTTACACTCGTACAAAATGATCTCTCAGCGTATAAATAAAACACACGAAACGAGTGTGAATAATTATCAGACACTTACATTAAGCACACTTAATCAATATCAAACCCAGTTCATTGTCAACATATTACTTTAGCCATCAGTGCGGGATACGCATGTTCTTTCTACAATAATCACTAACGTGTATTGTCATATAATACGGAAATACCCATGAGAAATAGGAAATAGAAAAACTTATGATGCGAATCAAAGCATGTCGCAGTTAACGATTCATTCTTTGACTCCCATGACAGTATCAAACAAACAACAGGCAGTTACTGCAAATTTACAGTAAGTCAACAATAAGTCACATAAATCCTCGAGGATATACATGCTATTTTCAAGGTAAAATGTTTTATTTATTTCTCTAAATAAATGTGCATATATGTTTATAGTTTATTCACGTGTATAGACAATACAATTGTAAAATAATATTTATAATTCAATTGATATATTTAAATATTAAATAGTATGTAAACTTTTCGGTACATGAGGATTTAACACTTGAAAATAAGCAAAGCAAAAGAAAGCATATGTACATATTTTGAAATATGGTTTCCCCCCAAAATTGTTTGCACGTTCATGTTTATTAAATGTTCATGGATCAATTGAATGTCGTTTAACAAAAAACGACTTTTGTAAAACGAAGACTGTACAAACAACATACAAATGATAAATCATTTAAAAAAAATAACAAACAATGCCTAATATGGCATTTTTGCAGATAATCATACATCTAAAAATCACGCCCAGGAGTACTCGGTCCAAGAGGACCCATAGGTTATAAATAGTAAAACATTGTTGAGATAATTTTCATTTTACAGTGCTAAAACTCATTTAAAAGTCACATTTTTTTAACACCAGTGATGTCAAATTGCATTACGTGCTACGCCAGCCTTTGCTCTACTCAACTGCAGCAAGAAATAAATAACAACCCATACGATCTATTTTGAAAATATTTCGAAATTAATTACATAGGAGTATTTTCTTAGCGCAAGAATCATGTTACTGTCACAAAAAGCGGCGCTATGTAGTGAGACGTAAATGGCTGACAGATAAGAAAATATTTTTATCGTCTATAACTTAGATATTTCAAAATACTTATTAAACATACTGAAAGGGTTTTTCACGTAATGAAAGTGTAGGGCATTGTTATGTATTTAACTATTTATATGTTTTCCTATTTGCATTGCTTTGCTACGCATGAACATTTTATTGAGTAAAATATATGACATTTTCGACCTTCCCTTAAGACTAACTACACAGTTATGTTCTTTGTTCTAAATGAAATATGTCTAGGATTTTCACGGTTAAAACAGAAATTCCACATAGAAATTGTTTTAACGTACTTTATTCATAGAAGAAATGTATCCCCACATAAAAATGCACAGTAACTGGTAGGTTGACCAACTTGGTCATTTTTAAAGAGAGTGTAAAAAGAAGTCCTCAAATGCTCATAAATACATGCATCTGTTAAAATCCTATAAAAGTCACGTTTTAAGCACCAGCGATGTCTTATTGCAGTATATACTATACCAGTTTTTGCTCTTCTCATCTGCAGCAAGAAATCACAACCACTATGAACCATTTTGAAAATATATCAAACCAAATTACAGATGACTATATTAAGCGCAAGAATCATGTTACCGTGGGGAAAAAGGGGCGTAACTGTGTAGTGAGATGTTTATATGTACAGACTACCTGGAATCAATGTGTATGCACCATAGTTCAGTCAAATAAAGATACGTACCTTAATTAGAATGTGTTACAACCAGAAGCATCAAACTGATAATCAATTTTTGATAAAATATCGACTTCAAGTGTACCAAAACAGATATATATATATACACATATTTTATTCAAGTAGAACAATTGCCAAGTATAGCAAAACGTTCATTCATAGATGTTGATATGTTACCGAAAAATATTTTTTTATCTAAACCTTAGTCTATCAAAGTACCTGATATCTCCCAAACCAATGTATTTTTTCTTGAATAAAACTATTCTAGCAATTTTCTCTTTCAATCAATGTGTGTTTTTTTTTAAAAAAATAAATATTCTAGTAATATCTTCTATTTCAACCAATTTGTGTTTTCTTGGATGAAAAGATTCTGTCACTACCTTTATCCAAACAAAAGTGTATTTTCTTGGATACAAAATATACAAGAAATACCGTCTACTCTAACCAATGTGTGTTTACCCTGGTATAAATGATATAATATTTACTAGCAATACCGTCTACTCAAACCAATGTTTGTTTTCTCTGATATAAGCGATATAAGGAAGACTAGCAATATTGTTTACTCAAACCAATGTTTGTTTTTTCCAGATATAAGTGATATAAGGAAGACTAGCAATACTGTTTACTCAAAGCAATGTTTGTTTTCCCAGATATAAGTGATATTAGGAAGACTAGCAATATTGTTTACTCAAACCAATGTTTGTTTTCCCAGATATAAGTGATATAAGGAAGACTAGCAATATTGTTTACTCAAACCAATGTTTGTTTTACCTGATATAGGTGATATAGAACAGACTAGTAATACAAGGTACTTAAACAAATGTGTGTATTCCCTGATATTAATGATATAAGATAGACTAGCAATACCGTCCACTCAATCCAATGTTTGATTTCCCTGATATAAGTGATATAACATATACTAAAAATACCGTCTATTCAAACCAATGTTTGTTTTTCCTGATATAAGTGATATAAGACTAGCAATACTTTCTACTCAAACCATTATGTGATTTTCCGCATATAAGTGATATAATATATATATATATACTAAAGATACCGTCTATTCAATCCATCGCGTGTTTTCCCTGATATAAGTGATATAATATATATTAAAAATACCGTATACTCAATCCTGTTTGTTTTCCCTGATATAATTGATATTAGATATACAAGCAAAAGTGTCTGCTCAAACCAATGCATGTTTTCCCTGATATAGGTGATATAGTATATTATATACTAGAAATGCTGTCTACTCTAACCAATGTTTGTTTTCCCTGATATAAGTGCTATTAGATATACTAGAAATACCGTCTACTCAAGCCAATGTGTGCTATCCTTGTTATAAGTGATATTAGATATAGTAGAAATAACGTCCAATCAAACCAATGCGTGTTTTCTCCCATATTAGTGATATAATATAGACTAACAGTACTTACTACTCAATCCATTGCGTGTTTTTCCTGATATAAATGTTATAATATATACTAGAAATACCGTCTACTCAAATCGATGTTTGTTTTCCCTAATATAAGCGATATAATATATATTATAAATACCGTCCACTCAAACCAATATAGGTTTTTCCTGATATAAGTCCTATTCGATATACTAGCAATATCGTGTACTCAAACCAATGCGTGTTTTCCCTGATATAAGTGGCATGAGATATACTAGCGATACCGTCTACTCAAACTAATGTGTGTGTTCTCTGATATAGGTGATAAAATAAATACTAGAAATACCGTCTACCTAAACCAATGTTTGTTTCCCATGATATAAATGATAATTTTATAAAATATACTATAAATACCGTCCACTAAAAGCAACGTTTGTTTTCCATGATATAAATTATATAAGATATACAATAAACCCCTCCAATAAAACCACCTTTGGAACCAGGCAAAATTGGGTTTAGTAGCGGGGTTGTCTTATTATCGAATTATATTGGCAAAAGTTGTAGGCCTATGTCACCGTAATAGTAGATTGATAAATACTATATTCTGCATGTGTTTGCATAAACTGTTATACCGATGATACTAATAATAAATAAATGTATCCTTTGTTCTCATTATGGATTTGTTGCTGTAAATACTGTAATTATAATTATTATTATCATTATTATTTCATATATATGCATATGTTATAACATTGGAACAATTAAAATAAACATATTGCTTGGGTTTATTTACATACATAAAATAATATCAAGCAAAGGCAATACATTAAATGTTTCAACATTATACATGAGTAGATTTAGTTTTTCTAGTAGGATCTTTAGTAGGGTCGTTTCTTTTCACTTATGGCATTCTGTATGTACTTCTCATTTTATCAATGTCAGGGCCTTGAAAACAAAATAAAGAATAATGTAAGTTGTCAGAAAAGTATAAAAATTATAATAACAGTTTCATTCTTAATCATCGATTAAAACTGCTATCAATAATAAGATTATCATTTTCTTTAAAAGTAAGATACAGACGTGTTTTACCTTTACATTAAAATTTAGTAAAAAGACCATCGATATCACTTTAATAACAATTAAGCAATTAAAAGATGCCAACTTAATGGTTTTTATTCCCCATAGACAACTGTTGGTATTCTTTGACAGGTTGCATATTCCAACGTTCACAAGTTTGTTTTGACAGCACGCTGCCCGGTGTCCTAAAATGTCTTTGTTTATCCGACGTTTTCAAACCTTTAACGACAACCACAAATTGGCTCGTTGAATAAGTCGTAAATTTTTCCTCGATGCGTCTTTGATCACCCAAGTCGTCGTAATTAAGTGTATGAAAATAGAAGAAAGACCGTGATCGGAACAGATTTGGTTGTCGTAATATCGGATTAGCGGGGTGCCCGTATTTTCGAAGTTGCCGACCATTCAAAAAAGAAGAAACAAAATCCGACCCTAAAATAAATGCCCGTATTAGCGGGGTGGCCTTAATATCGGGGTGGTCGTAAGGTGGAGTTTTACTGTACTAGAAATACCGTCTACTCAAACGAATTTCTTTACAATATAGTTACTTTGAAATTTAATTTCCTAGAAATCTTAACCAAACTTTTTTTTGTTTTCAGTTAACATCCTCGATAAAACTCTAGAAATGGTTCGTGCCAATTGTTCCAGTGGTGTTCTCTGTGCATTTCTACTTGCAGGCATCTTTCTGATAGGTAAGCAATTTAGTTTAATCATATTTTATTACATAATGTTATGTATACAACATATACATATAACCATTCATACAATTACAAACATAGCGGGTGCTGTTGTAGTGTATGCCAGTTGTTTTACACTTAACCGGAGTTCTTATCGTATTAAGTATAGCATCCGCCTAGGATACGGAAGGTTATAAGTTCGATTCGCGGTCGGACCATCATTAAGACTTTCAATTTTACCAGACGCTACCTCACTTGACACTCAGAATTAAGGGGTTCGTTCTGGTCAATCTATAGTCTGTGTGATTTGACTGCTTAGATTATAATACAATGGTTGAACTATTGTTGGAAAACGACGATCACACACGCCGGCAATGTGTGCGGCTTGAGATGATATCAATATAACACAATATAAGACACTTCTTACTCGAGTCTGATATGTCTCCTTAAATATATTCTCAAATACGGACTGCCTACAAAAATATTCGTCAGCTGATCCTATATGTTTCGATAAAAATGCCGAGGGACGGCTGATCATAGATGACATTTTAAAACGAAATTTGAACCATTCAGGGCAGAGTGATTATATTCCATTCCAAATAGGCATGTTCCACTGAAGTTTTACTTTAGTATGACATGATTTTAGCATTGATATGTTGGCAATTTTTCTAAAATGATTAAATGTATCAAATACGTTTCAATTATTTCTTTCAAATAACGCTGCCAGACATTACCTTTTTTCTATGGGAAAATGTAATATCTCATCAAGCGATAAGAAAAAAACCCATTAAGTACCAAATAGTAAATCATTGAACATTTGCATACATAGTTTTAATGCAATGCTAACCAATTAAAAACATCTGTTACCAGAAATTGTGTCACTTTTTCCCCGTGTTAGAACTGACGTTTTTCCTTTCGTGCCGTTTTTTAGCATAACATTTTAGGTCGGGGCCCGCGGTAAATGTTACGTCGGGACATGAGGAATATGACTTTAAATGTGACTTATTATCAGCATTTGTTATACTCGTCAACCTGAAAAGGTCGTTTTCGACCTTTACTTTGATATATAATATATGATAAGTATAATTCCATTAACGATCAAGTATTCGGGGACTGTTTTATATGTTTCAGTTATTAATTCTATGACGTAAGTACCATTACCGTGCGAGACGTCTCTATTATATTTTGCCTTATATCTAACCGACTGAGAAAAAAAATTGGCTTAACTCTTTCTACTTTATAGTCTGGTTAAATTTCTCATATATGTGGCTAGAAATATAAGCATGAGGTACGGCGTGTTCATGGACGACAACCGGACTAATTGTGTTTGTAATTATAACTTACATTCGAAACAATTGGTTGTCAAAACTATTTGACCTTTTTTTATAAGTTCAAAGATATCTGTTAATTGTTTTGACCATCATTATTGGTTTATTTTAAATTACCAATGACATGTGTATACAAAAAAACATATATCATTCATTTAGGTCATGAGTCAAATGTCAACAACTGAAATATTGAAGAATTTCCTCAAAATACGACATACTATTAAATTGTTTTAGTGTGCAATGTGTAAAGTTGGAACTGATATATCTATGAAATAACAATGTTCATATTTAAGATGTTGCTATGTATTTTTCCATCTGAACTGATTCAATTTAAATATATCTTTAAATATGATTAAAATAATATGTATCATTCATTAAGATCATTGGGATAAAGGTCAACTAGTAAAATATTGAGGAGGGAATTTTTAAAAATATTTCATATTCTTTTATTATTTTTTAGCTTTATTAAAGGATAGTAATCATAATAATGTGAAATGCTTGCTCGATGTCATCATACAAACAACGATTTGCTGTATTTTTTGTTATTTATGGGTATATTGATATATACAAAATTGGAACGAGCTTGACCTTACTTACCTTTCATCCGTATTTTGTATAAAATCAGCCGTTTGTAATGTATAAGATGTGCTGTATGGAGCAAAATTTGTTACAGGTATTGCTTCTACACATGTAGGGTATATTAAGACAATAAATATAACATTAGTTTTGTCCAATGGCATTACAGCAGTGTATCACAATAACAGTTAAGTTTCACCATTAAATGTAACAAAACCCCTTAGTATTAGAATTGTTACACTAAGGGTCGCAACTGTAACCTTTGTGTAACATTGAATGTTCTGGTTCTCAAAATATTTGTATAATCAGGTTGGTAGCGATACGATTTGTGATATAAAACTACATGATGTTTGGCAAATATAATGAGAACTCTCATTTTTAATATTTAATATTGAGTCTGATTTGTTTTGACATTGTAAAATATGATTATTTATCAATATATCATAAGCAAAAATTATAATACAATATGGTTCATGTCATTGTGGCCTCTCCAGCTAACAAAATACTAATTACTTGATGCAGAATGCTATAATATAAAATATAGAGCTGGGCCAATTTAAGTTATAGAATAATCAGATATACTATACGCACGTAACAACTACAGCACCAGTAAACATCAAAATCACGAAATCTTCAGCAATTTTAGATATATAGATATTTCATAGACCAAAACTTACATTTGAAAAGCAATTCCATCATTAGGGAGCTATATTTTTATTAACATTATATCTATAGCATTTCCAGACAACTGTATATTAGGCTTCCCGTCTTTTCTCAGCGCAACAGTTCGTATAAATGAAACTCAATGGACGGTAATCTATAAATGTTTGAATATCTAAATATATTTTTGGTTGAAACTGTAATTGTTATACTGCAAGACTAAAGAAATACAATGGTTAAATTCCTATGTATGTTAAATAATAACTCTTGGAAAATCAGTGATAAATTTGCCAAATCTAACTGTTTTAAGTCTCAGCCAAAGTTCAGTATGAAGAGAAATGCAGCTGATATGGTCTGATACATAAATCATATTAAATCCATATAAGGATAGCTAACCTCACTGTTAAGGTCCTATTCAAATGTCAATAAGAATTATTATAGCAACTACTAGTACATGTTTAAGAAGGTAAACTGTTATTATTTTAAAAAAGAATTAATCGAATGCCCTCATTTAGTGTCTGGTGTCAATACATTGATATGTTCTGAGAGATAAACGAAAGAGTACATAAAGCCAATACTTGAAATATATGCTGACGATCTAATACCGCACGTTTATACACGGTGGTGATCATTGTATTTAACAAATATGATAATGTCATAGGAAACACAACTTTATGTTTACGTAGACTTTGAAAGGTAACTTTAACGTAAATCAATCAAAATAGAACTCTTTCAAACAAGAAGTGTGTAATATGTGTAGTTGGTCAAAAACATCATGTACATTTATTAAAGCAAAGTATAGTTAATTTCAAAGAAATATTGATTTACCGCAGTACTTACAACATGAACACTTTTCTGTTTTTTGCTCCCATCTAAATATCTGGTATGGCTTATGGCCCTTCTAAACGCTTTATCTCGGCCATATTCTAGAATAATTAACAGTCTATTGAGTGATTGCCAGTAACTTGTTCAAGATAAAAGTAGACCAAAATGGATCCAAACCCTAATAAATCTTGTGGATATGCTTATTGTCGTATGACACGGCACCAGAAATTTAAATAGTATATCATCCCATTGGTGCAAGAAGGTACCAAACAATATTTTGGGAGAATTTGACTTTTTCATATTCCTGACAACACTATATCATAATCTTGATTGTGTAAAAAGATCTAAGCCATATCATTAAAACTGGGGGTAATATTGCATAATGTAATATGGTACCATGTGCGTATCCCAAAAATGATTGGTGCTAAAAGGTTCAAAGTGAGCTGCAGTTTGTGCAAAAAGGTACCATATGTTATATGGTACGTTCTTGCATCAATCACTTTTTCATATTTTCGATAGAAGTATAATGCAAAATGGTTCCATGTGACAAATGGTACCTTCTTGCATTAAGTATTTGTAGAAATGTGTTGGTTTTCGATGAAATAAAGAACCAGTTGCCAAATGGTACCTTTTGGAATTCAACAAAATAATGCTGTAGAATATATTGTATTACTATTTCTGATGATATGGTACCCTTTAGCACAGACTAAGATGTTAACCAGCATGCAGATAGTAATTATTTAGATAAAATAGCATCTTGTTTCAGCAAATTCTGGACAGAACAAATAAACAGCAGGCGTGCAATTAAGTATGACACTGTATTTCTTGATTGACAAACAAGTTCGATGTTATTTATGGTATGAGACAATAAGGAAAAGGGGTTCCTGTGAAATAGTTTTATATATAAAAAGGAGCACAATGTCCGTCTGTGCAGCATTGAGAGATCATTTACAGAAATCATTTACTATTCAGACTCTTGTAAAGGACAAAATAGTAACCAATACGTTACTGCAGCATATCTCTTTACGAGGAGCATTTGAAAAGTCCGTGCACTTGGTCTGTATCTCCATTTTTTGTCAATAATTGTAATTTGAATATGTATAAAAATGTTATTAATTTTAAATGATCAGGAATCTGCACATGCAAATTATGACAATTAAGATATTTTATTGGTTTGTCTTACCGAGGTTTTCAGTACATTCTGAATTTTAGTGAATCGGGTTAAAATGGTCATAGAAGAACATTGGGCGTATATCAAAATACGGACCTTGTTAATTAGTTTGCCTACAGATAGCGGACTTTGACAAGGTTTATAGGGAAAATTCTCTTAAGTAGTGTGCAGTTGCAAACTGGTCACTATGTTTTAAAAATGGTAGAGACAGTGTTAAAGATGACCCCAGGACGTGATGACCGTAGTCAGCGTTTATTAAGAAAGACGGAGTTGCTGTGCAGAAAGATATCAATAGAAGCAAGATACACTGTGGAGGATATTTCCTAGATATGTGACTTAAAATTATCGGCAGTGTTTTTTATATTAACGGAACCTTAAGAAGGTTTGTACCAGATGGATACCACATTGTTTGAAATCCGAGTTAAAGATGGTGCGGATAAGAATGGCCCAAGACTATTTAGATATGTACGATTGTTGTGACCTTAGGCGTCTTAGATGAAACATGGGTATCATTTTTTGAACTGGAAGGAAAAGAAAATAATAAAGTTTGGACAGGTAAAATGGGAAAAGGCCTCAAATAGCAAGAAGAACCAAGACTGTGAAACATGTAAAGTGTGGCTTATATAAGAATGCAGACGGAATGGTGGCAAAGGTGCCAGTACCTGAACATAATACTGTTACTAGAAGGTTTTATGCACAAAAAGTCCTTCCTGTGGTTACGAATCACAACGCCAAAGCCTACCCACATTTGACTTCTGGCTCAATTCTGTCATCAAACAGTGCATGAGACACTGCCGCCGGTTCGAGTCCTAACAGGAGGTCAGATTAGCGGGATTTCACTGTTTCAGTAGTATACCAAAAAGAGGACTACAATAAACATTTTCTGGTTGGCTTCAACATTTGAAAAAGTGTGCAGACGTGTTGGGGTTCTTCGAGGGTCTGATATAGTCAGTTTTATCAAAGTAAGCTTCACTTTCTTATACCGCATCAAGTGCACAGACATTTTTGCTGCCCCTCATACAATGTCGCAAACAGTTACATTGTATAAACATTTAATCATAAATTCTGCAGTCTGGTCATTCGCAGATGGTTGAAACGGCCATGAAAAATAAATCAATGATTGTACCGTAACAGTGAATACACTTGTGGGCCTAGCTAGAAAGAAAAATCCATATATTGCTGTACCAATGTGTCATGATCATGTCTTGGATTTCAAATCGTTTGTACCAACAGATTGTTCAACCCTCAAATGTTCAACCACTGGAGAGCGTATCAACTGACTGATAATTAAGTCGACACAAGTGAGGAAAAATTTCCACGTAAAGCCAGCTGTCAAAAGGGCAAACTTCACAAATGGCAAAAACATGAATATTGACTGACAGAAGTTGTTGCTATGACAAGTTGGCAATATCAGTTCAGAAGAAAAGGGACTTGATTACTATATGCATAAAGGGAATCATTCCGGAAGATTTCAATGATACTTTGCAGACAACTAGAACGCTGGTTCGAAAGCAGCTTAAAGGACGAACGCAATGAACACTTCATACAAACAGTCTTCTGGCTTCAGAACCTTCAATGTAGTGTTAAGATTCAAATGACTTTGCTGTACTGAGAAGAACGGTTTTATACTTGATATGACTCAATATTGTAGTTGTTTGCTAGTATAGTAAACTTTATTTCTATCAAAATTAAACATTAACGGATTATGTTTTAAATAAAATAAACCTAAATATTACATTAAATGTCATTATGAATACAATTATATTGCAAATAGTTTCACAGAGCACTTTTTTGGTCACATTTCAGTTTTAAGATATTGAAAAAGTCATCGTTTTGTCAGAGCAAGAAGGTGCTATTTGACACATGGTACCTTTTGGTTCAATTTTAACCATTAATTATAAAAATATACCCATGCAAACAGGTACCATATGCCATGTGGCTCGTTTGAGCACTGAAATTATTTTTCATTTGTTTAATGCAAAAAGGTACCAAGTGCTAAAATGATCAAAATCATCATAATTTGGTAAAATATTAATTTGAAACTTTTAAGACGTATAAAACAAATCATAATGTATCAACTAAACTTAGAATTATTTAAAAATAATAAATAACCGATTTACGGGACATGCCCAAACCTTTAAACGCGATTATCTCAAAACTATGAAAATGTCACTTGGTACATTTTTGCACCAATGGGACGATATCAAGCGTTTAACAAACTTAACCAAGGCTACAATTGTTCTGTCAAATTTTGCATCGCTCTACCTAGCTAACCGCAACTATTAATGACATGTTTATAGACATTTGGATTTGGAATGATCGAATGATATTAACATATTCATAAAACTGGCGTACATGTAACTATTGATAATAAGGCATTTATCAACGGTCCATTACTTTGCAAAAAAGGGCGAAACAATACCCACAACCATTTCACACAGTATTGTAATAACCATTGAAATTGCTGTTAAACAACATGAATGATACAGTTATAATTACATTGTTAAAGTATCAAAATAAAAGAAAACAGTGTTTTTAACTTTAGTAAATTATTTTTTTTAATTATTGAATAATACTGTTTATAAAAACATGAGGAACAACATATCATTCATATAAATTACAAAATAGGCTTCAATTTAATTAAGCAAATAAACAAGTCATTCTTTAAATAATGACCGATCGGTATGTTATGTTCGTACAAAATCAAATGTATTATTAATATTTTTTAAATGCGAATAAATTAAGAGAAATAAGCATTAACCTAAGGCAACATGCAGCTGCAAAGCACGCGTCACGGAAACAAAAATTGGCGGAACTTACCTGGAAAACCCGGCCCCGTTCTAAAACGACCATGGAGAACGCGGCCCCAAGATTATCCGGCCCCTGGAGAATCCGGTCCCATTTAACATGGTCTATCTGGCCCCACTTTTTAAAAAACATATAGCAATATTAGGATTATTTATCATAAACAATACATACACAATATGTATACGATTACATTAAGATATTTATTAAGTACACATAAACACGGTAAACTTGATAATTTGAGTCGCACATTGTACAAACAAATCAACAGTTTTTTTTATATATCACAATCATTGAAACAGTGGAAATGTAACATTGGAAATCAATTTACTTTTGATTTTAGATATTATAAATATGCACCACCTTCAACATACTATAGATGACGGCAGATCAATACTTTTTTTTTAATTATGCATGTGTTAATAAACCGTAAATAAAGAAAAGTTGAATAATCTTCGTTTATAACGAATACAGTAATCTATTTGCCTTTGAGAAAAACACGCATCGTTTTAACATAAATTTACATTTTCAGCATGAGATATTGCATACAAAATTTAAATACGAAGTAAAGATACAATCTCTAAATTGTACACCTTTGAAATACTCGTATCAAATATAATCTATTCTGTTCATTGTATCCATGATCATCTCATCTTATCAAATAGTTAGTTAATTACATCACAATATTACAATTTTGAATTAGTGTTTCAACGTACAACACTTATTCATTAACGTATGCTCA